>CM065590.1:148574526-149174526 GCA_033119425.1 Bufotes viridis | reverse complement strand
GGCAGTAGAAGACTCCCAGGTCGTTTTAAGAAGAGATCCAAAAAAAAGGGGGGGGGGGCTCCAGTTAATTAAGGAGCCCAAACAGAGAGCAGTCACCAAGGAGAAGGAGTAATCAGAGCCCAACCCTGTGCATAGCAATAAAGGGTAAAAAAAAGGCAAATAGGCACCATAAGAAAGTGATCCTCAGGGAGGCTGCTTACAGGGCTGAAGGGGTCAGTGGTTTTGCGGGCAGGCTCATTTTCCACTTGCAAGGACATTCTACCAGACGAGAACTCAAGCAGCAGCCGAGGAGAAACCAAAAGCACGCTGCACTTCAGCGTTCCTCCTTCTTAAAAATCCACTTCCTGGAAGAGACTCCTGGAGCGTTCCCTGCCCTGGGAACATCCCCAACCACTGCACCATACTGTTCCCATCCCAGGAACACAGCAACAAAGCCCAGGGGTAGCCAGCGCATGACACCAAGAGGAGCAGTATCCCATGCTCCGCATCCCTCCTCCTGCCAAACCAGGACAAACCCGAAGGCCTTACGCTTGTTCCATGTCCTGCCTTCTAAAGGGACAGAAAGCTGGAGAAGGTAAGAGGGAGGGCGCTTTTAAGTGCTGATCTCAGTTGTTTCCTGTCCCTGAGAAGGCAGGGTACCCTCCAGGTGGTGCTGTTGTGGAGGCGTTGAGGGGAGAAAAAAAAAAACAAAAAAAACACGGAATTAGTACTTACCCGTAATTCAGTTTTCATGAGATCACCACGACAGGGCATACAAGGAGATTGACCCCTGACCTCTGTAGAGGCAGGAACAGAGGGGTTAAATTCCCTCTCCCATAACCAACACCAGTGTTTCCAAAATCACACAGAGTAAACCACGTGGGGAGTAGGAAAAAAAACAACTGCCTGAAGTACCTTTCCTTCAAAAGACAGATCAGGAGCTCTGGAAAAATCAAGTCTGTAATGCTTTACAAATGGTATGAATTCTGGCCCAAGTGGCCGCTCTACATATATCGTTAAGAGAGGCATCAGCCCTTTCCGCTTGAGAGGAGGACATGGCCCTGGTAGAGTGTGCCCTAATGCTAACAGGACAAGGGAGATTCTGAATCTCATAGCACAGAGAGATAGAGTCCCTGATCCAGAGGAACAAAATTTTAGGGTGAGAACTGCAGACAGGACCTTTCTGCCATAGGATAAATCAACATTTCTTAAGACATCTAATTTGTAATGCTTGAAAAAAGTATTTTCCAGGTTGCAGCCTTACAAATCTGTTCTACCGAGGCTGAGGCAATTTCCGCCCAGGAGGCGGAGATAGCCCTTGTAGAATGTGCTTTAATCCCCTTAGGAGGGGTTAGCCCTTTATGGAGATAACAGTTCGATCGTGTTCTGGATCCACCTTGCCACTGTACTCTTGCTTGCTGTTGCACCTTTATTCAAAGCCCTGGTATTGCACTAGAAGATGATCAGACTTCCTGAATGTTTGAGGCTTCTAGGTAAGTCAATAGACATCTCCTCACATCCAGATAGGGGTATTTCTTTTCTTGTTCGGCAACTGGATTCTGACAAAAGGAGGGAAGCGATACTTCTTGTTGACGATGAAATTTTGAGGCCACCTTGGGAAGAAAAAAAATGGAGCATGTTTGGTGATCGCTGCTGGAAAGGGAACTGAATAGCCCCACTTGCGCATTTTTTCTGGTTCGCAAAGAGGTCTATTTTTGGTAGGCCCCATTTGAGAGATAAGGCTCTGAACATTTCTGGATCTAGAGACCATTCCCCGATTTTTAGATCTTGTCGGCTGAGGTAATCCACTACCGGTTTTCTTTTCGCCTTCCAGATGGACAGCCACTAGAGACTCTGCTGTTCTCTGCCCAAGCAAAAAAAAATTCGGCTAGCCATTTTAGCTCTTTGCATCTTGTGCCTCCTTGATGATTTAAATAGGCCACCGTGGCGACATTGTCGGACAGGATTTTCACGTGCTGAGACTGAAGCACTTCTTGAAGATTTTTTAGTACTTGTAGGACAGCAGCCAGTTCCCTTCTGTTTGATGATGCAGCTGACATGCTGGAGTCCCAAGTCCCTTGGACTAACTGATAGGAGGTGTGACCTCCCCAGCCTCGGCTGCTTGCATCTGTTGCGACAACAACTTGATTCTCTGGTCGCCAGAACACCCCGGTCGATAGTTTTACCCTGGCTGAGATCTTTATCCACCTGTTTAGGGAGCCCTGGCTGCCATCCCAGGATTCCAAGAGGAATCTCTCAGGTTCTGGTATGGTAATGCGCCCATCTTACCGCAGGTTTGGTAGAGGTTAGATATCCCAGAAGTCTCATGATTTCTCTGATGGTCGCTTTTTTCCGTGAGCAGAATTTTGAAATCTTGAACCCTACAATCTCCTATTTTTCTAGTGGTAGGAAGGACATGAGGCAGTGAGAGTCTAAGAACTTGCGCCGGCTGGGAGTCAGGTCTGATTTTTGGAAATTGATTATCCATCCTAAGCTGATCAACTTTTGTTGGACAATCTGTAAATGTGTTTCCAACATTTGGAGGGATGTGCCTGCTACCAGAAGGTCGTCCAAATAAGGTATGATCAGGATCCCCAGGAGATGTAGATGCCCCGCGAACCTCCGCCATGATTTTGGAAAATATTCTGGGAGCGGAGGACAGCCCGAATGGTAAAGCCTGGAACTGATGTTCTTGTTCTTCCAAAAGGATAGCGATCCTGAGATATTTCTGAAACGCTCTGTGAATGGGTACATGGTAGTATGCATCGGAGAGAACCATTGTCACCATGTAGCAATTGTGAGGTTTACGGTGGACTTCACTGACTCCATAGTGAATTTCTTGTAGGTCATAAATTTGTTCAGTTTTCTGAGATTGAAGATCAGTCTGGAAGACCGATTTGGCTTTTGGATTAAGAATATGGGGGAATAAAATCCCCGTTTCTCCTGATGTTTTGGAAAAGGTATTCTAACCTGTTTTTGTAGGAGTAGATATTTCGAACTGTAGAGCCTGGTATTTCTGACTTTATTCTTGGTCTCATGATAGTGTAGTTGTCTGACGGCGGTGTGTTGAAATACAGCTTGTAGCCCATGGTGATGGTATTCACGATCCACAGGGATGTTGTGAGGTTTTCCCAGGCCACTGAAAACATCTTCAACCTGCTGCCTGGCATCATTGTCCTGGTTTTGAAGAGGTTTCAGGGTTAAAGAAGGACCCTTTCCCTCTTCCTTTGGAGGCTTGCCATCTCCCAGTGTTGTCTTTCCTTCTCTGATCGGGTCTACTTTTCCTTTGGATCTCCTTTGTTGGTAAAAGCAGGACTTAGTCGGAAACCCTTTTTTTATCCGATGCCTTATCTAGGATGTCTTCTAGAACGGAGCCAAATAGTTTGTCCCCTTCACACGGGATTGAACCGAGACGACCTTTAGAACTGGCATCACCCGACCATGACCTGAGCCAAATAGCTCTTCTGGTAGAATTTGATAAAGCTGATGACCTAGCGGCAAGCTTAACCATATCCGCAGAAGCGTCAGATAGGAAATTACAAGCATTTTTAATTATAGGGATAGATGCTAGAATTTCTTCCCTTGATGTTCCAACTGCTAGATGTTCTTCCAGCTGGGACAACCACACAGACAGTGATCTGGAAGTGCAAGTTACCACAATGCTAGGTCTCAACATTGCTGTATTTGTTTCCCAGGCACATTTAAGCAGGTTTTCACATTTTTTGTAAATAGAGTCCTTTAGAAGGCCCATGTCTTCAAAGGGGAGGGAGGTCTTCTTTGATACACGTGCTACTGGAGCATCAATTTTTGGTGTTTTGTCCCCGAATTTTGAGTCATCCTCAAACGGATATTTCCTCTTAAATGAGGTAGAAATTATAGACTTTTTTCTGGGTCTCTCCATTCTTTGTTTATTACCAGCTTTATGTTATTATGCACTGGGAAGAACTTCCGCTTTCTCCCCCAAGCCCTGGAACATTCTATCCTGAACAGACTGCGGTTCTTTTACCTCTTCAATTTTCATTGTGGCCCTGATGGTTCTAAACAACCGTTCAGTATCCTCAGGACTACAGAGCGGCTTTCCTGACTCAGAGGAGTCTGAATCTTTAAAGGGAACCTGTCACCAGGAAATTCAATGAAACCAGGCATGCTGCCTTGTAGGGCTCACTCTGCTAAATATAATGATACCTTTCACTTGGTGATCTGTTGCTTTATTGTGGAGAAAAAGTACTTTTAATCCATATGCTAATGAGCTGATTTGAGTCCAGTAGTTGATATGAGTCCAGCATTTTTTCTTATTCACAGCTGTAGCCACTCCCCTATTCACTTCCTTGGATGTAAAAGGGGCGTGGTTTATTACATCATTCATTTTAATAATTGGCGGTAAAGTGAACAGGGAATGCTAAGGTGTTAAATGTCTAAGGTAAAAAAATGGAGGAGAATATACTATTGAAGTTAGTAATCATAATAAGGGCTAGTTTGTTCATGGGGTGATAAACATGTTTGATAAACAATTAAAATGAATGTTGTAATAAACCATACCACTTTTACATCTGTAGTGAATAGGGGAGTGGCTACAGCTCTGAATAGAAAACACTGGACTCAAATCATCTCATTAGCATATGGATTTAAAGTACTTTTTCTCCACAATAAAGCAACAGATCACCAAGTGAAAGGTATCATTTAGCAGAGTGAGCCCTACAGGGCAGCATGCCTGGTTTATCAGTGAATTTCCTGGTGACAGGTTCCCTTTAAAGGGATTCTGTCACCTGGAAAAATCAATATTAAGCCAAACATAGGTTCTTATAGCTCTTCATACCTTCTTTCCATAGGTGTTCTTTACACTTGGACCTGGCTTTCTACCTTCATGAAAATCCTCTTTTATCTTTATGCTAATGACACCTGAAGGTGCCCAGAGGGGCGTTATTGGCCCAGTCTCCTACAAGTTTACATATCTATATAGAAATCAGAGCACTGTTCCTGACAGCTCTAAATACCCTGCAAATGGGTTTAAAAATTAGCATGTTGGATGACTGGAGCGATCACTAGAGGGAGCCTTCTAGAACTCAATGTATAACCATAGTTCTCAAGCCAGATCTGACCACAAAGATATTACAACATTTAGCACAGAATTGAATCTGATTTATAGACTTAGGGCTCTTTCACACTAGCATTTTTGTTTTCCGGCATAGAGATCCGTCGTCGGGTCTCTATGCCGGAAAAATCCTGATCAGGATTATCCCAATGCATTCTGAATGGAGAGAAATCCGTTCAGGATGCAACGGGATGTCTTCAGTTCAGGACCGGAACGTTTTTTTGGCCGGAGAACATACCGCAGCATGCTGCACTTTTTGCTCCAGCCAAAAATCCTGAACACTTGCCGCAAGGCCGGATCCGGAATTAATGCCCATTGAAAGGCATTAATCCGGACTTAAGCTAAATGTTGTTTTGGCGCATCGCTGGATCCGACGTTTAGCCTTTTCTCAATGGTTACCATAGCAGCCAGGATGCTAAATTCCTGGTTGCCATGGTAAAGTGTAGTGGGGAGCGGGGAAGCAGTATACTTACCATCCGTGCGGCTCCCGGGGCGCTCCAGAGTGACGTCAGGGCGCCCTACACGCATGGATCACGTGATCCATGCGCATAGGGCGCTCTGATGTCATTCTGGAGCGCCCGGAGCCGCACGGACTGTAAGTATACTGCTCCCCACTACTACTATGGCAACCAGGACTTTAATAGCGTCCTGGCTGCCATAGTAACCTGAAAGCATTTCGAAGACTGATCAGGATCCTGATCAGTCTTCTAATGCTTTCAGGTGACTTGCGTTCTGACGGATGATGAAAGAGGCCTAAATCAGGATGCATATTAAAGTTTCCCCATTTTTCATTGCTTCAAGTCCATTACCCCCTTCCAAAAGTCGTGTGGTATAAATTCTACCAGTCAGTCATTAACATTGGCAAATGTATTGTTTTATGACTGGGTTCACACACTGGCCTCCAAACCATCAGTTTCACGTTCATTGTAAATCAATTTACACACCAACCAATTTGATTGGTAAGCAATACTTTTAACCTGCAAAACTGCATAGCCATAATCAATAAAAACTGCTTTTAGTTTCAAGCAGAGGTTGCACTTTGCCACAATTCAAATACACAAGTCTACACTTGGTCACATCTGCTTTGGAGGCTGCTTTTGGGGCCCCTCTCGCAGATTGTCAAAAGACCAGAAAACCTTGCATGCAGGACTTCATTCAAAACAGCGATTCGTCTCAGTACTGGCAAGTCACCGTCAGTAGATTAGATTTCTTAAAGTGACAAAACAAATTGAAAATTTTCACCGTGAAAGAGTCACTAAAACAACTTTTAATACATTATTTTGAAAGGACATACACGAAAAGGTGACACCTCCAATTTGGATAGGGGGGCAACTTCTCTGAGGGGCAGGAAAGATACTATCCCTACTCCTTGCCCCGTCAACTCATGCACCCTACCTATCAAAACGGAATAGCCGCCCCGATAAGGGCGATCCCGTGTCAGGAACCTCCTGGTATCCCTACCTGGCCCCTGACACTGGATAGTACCCACCACCAGTAGTGTGAAAACAATTATATAAAAAATGTAGTCCGTCTGTCCAATTCTGGTCCGTTTCTGTTTTAGGTCAACAGTAACTATACGTAAAATATTCATAGGAATGTACAATATATAAATAGATCCAAGAGTATATTATAGGTATCACAAATCAAAGTGTCAGGTTATGACAATTATACCATGTGTAGTGAGTCAAGCACATAAGGTGGCGTTCAACAACTATGCTGGAGTTGTGTCATCATTAGCATATATACGCCATATCAAACTATCACTCCGGCCAGATCATTATGTAAATGGACGATGGTAGAAATATTACAATTTTATATCCAATATCATGTAATAAACCTCTCAATCGGTACTGTAAATTTCAAAATTGGTGACCAACATGTATGGTATCAGATATCCATACAGTCCAATGGATGTCCAGGCTCAAACGAGCCCAATCCCGACACGTTTCACCACCGGATTAAAGCCGGTCGGATCATCAGGGGATCTCTAGTAGCAGGGGCAAGATTACCCTCAGTATCCGATTAATATCAGTATTATCAGATGAAAAAAATCATGTATTAAGATAGAGGACAGATCAGCGCTAAACAACCGGACCAAGCTGCTTAATCTCATCTAGCTTGTAGATAGTGACCATAAGATATCAAACACAAGATGGATAAATTCGTGGTTATCGGGGTAAAAGTAAGAGAATATGGTCATCACATGATGGTTTAAAATGGTAATATAAGCCGCGGTAGGTGCCCCATATAGCAAAACATCTCATATAGCAGGTTTGGTCCCTCACAATAATGACCAAGAACAGTGCAGAGACAAATAATATTTTTTAGTGGTCACTCATTTAGTTAGACCAGAGGACCAGTACTTGCGTTTACCCTCCCGGGAGGCATGGCGGTCTGTGCCGATAAGGGATCACGCTTCTGAATCCGTCCACGTGTAGATGCTGACTAGAGATCCCCTGATGATCCGACCGGCTTTAATCCGGTGGTGAAACGCGTCGGGATTGGGCTCGTTTGAGCCTGGACATCCATTGGACTGTATGGATATCTGATACCATACATGTTGGTCACCAATTTTGAAATTTACAGTACCGATTGAGAGGTTTATTACATGATATTGGATATAAAATTGTAATATTTCTACCGTCGTCCATTTACATAATGATCTGGCCGGAGTGATAGAGTTTGATATGGCGTATATATGCTAATGACGACAACTCCAGCATAGTTGTTGAATGCCACCTTATGTGCTTGACTCACTACACATGGTATAATTGTCATAACCTGACACTTTGATTTGTGATACATATAATATACTCTTGGATCTATTTATATATTGTACATTCCTATGAATATTTTACGTATATCGTTACTGTTGACCTAAAACAGAAACGGACCAGAATTGAACAGACTGACTACATTTTTTATATAATTGTTTTCACACTACTGGTGGGTACTATCCTGTGTCAGGGGCCAGGTAGGGATACTAGGAGGCGGCTATTCCGTTTTGATAGGTAGGATGCATGAGTTGACAGGGCAAGGAGTAGGGATAGTATCTTTCCTGCCCCTCAGAGAAGTTGCCCCCCTATCCAAATTGGAGGTGTCACCTTTTTGTGTATGTCCTTTTAAAATAATGTATTAAAAGTTATGTTTTAGTGACTCTTTCACGGTGAAAACAGCGATTTGGTCAGTGATTTCCATCAGTGATTGTGGGCCAAAATCAGGTGTGGCTCTAAACACAGAAGAGGAGCAGATCTTTCCCTTATACATTATGCCTGTGGGGGCTCCAGTCCTGGTTTTAGCTCACAATGACAGATGGAAGTCACCGACTAAAGCTACATGCACACGACTTTTGGTCCGCAACAAAAAATAAATAGAAATAAACATCCGTATGCTTTTTTGCAGATCCATTGTAATAATGCCTAGACTTGTCTGCAAAATGGAAAAAGAAAATAGGACATGCACTTTTGCGGGGCTATGGAATGGACATACTGATACGGATAGCACACTGCTATCCGCAAAAAAAAAAAAGTTTGTGTGCGTGTAGCCTAAAACAGACGTGTGAATGAGGCATTAGTCTGGTAAAAAGATAGGATCCCCAACAGAAACAGTTAGTGGAGTCTTTAGTTCCATTCCTGTCAATCATGTTCCCAATCCAGCATTTGTTATTTTTGCTGAACCAAAACAGCGGTGGTTTGAACGTGCCCTCCGGTCTGCATCAACATACCACATACAGAGTAGCATGCAGTGGGAAAGTTTTTTTTTTTTTTTTTTTAAAGGTCACAAAAACACCAGAGTTAGAAAAAATGCAGTGCAAGAAATCTCATGTGAATTGTCATACGTAGAGCTTGCCATAGACATTAGATGGAAACAGGCCATCAGACAGACTCCCGATGGGCAGCCGCTTATATCTCTGGTTTGGTAGCAGTATTGAAACATATGTGCTTTGTATTGTTTGAAAGCCAGCATTCCAAGCTTTCAAACAATACCAGAATACCAGGAAAATATCACTGAAGAACACAGGATGCATGGACTGCAGCTGAAAGCGAAAGCAGGTTTTACCTGTGATTTCTGATGCACTTTCCAATAGTGGTCTCTCCTATTTAGCTTAGACTAATGCTGTCATGTTGGTCTTGTATAAGAGCCTGGAATGCCAGCTTTCAAACAAAACCAGCTCCATGCTTCCGTTTAAAGCTAAAGCAGTGCCATTCTCCCCCTCCCTTCTGCCCGAGCCCAGCTCTGACAGAATAGTCAAGTCTTTGACATCTTAGTAATGAAAGTGAAATGTACAGTGCTAAAACCGTTAACCCTTTGACAAGTTTATTTTTTTTACACATAAAAAAAAATTAGCCCCAAATGAGTAAAATGCAAACAAAAAAAAATTACGCCAAAGCCTTTAAAGGGAATCTCTCCCCAAAGAGAATTAAAAATAAAAATCTGTGCAGGCAGGATGCTATAGAGGTAGAAGAGCCAAGCAGATAGAGTTTTGAAAAAGATTAAGCAAAAATGGTTATGTATTCATCTAAAATCCTGCTCTCTGGGCTTTGAAGTCAAGGAGGTGGTCCCATGACTGACACCCACTTCTGTCGACACTGTCAGAGGGACAGCTGTCAATCACTAATAAGTCTGCCTTCTTGCACAAATGGCACAATAGATTGCCTGCATGACACATGAGTAGGCAGCTTACAGAATCTCAGCCAACCTATGCTCCCATATAAATCTATCTGGGGTTTTTAACCCCTTAGTGACCACCAATATACCTTTTTACTGACATTTTAGCTAAACTTGGCTTTAATCATTACATGTACCCAAAATGGTGCATTAAAAACTAACTTGTCCTGCAAAAAATAAGACCTCATACAAGTACATTGATGAAAAAACTAGTTATAGCAATTGGAATGAGATGAAAAAAGTGGTCACTAAGGGGTTAAGAGACTACTCTTTATTATGCATCGGGTGGTGGAGAAGACTTCTAGGCACTTAGCCCATTTCCCCAGTGACCTACCTTGCTGCAGGAACCCTATAATCTGCAGAGTCTTGCTGCAGTGTGATCAGGTACTGTATTTGTATCATCTGTACATGGGACCCCCAGAATCAATTTTACTGGTGGACCCTAGGTACCTGTCCCTGGTTAAAATGCTTGATCCCTTGTCCTACTTTGAGACAAGCTGCTGCCATGTGAGAGTAGAGCAATTGGTACAACACAACGCTTTATGGGTTTTCAGTTGCTTTAATGGGTCAGAAATTTCAAATTCACACGAACACCTCTTAAATAGTTTATATTTTATCCAGTATCACATTCTCATAGAATCATTATTAGAGAAACCGTTTCTCCGTTCAAGCAGGAGACCTTTCATAATACTGAAAACTTCAATACCAAGCAGTAGACTGCAGCAAAACAAAATTGCACAATTGTTCATAGAGTACAGTAGACAAACCATACAGAATCTGAGCTCTTAAACTGAACATTAACTTATGACAGATTAATATATTCTTTTAATAATTAATACCACACAAAAAAACAAACATATGATGCATAAATATATCCTTATTAAACAAGTTACAAAAATACTGGTACTTTTGCTCCATTTCCTCATAAGGTTGCATTATTTGGCAAAAAACAGACCCTCCAATGAAAAAAGGTAATTAAAGTTGAAGATCAGGTTAGAAGACTTTCAGACTGCATTTGAGGTGGTGAAATGAGCAGCACATTAGAAGCATGACTAGATCAAAAAGTCACAAGGTAGACCTTTGAATCTGGTACACAAGCAACAGATCTTTACCACACACTTAAATAGTAAATTCATGCCAGAAAAAAACATGCAATAAAAAAGGAAGGTTGTTGGAATCACAGAAATTAAAGCATGGCCTGGACTTGCTGTAACCATACCTTGTTCTACCACAGTTTTGAAAGTCATGAGGCCTCTTCATTTAGACTAAGTTAATGAAGTCACCCAGCTGACTGGTTAATATTCCACAGAAAGTCCAAACCAATGCAAGGGATTTGCTTGACGACTCCATGTTGGGAGATCTGGACCAAACATTCGGAGGCATATGGAGAAATACAATGTTCAGTGAACAATACTTGTTCATGTTTGGTACATCACGTCATGGAGGAAAAAAAAAAAAATCCAAAAAGGGGTTGGAGGGAAGGTTTCAATCCTAGACATGTAAAAAAAAAGAAAAATTTGAGTAGGTTATTTAGTCAGCATCGTTTCATTATACTGTTGTGTTTTAGTTTACAGAGCTGCTCTAATACAGTCTGTATACAGGTCCTGATTCATCACACCTTCACTCCAGAATTCTAGCTTCAAAAATGTCACAAAATAAGGTTTTTGCTGCTTTTTTAGCTCACTTGACCCAAAGTTTTAGCCTTTTGCATTTTTAGACCACCCACTCCAGTTTTGAACTGTGGGTGGGGAAGTGGGCAGTTACCCATGTAACCAAGTTTCACTCCAGACTTTAAAAAGTTGCAAACTCACTTCAGTAGGAGGGTTCCAGGGCTGCACCACCAATGAGGTCAGGTGAGGCAGCGGAAGGGCCATGAGCACCTCAGAGGAAACGCTCATCTCTACATATTCAACTGCATTGCTGTACTCAGGACAACAATACAGTTGAATGCCACGACACAGGAGTGATGTCTCCCTGGCCCACCATTTCTTCTAGTAGGCTTTAGTCTTAGTTCCTGCAGCCCATCAGAGGCCAGTGTCATCATTATGTCACTGCCTTAGCCAGGCTGCATAGAGCTCAGGGCACAGACTAGAAGAAGAGGTATGCGTCTAGCACTGCATCACTGACAAAATGGAGGCAAGTATTTGAGTTTATTGGAGAGCACTATGGGGACATTGCGACTGTAAAAAAGGAAAATGTTTGTACTGGCACACATAAGGGGGACATTCATTGTAATAAAGGCACTAAAAGGGGTAGTTTTTTGTACCGATAAGTCATAAGTGGGCATTTATTGTATTTACTGCACATTGTAAGGGAGTATTTTTTTGTACTGGCACACATTCTAAGGTGGCCACTATGGGAACATTTCTTTGACATGGGGCACTAAGGGTTTTTGGTACCAACTCATCTTAAGGGAGTATTTTTTGTATTGTCATGTGCAAGAGTATATTTTTGTACAGGCACACATAGGGGGAATTATGACTGGGGGCACTATGGGGGAAATGAGGGACACTTACTATTGGGTGCACGGTTACCATATAGTGCACTCTGGCAAATAATTACTATTGGTTATTACCATTAGTGGGACTGGTAATTGTGTCTGCAGTATAGTATTGGAAAGCACGGTGGGCACAGTATTAGAGGTGGCAGGATGGGGTGTTCAGAAGGTGGGGAGGAGGATGGAAAAGTAGTTGTCAAACACTGCAGAGACAAGAGAAGTCTGAAAAATCATGGCGGTCTGGTCTGAATGGAGAAGATAAAGAAAGTGTCTACATCAGGACACATCGCTGAATGTACAGAGTATGTGGTGCTGTATTAACCTGTGTTTTTTGTAGTTTTGAATGAAACGTTTTCCAAGTAGGTCTTTAAGGGCTCAAACAGCCGTATGAGTTTTGCGGTCCGCAAATTGCGGATCCGGAAATCACAGATACTGACCCATGTGCATTCCGCAATTTGCGGACCGCACATGGCTGTCACTCACAGAAAATGCCTATTCTTGTCCAAGAATAGGACATGCTCTATATTTTTGCGGAGCTGCAGTACGGAATAACAGTGTCCTGCCCGCATCTTTTGAGGGCCCATAGAAATGAATGGATCTGCAGACCTTCCGCAAAACTGCGGAACGGGTGCAGATCCGTTCATAGGGTTGTGTGAATGGGCCCCAGTCTCAGTTTTTGCCTCAGGCAGCAGAAAGGCTAGGTGCACCCCTGGAGGGTGGAGTAGGAAAACTGGAGTAGCTTTTCTGAACAAAGTAGTGTTTAAAGTGGACCAGTCACGACTAAGTGCAATGCAATCTGAAAGTACCATGGTATAGAGCAGGTGAAGAGGAGCAGATTGATATGTGGGAAAGGATTCAGTAAAACCTGTATATTGTGTTTAAATCTTTGCAACCCTGTGAATACCCAATCGGTACAGGGAGGTAGCGTTTTAGTGATTGTTGGCTATCAGTCACGGATAACCCCTCCCGTACCAATAGATATTCACAAGTAGAAAAAGCAAAGTTTTACTGAATTTTTCCACAAAAATATAGCAATCTGCTCATCTCCTGCACTATAAACATGGAGCTTTCAGATTGCATTTTGTGGTGACAGTCTCTTTAAAGGACAAAAATTTACCAAACTGCCATTTGATGAATCTGGTATAAAGTATGCCAACAGACTCAAGCAAAACTTACTTCAAATATTACCCTGATAAATTCCTCCCATGGATGGCATGTTTGCCTTTAGAAACTTCTACGAGTTGTTCAGCCCTTTATATTCCATTCTCAAAATTACAGTACAGTGATCTGCCTTTTACTGAATGATTTTATATACAGTGCTTTACTTACCAAAGAGCTTTTAGCAGAATTGGCGCGATTTCCATCCTTGCTGGGTGGCTTCAGATGGTGGATACCAACGCATCTGAGGATGAAGAACGCATATTCTTACATTCAAAGAGGTACCAAATACTGTCAAGTGCCAATGGAAACAAGGATTGTTAGAGTCCTGACTGAATAGTTTGCCTTGTGGGACATTCCGGCCTATATTATCAAAATGGTACCAACATATTTTCAATCTGCATTATATAATGGAAAATAAAGCTACACCTTCATAGTTTCTTGTAATCACTGTAGTTAACTTTCACATCAAATACTCCTAATAAAATGGCAATTATAGTTATACCAATTACTTACACTACTTGTTAGCTCATGCAGCCAATAATGCCCAAACAGACCTCCATTAAAGTGTTAGGCCCCTTTCACACAGGTGAGTATTCTGCACGGGTGCAATACGCGACGTGAATGCATTGCACCCACACTGAATCCTGACCCATTCCTTTCAATGGGGCTGTGTACATTAGTGTTTTTTCACGCAGCACTTGTGCATTGCGTGAAAAATCGCAGCAGGTTCTATATTTTGCATTTACACAATGCAGGCCCCCTAGAAATTAATTGGGCTGCGAGAGTGCGGATGCGGTGAGATTTTTACGCAAGGGTGCTAGGAGATGATAGGGATGAGCAACCCCCGGACCCCATTAAAGTCAATTTACTGTATTTTTCCTTATAACATGGTTATAAGGGAAAATAGCATTTTTAACACAGAATGCCAACTGAAATGTCCAATGAGGGGTTAAAATAAAAAACTCATCCACTTGATGGCACAGCTGGTATCGTCTTTCTTGCAGGACCTTCGATGACTTATTCTTTAACCCCTCAATGGACATTTCAGTTAGCATTCTGTATTATTTTTCCTTATAACCATGTTCAGTGAAGTCAGTGTCTGAGTACCCCATTCAGTTTTTTTATCACACGCGTGCAAAACGCATTCTCACGCAGAAAAAAAAACCCGAATGCAATCGCAGACAAGACTGAAAAAGCTCACTCACGCAGGTTTGCCGCAAAGCACCCGTGTTGCATCTGGACAGAATCAGTAATACCCATATTAAAGAGGCCTTAAAGAGAACCTGTCAGCAGTGTCATAGCACCTGTTTCTAGAGGTGGTAGCACTGCATTGGAATACTGAAGTCTGTCTGTAATGACTAAATTCATTGCAGAAGACAAATAGCTAGCCAATTATTGCATGTTCTAGTAAAAAGAAAAAAGAAAGTCTAATTGCTGTCTTAGCATGATGAAAGTTGTAGTTTGGCAACAGCTGGAGGGCCACAAGTTTGACATCTTAGTGCCATGACAACCATTTTATCTAGAATGAGTTGTGTGCCTGCATTGAGAGGAGTAGGCCTAGACTCATGACTGCTGCATTCAAGAAGCACATTTCTACTTTATACAAATATAGATACCAGGTCCCAGAGATTAAATGTACCAAAAGCAAAAATGCAAATTTCACCTCACATTAGCATGGTTAATTATCTACATCCAGGTCTGGAAAACTGCAATGTTCGATAAAAGCAGTAAGCCAGTCTTTACAACTTAAGGCATGTCCAGCCTTTGGTACTTTAAAGAGGATCACCATGGTTTTGGAAGATTATCTGCAGCACTAAGGTTTTTCAAACTGCTCCCTTCACCAGCATACAGTTCTGAGCTTCCATACAGAATGGAGGAGTCTGTACTCCTGTAGTACTACTCCAATCACGGCGATAGGCTCCCTTTAAATGTCTCCAACAGCATTTTGTACCTATATAAGGCCGAGACCAGAGGATTGCTGAGCAGGGAGTGTATGATCAGGAGGGTGGCAGCCGACTGCTGGAGCCCATGTGTTTCCCTGTTTGAGCAGAGTGACTGTCACACATGCGACAACAAAAGTGTGTTTAACTTTTGGGGTTACTTGCAAAAAAAAAAAAAGTTTTGCAACTGAGCACTGTGCCTTCCAATGCCACCTACAGATGTGGAGGTTTGGCCAGGATTTCAGAGTACATCCTTTGTGTCACATTTATCAAGTGTGTGGGGGGAGGGTCACAACTCCATGCCAGGCATCCCCGTGTACCGTCACTGAAATAGGCTGCAAATACATTGCACCTGTACAAAACATTACAGTGTGCCAGTGTCAAGTTCAGCACAGCTGTGCTTTGCAAATACGGTCTAAAAAAAACAAGCTCAAATACACCTAGAACAGTAACCCCCCCCCCCCCCATGGTTTTTACAGTTAATGTCCAACTAGGAGCCTACAGAGTCAAGACCACTTTACAGTGGCACAACCACTATCACATTGCTTTACCACTAAGACCAAGACACTCCAATCAAACCAAGAACACCTTTACCCAGGGCCACATTCTCTACTAGTGCTACTATATACACACACTAAAGATGTGTGCTGCAGTACTGCATGTCTGGCCGTAGTAGCTTTTCATGTGTAGGTGGACAAGTACTACAGACAGCATCCTCAGAAGGGGTTATTAGAACAACAGACCCTTGCTGGGATCTATATTCAGGTTTACAGAGTGGGTGAAGTGTCAACACAAAAAAAAAGTTAATATCCCTTAGAAGTCACTGGTCCATGACATGTCCTCATTTTCTTTTATGCTTCCACTGCAAATCGCACATATGGAGTTCATTCCATCCATCTTAGTGGGAACCGGAAACACTTGTTTGTCACACGATTTTTAACCCTAGATATCTGCCCCCTATATGACTTATGATAGGAGTCAAACTGCTCAAGAGTCGAGAACTGGAAACAGTTTCAGATATCCATGAGCTTCTAAAAAGTCATTTTTCGTCAGATCCAATACATGTCTAACTACCTTGCCTGGCTGAGCAGCCTCCTCAGGAAAGTAGTACCGCTCTTCCCTGTGGCCATTGATAAGAGCTTGAGCCATGTTCTTTTAGATCTACAAACATTTCATTGTTTGACCGATTTAAACTATGCAGAACTCCCTTAAAAAGATCCTTCGCCCTGAAGATTGGTTTGTAAAATAAGCAATTGAGGATATTACACAACTACCCAATAGCCATTTCAGACAGATGTTTTCTGTTCAGTCTGTTCGTGGCAAGAGCAGGGGGAGGGAGAAGGAGATAACATTCCTCTGCTAAGAAACATCATTCTAGGAGTAAATCTACGTCAAGGGTGAAACTATAAATTTAGACAGTGTTCTTAGGGACAGCATAGCCAAGGGAAGAGCTCTTGTAAACTCTGGATTTAAGAAAGGAGCTGTAATAAGCGCTTTTTTAATGCTCCTAAAATGGAGCAAACCAAGTCCTAGGTAATTGCTCCAAACCATACAACATTAGGCTACGTTCATATCAGTATTAGCAATGGCAGGTTCTGTTCCCATGCTGGATACTGCTGGTGCCTGATGGATCTCATTGCCTGTATGAATAGCAGTATTGATCCATCAGATTGCTCTTACCACAGACAGAACACTGGAATTGCAGATGCTGATCTGCATGTAGCTGGATGACCTCTACAGAAACAGTGGTATGTAATAAAGAGTCAACTACACAAAAAATGCTAACAAAAACCAAGAACGGGATTAGGCTAATGCCACTTTCTATGCTTCAAGTACCCAGAATACCTATTTTTAGAAGTCTGCATTGAACCATAATGCTTACTCAACTTAGGAACTGGGAGTTACCACCCCCCTTTCACTATTTAATCAGTGCCAACAGTGGGACAGAAAACTGACAAGATTGTTATCAAATTTTATTCATAGGCTATACATTCACCCAACATCCACCATGCAACATGTCAGCTGCTCCATGTAGCACTGGATGCTGGGTAAATACCCTTGGATTTATACTGAAGTGTTGCCCTTTAGTTTTTTGGGATCCGGATTCCTTTGGAGCTTGCACCCGAGTTTTACCCGTCACTGTGCTCCATCGCAACGTCATTCAGTTTAATTTATATTTAAAACAGGACCCCCACTGATCAGATACTACCTATACAGAGGATAGATCAGTAAAAACTCTAAGTCACTAAAATGTGCGTTTGCGATGCGTTCTTAAAACGCAACATAAGACATGTAAACCTGCTCTTATGAATGCAGATCTGCCATTTATAATCGCAACTTAGGCCCAAATGGTATAACTAATACCTTAAAACAGACTCAAAACAATTGTGATGTTCTAGAGATTCTTCACAACAGTGTACTTCAGTTGGCCATGTCACTTCTAGACTACGGCCGCAGATTAATAGATGATGAAATAAACCATAGGACTTTCTTGTGAAATGGCTCAAAGCAGTCTTAGGTTAGTAGGTGAATATAATATTTAACTACTTGAAAGAAATAAGTAAGCCATTTGCCTCCATGTTAGCATACAATGGAATCCAAGAACATAAGGGGAAATTGGTTGCTAGGGACAACTAAGCCAGTTTTCCTTTGCACCAGTTTTGATAAATCTCCCCGTAATGTTCTGCTTTAGGTGCTCAAGACATATCCCTCGCTCACTCAGCAAGATCAGCCTTTTCTTTGCATTTAAACCCAACACGTCTATGTTCTAGGTGGCAGATTTACTGCAGGAATCATGCGAATTTCAGTGGGATTTGTACAGCTTCATGCAAATCTGCAGAAACAATCTCATTTAAAACTAAGGGAAGAGGTTTGTCACATTAGTCAAGAATAAGGAGATTCTGAAAACTCATTTGTTGTCTCACTGGTGGGTTTATGAGGATATGCCCTTTCCAGCTAAATTATCCATAAAAACCTTTGAGTTGGCAGCAGGCTGAACATAGTTACCTGTGCATGTAGAGCAGCAGCTGCGGCCGCCGCTGCTGGGTAAGTAAATGCAGCGTGAGGGATTGCTGGTGCCAGCTCTGCAGTGTACAGTGGATACGGAGACCAAGCTTCTGGTGAGGCTGGGATCAGTGCAGCACCCGTTAGGTCATCTAGAGGAAAGCAAAACATTTTTAAGTTTGTACACTATGTTCTAGAAACCATTTTTTTAGACTTCAGCCTAATGCCATGGAAAGAACATATGTAAGGCAGCAGGCAAAAATCTATACTTCATCTAAACATAAGGCTAGAGAATCCTTTAAAAACCTACATTGAGTGTTACACAATTTCAAGGCAAATTGAGAAGGCTAAAGGGAAGGATTAACAATGGGCAATTTGTAAAAACATGCCAGAACAACAAGTTAAAAGGTTATGACTAGTGCCTGCAAAATAATTACATGCAGAAGTTGAACACAAGTTGAGGGACCAGTATCTAGTGCTGCGAGTAGCAGGCAACGAACTAGTGGCAACCCAAGTGTTTTGTGCATAGTAATGCATGCAAACTTCCTGCACAGACTGGTTTATGAGCGCTGCCGCAGCTAATGAAGTCAGTGATGTGTCCCTGTCCATGCAGGGACCATAACCACAAAGCAGTGGGGAGCAGCAAAGTACTTTTCACAGGTCTGGCGGAGTGGGGGTGCAATTCAGAAATGAAGTAAAAATGTTGCCCAACCCCTTTTAAAGGGCATCTGTCAGCAGATTTGTACCTATGAAACTGGCTGACCTGTTACATGTGCACTTGGCAGCTGAAGGCATCTGTGTTGGTCCCATGCTCACAAAAATGATGTTTTAATATGTGCAAATGAGCCTCTAGGGGGCAACAGGGTATTGCTGTTACACCTAGAGGCTCTGCTCTCCACACTGATTGAGGTCCAGCAGAGATCTGGCTGCTTTCCGGCATAAATACCAGGTTTCAACTGGACAAAAACCATTACATGTAACTTTGTCAAACCAACAGCCGACATTTGTGCAGTCAGGCAGCTGGATCTGCTTGACACAGATGTGAATGAGGTGCAACTCATGTGCCGACCACACCTTGTCTGATCCAGACTTACAGCATAGTAGATTACCATTATGCAGGGACTTAAGCTCAGACAAGCCACATTTTGCCCAGGAAACGTTGCCATCGCATGCTTGTCCAACACTGGCCATAGGCTATCAATTAACGAGGTTGCTCAGTTTACCATCTGCACATGTATGCAGCTAGTAATGCCATTACTAAAATTTTGGCACTGATGTGTTGAATATGACTAAATTCATTTTTAGGACTTATGCACACAGCTGTAAGTATTTTGCAATCCACAAAACAATCCTAGCCGAGTGCAGGCCACCACTTATTTTTTTAACTGCAAAACAAATAGGACATGTTTTATAACGGGTCCGCATACGATTTGCAAAGATATAGAGCAGATGCTGACAAAATATGGACACGTGCATGTCCCCTAACCGGTATGCTGGCCCTCTGCTGGGAACATTGCTTCCATTCACTTACACTGCGGATGGACAAGGAATTAGCGCATACAGTCCATCCCCAGTATACGTGAATAGAGGCCGCCGATACATTGAACCCAACATCAGAGGTCATGTTCCTAGAGCAGAACTGGCCCCTCAGGTCAGGGGACCTGCATGCAAAAATGAATTGTCAGGCATCGCCCATAGTTCAATAATGCTTATTACTAGCTCCATAAATGTTATCAGTAAATGCGTAGCCAGTAATAAAGGGTTTGGCCAGTTTATAACTACTGCAGTTCCCTCAACAGGATTCTTTCACAAAATCAGTTTCAGAACTTACATGGATCTCGTGCAATGAAGTGTGCTCCAAGTGCAGGGTGGAGGTTTGTGGGGTTAGGTGTAGCCATTAATTTGTTCTTGGCCATCTTTGTGTTGGCCTTCGCAAACTCTAGTCTTAAGGTCTGTGGGTTCTCTGGATCAAAACGGATACCCTAAGGAAAGCAAAGTACCAATGGAATGTCTTAATGGATCCAACAGTTACACAATTCAACAATGTAAGGAAAAAAATTCCCCAAAAGATATAACCCCCTGGCCAGTGTGGGGCTAAATACAATGATATACCTTATGTCCCCCACAACAATAGATTAAAAACAGATACTGGACAACAATATCTTAGTCAAGGTTATAAACAAAAAAAGCGATCACAACAGCGGCATGCACAAAAAAAAACAAAAAAAAACCTTCATATATCAAGCGGGTTTAATTCATCTTAAACCATTCAAAACCATCATCAAACCCGAGGAAGCTGAATAGCGAAATGTACGTCGGGGTGGAGGCACACTGGTCTGTATCGGACATTCATGTTGGGCTACATCTTGTCTTTATAGCATGTTAAACCACTATTGGTCTTTATGCATTGATGCTTTCATTTTCTATTGTCTTGGAACATATACTATTTATACCTTCCATTTTGGCTAGCACTATGCACTTTAATTTTGTGTACCCATCAGGTTTGACGATGGTTTTAAATGCTTTAAGATAAATTAAGCCCACTTGATATATGGAATTACTCATTACATGACCGCTGTATCTTTGTGCATGCCGCTGTCGTGATCGATTTTATGTTCATAACCTTGATGTAAAATAAAAGATAGTTATTCAGCATCTGTTTGTAACCTCTTAAAGGGGTTCTGCACTTTGTTTAAACTGAAGAACTATTCTCTGGATAGATCAGCAGGGGTCCGAAACCCGGGACCCCCACGCGCCCAGGCCAGTTGATACTAGTCGGGATGTCCCTAAACAGTGAGAAGGCTGCGTCGCTCCTAGAGCGCCAATACCTTCTCAAACAGCTGATCGGTGGGGGTCCCAGGTGTCGGACCCTGCCGATCAGATGCTTATGACCTATAAAGAGGATATATCAGTTTAAACAAAGTGCAGAACCCCTTTCAGGTAAGAAAAATGCTATATCATGCAGCGTCTAGTACAGAGAAACTTTTGAGCTACACAGTATACAGTCTCAACTTAATATTGCCAACATAAGGTACATAGTTTATAGCAAGACTTACATCAAGAAAAGTTGGTAAAACATGTTAAGGCTTCAATGGATGATACAGCTTAAAAAAAACTGTTAATATTAGTTTTTGGATGTGCGTAAACCAGGGTACAAGTGGATAATAGATTACAGAAAATTCTGGATCTTCTATTAAGACTGATGTGCCACCCTTACTATTCTTGCTAGACATTATCCATTAATTGCTAGCAGTCTGCAATGAAAGTCCTTCTGCACATTACCAGTCAGAGAGTGTCCCTGTATAGCCTGACACTATCCAATCAGTGCTGCCAGTGTCAGACTGCAGGAAAGCTCCCCAAGGGGTAACACCCAGCTGGACCTTCATTGCCAACTGCTAGGACTGTATTTTTTCCCAGTCTATAGGACAGGCACTTTTTTCCCTGAGAAGTGGGGAAAATGTTAGTGTATCTGATAATGCTAGGAAAAAATAGCAGTAAAATCCAGCTTCAATAAAAAGTAACTTTATGGTATCGAGGTAAAATCTATCAAGATTTACATGTACAGACTATGCATTTTGGACCACGTACCCTCAACCCTTTTACTCATGACATAATTCACTTAGTGACCCCTTCCATATAACCGTGTCCCCCTGCCAATCACATAAGGACTCACTGTGTCACATGGTAAATTGGACTGGGCCACTCAAAATATGGAAGACAGAAGAAAATCCTAGATAAAACTCAATACAAACACTAGTGATATTATAAAATCAAATTGCACTTCTTGTTCAGGCCTGTGGAAGAGCAGCTTCCTAATGGAAACATCCAATAAGCTTCTCTGCTTAAGAGTTTTCGCCTATGATCTCCGCCCCTAACTGGAAGCGCAACCCTCTCCACTCTCTGAACTGAGAAGGCTTTTACATCACCTTTATGGACAATGGCAAAGTGTAAACTCGCAGCAGAGACATTATGCACCCTAGTTTAGATTTTACGTCATGCACCCTACATATTACATGGAGCACTCTTTGCAGGTAATCAGATATATTGTGAAACTCTTATTGCAGTTTATGTACATGTGCGTGTCCTGACTATGTACAGCATCAGGACATAATGCACACTTCACAGCGCATCAGGAAGAGTGTGATCTCCCAAGTGGTGACACCATCCAGAGAGGCATTTTATTTATTTTTTCTGATCAAAAGTATTTATTTTCCTCCTTTAAAGCCTAGGTGTGTTATTGCCAGATGCATCTTATAGATCAAAAGATCAGCAATTTATAACTTCTAGCAGGAATAAAGGAATAGCATATCAAAATCCAAAGAATAGATACTCCAGAATTACTGCAAGGGGGTGCAAGCTGTTGCAAAAACAGACATCAGGAGAGGATACAGGTCCTTAATCCCACTTGAATTAAGACTGGTCACTTACATTTAAGGCATTCTTTGCAGCTTCTGCACCGGCCCTGTTGTCAAAGGTGACAAAGCCTACAGGCTGGAGAAACAAGAAAGTGTAAAAATACAGATGAGAAAAAAGTAAAGCTTCTGTCTTACAGAGGAAAGTTTACCTGTTTTGAGGTTAGCTTGATGAGTGATCCTTCATAACCCTAAAAGCAGAAGACAAATTAAAAGAATTGGCTTCAGAGAAAGGCAGAGCCTGTGGTGTTATCGCAGCATTGGGAAGTGGATGTGCTGGACACTAGGAAAGGGTAGATCTGCATGACTAATCAGGGACAGCAGTGACAAGCTGCAGAGGGAGTGTATCTGCACCCTCTGCGATGGGGTGGTGCTGTGGTCCCAAGTAGCAGAACTGAAGTGGTACCCGTAAGTTCCCAGCAGTGCCTAAGGCTGTGCTCTGTCAGTGTGGAAATTTGTGCTTACGCTGTGCAATTTGACTGATGAGATTGAAAGAAATTGACATGGGCATACAAACTTTAAAATGCCATTTAATACACAACCCTGTGAGCTGTATCTACTCGAGGACAATTTAGCATCAGTTTAAGGCAACAACAAAGTACATTTTAAAGTGTAAAATCCAAGTCAATTTTGCCCATCATTTGATTCATGTATAGTGGCAGAGTGGTGGAATCTGAAATGGTACCTTTCACTGTAGTAAGACCCCCAGTTCAGGCAAAGAAGGGAAGAGAAAAATAAACCAGTTACCTCTTTTAGAGCTAAGGGATTGTAGCCATCTAGCATTTGAGAGCCTCCTATCCCAGAAAATACCCATCCCCTTAAACACTGGGAAATAACCCCCATATGCTGTATTGTAGGTCCTTGTAGTCTGATCACATTTCAACATTAAGAAATTTTGTAAGTGGGGTAGGCAAATTGAAGACATGTAGTTTACTACATCAGATCACTTAGAATGCTTACAGGGGTTGTGCAGGGTTTCAAGTGGATTACCCAAGAGGAAGTAGTGCTCACACGGAGTGCCGTCTCCTCTTCAAACAGCTGATCGGCAGGGGTGCCAGACCCCCATTGATCAGATATTGATGACCTAACCTGCAAAACCCCTTTAATGCCAGCCTTTGGGTAAAATTTAGCTATGAAAGCAAAGCTACTGTACATTCAGTTGCCCAGTTCAGACCTGTAATGAAGCTTGTGGTAACATTTAGGTAGCAAATTGCACAGTGGAGGCCGATCCTACCTTAAACGGGCGGAATAGCAAGTATAGTTCCCTGGGTTTGATGTCTATTGGAAGACCACTGACAAAGAGCGTTCTGACCTGTAGGTTAGGAAATAAACAGTTGTCAAGTACATTAATACATACTCTAAAGCTTTTATACTATTGCCCCATAGTTATAAAAATTCCCACTATGTAGAGCTTTAGGGCAACTAGCACACCAGTCAGATGGCTAAAGTATCTTCCATTATAGTATTCAAGGTCTTTACAGGTAAGATTTATAGCATGCAAAGAATGCAGAGTATAGTAGTGATAACATCTCTAGCATAGGTCATTTCCCGATACATCTGGGGCCACTGGACCCCCAGCATCCTCAGACTAGAGGGGTCAGAGCACTAGTTGAGTAGTGGCACTTAAGGGAAAGGCATATTCCTACAAATGTAATCAGTAAGGTGTATACCTGAGAAGGAAGAATAATGCTAGCAAAAGCCAGGTGGAGGACTAAAGAAACAGCAGTTGACAGAAATTGGGTGCAGTTATAGGCTTGCGTGTAGACTGTTTAGTGTACATCAGAAAGTATAATTCAGCAGAGCTACACGCAACATGGGGGGGGGGTGGGTCGATTCGTTTGGTGACCATTTGGTATGCTTACAAGCTTTATGGAATTCTCTACAAAACTGTACCAGTCTGCTCCGCTTCTCTTCCTCTATAACCAGCTTCCTGCAGATTGCTCTGCATTTTGTGGTGACAGGTCCTCCAAGTTTGACTACCATAAACATGCATGCTTTGGCTGGTTAGACATGGATCAGGGCACAGCTATAGTGTGCAGGAGATGCTCACTTTTGTAAGCAAAGGTTACTAAAGAGTCTGAAGCAAGACACTCATATGTAGTGGGCTGGTTACAGAATTTAATAGCGAGCAGTAGGGATGTCCCGATACCATTTTGTTAATACCGAGTACAAGTACCGATACTTAAATATAAGTACTCACCAATACCAATTATAAAACATAGGGCAGATTTGTCAAACCTTGTATAAAGAAACAGCGGCGCAGTTGCTGATAGCAATGAAAAAAAATGAAAGCTGGAATTTGTTTTACTTTTCCTTTGTACAAGGGTTAATAAAGTAATAAAATGGGCTTATAACAGTGTTTCCCAACCAATTGGCTTGCAGGGTGATCTGTGGGTGAAACATATAGCATCTTATGCTATATATGCGTAACCCACAGATTGCCCCATGACAGGGTCATCATCAAGTGTCCGGGAGCGGCGGCCGATGCAGTGTGACTAATACACCGGCCCCGCAGCTCCTATACAGCATTTATGTAAACCAAATCTATGTAAAAAGTAGCTCAAACTTACTAACTATTGCAGCGCAGTCTCTGTTTGAGCGCTCAGTCCCTCCATGTGCCTCCTGTCCCGCCCAGTTTATGAACGAAGGATGCCTCCTGCCCGGAGGCGCATGGAGGAACTGAGGGAGACTGCGGCGCAATAGTTAGTAAGTTCGGGCTACTTTTACATAGATTAGGTTTACATAAATACGGTATAGGAGCTGCAGGGCCGGAACTTCCAGTATCTGTGGCATTTGCCCAAGTAGTCGTGCAAATGCAGGTATTGGGACATCCCTAGTGAGCAGGAGTGGTTATCTCTGATGACCAGAGTTATCAGGCACAGGATTGCCATGTGAATATACAGTCTATCCTATACCCCCATACACTGGCTGTGACACTCCCATACAGATTTATCAATAGGGTCTACCAATATCTTAATATGACCGGACATAGTATACATTTGATCTGTACAAAAAAAATGCAGGGTTTTTCTGCACAAGACATCAATTTCAGCAGTTTACAGCAATCTACTCAAAACAGGCTATCAAAAATCTGGAGGCCACCTACTAAACTGGAAATAAAGCTAGCATTCACTTTAGAAAAAAGACGACTGAGGGGAGATCTAATAACTATGTATAAATATATCAGGGGTCAGTACAGAGATTTCTCCCATCATCTATTTATACCCAGGACTGTGACTGATGAGAGGACATCCTCTGCGTCTCTTTACCGTAAAGAATCCTCTTCTACACAAACATAGAAGAGGATTCTTTACGGTAAAAGCAGTGAGACTATGGAAATCTCTGCCTGAGGAGGTGGTGATGGCGAGTACAATTAAGGAATTCAAGAGGGGCCTGGATGTATTTCTGGAGCGTAATAATATTTCAGGCTATAGCTACTAGAGGTGGGTCGTTGATCCAGGGAGTTATTCTGATTGCCTGATTGGAGTCGGGAAGGAATTTTTTTTCCCCTTAAGTGGGGAAAATTGGCTTCTGACTTAGTTTTTTTTTTTTGCCTTCCTTTGGATCAACTTGTAGGAAACAGGCCGAACTGGATGGACAACTGTCTTTTTACGGTCTTCTATACACTATGTTACTATGTATTCAATCCTCACATCTTCTCCTGTAGCATTTGATATTAGCCAAATACATTAACATACAGCCTAATGCTACTTTAACAGTAGCATTAATGTTTTCCGGTATGTAGATCCACCATAGGGTCTCAATACCAAAAAAAAACTTCCATTCTGTCCCCATTCATAGTCAATGGGGACAAAACGCAACT
This sequence comes from Bufotes viridis, assembly GCA_033119425.1. Classification (NCBI taxonomy): domain Eukaryota; kingdom Metazoa; phylum Chordata; class Amphibia; order Anura; family Bufonidae; genus Bufotes; species Bufotes viridis. The sequence continues at coordinate 149,147,951 of CM065590.1, read as the reverse complement.
CATACCGGAGAGCAAACCTGCATGCTGCTGTTTGCTTTCCGTCCTGGGATGTGGAGCAAGATGGATCAGTCATGACCCACAATGCAAGTCAATGGGGGACGGATCTGTTTGATTGTCATTCAATGGAGTTCATGATGGACATGGCCATTTTAGAGATAATAGAACTGGATCCGTTCATAACGGATACAGACGGTTGACTTATCAGTAACGGAACAGTTTTTACTGAACCCTGCAAAAACGCTAGTGTGAAAGTAGCTCAATTCATGACCATTTAATGTTAAGCTGTCAAACCAAATTTTGGTTGTAGGACTTGTCAGTTTGCACCAGAGTGACATGAGATGACCAAAATATTTGGAGTTCAGACTGTTCCAGGTACAAGTTATGTCGCTGTACATGGTTATTGTCAATCTTTAGAGGAAATGGAACCATCTGAAGAGAGTACAAAATATTCTAGATATAACAGTGTTACCATCAGCTGCACTCGCTTCCTCCCATCTGTCATATGCGCTTACTTCCACCTATGTTAGCAGCTCACTTATCAAGCCACCAGGGATGTTTTCTGTGTGAGCAATGACAAAACACTCCACATCAGAACCAAACGCTCCTATAACCTCTAAAATATTTACCAGTTATGACTAATCACGTCTAATATGCGCTGGTAGACACCATGGTGGGACAATTTGGGCTCAGAAGTGGATCCAGCTTCTTGTTATGCATGGCTGCTTTGCATTTGCATCAGTCCTGGCATTACCCATAAGGAAATGCAGTAGCGGATGAACATTTTGACTCTAGAGGGATGGTTTAGCTGATTTCTTGCCACTGACCCTTAAAAAAAAGCCCACGTCCCAGCAGGAACCTAGTAAGGATCAGAAGGCTAGGCGAGTAGAATATTTTGGGGGGGATGGAACAACAAGTTTGGCAAGATCTTATGGATTCGCCAATCTACTTCAAATTAAACATCTGAAGTTGATTTGCATGAAACTTTGTTCTAATACTGTACAGAGCAGGCGCTCGCTACAGTATTAGAATGTATTGGCTCCGATGAGCTGAAGTTACTGCTTTGCAAAATCTCACAAGACTTTGTGCAATAACTTCATACGTTAATTTGTACTGTAAAAAAACCAATACATTGCTCTAAATAGGTTAACTTCATTCTATTTAAAACCCATTAATTTCATACTTGCATCCGTTTCCAGGGATGCACCTAAACTGAATCTATTTGCAGGCCAACTAAACTGATTTCATGTGCACAACAGATATTAGTTTGCACTGGACTTTTTTTGGAGGCGGCGCCAACTTCTAATTCTGCTACTAGTGGCCCATTTTGCAAGTAATGCTCTGAGTAGATGGTACATGTTGCAGTGCCCACTGGTTGAACAGCGCAGGCAAGATTAAATCAGATAGTAGGCTTAATTAGCAGCATAATCCAATGGTAATTATACCAACATTGATGTGCCATGGCACAAATATATTTAATAGCATCACAGGAGGGTAGACCGGGTCATGCCAGGCTCATTTGCCTGATATTTATCCAGCAGTCCTCCAAAGGGCAACACAGGATATCAACTTGTGGACTCAATCTATTTGGCTATTAATGCATTTCAGGGAGATACTACAGAAGTTAAAAAAAACAAAACTATAAAATATTGCACATATTAAACGCTTACTTGTCCAATAGGCCACCAACAGCAAATTCAGGGGAAACATCATCAGGGTTAAACCAGATGTGCATATAGTGTTCCAGTGGTCCATAGTCCTCGGTAAATTACAAGCTCACATACAAATAGTCACCTTTTCACCCCAATCTGGTAAAATATTCCCCCTCCAGCCTCGGTAGAATGCCAGAGACCTAACGCCCCCTTGCACTGGTTAGTCAATTAACTCTGGTTTTCCATCACAATCCCATACAGCTTGTTGCAAACAATTACCTTACTCCACACGTTCAGAGTAGGCCAAGCCTGGAGCAGCAGAGGTTGAGCCGACTAAGGCCTCTTGCACACAAACTTATTTACCCCCCGTTTACGTTTCCTTTTTTGTGTTCCATATATGGAACCATTCATTTCAATGGATGCGCAAAAAAAACAAAAAAAAAAAAAATGTATGTTTCTGTATTTCCGTTCAAAGATAGAATATGTCCTATTGTCTGCATAACGGACAAGGATAGTACTGTTCATCAGGGGCTAGCTGTTCCATAACAAAACTGAATGCACACAGACGTCATCTGTATTTTTTGCGAATTTTGCAAAATACTGAAAAAGCCATATAGATGTGCACAATAGGCTCAACTTGTTTAACATCCCTGTAACCTCCAATATATTGGTCATGCAACGCAGACCATAAGACTGAATCAACGTCTCTAACAGATTACATGAAAGACAACATCCAGACACTAAAGTGTCTAATAGCAAATTCAGTCTCTAACCCCTTCTACCCCGGGCCAGTTTTCACCTTCCTGCCCAGGCAAATTTTTGCAAATCTGACATGTCACTTTGTGTTAATAAGTTTGGAACACTTATTTATCCAAGCCTTTCTGAGACTGTTTTCTCATGAAACATTGTACTTCATGACAGTGCTACATTTGAGTCAATATATTTTTCCTTTATTTATAAAAAAACTCCCAAAGTTACCAAAGATTGAGGAAAATTCACAATTTTCTAAATTTGAATTAGGCCTGCACAATATATCGCGAAAGCAATCGTTATCGCAATTAATCGCCATATCGCAATCGCAATTTGCTGACCCAAAAATGCTGCAATTATATTACTGTATTTTTCGCTTTATAAGACACACTTTTTCCCCCCCAAAAGTGGGGGGGAATGGCAGTGCATCTTATAAAGCGATGGTTGACTTTCTACGTGACACTGACACTGTATCTCCGGCCCCTATGCTGCACAGCGCGGCCAGCGATACATCAGTTACAGTGCGGGGAGGGAGGAGGGGCTGGAAGAAAGTCGTTATTTTAATGAACACATGTTCTTCTATCTATTTTATTTATCTGTTTTGTGCAGGGATATTAAGAAAATGGCAAGTTCTGTATTTTGTACTTTTGCAGTAATGCAAATATGTATTTTATTTTGAAAAACACTGCATTTCAGTTCTTTAATTCAGCATAACTACATTTCACATTATCAGTCATCTGTGTGTGCTTTTACCTCGAAAATCCAAGCAGATAGACCTCTAGCACAATTCCCTTAAAATATCGCATCGCATATCGTTATCGCAATTTTTAGGGCCCTAATCGCAATCGCACACAATTCCCATATCGTGCAGCCCTAATTTGAATCTACTTTTAAGACAGATCGTAATACCTCATAAAATAGTTATTAGTCATTATTCCCCATATGTCTGCTTTATGTTGGCATCATTTTGATAATGTAATTTTCTTTCCTCTTCCCTCTTGAGTGGAGCAAGTACCCTCCTGTGATAACATACCAGCAAATGTATTTTATTTGTGCTAAACATGAAGCCTAACATTGAGTGATGTTACAGCAAGCAGTAAATACATAGCTGACCTTCTTGGACCAGAAGATCTCTATACATTTTATATTTACATGTAATACAATTAAAAGTAAAGTCAAAATGCGATACGAGATTAAGGGACAAATTACTTGTGAAATTTCTGCTCATGTCCCCATGAGATCAGATCAAGGTGCTCTGCTTTACAGTACCCTTAAGCAGCGATGCGTCGCCACAGGCCCCCCCCCCCCCAAAAAAAAAAAAAAACCTCAACGTCTGAAGTTCAGTGGCAGGGAGCCACATTACATGTACATCAAGCTACAGCAGAGGCTGACTGAAGTCAGAAGGAATGTTATGATGCAGTTTGAAAACAAGAACACAGTACTTATAAGGCTGTAAGCATCATGTGCTGAGTAAAGCTGTCCCATTATCAGACCGCTTACAACACTACTTCCAGTGTGATGGCAGGGATACATATGGAATACATTATGTTCATTTTATTCAGCCAGAATCTGCTTCGCTTCATGTCTTTCATTTCTGAAATTTACCAAAAACCCAGTGACTTCACAGCTCCTATTAGCCAAACATTTATGTTTTTGGCTGCCATGTCTACAGGACCTGTAGATGAAGTATGATGCCCTTAGGTACAGCAACTTTAACATTACCAGGTTTCAAAATATTTGCACAATTGCCTTAGGCTACTTTCACACTAGCGTTGGTGTGATCCGGCAGGCAGTTCCGTTGTCGGAGCTGCCTGCCAGATCCGCTGTTCAGTGTGACAACTGACAGCATTTGTAGACGGATCCGGGTGCGGATCAGTCTACAAATGCATTGCAAGAACGGATCCGTGTCTCCGCTTGTCATGCGGATGGACGGAACCGTCTTGCAGTCTTTCACAGTTTTCCCAGTCTGCGCAGGACGGATCTGTCCTTCAGTTGTTTCGCAATGCCAGATCCGGCACTAATGCAAGTCAATGTAAATTAATGCCGCTCCGGCATCGGATCAGGCATTTTGGACGGACATAATACCGCAGCATGCTGCGGTATTATGTCCGGCCAAAACGCCTGACAGTGACTGAACGGAAGGCATACTGATGCAAACTGAACGGATTTCTATCCATTCAGAATGCATGGGAATATGCCTGATCAGTTATTTTCCGTCATAGAGCCCTTTTGATGGAACTCTATGCCGGAAAAGAATAACGCAAGTGTGAAAGTACCCCTAGTCTTACAAAGGGTAAAGTTGGCAACAGATATCCACAACCTCAGATCAAGTACATGACCTGTGCAGAGGTCAGGAGGGAGTAGATAAGCTGTGATATCACCTACTGTGAATGGTCATTTAGGTGATATCTGTGTGTAAGACTACTTTTACACTAGCGTTTCTGTGGATCTGCAAAAACGCTTCCATTACAATACAACCGCATGCATTCGTCATGAACGGATCCGTTTGTATTTTGTCTTCTATAGCCATGACGGATCAGTCGTGAACACCAGTGAAAGTCAAATGGGGGATGGATCTGTTTTGTATTGTGTCAGAAAACTGATCTGTCCCCACTGATTTCCTTTGTGTGCCAGGACGGCTCCTTCTTGCTTGCATTTCGTTATTCAATTTTGTCCCCATCTGACAGTGAATGGGGACAAAACTGAAGCGTTTTCTTCTGCTATTGAGATCCCATGACAGATCTCAATAGCGGAATTGAAAACGCTAGTATAAAAGTAGCCTAACCCTGTTTGTAATAAGCAGATAATTGCAGTGAAGTTATTTGTACAAACCAAGAAATGGCACCTATTAGGCTTAGTGGCCAGTATAAGAACTTCAGGATTTTATATTATATATTGAAAAAAAAAAAAAAAAAAAAAAAAATATTGGAGGAAGAAACTATTTGAGCTTTAAAACACATCTGGCAAAGCCATAAAAGACAAGCTGCGGTACACTGGGATACTGGTAAGAAACGCAAGAGCACAACATACCCCACTTAACTATATATGAATTACTCACCACATTTGCATCAATAGGAAAACACAGTATGAAACTACACTTTATATATTAATCTGAAATGATAGAGTATCTATTATATATTTATATGTAGCATACCCAACTTTATATACTGCAGCACATGAACTTAGTTCCAAAACTGCGCGAGCTCCGCAATTAGAACTAAAAGAGGGACCATGACTACAATTAACTATAAATACTAGTATATCACTAATAAAATTAAAGGGGTTCTCCAGGAAATAAAAAAAATGAAAATTATAAGTATATTTCCAAATACCTTTCATGAGTTAGAATGGCTCGTTTTGTCCAGGGAGCATATAGGTGAAAAAACAGCCGCCATCCTATTAGTACACACAAAACCTGTCCTAATCACAGCAGGACAAGTTACTTCACAAAACTGAGGTAAAGAGCTGCCTCATCCTCCTCTGCTCTACTTATCAGGGATTATGATCCTGGAAACAGCCGATAAGATCTTCAGCTGAATCTCTGTATGAATGGAGTTCATGAGGAGACATGAAGTACAGAGTATGGACATGACAGACTATGGTAATGTGGGACTGTGGTAATGGAGGCTGCATACAAGTGCTGCTGCTCATTATCCACATCCCCACCATCCTCTGTGCTTCATGTCTCCTCATGAACTCCATTCCTACAGAGATTCAGCTAATGTTCTTATCAGCTATATTCAGGATCATAATCCCTGACAAGTAAGAGGAGAATGAGAACAGCTCTGTAGCTCAGCATTCTGAAGTAACTGTCCATCTGTGTTATTAGGACAGCTTTTGCTTAGACTAATAGAACGGCGGCCATTTTATTTCTCCTAATGATTGCTCCCTAGACAAAATGAGCCATTATACACAAGTTATTTGGGAATATATTTATAATATTTGGTAGTATATATAATAAAGTAATATTTAAGTATTTTCTTAATTCATGGAGAACCCCTTTAACATTTTTATCCTTGTCTTATATGAAATGTAATTTTTTTTAGAATTGTATCTGACTTAAAATAAATGTTATATTACTTAGAGCCTGCCATTAGTTGAGTAATATATTACTGTAGCCAGGTGGTTATAGCGGGCCATGCTCTATTCTGGTGAGCTCTTCACAGAGTGTATACATCCAAAAGTCATACTTGTTGGGCAGTAAGGTACTGGCCCTGTCAATCTTATGCCTGTACTGCTGCCACTTGAGCAGTACAGATGCCAACTGTGCAAGCGCTGTTATACACTGCAGTACATGCACAGTTGGCATCTTTACTGTTCAGGTAGCAGAACTCCTGCCCTTGTGCCACTACTTGAAGCAACAGTGCAGGCATGAGATTGACAGGGTTAGAGTTCTAGCACAGTCAGTCAATGGGAAGGTGGGAGTTTGAGCAGCAGGGCCAGCCCATTGCTGCTTGAGAAATCTGATTTTAACAAATTAGATTTGTACAAACTGATTTGCTCATCTCTACTGGAAACCATCTTCCATAAATGCATCTACCTTCATGGGAAGGATAATGTCCTATACAGAAACAAGGAATCTGCATAAAAGTGGTGCTGCAGGCTACTTTGTGTAGATGTTCAGTTTCTGAACACAGGTCTGAGGTAAAGAAACAGACAATACCCTCTGTACAAGACTCATATCTGGAGAATAAATGTATTTATATATAGTTATTTCTCTCATTGGGCCCACAGTGGCAAGTCTTACAAGAATTGCATTATGATGAATTATTTTCCTCCTTACAGGACAGCTCTATGCTCTGGTCTAGTTATGTTGCGGGCATTTCTGGGAGGACATGCCAGACATAGGGCACATGGTCCTAGCCCCGTCTGAACTCAGGATATACAGGGCTTGCTAGCCGTCTGCACCTGAGGCTGCCTGACCGTGCAGGCACAACCACCATAAACAAGCCAGAACCCCTTTTAAGAATGGTAAGGCTCTCAAATTGAAGAGCCCACATGCCTCATATTGGGTGGAGGGGGAGGAATTTACGAAAATTAGTTGAAGAATGTTGTTGCCTATAGCAGCCAGATTTTCAAATTGCCTCTAAAAAATGCTGGAAAAAAACATTGGTTGCAGCTACTCCACTTCAGTTTTTTGCTAAACCTAGCTTCAATGTCTCATAGCTGCAGAAAACCAGAAACATTTAACGGACCTGTTTCTTTACCAAAAACTGCAGGTATCACAGTAGCATTGTGTTGAGGCTTTAAGGGGTTTTCTGGTTCTAACAAGTTAACAGTGCTCGGCTATCTCCAGCACTCCAGACATAAGAGCGGTGGCACATCTGACCAACCTCCTGATCGGGTACAGGGCACCTGTTCGTGATTGGTGGGGATCCTAGCAGTAGGACCCCAACCGCTCTTATCCCCATCTTGTGTATAGGTGAAAACTTGTTAAAACCAGAATACACCTTTAAAGCCAAACAACTAACGTGAATATGGTTCTCCAGAATTAGAAAAAAAATGTTTTAAATGAATGACAGCACCACACTTGGTTGTGTGTGGTATTGCAGCTCAGTGCAATTCATTTCAAAGAGAGTTGAGCTGCAATACCAGATAACCAATGCATGGCAGCCTCTGGAATATAAAGGCAATGCATAATCATAGGACCATTGACTGCCACGAGTGGGTAAAGTTTCAGCCTCTGCAAAATGGACTTTGAACTAGCCCAAAGAATGCATACTGCAGACCCACTCACCATTCAATTCAACTAATCAACAGAAATAGGCCTCATTCACATGTCAGTGGATCAAATCCATGATAAGATGGTCAGTGATTCATCTGCGAAGACATCTAAAGAATCTGTTTGGTCCTGAAAAGGTGTATTTTTTTTAGCAATACAGGTCCGTGGATCCATTTTTGCTCTCAGATTTCCACGAACATTGCACAATATTAATTTACAGCATCTTAACCCCTAAAGTACCAGGCCCATTTTTGTCCTCCCAAGTACCAGTGGCCATAACTTTACTTTTCTGTTCAAACAGCCATATGAGGGCTTGTTTTTTGCAGGATAAGTTGTATTTTAACCCTTTCTACCCCAGGCCAGTTTTCACCTTCCTGCCCAGGCCATTTTTTTCCTCCCTTTATCTGGTAATAGCCTTGGAACACCCTTACTTATCCAAGCCATTCTGAGATTGTTCTCTCATCACATATTGTACTTCATGATTAATAGATAATAAATTTGAGGCAATATATTTAACCTTTGTGAAAAAAAAAAATCCCAAATTTAACCAAAATTTTGAAAAGTTTCCAAGTTTCACTTTCTCTACTTTTCTATACCTCATAATAGTTATTGCATTACATTTCCAATAGGTCTACTTCCAGTTTTGAAAATGAAAATTTTTGGGGGGACGTTAGAAGGCTTAGAAGAAAGTTTTGAAACCTCAGAAAAATTCCAAAACCCACTTTTTAAGAACCAGTTCAGGTCTGAAGTCACTTTGTGAGGCTTACATAGTAGAAACCACCTAAAAATTACCTCATTTTAGAAACTACACCCCTCAAGGTATTCAAAACTGATTTACAAACTATGTTATCCCTTTAGGTGTTCCACAAGATTTAATGGAAAATGGAGATGAAATTTCAGAATCACTTTTGGCAGATTTTACATTTTAATCCATTTTTTCAGTAACAAAGCAAGGGTTAACAGCCAAAACTCTGTATTACCCCGATTCTACAGTTTACAGAGACACCCCACATGTGGTCATTAACTGCTGTATGGCCACACAGCAGGGCATAGAAGGAAAGGAGCGCCATATGGTTTTTTGGAAGGCAGATTTTGCTAGACTGGTTTTTTGATGCCATGTCCCATTTAAAGCCCCCCCTGATGCATCCCTACAGTAGAAACTCCCAAAAAGTGACCACATTTTGGAAACTACAGGATAAGGTGCCAGTTTTTTGGTACTATATTGGGGTACATATGATTTTTAATTGCTCTTTAATACGTGAGGCAAGGCAACCAAAAAAACAAATTTATGTTTCGGCACAGTTTTTATTTTTTACAACAGTCATCTGACAGGGTAGAACAGATGTCATTTTATAGAGCAGGTTCTTACGGACGCAATGATATCAAATATGTCTACTTTCTATGTTTGTTTCAGTTTTACATGAAGCATTCTTGAAAATTTGTTTGTGTTTATTTTCTGAACGAACTTTTATTTTTTTGCCGATTGGCTAGTGCAGGGAGAGTTACCGTTTTTATTGGTAAATATGATTTTTTGATCATTTATTATTACACTTTATGGGGCAAATGAGCAGAAAATTGGTTTTGGCGTAGTTTATTTTTCCAGTGTTCACCTGAGGGGTTAAGTCAGTGATATTTTTATAGAGCAGATCATTACGGACTTGTGAATATCTAATATGTCTACTTTTTCTTATTCAAGTTTTACACAATAGCATTTTTGAAACCGAAATAATGATGTTTTAGTGTCTCCATAGTCAGAGCCATAGCTTTTTTATTTTTTGATCGATTGTCTTAGGTAAGGTCTCATTTTTTGCAAGATGAGGTGATTGGTACTATTTTGGGGGGTATATGCCTTTTTGATCGCTTGGTGTTGCACTTTGTGATGGAAGGTGACAAACTTGGCTTTTTACAGCAATTTTTTTTATTGTGTTTATCGGACAGGGTGGATCATGCGATTTATAGAGCTGTCATTATGGACGTAGCGATACCCAATATGTGTTTTTACCTCAGGTTTTTTTTATCATAAAATAAGGGGAAAGTTTTTTTAACTATTAATTTTATTAAAAAACACTAACTTTTTTTTCTTTATTTTTGACTCACTTTTGGAGGTCTGATCCCCCTCTGCAATGCTTTACAATACTTCAGTGTTGTAATGCATTGCGTGTACACTAACAGGTGGCTGGATCTCCTGGGCACCCATAGAAGGCAGGTCTCGATGCCATGTAAGGCATTGGGCAGCCTCTGCACAGCATCTGGCTGCCTTGTCACGCATCTGGTCCCCGTCACAGCAGCATGGGGACCCGATGCGCTCCCTCACCTGCAGCAAAACCCTTCTATGCAATGGCCAGCACAGACCGCAGCATAAAAGCTATGCTGGTGGATACGGCAGGGGCCTGGCTACCAGGGACTGCAGTACTCCTGCATTGATCGGGCACGCGCACCGCTCTGGTGCCTGCCCGATCACCATGACGTAATAGTATGTCATGTGTCGGGAAGGGGTTAAAGTTTAACTGGCTTTATTTTTGTAATGTGTAGGGGCAGTGATTCTGGCCATTTTGTAATATGCTTTAATTACTCAAATTGTACATTTCAATTAGAAAAATAGCTCTGAAGTGGCCCATTTTAAGCCTTAGCAACACTGTTACACTACATAACTGGAGACCTGCTCTACATTTCCCTGTCATGTAATGTGTTCAGAGGCATTTTTCTAATAGAAATGTTCAATTATCAGTAATTAAAGTATATTACAAAAATGATCAGCATCACTGCCCATATACAATACAAAACACTTGACGGTTACACTTTAAAGGCACCATTTAACTTACCATGTCTTATTAGAAAACAAGTTCTTTGTGGGGTTATAGTGAAAATAAGTCCACCAAGGTTTTTGAAATCGCAGCATTCACTGTGCTAAAAATAGCTTATTCTGTGGCTCAATATGAGCACAGCAATACCAAACTTAGTTTTTCTTTTGATACTTAAAAAAATAAAAACCTTTGAAAAAAAACAACAACTTTGCAGCGCCATTTTCTGATAGCCGTAACATATTTCCATCCACAGAGCTGCATGAGGGCTGATTTTTGTGGTACGCATTACTTTTTGATCGTTATTTAATTCTATTTGGGGAAGGTGATGAAAATGGTGAATCTTCTGTTTTCATTTTTTCCTGTTACAGCGTTCATAGATCAGACAATTTTGAACATGGCGATACTGGATGTTTATTTTTTATTCTTAATATATGTTATAATAAAACTAGGGTAAGGGGGTAATTTAAGCGCAAGTTAAATAAATTTAACATTAAAATATTTTTTTACTAACCAGTAGCCCTCTAGGGGCTGGAACCTTTTGATACCTTGTCCTAGTCACCCTGATAGAGACCTCTTAAGGTGAATAGCATTTTCACATGCTCCCTGCTGAGCTGTGCTTGGTGCACAGAGCAGCAGGGAAATAATGTCAGGCCTGGAAGGTTTCAGCATCATGCAGGCTGCTATGGTAACCAACTGGAACCCCACAATGTCACTGCGGGGGCGCCAACTGGAAGGAAGAGGGAGCCGCATCCTTCAGCCTTGTCTCACAGGTATTGCGATCAGCATTGACCACAGCACCTCAGAGAATGACCTGGTTTGGCAGGATCACTGCTGCAGATTACTTACCATGGCAGCCAGGACTTCAGTGGCGTCCTGGCTGCCATGGTAACTGATTGGAGCCCCAGCTTACACTGGGGTCCGGATCGGAACTGCTGCACATGCGCAGAGCAAAAACGTCAGATCTGGCGATGCGCCAAAACGACGTTTAGCTCAATTCCGGACTAATGCACTTCAATGGGTATTAATTCCAGATCCAGCATTACGGCGTGTCTTCCGGATTTTTGGATGGAGACAAATCCGCAGCATGCTGCGGTTTTGTCAATGTCCAAAAAACATGTTAGTACTGAACGGATTTCTCTCCATTCAGAATGCATTAGGATAATCCTGATCAGTATCTTTCCGTCCTAGAGCCCCGAGGACGGAACTCTAGGACGGAAAGCAAAGACGCAGATGTGAAAGGGGCCTTTGCCTTTTTTGCAGAGGAATAGACCATTTGACAATTGCAGACCGTTTCATGGGGGTCTTTCATTTAAAGTTAGTTTTTAGTAAAAAAAAAAAAAAAAAATATACAGCATGCTGTACCTCTGATGGTTTCACACACTATATGAAGAAAAACAAAAACAGAAGTCACAAAAATGAACCAAAGACGTATGAGCATATTCACACTAAGTGGTAAAAACACCATGACCACAACTTGTGTGTAAGGAGCCTGAAGAATCTTATTCTGGGCAGCAGATCCCTATTAAACCAAGACAAAAGATACCCAATGAGTGAAGTGGCCATTTGCATCTTGTGATCCCTTAAGTCTCATTCACGCATCAATATTTGGTCAGTGATTGTGAGCCAAAACCAGGATTGGAGCCTCCACAGACATAAGGTATAAGTTAAAGATCTGCTCCTGCTCCGTTTGAGCCAAAACCAGGTGCAGCTCTAGTCACTGAACACTGTGTGAACGAGGCCTTACACAGGCCAGTTACCAAGAACCTGCATCTACATACACATCCCTGATATTAATTTATATAGCGTCAATGGCTGCTCAGAGCAAGAGGACTTTTAGGCTAAAGCTACTACATGCCGAGAGGTGTCACAAAATGTCAAGTAATGTGTTCAAAGGGGACATAAGGTGACGCAATTGCATAAAATCCATCCTAATCAGATTTTTTTTGCAACTGTTGCAGTAGCACGGTGCATTGCAACACCTTTGAAATACATTACATGAAATGCTGTCTAGCTGTACCTTTTGTCGTGCGACAGGTTGCCGTGTAGCCCTTATTCACATTACCTCGACCGGCAGGAAGACTTGCGGTAGAACTCATTTTGAAGTAGAAATAGTTACAGTTCCCACTCCACTTTCATTGAATTCATGAACCCACATGGACCAAAAAAACGCAACATGAGACTTCGGGGCTTACGCCACTTTCTGGTGTGTGGGACATGTCCACCCAACTAGAGACTGGTATAAATAAAACTTTCTGGCAAATGGAGCATCAGACATGCACCCAATTTAAGGGGTATGCACTTAAAGGACACGTCACCAGTTTTGTGGCAGTCTAATGGTGGCATAGGCTAGGGACAGATCACTTTCTATAAGTCACCCAGCTGTCTAGGCAAAATATCGAAACCGTTCTACAGCACAATTCACTGGGGAAGATTTATCAAGACTGAAGCAAAGAAGTCTGGCTTAGCCCCTCCCCCGATTCTCTTCACCGTCTTCCTTTGCTCCAGCTTTGATAAAACTCAGACACAATATTAACAAAGACCTAACCTACAGCTGTTCAATACATATTTTCAATAAAATGGCCAGGTCAATTAAAGGGATTATCTGTTTCTTTTTATACTGATGGCCTATCACCATCTGATTGGTGGGGGTCCAACACCCCACCCCCCTGCTGAAACTGTTCTGCAATGCTGTTTTCACCTAAGGGAATGGGAGCAGCGGAGCAGTAACCAATGGCTGGGGCTTTAGAGATCCCACGGAACAGCTGACCAGTAGGGGTGCAAAGTGTCAGACACCCACCAATAAGGCTAGCTTCACACTAGCACTAAGAATCCAGTAGGGAACAGCCTGCTGGATCTCTCTGCATTCTGGCATTGCCGGATGCTTGAATGTTTCCCTCTTGCCCCATTGACTAATAGGGACCGGCAGAGATCTGACCACAGCCTGGCAGCAGTTTTCTTCTGGACAATTCTTAGCATAGTCGCTGGGTTGCTGCCAAATCTGTGTTGGTCCCCATAATAGTTAGTGAGGCTGGACAGAGGTTCAAGCTTACCACAATGCCGGAACGCAGAGAGATCCGGCAGGCTGTCCCCTGCCTGAACAGACCCCTAGCACTAGTATGAAACTAGCCCAAGATATTGATACCCTATCCATATAAAAAGACAAGAAAACCTCTAAAGCAGGGGTCAGCAACCTCCAGCACGCCAGGTGTTGTGAAACTACATCTCCCATCATGCACACTTGCTCGACTGTTCTCTGAACTCCCACAGAATTGATAGGAGCATACTATCAATGTTTAATTTCTAACTTACGTCATGTAAAGATGCCTTAGCTGAAACATCAGTTTAACCATTAAGCCTCTAATACAGTTAGTACGGAGGAGCCCAGATACAACATGGTCCACCAATCTGGAATTCATTTAAGATTGATACTACAAGCTAAGCACACCAGAACCGCTTCCCTTTACATGCAACTATTCCAGGGAAGTGAGCCAGCGCGTTGTGCAACTCTACTGTACTTCAGATAACGATTGATTAGAGATGAGCGAGTTTCTTCTTATGAAATGCGGTCACACTTAGTTTGGCGATAAAAGGTGAATTGCGTTATGGATGCCGTTACCACGGACCACAATGCAATTCTCTGATGGAATGTCTTTAGAGGCATTCCGTTATAAGAGGTCTATGGACTGAATAACGGATACGTCCCATTTCCGTTATGCAGGAGAGGACTCCCGTGCATAACAAAACAGCCCATAGACTATTATGACAGAACACCTCTAAACACATTCAGTCATAGAATTGCGTTATGGTTCGTGGTAACGGAATCCATAACGCAATTCTGCTTTTACCACCAAACAAAGTGTGAACGAATTTCAGAATATGAAATTCGCTCATCTCCAATTGTGAAAGTATAAAAATTAATTCTTTACAATACAGCCTGCAGGAGTTTAAAGGAAACCTGTCCATTAAAACCAGGTAGTGACATTTCTTCTAATCTGTTTATTTTCCGATTGCAGATTTTTTTTATTTTCTGAACATTACGGGGGCGGCCATCTTGGGACCTCACATGAGACAGTTTTCTATCCGTGTTCTGTGCAGAGGTCATTGTACAAGGAAAGAATAGCCAAGCTCTGACAGTCACCTATTGTGAATGATGGATCCCGTCTTATCCGTCATTCTAATCCTGCCTGTAATGGTATCTCTGTATAGATAAGCAGGGAACTGCAGTAAAGTGATCTGTACAGACCGATAAGTGGCCCCCATTATGCTTAGGGGCCAGTGCAAATACTGTAGGATTTGTGTTTTAATGTTTAAATATAGAAAATTAAAATCATCAATTCCTTTAAAAACGCGATTTAAACACTAGGTCATTTTCTGATGACATTCCCTTTAAGCAGTGTACAAAAGTGAAGATTGGATCCTTAGTGGACACAAGAGGGAAGAAAATGAATTGGCAAGATTAGGAAAACTGGCTTCTACTACAGGGATCACCTTTGCAGGGTAATCAGCCAAACTGGATTGAAGCATGTCTCTCGGCCTTGCAAAGTATATTACATAATGATCCATTTTTTGCAATTATAATTAGAAGGTGACACCAAAATGGTGTTGGAACGTCCTTCCCATCAGTTCTAGCAATAGCTAGGGAATTCACACACTGTATTGGGTCCCATGCACAGTCATGTTGCAGTCTGCGCACTTTCCCATATTGTAAAAATTCACGATGTTGTATTTTTTGCAAGACAGGCATATGGCCGCATGGATGTGGGCAGCGCATGAATGAGGTCCTTGTGCTGTCCACATTTTTGTAGCCCTGTAGAAATGAATGAGCCCATGGGCAATCTGGAAAATAAAGAAAAAAAAATAAAATAATCACATGTGGACCGAAAATGCGGTCATGTGCATGAAGCCTTACTAAGCTACTGTGAGTGAGTAAAAGGGCTAAATCTGCAGTATTTTTTTAAATAAAAATCAGCCACCTTAAGCAATGACCATAAATTCCTTACAGTCAGTAACTACTTCAGCGGGTTCTTCAGTTACGATACGAGATGGCATTCTGTAATAACAGTTACTATAAAGGCACAGAACCGTGATCCCATTCTAACAATAAGTGACTATGAGGGGGAGGGTGTCAGAAAACCCCCAGTTAGAGGTCAATAGCTCAAACATATTGAAGGAAGGAGTAAAACAGTTTGTGTGCTTACGCTGGGATGGCTTGACCAAAAACGTACAAGCACATTGACTGTTTATACTATCGGCACCGACGGAGATTCTCATCGTGAAGGCGTTTGGACGCCTCAACCACTTATTTGATAACATTAATATAAGCACCTCCAAATCACACGGTTGTGTTCGGTTCATTATGATTTAATAGCCCGCTCTCTTACATAGGACCTTAGAGACCCTAGAAGACACCGTATGGAACCACATGCACAACGAGACACCCCAACAGTGTATTCATCACCCCCATATTAGAACCAGGTGACTTGAGCTGGATCAAAGGTTACAATTTAAATAGGCAGCAAGTCATCGCGGCTCTATGCGCCAAGACTAAGAAATGTGCCTTTAGGCACCAAAGTTGACGTCATGCATTGGCAATAGGCTGCGACGTAGGGCAACAAACTGGCAATGGCAAAACTGGAATCTGAAACCAATCATGACTAATGGCGGCAGGTTTAGGCTCCATTCACACATTAGTGTGTGCTTTGGGGATCCACTGATCCGCAAAACACAGACACGGCAATGTGCGTTCCACATTTCGCAGACCACACATCGCCGCCACTCATAGAAAATGCCTTTTCTTGTCTGCAATTGCAGACAAGAATAGGACATGTTCTATTTTTTTGCGGAACGGAATTGCGGATCCGGGTGGGACATAGTGTGTCCCCATAGAAATGAATGGGTCCGCAAGTCCGTTCCGCAAAATGCGGAATAGAATTGCGGACGTGTGAATGGAGCCTTCGTTATGCCACAAGTTTGTCTGGGGCAAGCCCGAGTTTATGCCTCCCAATATGGCCAGATCCAAGTGTACTTAGTCTCCCTCCAAACCTATACAACAAGTTATTTCCCCAATTTGGGATTACGCCTTTAGGTGTACATTAATACACGAGGAGCCCCATATTTATATTGCACATACTTCTGTATCAGCAAGCTTCCTCCTGGTTTATACAAGCCGCTACAGAAGTGCAGGAATGTAACAAGAAGAGATACACATCCTCCTTCTCATAATATTTAATACTCCATAGACAGGAGGGGTAAACACCAGGACGTGTGGCTGGCACCACTCAGACATGGCTTACTTCACCAGGGATGGCCTAGCACCTGGACCCCTAAATATTTACCAGGGACATTAGGCAAAGGGTAACACAAAGCTACAATAAAGTGACTAAAAGGTGAAATCCCTGCAGCAGACAAGGGCATTTTGCACAGGGCTAACTTATCCCCCATTGCACAGTTTGAGCTCTGCTACATCTAGGGCAGTAAGTGCAAGCAGCTAAAAGTTGCTACTAAGACATTACAAGAAGCTGAGGAAGTCTTCAAAGAGAACTTGAAAGGAAGGTGGGATATTAGAGCTTTTACAATGGGAGAAGCAAGCCGGGTGGGTGAGGCAGCCACTTACCTCTTCCTCTATGTTATTGTTGTGCTCATTGTCAGTCTTGAGAGTAGTCATGGTGTACAGACCCACAGCTGATTCCTCCGCAGAGTCCACGGTTGCTGATGGTGGAGTCCCTTGTTAGAGTACAGAATGTGCCCCCTTCTTTTCCCCTGGGCTGCAGAACTTGTGGTGGCTGCAGCTAAAGTTGGCAGAGCTTGTGCCCAACTTTCAGGTGCTGTGTAGGTGCCCAGTGCAGGTGATGAGGTATGGAGGCGGTGGGAGAGGTGTCTATGTGAGTGCTGAGGTGGGAGAGTGCAGGAGAAGTGAGGCGGGATGGCTGCTCTTTATACCAGCCCTTCCTGAAGTGAAAGCTTAATTAAGGAGGGGGGGAGTGAGGCTGAGGACAAGCACGGAGGGTCATCAATTAAAGTTACACAGGAGGGGAGGGGCGGAGGAGGGCTGCACCCAGTGATGCTGCGAGTGGGATCAGCTGCTTGTCCTCCTCCCTCAGTATCAGGGGAGACAGACAGCCAATCCTCTCACCATCATCACCCGCCACCGGGCTTGTCTGGTTTTTCAAAAACTAGAAAGTAAAAACTTTAACGTGAGTTTCAGAAAACTTGCCCTGGAGAGGTGTCAGTGGTGCAGAACTGAGAGTCTGAGGGGGGGGAGAGGTGTCAGTGGTGCAGAACTGAGAGGGAGGAGGGGCGCAGAGTGTTCCGAGCCGGCACTCCAGGGGTTAACAGGCTTTCCTTACTGAAGAAACATGGAGGAGCCCTGTCACTGAGGGAAGTTATATATCAGCGACTGGTCTGAGGTGAAAGGGCAGCTGGACCGTGTGCTGTGGCCTCCAGCGTAAGGGCTCATGCACAGGACTATGTATTTTGTGGTCCGCAAAACACGCATTCGCAAAAAGTACGGATGACGTCCGTCTGCATTCCGTATTTTGCAGAACGGAAGAGCTGGCCCCTAATAGAACAGTGCTATCCTGGCCCGACGGAAGATAATAGGACATACAGAAACGGAAGGCACACAGAGTAACTTCGTATTTTTTTTTTTTGCGGACCCTTTGAAAAGAATGGTTCTGCATACATCCGCAAAAAAAATTAGAACGAACATGGAAAGAAAATACGTTTGGCCGTATAAATGGACCCACAATTTTGCAGAACGGGTGCGGACCCATTCATTTATGTGCTGTTCGCATCCGTTGTTCCGTTCCGTGGCCCTGCAGAAAATATCCATGTTCTTTTCTTGTCAATTGCGGACAAGAATAGGCATTCTCTATATAGCCCCAGCCATATGCGGTCCACAAAATGCGGAACGCACGCGGCCGGTATCCGTGTTTTGCGGATCCGCGAAACACTTATGGTCGTGTGAATGCCCCCCGAGAGCTCATGCACACAAATGTATTTTTTGTCCACATCTGATCCACATTTTTTGCAAGTCGGAATTGGACCCATTCACTTCAACGAGGCCGCAAAATATGCGGACAGCATGCCGTGTGATGTCGGCATCCGTATGTCTGTTACGTGGGCCCACAAAAAAATAGAAAATGTCCTACTTTTGTCCATTTTACAGACAAGAATAGGACAGTTCTATAGAGCGCCGGACATTCTGTTCCAAAAAAGGCGGAAAACAGAAGGCCGATATCCGTGTTTTGCGGACTGCAAAAATGGCAACGGTCGCGTGGCCGTCCATGTTCATTATGTTCCCATTAGGCTTGAGCGAATTTAAGTCTATTCGGGTACTTTCACACTTGCGTTGAAGGATTCCGTCAGGCAGTTCCGTCAACGGAACTGCCTCACGGATCCGTTAAAACGTTTGAAAATGGATTTCATTTGCAAACGGATCCGTTTGCAGATCCGTTTGACAATTGTATTGAAATAACGGATCCGTCTTTCCTTTGTCATCCGTAAAAACAGTTCCGTTATTTATTATTTTACTATTTTTAAAGGTCTGCACATGCGCAGAGTGGAGGAACGGATCCGTTAATGCGTCAACTTTCAATGTCGGATCCGCCCTTAATACATTTCAATGGAAGTTAATGGCAGATCCGTCATTCCGTCAAGTGCTTTTATCTGCGTCCAAAAAACGTGAAAGGACTGAACTGAAGACAAACTGATGCAAACTGAACGGATGGCTTTCCATTCAGAATGCATTAGGATAAAACTGATCTGTTTTTTTCCGTTTATTGAGCCCCGAGGACGGAACTCAATGATGGAAAAGAATAACGCTAGTGTGAAAGTTCTCTTAGTACAAAACCTTCATTTTTATTGCTTTTTTCCATACAGCATTAAAATGTATTGGCTCCATGTAGGTAAAGTTTGTTTTGCCCGAAGTCACGTGAGACTTTGGTGATTTACTACTGTATTGGTATCTGCGTATTTAAAAACATTTTTTACCTGAGATCTGAGGTAGGCTTTGGTACCGAGGTACCAGCCACTACCAAACCCAATCAAGATTCCTATTTTACACTGCTTTTAAATACGCAGCTATGAATACAGTAAAGAATCTATGATCCGAAGGTGGATCGGCTCAAGCCTAGTTCCCATACTCTCCTCAGGTGGAGGCCTATAACTTGTCCACATGCTGAGGATTACTAGTCAGCTCCGACAAAATTATCTTCTAGGGCAGGGATGCCCCTGCGGCCCTCCAGCTGTTGCAAAACTACAACTCCACCAATGCCCGGATAGCCTACAGCAGGGCATGATGGGAGTTGTAGTTTTACAACAGCTGGAGGGCCGCAGGTTGAGCATCCCTGTTCCAGAGGGTGAGAAGAAGATATATCCCTCAGTTCACACTTGCGCGTTTTACAGCGCGTTCGAACGCGCTGTAAAATGCATAACCGATGCAAACCAATGCTTCCCTATGGGACTGGTTCACACTTTCGCGTTTTACAGCGCGTTCGAACGCACTGAAAAACGCCCGACGCATAAACAAGTACTTGAGCTTTTTTTGGGGCGTTTGTCGCACGTTTTAGCCCATAGACTTCAATGGGAACGCGCAACGCTTGTATTTTGCGCGTTGTTGACACTGAAAACGCGCGTTCGAACGCGCGTTTATGAATTTGCAACATGCTGGAAAGGCCAAACCCCAGGTGCTAGGCACAGTTTTTGCATAATGCACTCTGATTGGCCAAACTTCATATAGACAGGGATATTTATTTGGTCATTGGACAACACTGCAGTCAATCACACAAATTTACTATTGCCAAAAACGCGCGGAAAACGCGCGTCTCAGAAACGCTCAGGTGTGAACCCAGGGTCTGAGGTCTTTTATCAAATATGTAAAGTAGAACTGGCTTAGTTGCCAACAGCAACCAATCAGATGTTCCACCTTTCATTTTCCAAAGGAGCTGTCAAAAATGAAAGGTGGGATCTGATTGGTCGCTATGGGCAACTAAGCCAATTCTGCTTTACACCAGTTTGATAAATTACCCCAATAATATTAAGTGAAAATCTGTCACGAGAAATCTGATCTGGAGCGGGTTTTATAGTCTAGGTATATGCGGTGAAACGTGCATGAAATATCACATAATACCCACGTGTTTCACCTGTCCAAGCCATGCGGCTTAGGCCTTGTTTACATATCTGCGTCTGTTTGAGGTCCGTGAAAAAATCCGTCCGTGTTTGATCCATGAAGGATCCGTGTTTGGTACATATGTCTGTTTTTTACCCTCCGTGTGTCATCTGTATGCCACAGACATTTCCAAATCATCAGTGGTCAGTGAAAAACAGCACAAACAGGGATGCCATCCATGTACTGTCCGTGTATTTTCACAGACCCATAGACTGTACTAAACACGTTAGACTCTCATTTTGGACAAAAGTAGTACATGTCCCCGTGATTTTTTTACTGACCCACAGTCAGTAAAAAAAATACAGATTTGTGAATAGACTCATTAAAATCAATAGATACGTGTGCTGTCTGTGGAAAATGCGCACAGCAAACATCAGTGAAAAAAGGAAATGTGAACGAGGCTTTAGGCTAGGACTAGACTGGTCATGTGACGTGTGTTGCAGCCAGGATAGCAGCGTAGAGGTGATCCCATAGCAATGAATGGGATCTCCGCGCCAGAAATCTAACGGTACTTTCACACTTGCGGCAGGACAGACCTGGCAGGCTATTCAGCACTGCCGTGCTGCTGCTCCGTCCCCATTGACTATAACGTGGCGGGGGGCGGAGCTACGGCGCAGCACGGCACTGCGTGCCCGGAGATCGCCGGACTAAAAGTCCTGCATCTCCGACTTTTCAGTCAATGGGGACGGAGCGGCAGGCTGCCAGATCCGTCCTGCCGCAAGTGTGAAAGTACCCTTACACTACTGGATTTTTTGTGACTCCCGCTGTGCTGCCATTCATTTCTGTGGGATCACCCGCTACTCTGCTGTCCTGGCCGTGACCAGGGTTGCCATGTAGGCCTACCTTAAGGCTACATGCACACGAACGTATTTTGTTTCCGTGTCCGTTCCGTTTTTTTTTGCGGATAGGATGCAGACCCATTCATTTCAATGGGTCTGCAAAAAAATGCTGACAGCACACCGTGTACTATCTGCATCCGTATGTCTGTTCCGTGGCCCCGCAAAAAAAAAGGGCGTGTCCTATTCTTGTCTGTTTTGCAGACAAGGATAGGCATTATTACAATGGATTCGCAAAGAAACGGATCTACAAAAAAAGGATGCCATACGGACGTCATCCTTTTTTTTTTTGCTGCCCGCAAAACACATACGTTCGTGTGCATGTAGCCTAAAAGCCACATTGCAGAACTGTGGCACTTTGCAGTTTTGCCTCAGATTTTGAAGCGGTTTAGCTGTGTGGTCAGAAGTGGCTCATGTAAATATAATGGAAGCCACATTCCTGTTTTTGTTTCTTCTACGGGTAACGCCAAATGATGCAGATGACATGCTTTTTTCCCCAGAGGATTTTCGTGCGGAAAAAAATACAGCATAATCTAATGTACATTTTGCATATTTTTTATGTGTGGTATTGACCTGCTCTGCGGACTTTCAGACCCGCAAGATACAGCAAAAGATAGGACATGTCCTATCTTTTGCAGAACGGAGGCATGGATTGGAAGCCCACGAAAGCACTACGACACGCTTCCGTGGGCTTTCGGGTTCGTGTCTCTGCACCGCAAAACATAGGACATGTCCTATCTTTTGCCGTATCTTGTGGATTGCGATTTGCGATCCGCAGCACGTTCATGGAGCCCTTTCAGTCATCTGAATGAGCCCTAAAAGCTCAGTTCCGTTCATCTGAATGGGGTTGTTTCTTCAGCATGTGCATTTTTACACACAGGTTTAGGGGAGCATTTTCTTCACGTTTGTGTTTTTAGTGGCAGTTTTTGCAGCGTTCTGCGTGGTAAAAACAAAAAAACAGCAAATTTTAATTTAGATTTAACTCCTTTTTTAGGGCTTATGCACATGGCCTTTCATCTTAATATTCTTGTCAGTTTTGCGGACAAGGATAGGACATTTCTGCAGGAGTTTAAAAAAATGGCGGCATACGCTCGGCCAGTATCCATAGTTTGCGGATCCACGATTTGTAGACCGCAGAGCACTTATGGCCACTTAGAGCCCTTATGCAGAGGGTGAAATCTGCAGCACATCCATCTGGTGTGGTTATTTCCGCTGCTGAATTCCTGCAGATACATTGCAGATTTTTCACTGTGGAAAATTCACATCTGACTGGTCCAGGGTGGATGTACCCCAGAACCAGAAGTGGTTCGCCAAAGAGGCACAAATCTTTCCATTAGGCCTCAAGCACATGGCCGCTGATCAGTCGTTTAGTCCATCGGGGTCCCCAATGCACAGGCAATATCCGTGTGGATTCCGCAGGCGGATCCATACCCATTCAACTTTAATGGGTCCATGGTCTGTCCGCACCACAAAAAAGTAGTATGCATGAAGAGAAACCCCACGAAGCACTCCATGGTGCTTCCGTGGGGTTCCGTCACCTCTGTTCCACACCGCCCTTTCAGATTGCGGACCCATTCAAGTGAATAGGTCTGTAGCCATGATGCGGGGTGCACACGACCGGCGACTGTTTATTGCCGATCTGCTGTTTGAGGGCCGCAATACGGGCACGGCCTTGTGCATGAGGCCTTATACTTTTTCTTTGTAGGTTCCACTCCTGGTTCTGGCTTACAAATATTGTTGCATAATACTGACCAAAATACGCCAGTGTGAACAATGCCTTGTTTCTTAAAGCAGACCGGTCATCACAAAATACAGTGCAATCTGACAGCACCATGTTATGGAGCAGGAGAAGCCAATCATATTGATATTGTATATTTTTGGAAAATATTCAGTAAAATTTGCAATTTATACATTTATATCTTTGCTTTTTCCACCTCCTGTGAACAGCTATCGGTACAGCGAGGAGAGGTTAGCAGTGACTGACCATTTTCTCTGCATGC
The DNA here is from genome assembly GCA_033119425.1 of Bufotes viridis. Lineage (NCBI taxonomy): Eukaryota > Metazoa > Chordata > Amphibia > Anura > Bufonidae > Bufotes > Bufotes viridis. Next base: position 149,124,022 of record CM065590.1, on the reverse strand, counting down.
ACACTTATACACAATGTTATCAATCACTGATAGCCACTCCCTCCTGTACTGATAGGTATTCACAGAGATATAAATTACAGGTTTTACTGTCTCTTTTCCCACAAAACTATACATCAATCTGTTCGGCTCCACCATGCTGCTTTTATTGCATTTTGTGGTTACAGGTCCTCTTTAAAATGGGGTAATTTATGGGTGCTTTCTATATTTAAGCCCCTCAAAGTCATCTCAAAACTGAAATGGTCCTTAAGAAATGTATCTTTATTAAATAAAGTAAAATGACATGTTGTAGACATATGTTGAATGTTAAGTAATAACTATTTTATAAGGTGTCACTATCTGTCTTAAAGGGTTTCTGTCACCAGATTTAACCCTATGAAGTTAGCTGACATTAGCGATGTGTTAATGTCAGCTAAACCTAACTAGCCTATTCTTACTTTTCTCAGTGCCTGCATTAACCTAAAAATCGAACTTTTATAATATGCTAATGAGGCTCTAGGAGCAGGGGGGGAGTTGTTCCTGCTCCTAGAGCCTCCGTTCTCCCACCTTGGTCTCCTCCCTCCAAGTCTTGATTGACAGGGCCAGGCAGCGCTTGCGTCTGTCTGCCAGCCCTGTGCTCGGATGAAATCTCGCGCCGTTCTGAACTCAGCGCAGGCGCGGTGAGGGAAGTACGCTTGCCGGCTGCCAGCTTCCTCACCGCGCCTGCGCTGAGTTCAGAATGGCGCGAGATTTCATCCGAGCACAGGGCTGGCAGACGGACGCAAGCGCTGCCTGGCTCTGTCAATCAAGACTTGGAGGGAGGAGACCAAGGTGAGAGAATGGAGGCTCTAGGAGCAGGAACAATGCCCCCCCTGCTCCTAGAGCCTCATTAGCATATTATAAAAGTTCGATTTTTAAGGTTAATGCAGGCACTGAGAAAAGTAAGAATAGGCTTAAAAAATGCAGCCATGGACCCATTCACTTCAGTGGGGCCGCAAAAGATGTATGCAACCATCCCCACTGTTCCCAGTCCTAGGACACCCAGATTTCCCAGTAAGCTGTTCTCCTGGCCCATTTATGACGTGGCGCCTGGGAACAAGTTTCAAGCCCCTTACTTTAGAACATCAGGACGATGGTTTACATATCCTGAACTAATGAATCTCTCTGACCCATGTGCATTGGGGCCTTGGAGAGTTAGGCAGTTGTCCCATTTCCTATCCACTATCCCCACTGCCCCAGTATTTGACATACCTCTCACTCCTTTCAAAAAAGTGTGTATTGGCTCATATGTATACCGGCATTCTCTGTCTGAACTCTATTCTAAGGCTTTGGTGTTGCCCCCGTTAAATTTCCGCCCTCCCTACATTGACCAATGGGCCTCTAATCTGGAAATGGACATCCCCTCCGACCAGTGGCCAAGACTATACCGTTTCATGCACAAATCCTCTATAGCTAGCAAATTTCAGTAAGCAGGTTACAAAGCAATGTCTAGATGGTATTATGTACCGACTCGTCTACATAAATTGTTTCCTTCAGCCTCCCCGTTGTGTTGGCGATGTGAGTCTGCGCAAAGCTCTCTGATTCATATCTTTTAGCATTGTAGCAATTTCTATACCAAATACCCTTGGTTTCTTTTTGCTATTCCTCTCGGAGTTTCCCACTCTTCTTCTCAGTAAGTCAATCTTACAACATTTGGTAAGTGCTGCTCGGGCCTGCATTCCAGACAGGTGGAAGTCCCCCTCCCCACCTTCTGTAGATCTTTGGGTTCAGAAGGTAGAAGACCTCCGGAGAATGGAGGAGCTGACAGCTCTTTTGAGAAACACCCACAAGGCTTTCATTACCTCTTGGACCCTGTGGTTTAGGTTCCAGAGCTCACCGGAATATCAGGCTTTATTGGCCTAATGGAGACTTAGAGATTGTGGTTGGGGTCCCCCCCCCCCCTTTTTTTTTTTATTAGGGTACATGCACACGGCAGTGTTTTTTTGCGGCCTCCATTCCGTTTTTTTGCGGATCCGATGGTTTCCCATTCATTTCTATGGATCCGTTAAAAATGCGGATGCCTGTCCGCGTCCGCTGTCCGCATTTCACGTCCGCAAAAACAAATATGGCATGTCCTATTCTTGTCTGCAAAAAACGGTTTGCGGACCCATAGAAGTCAATGGGTCCGCAAAAAATGCGGATGACCAACGGAAGCCATCCGTTTGTCATCCGCATCCGTTTTTTTTTGCAGATGGTTGCTTGGAAACCAGGAAACTTGTACAGGTACTTTAAGAAACTGGTTTAAGCCTTCCGTTTTTTTGCGGATCCGCAAAAAAACCGGAAGACACACGGAAACACAACCTACAAAATTTGCGAACACATGGAAAGGATGTGGATGTGAAAAAAAAAGGAAGACGGATCCGCGATTTGCGGACAGCAAAAAACAACTGTCGTGTGCATGTAGCCTTATTATTATTTTCTCCATCTTTCTTCCCCTCCTTTCCCCCTGTCCTGGGTTCCTCCCCCCTCCCTTGTCCAAGTGTTGTCTGTCTCCCCTCTGCCCTCTGATGGCTTTCTGTTGCCAATATTTCTCCATAGTCTATTCGCGTCCCATCATCTATGTTGTTATATGAAGATCGGTCATGCTATGTTGGATACGATATACCATTTTGTTTTCATTTGCCTTTCTGGTATCTATACTGCTATATGAAGACTGGACATGCTTTGTTGGATAAGATATAATGTTTAGTCTATGTTATTCAAGTGGCCTCTTAGCGAACCTATATGGCACTCACTATCTTTATTGAAAGGTCAAATTATTGTATCTGCTTTTTCTGTTTTCTTTAAATAAAGAATTAAAAGAAATTCCATGGCCCTACAAAAAAATGTGAATATGTCCTATTCTTGTCCATTTTACGGACAAGGATAGTATATTTCTGAAGCAGTGAAAAAAAAAGGGCGTCAGACTCTCAGCCGGTATCCATGTTTTGTGGATCCGTGGTTTGCGGACAGAAAAAACAACTACGGCCTTGTGCATGAGCCCGCAAAAGCAGAGAAATCCAAATTTCGAAAATTGCTAATATTTAAATAAAAAAATTTAAAAAATATATAAATAAAGGTAAAACATATCAACCCAAATTCATACTAACATGAAGTATGGGAAGCACGGTGGCTCAGTGATTAGCATTGGTGCCTTGCAGCACTGGGGTCCTAGATTCGAATCCGATCAAGGACAACATCTGCATGGAGTTTGTATGTTCTCCCCGTGTTTGTGTAGTTTTCCTCCGGGTACTCCGGTTTCCTCCCACTTCAAAGACATACCGATAGGGACCTTAGATTATGAGCCCCATTGGGGACAGCTTAATGCTGTGAGTAAAATAAATAAGTGCAATGTGGACCGCAAAATGTGGCACGTTCGTGTGAACAAGCCCTTAGTTGGATAAGTAAAATCACACACAAGTTATTACCTCATAAAATGACATGTCAGATTTTCTAAATTAAGCTCAGGCACATCCTTTGGCAGCAGGGGATATCAAGACCGATGCTTTTTCCGCATAATTTTACACTCAATAGCCCATAATGAGAAAAGGAAGAACAAAAATCTTGCTCCTTTAGGGCTTGTTCACACGACTGTGCCGTGTTTTGCAGTCCGCAAAATGCGGATAGGACATGACTCATAATTTTTGCGGGGCCACAGGATGGAGCAATGGATGCGGACAGCACACGGAGTGCTGTCCGCATCTTTTGCGGCCCCATTGAAGTTAATGGGTCTGCACCCGAGCCGCAAAAAATGCAGTTTGGATGCGGAACCAAACTACGGTCGTGTGAATGAGCCCTTACTCAGTACTTAGTTGAAGCCCTTTTGGCAGTGATTACAGTTTCCAGTCTTTTTGGCCACAAGGATTTTACCTGGATTTGGGGATTTTGTGCCATTCTTCTCTGCAGATGCTCTTAAAGGCACACTGTCACAAGGATTTCACTGAGCTATTAACATCACCACATCAGTCTCCACAATTAATTTTAAAATATACTATACTATACTGCCCTGTGTCTTGTAATTTGTCTGTAAAATCGCTTTTATGAATATGCTAATTACCTCAATAAGGAGCCCAAGCGGCTATTCCTCCGGCCATTGGAGCCCAGCGGCGCCCATTGTCTTGGAGCTCAGCACTGCCCCACTGTTAATTTATTCACTGCTCATCACCCACATAATGTGTTTGTTGCGCCTGAAATCTTGCGCATTTCTGGGTCGAGCGAAGCTAGCGCATGCGCACTTCGTTCTGTGAGGCCGAAGCCAGGACACAGCGCGGGCGCTGACATGAGTATCCACAGCACATGAACACATTACGCTAGCAATGAGCGGTGAATAAATTAACAGTGGGTCGGTGCTAGGCTCCCCTTGGCCTCCTTATTGAGGTAATTAGAATATTAATTAGCGTGGAGAATGATGTGGTATTGTTAATAGCTCAGTAAGTGAAATCCAGGTGACAGTGTCCCTTTAAGCTCTGTCAGGTTGGATGGGGACCGTCAGTGGACAGCCATTTTTAGGTGTCTAGAGATGTTCGATTGCGTTCAGGTCAGGGCTCTGGCTGGGCCACTCAGGGACATTCACAGAGTTGTCCCTCACAATCTTTCTCTGAATGAAAGATCTTTAATCTGACTATCAGACAAACATTACACATGGCTGACTTCTTTTTAGCCCCTTCACGCCCGATGACGTACATGTACGTCATCACTAGACTTGACTTAAAACACAGTGACGTATATGTACTTCATGTTGATTGTTTGGGTGCAGGAGCTGCGACGGCCTGATCAGCGGCAGGGGTCCGTCAGTCACTGATAGCCGGACCCTGCTGCATGCGCCGGCATCTGTGAAATCACCAATGCCGGCACATTAACCCTTCGTGTGCCGTGGTCAGTGCTGACCGCGGCACGTGTGATGTCGGACGGGGATCGGAGCTGCCATCAGGTCCCCGTGCTGCTGTGACGGGGACCCGATAGCAGAGAAGACAGCCCGATGCCTTCCTTAGGCATCGTGGCTGCCTTACGGGGGAGAGTCTGTGAGATCAGCCCCCTGGATCTCACAGGCAGGAAGCTGTATGTTTAATACACACTGTATTACACTTACAGCCAATGCATTGTAAAGGAGATCAAACCGCCAAAAGGCCCAAAGTGGGATAAAAAATATAGTGCAAAAAAAGTTCAAAAGATAAAGTTTTTCCCCCAAAAATTAAAATTTTCAAGTAAAAAAAAGTCATCTTCCCCAAATAAAGTAAAAAAAAAATTAGTAAAAAAAAAAAGTAAATATATTATGTATCACCGTGTCTGTATCGACCGGCTCTTTAAACATATCACATGACCTAACCCCTTAGATGAACACCTTCAAAGAAATTAAATAAAAACTGTGCTAAATAAACAATTTTTATGTCACCTTACATCACTAAGGCCTCATTCACACGGGCGTCACGTTTGACGTCCGGATAAGAGGCGGGTACGTTGCGGGAATATGCGCGATTTTTTCAAGCGTGTGCAAACGTTTGTAATGCGTTTTGCACGCGCGTGTGAAAAATTGCCATGTTTGGTACCCAGACCTGAAGCTGGACTTCATCACTGAAGTCCGGTTTCGGGTAGAGTATTCTGGGGAATTTATTATTTTCCCTTGCAACACTAAGCGATCAAAAAGGTGTATGCCCCCCAAAATAGTACCAATCTAACCGTCACCTCATCCCACAAAAAAATGAGCCCCTACCTAAGAAAATCACCCAAAAAATAAAAAAACTATGGCTCTCAGACTGAAACATGATTTTTTCAATAATCCTTTTTTGTGTTAAATGTAAAAAAAAATTAAAAAGTTGACATATTATGTATCGCCACGTCCGTAAGAACCTGTTCTATAAAAATACTCCATGACCTAACCCCTCAGGTAAACATCGTAAAAGAAAATAAAAAGGTGTCAAAAAAGCCATTTTTGTCACCTTACATCACAAAAAGTGTAATAGCAATTGATCAAAAGGTCATATGCACCCCTAAATAGTGCCAATCAAACTGTCATTGAGCCCCTACATAAGACAGTCGTCCCCCAAAAAAGAAAAATAAACTATGGCTTTCAGAATGTTGAGACGCAAAAAAAACCGTTTTTTTTTCAAAAATGGTTTATTATGTACAACTGAAACAAAAAAACAATAAAAGTAGTCATATTTGGTATTGTCGCGTCCGCAACAACCTGCTCTATAGAAATAGCACATGATCTAACCTGTCATAAGAACGTTGTAAATAACAAAAACTAAAAACTGTACCTAAACAGCTATTTTTTAGCATTGTTTTCAATTTGAATTCATTTTTTCAAGTAACAAAGCAAGGGTTAACAGTCAAACAAAACTCAATATTTATTGCCCTGGTTCTGTAGTTTACAAAAACAACCCATATGTGGGCGTAAACTGCTGTATGGCCACACGGCAGGGCGCAGAAGGAAGGGAACGCCATATGGTTTTTGGAAGGCAGATTTTGCTGGATTGGTTTTTTGACCCCATGTCCCATTCAAACCCCCCCCCCCCTCCCCCGATGCACCCCTAGAGTAGAAACTCCAAAAAAGTGACCCCATATAAGAACCTACACCCCTCAAGGTATTCAGAACTGATTTTACAAACTTTTTTTACCCTTTAGGTGTTCCACAAAAATTGATGGCAAATGGAGATGAAATTTCAGAATTTCTATTTTTTGTTACCTTGCCTCACAAAAAGTGTAATATAGAGCAACCAAAAATCATATGTACCCTAAAATAGTACCAAAAAAACTGCCACCTTATCCTGTAGTTTCCAAATTGGGGTCACTTTTTTGGAGTTTCTACTCTAGGGGTACATTGGGGGGGCTTTAAATGGGACATGGTGTCAAAAAAACAGTCCAGCAAAATCTGGCTTCCAAAAACCATATGGCGTTCCTTTGCTTCTGCTCCTTCCATGTGGCCATACAGCAGTTTACGACCACATATGGGGTGATAATGTAAACTACAAGAATCAGGGCAATAACTATTTCGTTTTGTTTGGCTGTTAACCCTTGCTTTGTTACTAGAAAAAATTGATTAAAATGGAAAATTTACCAAAAATTAGAAATTCTGAAATTTCATCTCCATTTGCCATTAACTCTTGTGGAACACCTAAAGGGTTAACAACATTTGTAAAATCAGTTTTAAATACCTTGAGGGGTGTAGGTTCTTAAATGGGGTTACTTTTTTGGAGTTTCTACTCTAGTGGTGCAACAGGGGGACTTCAAATGGGACATGGTGTCAAAAAAACAGTCTAGCAAAATCTGCCTTCCAAAAACCATATCGCGTTCCTTTCCTTCTGCGCCCTGCCGTGTGCCCATACAGCAGTTTACGACCACATATGAGGTGTTTCTGTAAACTACAGAATCAGGGCAATAAATATTGAGTTTTGTTTGGCTGTTAACCCTTGCTTTGTTAGCGGAAAAAAAATTATTAAAATGGAAAATCTGCCAAAAAAGTGAAATTCTGAAGTTTCATCTCCATTTTCCATTAATTCTTGCTGAACACCTAAAGGGTTAACAACATTTGTAAAATCAGTTTTGAATACCTTGAGGGGTATAGTTTCTAAAATTGGGTCATTTTTGGGTGGTTTCTATTATGAAAGCCTCACAAAGTGACTTCAGACCTGAACTGGTCCCTAAAAAGTGGGTTTTGGAAATTTTCGGAAAAATTTTAAGATTTACTTCTAAGCCTTCTAGCGTCCCCAAAAAATAAAATGTCATTTGCAAAATGATCCAAACATGAAGTAGACATATGGCAAATGTAAAGTAATAACTATTTTTGGAGGTATTACTATCTATTATAAAAGTAGATAAATTAAAATTTGGAAATTTGCAAATTTTTCAAAATTTTTGGTAAATCTGGTATTTTTCTATAAATAAAAATGAAATTTTTGGACTAAATTTTACCACTGTTATGAAGTACAATATGTGACGAGAAAACTGTCTCAGAATGACCTGGATAAGTAAAAGCGTTTTAAAATTATCACCACATAAGGCTGGGTTCAGACTCGCGCGTTTTACAGTGCGTTCAAACGCGCTGTAAAACGCTCAACACATGAAAACCAATGCTTCCCTATGGCCCTGGTTCTCACTTGAGCGTTTTACAGCGCGTTTGAACGCGCTGAAAAACGCCCTACGCTCAAAAAAGTTCTTGAGCTTCTTTGGGGCGTTTTGTCGCGCGTATTGTGATTGATGCCACAGTAGTCAATCACACGAACGCGCGTACGACGCACGTTTCCTATTTGCAAAAACGCGTTTTACGCGCGTATCAAATACGCGCAAGTCTGAACCCAGCCTCAAGTGACACTGGTCAGATTTGCTAAAGATGGCCTGGGCAAAAAGGTGAAAAATGGCCCGGTCCTGAGAGGGTTAAACGATAATGGTCTGTCATCAGTCGGCTAAAACATGAAGAAAAACTGAAGAATAACAATATGCATCTCCCAGCAACCATCACTGAAAAACACATTGCATCTGCCAGAGTTGCGTGAAAACCACACACTATAAATCAGGATGTAATTTTTTTCCTGAACGCAGATATGATCAGCGATAAACAATGTTCATGTGCCCAGACCCACTGAAATGAATGGGTCAGGATCCAGTCCGGATGCTATGTGTTCACAATACACGCATCGCATCCGACTGGAAAACTCATTAGTGTGAAAGAGGTCTTAGGCCCCTTTCACACGGGCTAGTTTTCCGTGCGGGTCAAGTGGATAAAGTGAGTTAATTTTTTTATTTTTAACCCCTCAATCCACATTTTCCTAAGCATTCTGTAGTGAGAATGCTATTATTTTCCCTGATAACCATGTTATAAGAGAAAATAATAAAATCTACAGAATACTCAACCCAAACCCGAACTTCAGTGAAGAAGTCCGGGTTTGGGTCTGGGTACCAAACATGCCGATTTTTCCCACGCGCGTGCATAACGCATTCAAACGCTTTGCACTCGCGCGGAAAAATCATTTTCCCGCAAACGCACCTGCATCTCTTCCGGGCGTCAAACTTGACGCCCGTGTGAAAGAGGCCTTAGACTACCTGCACATGTTGCAGATCTGTATGCAGAAAATCCACACCAAAACCTGTACAAAAAGGCCTAGTTCACACGTCAGTGATTTCTATCAGTGATTGTGAACCAAAACCAGGATTGGAGCCTCCAGACATAAGGTATAACCCTAACCCTGGGTTCAGACCTGAGCGTTCTAGAAACGCGCGTTTTACGCACGTATTTCAGCGCGTTTTTGCAAATAGGAAACACGTGTTCGTACGCGCGTTCTTGTGATTGACTACTGTGGTGTCAATCACAAAACGCGTGACAAACGCCCCAAAAAAAGTTCAAGTACTTGTTTATGCGTCGGGCGTTTTACAGCGCGTTTAAACGCGCTATAAAACGCTCAAGTGAGAACCAGGGCCATTGGAAAGCATTGGTTTTCATTTGTTGAGTGTTTTACAGCGCGTTTGAACGCGCTGTAAAACGCTCAGGTGTGAACCCAAGGGAAAGATCTGCACCTGTCCTGTGTTTAGGCTGGGTTCAGACTTGAGCGTTTTACAGCGCGTTCCTACGCGCTGTAAAACGCTCAACAGGCGAAAACCCATGTTTCCCTATGGGCATGGTTCTCACCTCAGCGTTTTACAGCGCGTATGAACGCGCTGTAAAACGCCCTACGCCCAAAGAAGTGCAGGAGCTTCTTTGGGGCGTATTGTCGCGCGTCCCCCATAGGGATATATAGCGCAAATGAGCGCACGACGCGCGTTTTTTACTTTCATTTACACGATGCGAAAATAAAAGTAAAGATAGAGCGTCGTACGCGCGAAGCGGGACGCGCAGGTGTGAAGCCTGCCTTAGAGCCGCACTTGTTTTTGGCTAATAATAACGCATGGAAATTACTGAAGTGTCAACTAGGCCAAACACACAAATAAGGGTCCATTCACACGTCCGTGTGTGTTTTGCAGATCCGCGGATCTGCAAAACACGGACATCGCGATGTGCGTTCTGCAGTTTGCGGACTGCACATCGCCGGCGCTACATAGAAAATGCCTTCTCTTGTCCGCAATTGCGGACAAGAATAGGACATGTTCTATTTTTTTCGGGAACGTGATTGCGGACCCGGAAGTGCGGATCCGCAATTGCGGACCCGGCCGGAACATCGCCTGTCCCTATCGAAATGAATGGGTCCGCAATTCCGTTCCGCAAGATGCCGAACAGAATTGCGGACGTGTGAATGGACCCTAAATCTGCAGTATTTACTGTGTGTGGTGGTGTTTTTTTTTTTTGTTTGTTCTTGTTCTTTTTTGATTTTCCGTTTAGACCCATTCACAAGTCAGTGATTCACAGACGTGTGCTGTATGTGTTCTCCAAGGACAGCACGCATACCTATTCATTTTAATGTGTGTATGGGGGCGTGGTTTTAGCCTGGAAGCATGCTCTATTTTGTCCGTTCATGCATTCCATTATTGTCTATAGATCTGTGAAAAACACGTATGCCTTCAGTGTATCATCCGTGTTTCACGTACCATTTTGAGAGGATGCAATGAAAATGAATTTTGAGCTGTACAGTATCCTTGAGACACGGATGACACATGGAGAGCAAAAAACGGCTACACAGATCCTTCACGGACATCTTCACGTATGAATTACTGACCATCTTATCAAGGATTACATCACGGACATAGACGTGTGAATGAGGCTTTTATGTTTAACCTATTGAAGTCTATCGGGAAAACCACTCTACAGAAGGTTTTGAATCTCCCAATTAATTGACATGCAGTGGAATTGAAAATCCGTACAGCAGGTCAATTTCTGCATGGAAGAAAAAAGCAAAGGGTACATGAGATTTGTCAACACTCATTCACTTTGCTGGTGCTGTATTACACTGAGCCAAAATCCATGCATACTCTGCATTGTGTGCAGCTACCTTAAAGTCTCATGCACACAACTAAGTTTTCATTCATTTCTATGGGGCCGCAAAAAAATGCTGACAGCTTGCAGATGTAATCTGCATTTATGCAGCAGTGTTACAAATTATGGAACATGTTCTATTCTTGTTTGTTTTGCAGCCAAGAATAGGCATTCCTGCAATGGGGCCCGTGAAAAGTGCGGGATGCACACGGACCGCATCCATATTTTTGCAGATCTGCGAATTGAAGACCGCAAAGTGAATACTGTCGTGTGCAGGAGGCCTTAGGGCAGCGTTTCTCAAATAGTGGGGCGCGCCCACCATGGGGGGCGCGAGGCTCCGTAAAGGGGGGCTCCAGGTGACAGGAGATGAACGCCACTGTGGAAGCGTTCATCTCCATAGTGATCTGTATCGCCGTCCTCTGGACAGCGATACAGATCGCTGTGCTGTGCGGCAGGGGAAGGAGAGGCGTCTCCCTCCCCTGCTCCTCTGATAGGCTGCGGGCCTTGTGCCGGCAGCCTATCAGAGCGGTTCAGGCGGCGCGATGACGTCATCGCGCCGCCTGAGCAGAGTGCAGAGCGGGACACAGGCCGGAAGAGGCCTGCATCCAGCGCTTCCAGGGAGGTAAGTATTGGGTGGGGGGGTAGAAGACCCTAGACCCTATTGGGGGAGAAAGAGCCTGCACATGATTTGGGGGAGGGGTAAGCCTGGACCCTGCACATGATTTGGGGGAGGGGGTTAATGGAGCCTGCACATGATTTGGGGGGTTAATGGAGCCTGCACATGATTGGGGTTGGGTTAATGGAGCCTGCACATTATTGGGGGGGTTAATAGAGCCTGCACATGATTGGGGGTAGGGGGTCGGGGTTAATGGAGCCTGCACATGATTGAGGGGTTAATGGAGCCTGCACATGATTGGGGGTTAATGGAGCCTGCACATGATTGGGGGAGGTTAATGGAGCCTGCACATGATTGGGGGTTAAGGGAGCCTGCACATGATTGGGGGAGGGGGGGTTAATGGCCCTCACCTGTGGGGAGATTGGTGTACTTATAACAATTTTATAGACTAATGATACTATTTACAGTCGCGCGGGGGGCGCGAAATGTTTTCTTCTTCCTAGGGGGGGGGGGCATGACAGAAATACAAATAACTGACAAATAATTGAGAAGCACTGCCTTAGGGGTTGGGTTAATGGAGCCTGCACATGATTGGGGGAGGGGGTTAATAGAGCCTGCACATGATTGGGGGAGGGGGGTTAATGGAGCCTGACATGATTGGGGGTTAATGGAGCCTGCACATGATTGGGGGTTAATGGAGCCTGCACATGATTGGGGGTTAATGGAGCCTGCACATGATTGGGGGGGGGGGTTAATGGAGCCTGCACATGATTGGGGGGGGGGGGAGGTTAATGGAGCCTGCACATGATTGGGTGGGGGGGGGGTTAATGGAGCCTGCACATGATTGGGGGAGGGGGGGTTAATGGCCCTCACCTGTGGGGAGATTGGTGTACTTATAACAATTTTATAGACTAATGATACTATTTACAGTCGCGCGGGGGGCGCGAAATGTTTTCTTCTTCCTGGGGGGGGGGGGGGGGCATGACAGAAAATAATTGAGAAGCACTGCCTTAGGGTTTATATAAATCAGCTCTTTTTTTGTTTCATTTTTTGTGTTTTTTTTTTACTCTTTTTAATTCACTCCTGATATAGGTCTGACTGAACCAAATTCTAAACTGCATTTGATTGGTTGTTTGACTACCTCGGGGTACAGCTACACCTGCAGGTTTTTATGCAGTTTTTGAAGTCCAAAGCAGGAGTGAATCATATAAGGAAGAAAGTATCAAAAGGGTTGTGCAAGAATGGGTGGAAGGAACTTGGCTGGAATTGTAAAGGGAATCTTACTTACCTGCTTCCCAGCGCTGTCTCCCGCTCCTTCTCCTCCAGGTTTGCAATGCTCTGCTGGGCTTCCTCGCTATAAACATCCGGTTTGACATTGCTTGCGCCAATCACTAGCCGTGGTGGAGGCCGGATGACCTTGTGCCATGTGACCATTTGTCATGTTAAACTGGATGTTTACAGTGAGAGAGTCCAGCAGAACAATACAGGCTGGGAGGAGAAGGATCAGGGAGCCAGTGCTGGGAAGCAGGTAAGTAAGTCCGGCCACAAGGGTTGCCACCCATCCCCACCCCCATTCTTGCACAACCCCTTTAGGCCTCATGCACACGGCCCTTGTTGTGGTCCACGTCCGAGCCGCATATTTTGTGGCTCAGGTGCGGACCCATTCACTTCAATGGGGCCGCAAAAGATGCGGACAGCACTCCGTGTGCTGTCCGCATCCGTTGCTCCGTTCCGTGCCCCCGCAAAAAAAATAGAGCATGTCCTATTCTTGTCCGTTTTGCGGACAAGAATAGGCATTTCTATAATGGGCCGCGTTCCGTTCCGCAAATTGCGGAACGGAATGCGGAGCAGCTTCCGTGTTTTGCGGATCCGCGGTTTGCGGACCGCAAAACACCAGCGGTCGTGTGCATGTAGCCTTAAGGACAGATACGACTCTCATGTCTTTTTGGAATCAACTTCTGTTCTGTATACACAGCCCTCATTGAGTGCTGTGTATACAGTGATGAAGAAGGCAGGTATGGTCAAAAAAAAAAAAATCTCTGCCTTATCAATAGGGAGCCCCTGTTGTTGTTGACAGCTGGCTCCCCACTTCTGAAGCTGTACAATTAGTGTGGAGCTGCCATATCTGCATTGAGATATACCGTAACTACATTTTTGCAGAGATAAATTTGACTGCCTGCATGTTTAAAGTCTATGAGCGGTCCTGAACTGGTTAAAAAAGCTCAGACTGGCATATAAAAATACAAAATAAATCCTACCTCTGCTGATCCCATGCTGATCCTGTTCCAATACTTTCTGGGTCCCACCAGTCTCTGCTTCCTAATGCTTACCCAGTTCATTATTGGCTGTGTTGGGTCACTGCTGCACCCAGTATCTGGCTGTGAACTGGCGACCAAGTGGTAAAACAGCAGAGGCGGGGGATCAGTGGAAGTGAATACGACTAATTAGAAAAATAAAAGATTGACCAGGCAACCTGAAATAACAAACTTTTCTGCTATTTTTGCCTTTTTGATCATAATTACACTAAAAAAACACTAGTGTGTAGTTTGGCCCATGTTATAGTTACGTTTGGTGGATCAGCTTTCACTCATGTATCTGTTTGCGACAAAAGTGGGATCAGACCCTAGTACAAAGAAAGCATTTGAGAATTTTCCATTTGTAGCAGAATCCAATCCTATTTTTCATGACAAAAGATGTATACACAAGTGTACAGTGAAGACAATCAGGCTGAAGTTACAGCTCGTATAACCTAGGTGGGCAAAGAATAGGGCCCACGCATGATATCTGTAATCTTGCAATCAGAATACAATTTAAATGTGGCTTGCTACAAATTCACAAAAATGTCACATAGAAGTATGTCAGTTTTTGGTCAAGTGCTGCCCTCCATTGTTTATTTGGTCTGACCTAGCATACACTGCCTTCAGTTTTTAAATAAATTCCAGATTTGGCCCACACACTTGATAGTAGACAGTAAGGTGCTCATAGAGAGGGTAAATCCCTAAAACATGCTCTGGAGCTGTTTTAAATGGCACTCTGGCCACCAATTTGCCTAACCGACTGTGCTATATGTGTCACAGTCCCTCCCGTGGCAGAGGTTAGAAGATCTGAGAGACTGACCGCATGTGAGGTTATCTGACAGCCTCTCTGTATTTACGTGTTGCATTGTTGTTGTTGGTAATGACCACACCCACACCTCTTGTCTCAGGTGTAGCTTGTGGTCATTACTGCACCTCTATTTGGTCTGGACTCACACTTCATACCATGCGGTTGATATTCTCTGACTGGTGTTGGAAGAGCTGGTGTGTTGTTCTCATCTGAGTTCCTGCTCATGCATTTTCTATTGAAGATAAATGTACTTCTCCTTGTATTTTGTTGTTCCCATTTGCTTGTTGTTTACTAGGCCTCAGGGAGACGTTGGTTCGTTCATCTGGGAAGGAACCAGTAGTCTCAGACCCTGTCACTACTCCTAGGGCTATTAAGGGTTACCAGGGCCTAGGTTTACGGTGTATGAGTATTTCCACCTCCAGGGTCTATTCATACTGACAGGAGTCAGGGTTAGGTTTAGGGTATTCACAGGTGGTGACCATTTCCTTTTTCCTTAGCCTTGAGGCCTAGTTCCTAGTCTTTTTCCTTCTGTTGTCTCTCTGGTGTTCCTGCACTCCCCTTACACCGTGAGGTCCGTGACAATATGTGCCAGGAAACACAAGTACCTGGTGCGCCTTCTTGAGTCCTTTGCTAGTGCTAATGCCCTCCTACTCTGCTCTCCTCATCCTCTTGGTATGCATCCATTGTATTCTTCCTTCTTTCAGGTGTTTATGTACAGTTAGTAACAGATGCTATGCTTTTGTGTGTTTGTTACAGTGGTGCTTGAAAGTAAGTGAACCCTTCAGAATTTTCTACATTTCTCCATAAATTTGACCTAAAACTACATCAGATTCTCATGTAAGTCCTAAAGGTAGATAAAGATAACCAACTGAAACAAATGTAATATATGTAAAAAAAAAGAGTGACACAAATATGTGAACCTTCAAGATTAGCAGATAATTTGAAAGTAAAATTAGAGTCAGATGTTTTCAATCAATGGGATAATAGGAAAAGATGTGGTCTGCACACCGTTTTTAAATGTTTTGTCAGTATTGGAGTATTATAGGAGAAAAAGATTATGACACAAATGTAAATGTATTTGATAAGTTAGGGTACCTTCACTCTGGCGTTTTTCTTTTCCGGCATAGAGTTCCGTCATCGGGGCTCTATGTCAGAAAGAAAACTGATCAGGATTATCCCCGTGCATTCTGAATGGAGAGAAATCCGTTCAGTATGCATCAGGATGTCTTCCGTTCAGTATGTAAACGCTTTTTGAAAGTTGACAAAACCGCAGCATGCTGCAGTTTTATCTCCTTCCTGAAATGCCGGAACACATGACGGAACGCCGGATCCGGCATTAAGTCCCATTGGCTTACATTAGTGCCAGATCTAGCATTAAGAAATGACTGAAGGACGAATCCGGTCTGCGCATGCGCAGACCTTTAAAACTGTGAAAAAAATACAAGACGCGCCGCAAGTGTGAAAGTACCCTAATACATTTTCAAGCATGATAATGAGGCTTAGGCAATGTACAAACCAGATACCATATAGAACAATTGGATGTTTCAGTACTGAATGGACCTTTGCCAACAACGTATTACTAGTAAAAAATATCAACAAAAGGAAATTAATGAACAAATGAGATTTCTGAGGACATCAGAAGAAGAGTTGTTGCTGCTCATCAGCAAGGCCGGCGTCAGCACCCGGCATACCCGGGAAAGTGCCGGGGGCCACAGCTGCCAGAGGCCAGAAGCAATACGCTCTTCCATCAATACAGATAGAAGCGCTCATTGCTGGGAGCTGGGTCCTGTCACTCACCGCTCAGCTCCCCACGCTCCTCCCCTTCTTCAGGCCCACAGAATGGTGAAGCAGAAAGACTTCCCACTGCTCCATCATTCAGCCTGGAGGCATGGATCGCGCTGCCAGCCGATGTGGATGGAGCCTTCAGCCCGGTAATCTGCATAGGCTCTGCCCACACAGTGCTGCAGAGTGATCTGTGCCTGCAGGGAAGAGAGGACTGTGAGCTTCAGGAACAGGACAAGGTGAGTAGTTACTGTTTTTTTTTTTTTAAAGAGGGGTCACAGAGGACTTTATTACTATGGAGGGCTCACAGAGGACTTTATTACTGTGGAGGGGGCACAGAGGTCTTTATTACTATGGAGGGGGCACAGAGGTCTTTATTACAATGGAGGGGCACAGAGGACATTATTACTATGGAGGAGGCACAGTGGTCTTTATTACTATGGAGGGGATGCAGAGGACTTTATTACTATGGAGGGGGCACAGAGGACTTTATTACTATTGAGGGGGCACAGAGGACTTTATTACTGTGGAGGGGACACCACAGAGGACTTTATTACTATGGAGGGGGCATAGAGGTCTTTTTTTTTACTATGGAAGGGGGCACAGAAGTCATTTCTACTATGGCGGGGGTACAGAGGACATTATTACTATGGAGGGAGAACAGAGGACTTTATTACTATGGAGAGGGCACAGAGGTCTTTATTACTATGGAGGGGGCAAAGAGGGCATTTCTACAATAAAGGGGCACAGTGGGCATTATTACTGTGAAGGGGGCACAGTGGGGATTTCTACTATAAAGGGGGCACAATGAGGATTATTACTATGAAGGGGGCACAATGGGGATTATTACTGTGAAGGGGGCACAATGGGGATTATTACTGTGAAAGGGGCACAGAGAGGGCATAACTACTGTGAGAGGGCATAATGTGGGCATAACTACTCTGAGGGGCACACTTCTGTACAAAACCACTGTGAAGGTTGTACAATGAGTCCAATACTACTGTGAGGGGGTACAATTTTTTTTTAAGTATTGGGGGGGGGGCAGAGAAAGGACCCGCCCCCGGGTGCACACCACTGAACACTGAAGCAGGGAACTATTTTCTCCACCATTGAGCCGCCAGCGCTCCACAGCAGCAGCACAATCCATGGGGGGAGGGGGACCGGCTCGCTCTTCAAACATGTATATTATGGGCCCCGGTCGCACAGACAAGAGGGGGAGCAGAGGCAAGTCTCCAGAGTGAAGCAGCGAGCTCTCTCTGCTCCCTGCTTCACTGTTCTAAGCTCCGGCGCTCCCCCTGCTGTCTGCACATTGCACTGTTGGCTGTGGGAGCAGCGCTGAAAGCCTGGGAATTGGCCTTCAGCACAGCCAGCAGCACGACGTGAGTGTGGGAGCACATCATCAGGGAAGAAGGTAAGTATGTGTTTTGTTTTTTGTTTTGTTTTTTAAAGCTGCAGACTGGAGGCAAAAGGGGGGGGGGCACAACAAGAGTGAGGGTGCACAAAAGTGGGCATTTTTACTAAGGGGGCACCTAATCTGTTATAACTACTTTGAGGGGGCACCTAATCTGACATAACTACTGTGAGGGGGCACATATGTGGGCATAACTACTGTGAGGGGGCACATATGTGGGCATAACTACTATGAGGGGTTACATAACTGGGCATAACTATTGTGAAGAGGCACATATTTGGGCATAACTACTATGAGGGGGCACATAACTGGGCATAACTACTGTGAGGGGGCACATAACTGGGCATAACTACTGTGAGGGGGCGCATAATCTGGCATAACTACTGTGAGGGGGCACATATCTGACATTACTACTGTGAGGGGGCACATAACTGGGCATAACTACTTAAGGGGACACATAACTGGGCATAACTACTGTGAGGGGGCACATATCTAGCCATAAACACTGTGAGGGGGCACATATCTGGCCATAACCACTGTGAGGGGGCACATATCTGGCATATCTACTGTGAGGGGGCACACATCTGCCCATAACTACTGTGAGGGGGCACATCTTGTCATATCTACTGTGAGGGGGCACATCTGGTCATATCTACTGTGAAGGGGCACATATCTGGCCATAACTACTTTGAGGGGGCACATACCTGGGCATAACTACTGTGAGGGGGCACATCTGGGCATATCTACTGTGAAGGGGCACATATCTGGCCATAACTACTGTGACGGGGCACATATCTGGACATTACTACTGTGAGGAGGCACATATCTGGGCATATCTACTGTGAGGGGGCACATATCTGGGCATAACTACTGTGAGGGGGGAGCATAGCTTGTATAACTACTGTGAGGGGACACATATCTGGGCATAACTACAGTGAGGGTGCACAAAAGTACTGTGACAGGAACAGAGGTGGACATAACTGCTGTGAGGGGCCACAAGGAGGACATAACTATTGTGAAGGGGCCGCAGGGACCTTGTTCTGAATCCAGTGGACATCATGCCAACGCCAGCGACACCCTGGATGAGGTATATCCAAATTTTATTAGTTAGGACTGGGTGAGTGTATCCATGTATTGGGCTTAGTGTAAAAAAAAAATTGACGCCTCAAAGTTTGCATCGGGGCCCTTAACACTCTAGTTACGCCACTGAGCACAATGCCCTGCTGATCTGTGTAGGAGGAGGAGCGGGGCAGACTGGGAATCAGCCTCTGCTCCTCCTACACAGCAGCGCGATGTGTCACAGTATCCTGCTGCTGCTGATGGGGACCGCAGATCATGGGAGGAGCCAGGTGACTGAGGCGAGGAGTATTTATTATTTTTTTTTTCACTTCCTGTGAAGGGGGCACATCTGGGCATAACCACTGTGAAGGGGGCACTAGCCACATATCTTGGCATATCTTCTGTGAAGGGACACATATCTTGGCATATCAACTGTGATGGGGCACATATTTTGGGATATCTACTGTGAAGGGGGCACATATCCTGGCATATGTACTGTGAGGTGGCACATATCTTGGGATATCTACTGTGAAGGGGGCACATATCTTGGCATATGTTCTGTGAGGGGAGACATATCTGTGAGTAGACCTGAGGGACCGAAACACTGGGTAGATAAATAAAAGTAGGCACATAAGGACAGTAAACAACAATGGTGTGCATGACAGGATTGGGGAAAGTCACTGCTCTCCAAAAAGAACATTGCTACCCGTCTACGGTTAGCTAAAGATCACCTGGACGAGCCAGAAGTCTACTGGAACAATGTTTTGTGGACGGATGAGACCAAAAGAGAACTTTTTGGTTTAAATGAGAAGCCTTATGTTTGGAGAAAGTAAAATAATGCATTCTAGCATAAAAACCTCATCCCATCTGTGAAGCACAGTGGTAGTATCATGGTTTGGGCCTGTTTTGCTGCATCTGGGCCAGGAGAGCTTGCCATCATTGATGGAACAATGAATTCTGAATTATACCAGCAAATTTTAAAGAAAAATTTTAGAACATCTGTGAGCTGAATCTGAAGAGAACATTGGTCATACAGCAGGACAACACACATCCTTCTACCAAGCAATGGCTAAAGAAGAATAAAGTTACTGTTTTAAAATGGCCAAGTAAAAGTCCTAACCTCAGTTCAAAAGAATCGTATTAGAAATATCTGAATTGAGCAGTATATGTAAGGAAACCCACCAACATAACAGAGTTAAAGCTGTTTTGTATGGACGAATGCACTAAAATTCCTCCAAGTTGTTGTGCAGGACTGATCAACCAGAAATGTGTAGTTGCAGTTTTTGCTGCACAAGGGGGACACACCAGATACTGAAAGCAAAGGTTCACATATATTTGCCACTCAGACATGTAATATTGGATCATTTTCCTCAGTAAGGGTGAGTTCACATTATATTTTTGTCACAGGATGGAAAACACTAGTATACCATGCTTTTCCATCCTGCGAAGTCCAGCAAAAATGTATGCATTATGCATTTTTTTTACAATGGAACTCTATGGTGACGGATGCCACAGTATGGCATCTGTCTGAGACATCCGTTAATGTATACATGAACCCACCCTAAGTCTAATATTTTAGACTCATCTCTGAGGACTTATTAGGAGACACTGTGACACTTAGGTCAAATTCACACAGAAATATTGAAAATTCTGAAGTGTACACAGACTTTTGAACACTACTGCATGTATGTCTCCAAGCGACACATCAACACTGAAAACATGCTGGGGACTGGAAGATGTGCATGCTTTAATTCTTTAAAGGGGTTTTCTGGGTTCAGAGCTGAACTAGGACATAAGCTCCCCTTCATTCATTTACCATGTATGAGTGGATAGCTGTTTACTGCCGGTGACGTACATGCCTTTTCTCAGTATGCTAGGCAGAGGCTTCCACCTAGCAGTCAATCTTGTGACGTCACCGGCACTAATGGGCAGTCTTTAGTGCTGCCCTCGCCTGTTAAACAGCCTAGGGCAGCGCTAAAAACTGCTCATTTGTGCTGGCGATGTCACCAGGCTCACTGCTAAGTCTCTACCTAGCATACCCATGTAAAGCCCCCACCTAGCATACCCATGTGAGGCCTGGTATGTCGTAGTAAAGAAAAAGCCCTTGCACTGCGTTATGCAGTGCAGGTCAAAGGGCAGCAGTGGAGCAAGAAATGCTTTGATGCTCCACTCATACATGGTAAATGAGTGAAGGGGAGCTTATGTCCGTGTTCAGCTCTGAGCCCGGGCAAACCCTTTTAACTTATATGCATGGCCTACCTTGTTCAAATATCTACATGACAATGTGAACAGGGTTCAGAGTTTCTGAAATGTCTTGTTTGTCCCAAAGATAGATCTTTGTATCACAAATATGTGGTATTGATGAAAGAAAACTTTTCTCAATTGCATCATCTAATCCCACCCAAAAACAGACATGAAGCAAACACAAAAAAAGGAAAGGATTCCCAGCGCCTTTTTTTCTTTTATTGGTAAATTGCATAACTTTTCATGTGACCCATTGTGTGTCTTTGAGAAATTTTCCAAGGAATATATACAGTTGCAAGAAAAAGTATGTGAACCCTTTGGAATGATATGAATTTCTGCACAAATTGGTCATAAAACGTGATCTGATCTTCATCTAAGTCACAACAATAGACAATCACAGTCTGCTTAAACTAATAACACACAAAGAATTAAATGTTACCATGTTTTTATTGAACACACCATGTAAACATTCACAATGCAGGTGGAAAAAGCATGTGAACCCTTGGATTTAATAAATGGTTGAACCTCCTTTGACAGCAATAACTTCAACCAAACGTTTCCTGTAGTTGCAGATCAGACATGCACAAAGGTTAGGAGTAATTCTTGACAATTCTTTACAGAACTGTTTCAGTTCAGCAATATTCTTGGGATGTCTGGTGTGAATCGCCTTCTTGAGGTCGTGCCACAGCATCTCAATCGAGTTGAGGTCAGGACTCTGACTGGGCCACTCCAGAAGGCGTTTTTTCTTCTGTTTAAGCCATTCTGTTGTTGATTTACTTCTATGCTTTGGGTTGTTGTCCTGTTGCAACACCCATCATCTGTTGAGCTTCAGCTGGTGGACAGATAGCCTTAAGTTGTCCTGCAAAATGTCTTGATAAACTTGGGAATTCATTTTTCCTTTGATGATAGCAATCCGTCCAGGCCCTAATGAAGCAAAGCAGCTCCAAACCATGATGCCCCCACCACCATACTTCACAGTTGGGATGAGGTTTTGATGTTGGTGTGCTGTGCCTCTTTTTCTCCACACATAGTGCTGTGTGTTTCTTCCAAACTCAACTTTGGTTTCATCTGTCCACAGAATATTTTGCCAGTACTGCTGTGGAACATCCAGGTGCTCTTGGGCAAACTGTAAACGTGCAGCAATGTTTTTTTTGGATAGCAGTGGCTTCCTCTTTTGTATCCTCCCATGAAATCCATTCTTGTTTAGTGTTTAACTTATCGTAGATTCGCTAACAGGGATGTTAGCATATGCCAGAGACTTTTGTAAGTCTTTAGCTGACACTCTAGCTTCTTCTTCACCTCATTGCGCAGTCTGCGCTGTGCTCTTGCAGTCATCTTTACAGGATGGCCACCCCTAGGGAGAGTAGCAGCAGTGCTGAACTTTCTCCATTTATAGACAAGTCTTACTGTGGACTGATCAACAGCAAGGCTTTTGGAGATACTTTTATAACCCTTTCCAGCTTTATGCAAGTCAACAATTCTTAATCGTAGGTCTTCTGAGAGCTCTTTTATGCGAGGCATCATTCATATCAGGCAATGCTTCTTGGTAAAAGTAAACCCTGACCTGGTGTGTGTTTTTTATAGGGCAAGGCAGCTGTAACCAACACCTCCAATCTCATCTCATTGATTGGACTCCTATTGGCTGACACCTCAGTCCAATGAGCTCTTGGAGATGTCATTAGTCTAGGGGTTCACATACTTTTTTCACCTACACCGTGAATGTTTACATGGTCTGTTCAATAAAAACATGGTAACATTTAATTCTTTGTGTGTTATTAGTTTAAGCAGACTGTGATTGTCTATTGTTGTGACTTAGATGAAGATCAGATCACATTTTATGACCAATTTGCACAGAAATCCATATAATTCCAAAGGGTTCACATACTTTTTCTTGCAACTCTATTATGCCATATCTATAGAATATCCTCAGGGCCCACCTACCGGTCATGTTTTTAGGATTTCCAAAGTATTGATATAATTAGTGTCAGTGCATCACAACTTACCATAGATTCATTCTGTTGGATATTCTCAAATCATGGGCCCTGAGGACGGGAGTTGAGGAACACTGCTATAATTTACTGAACAGTGGGAGTTAAAATCCCATGTACTTCACAAGAAGCAAAGCCAAGCCTGTACAATAACTAGTCCATGGAAAAGAGTGGCAGCTGTAACTCATACAATCCCTTTAATTCAAACCTATAAAAACATCTGTGGCATAGAGGATGCCTATGTCCTCAGGGACCGCAATATGAAGGGGCTAAGCATTGGGCCGCTGCTCTGCTGTGTCAGCGTCCCGATGGTTACCATGGCAATCGGACATCCGGCTTGCCATGGTATAGCTGAGCCTGATCAGGCTAAGTGTACATGCAAATACACTGCAGTACACTATACAGTGTACTGCAGTGTATTATAGAGGCATCAGAACCACTGGATATTCAAGAACCAAGTGGGTCGGAGGCAAAAAAAGTATTAAAGTATAAAAAAAACTAAAAGAAATCTAACTTTTTCCTATATACGCACATATAAGTGGTTAAAAAATAAAAACCCACTAAACATGTTTGGTATCGTCGCATCTGTAACGACCTGATCTATAAAAGTATCATGTTACTTTGTTACTTAAAAATTATAATAGAATTGCAATTTTGCCCACCTCACTTCCCCAAAAAATTGTATAAAAAGTGATCAAAAGAGTCATATGTACCCAAAATTAGTACCAATTAAACAGTCACCCCATCCCGCAAAAAATGAGACCCTACCTAAGACAATCGCCCAAAAAATAAAAATGGAGACACAAAAACATTATTTTTGTTTCAAAAATGCTTTTATTGTGTAAAATAAAGTTAAAAAAAGCAAATATTAGGTATTGCCAAGTCCTTAACGACCTGCTCTATAAAAATATCATGTGATCCAACCCGTCTGGTGAACGCCGTAAAACAACCTAAAAAAAAAATGTGCCAAAAAAAAACATTTTTTATCACCTTACATCACAAAAAGTGTAATACCAAGTGATCAAAAAGTCATTTATGCCCCAAAATGGTACCAATCAAACCATCACCTCATCCCGCAAAAAATTAGACCCTACCTAAGACAATTACCCAACAATTAATTGTCTAATTATTGACTTGTCTGTTGTTATGTTATTTATGACTGTTTGAACATGAACCCCTGAACTGTAAAGCGCTGTGGAATATGTTAGCGCTATATAAATAAAGATTATTATTATTATTATAGAGAGAAATAAATCAGTGTCCTGCAATCTATAAGGCTAGGCCTACGCCATGACATATAGTCACGCGGCATGATATCACAATTTCATGCTACTACATTGCACATGGTCATTATGTTGCGACCTGCAAATTGATGCGACTGTGACCCATCAGTCAGCAGAAGTCCGACGCTGCTTTATATGTGTTTGACTGCATTCACTATCATTAGCTGTGACTGGCAGTGTGACATTTGCAATCTTATGTGACATCCCATAAAAGTAGGCAGTTTTTATGCCATGCTAGAACCTACATTTTTGACTGATGGATACTGATATCGATAGTAGGCTGATTGATTTAAGATGATAATTCTTATTTTTTTACTGCAGTCGTGAGCTCTCATACCTGTATTACCACAGTTCAGATGACCAATAAAAGGCAGTGAACTGTGTAAATAGAGAGTATACATCACTGACCCAGAAATTAGTGTATATCTTCAGAAAAGAAAATGTTGAGGCTTTAAGTCCACAAATGTCCAAATCAAGTACATATACTATGAATGAAACTGTGCTGCTCTTCTCAGTATCCCACGCGTGAGGTATAGGAATTCTTGTGATCAAGTTTATATACCAGAGGTGGTATGGATAAAGTTAGTGAGAGAAAGGAAAACTGGGAGCGTGAGAGAAGGAAAAATGTGTGTGGGAGAGGAGCCATGGGGTCTGGGAAAGGAAGGGCAGAATTTGGGAAGAGGCACAGGGAGGGGAATGCGAAGATAATACAGGAAGCCATACAAAATTGTTGTGATGTATGTAGACCGTTGCCACCTAATTATTATGTTATATGATAGTTATCTGTATACACGCTATCAACTCTTTTTTTTTATGTACTTGCTATGGATGGATTAAACTCTAGTGCCAGTGAATTTCTTGCCATTTCATTTTAAGAAGACACTTAACCCGTTCATGACCAAGAATGTTTGGAGTGTTTTCATGAACTAGAATGTTGCATTATATAGGTGATATTTTTCTTTTTTTTTTATTACTTCTCTGCAATGTTCCTTAGTTCTGTGCAATGTCCGTGCGGCAGCCGGGACGGATCGAGACCCATTCAACTTGAATGAGTCCGTGATCCATCCGCACCGCAAAAAAATAGAACATGTTTTATTTTTTTGAGGTGTGGAGGCACGGACAGACACAACAGAAGCACTCCGTAGTGCTTCCGTGGGGTTCCGATCCGTGCTTCCGTTCCGCATCTCCGTGGTTCAAGTGAATCGGTCCAGATCCGTGATGCGGAGTACACATAGGCCGGTGTCCGTGTATTGCGGACCCCCCGTATGCGGGCCGCAATACGGCCACAGGCACACAACATTCTTGTGCAAAGGCCTTAGTCTACCTCAAAAGTTGTTTCTTTTTTTGTGGGCTTTCTTTTTTTAAATTAGAGTAGCTATTCATTATTTTTGTAGATCTCCTTCTGGGACAAATAGAAACAGGAAAAAAGTAAAATATTCATTTTTTCATGATATGTCTTAACATTGTAAATATTTACCCCCAAAAATGAATCCTGTAATTCTCTTGTGCATATCGATCTGAAATATGTCTACACTGTGTAACATACGTTATCGCTATAGCATCATGGATGTTTTACATGGATCTCCATCCCTTTAAACACATTTTCTGCTCATGGATTATAATCCTCCAGGTACGGACATTTTTAGTAAAGGAGAGGTGTACAGGTGCTTTTTTAGGTTTTACATTTTAAAATGTTTTTGGTTTTTTTAACCAGGATTTTGTGTATAGAGCTGGGGTCATGGGCTTTTAGATGGCCGCTAGCACATCCGCAGTACCCAGTCCCCATAGCTCTATGTGCTTTTATTGCGTCAAAAAAAGGATTTTTAGTGATATGCAAATGAACCTGATATGACTCCTGTGTCCGGAGATGAGTCAAATTTTCTGAGCACAGCACCGCCCCGCATCCTACGAATCTCCTCCTTGCTGACCGACTTTGCAGAGCCGGAGCGCCGAAATCTCGTGATGCGCGAGCTAGTGCATGCGCAGTGTCGGTATCATGTTCCTTCCCTGTGCTGGCATCAGCACAGGGACCGAACTACACATGCGCTAGCTCGCGCATCGCGAGATTTCGGCGTTTCAGCTCTGTGACGCCGGCCAGCAAGGAGGAGATTCCGAGGACGCGGGGCGGTGCTGCGCTCAGAAAATTTGACTCCTCTCCGGACACAGGAGTCATATCAGGATCATTTGCATATCACTAAAAATCCTTTTTTTGACGCAATAAAAGCACATAGAGCTATGGGGACTGGGTATTGCGGACGTGCTAGCGGCCATCTAGCAGCCCATGTCCCCAGCTCTATACACAAAATCCTGGTGACAGGTTCCCTTTAACTATTTTTACTGTGGGGGCACAGGTTCGCAGGGAACATATTATCTATGTGTTCACTGTTGTCCCCATATACTGATCACTGATATCAGAGATTGAATGGTAACAGCCTATTAATCACTATTAGTGATCTGTATACATATACATGCAGTGAACATGCAGACTGTGTCTTCTCTGAATACTTTATAAGCCCCCTCCTCCAGGAAATCCTTCTATTTCTACATCCCCCAGTAATATTTTCACAACCCCTTCCTTTCATGCCGCCCCTATTCCTATGGCTAGTAAAGATCGCTCTCTCAGACCAGGCCCGGCAGCTGTTCCATCCGTTTCTACACTGTCTATACTGCCACTGTATATCATTTCATTGTGTAGTAATGTTGAGGGGCCCTGACAAAATCTTTTAGTACTTCTCCTCCTCCTGGATGGGCCCCTTCTGGGTCAGGGCCCCAAAGCAGCCGCTTCCCCTGCTTCCCCTATAGTTACGCCCCTGGGTATGTGTATACCTGATATCATGTGATATTTTTATAGGGCATTTCATTACGGACACGGCAATAGCTGATATGTTTTTATATTTTTTTCATTACACACCATTTGTAAGAGCCATATCTTTTTATTTTTTATTTTATTTTATTAGAAGAATGGTGCACCTTAGTGATCCATTCTGTACTGCAAGTGAAATTGGATGTCACATTCCAAACCTAAGGTGGCAAATAGTATCTACACAAACCATCAGAAGACATTTGCATGACAATGAGCTACAAGCCAGACATCCAGCTACTGGTGTTTCATTGACCCCATGTCACCACTCTCAAAGGCAATCATGGGGCACAGCAAGTTGGCTGAAATGGAGGTGTGTCCTCTTCATTGATGAGTTCCTCTTTTGTCTTTAATTGCAATGACCAATGTCTGAGACCATTTGGGAAACACCATGAAGAGAAAATCACTGAAAATTGTAACGGGGTGCCGAGGGCAGACTCAGTCTCCCATCGGCCACAGACATGCTGCTTAGCTTCAGGAATGAGGACCTGTGTTTGGCCTCATTCCCAGGGTGACCTTGCTAGCTGGGAGGCTCCCTGCTCCTTGGTCTGCCTTGAACGCCGAGCTGATCAATCGGCGCTCGACTTGTCGGTCTGTTGGTCATGTGACGTTGGCCACGTCACATGACCCTCACTCCCACTATAAATACAGGCGGCCTGCTGGCCACAGGTTGCCTGTGATTTTTGTCCTATAGGCTGTGTACTTTTTGTTATTTGCTACCTTTGGAATTGAACCTGGATTCGCCTCTTGACATCTCTTCTGCCTGCTCCCTGTACCTTGACGTTACCTCTAGGATTTCGACCTCGGTTTGTTTACGGATTTGCCTTTGCCTCTTCCTTGTTCTGACTTGACCTCCTGGACTGACCTCGGCTAGTTGACTCCTCTCGCCTTTGTTTTTGGCTACCTCTGGTCCACTTTCTTTTGCTTCCCTTTGGCTGTCCTCTTCCCTGCCGTCTCTCTCTCTCTGCTTGCACTTAGTAGGTTAGGGACCGTCGCCCAGTTGCGCCCGTCACCTAGGGCGGGTGGTGCAAGTAGGCAGGGATAGGGGACCGGGTGGCAGCTCAGGGGGTGCACCTCCGCTCTATCTTGCTACCTGTTACTCTACCCTCGTGACAGAATCACAGGCCGTATTTCAACATGGACCCTATACAGAGCCTCACCGAACATGTGCAGGGTCTTGCTCAAATAGTGCAGCAACTTGGGGAGAGACTACAGGTTCAGGAGCCCGTCCGAACCCCTCCTATTCTAGCTCCTGCCACCCTTCAGGTGGAACCTCACATTAAATTGCCCGATCGGTTTTCGGGTGACCGCCGAAGTTTTTTAGCTTTCAAGGAAGGCTGTAAACTTTATTTTCGACTACGACCCCACTCCTCCGGCCCTGACCCCCAGAGGGTTGGTATTATCATTTCCTTGCTTCAAGGGGACCCCCAGGAATGGGCCTTTTCTTTACCCCCAGATTCCCCTTGTCTGAGCTCTGTGGACCTCTTTTTCCAGGAGTTAGGGGTTCTTTATGATGAACCTGACCGAGCCTCTGTGGCTGAATCCAATCTTAAGGCCCTCACTCAAGGAGATCGTCCCGTGGAGGACTATTGTACGCAGTTTCGCAAGTGGTGCGTTCCTTCGGGCTGGAACGAACCAGCGCTCAAATTTCAATTTAGGGCAGGCTTGACTGAAAGGTCAAAGGATATGTTGGTGTGTTATCCCTGTCCTGACTCTTTAGAGGAGACCATGACGCTAGCCATCAGACTAGATAGATGGATCAGAGAGAGACAGCGGGAGCATTTGCTTTCTCCTCATACCATTCTTCAACCTGAGACTCCTCCCCCTGGACCCAGGATGGAGACCCATTCAGACGAGCCCATGCAACTCGGGATGACGCGAAGAGAACTGCGTCGCGGTTCTTGTTTTTATTGTTGGGATCCCGATCACTGGATCCGTCAGTGTCCTAAAGCTCCGCCTTCTGGAAAAGCATCCAAATCTGAGGGATCCAAGGACAAGGTACTCCCGGAGGTGGTAAGAAGCAAACTATTGCTGCCGGTTTCTATTACCTTTGGTCTCTTTAAGGGGTCACGCAATGCTTTTGTAGATTCAGGGTCAGCTTTTAGTTTAATTGATTACAAATTCGTTAATCAGATGGGATTTCCTATACTAGAATTACCCACCCCGATCCAGGTAGTCGCTATCGATTCTACCCCCCTGCTGGGGGGCACAGTTAGACTCTGTACCCCGGAGGTCACCCTATCAGTAGGGGTTTGCCACTCTGAGAAATGTTCCTTCTTTGTTTTAAAAAATCTTCCAGTTCAGGTAGTTCTTGGTTTGCCCTGGCTTCAGCAACACAATCCGGTCATTAACTGGAGTTCGGGAGAGTTAGAGAGATGGGGGCCTAACTGTAATTCCTGCTTAACCGTACTCCAAGCTGGGATCTCATCGGATATTCCTCACTTTATTGCTGATTATTCTGATGTTTTTTCCACCACTGAGACAGATACTCTCCCTCCCCATAGGTCTTATGACTGTGCTATTGACTTGATACCTGAGTCCAAGTTTCCTAAGGGACGGATTTATAATCTGTCCGGTCCTGAGCGCAAGTCCATGAAAGACTACATCCAGGAGAGTCTCAAGAAGGGACATATCAGGCCCTCCACCTCTCCCCTGGGAGCAGGATTTTTTTTTGTTAAAAAGAAAGACGGTGGTCTCAGGCCCTGCATTGACTATAGAAAATTGAATGAAATTACTATTAGGAATCAGTATTCCATCCCGTTGATTCCTGATTTGTTTAACCAAGTTTTGGGTGCTTCTTGGTTTTCTAAATTTGATTTGAGAGGAGCTTATAACCTGGTTCGTATTAAGGAGGGAGATGAGTGGAAGACTGCCTTTAATACCCCAGAGGGACACTTTGAGTATCTGGTTATGCCATTCGCATATATGATGTGTTCCATAAGTCATTACTTAAGAAGTATGTGTCACCAGTGGTTCCGGTTAAAGGACCGCCTCCACCTGTGGAGGTTGAGGATCAGGAGGAATTCATTATTTCTAGAATAATTGATGTTAGAAAGATTAGAAATTCCTTTCAGTACCTGGTCCACTGGAGAGGTTTTGGACCTGAGGAGAGGTCCTGGATACCTATGTCTAGGATGCATGCTTCCAGGTTAATAACTTAATTCCACCGAGAAAACCCTGAGAAACCTTGTCCTCAAGGCTTGGGTCCGGTGGCCCCTCGTAAAAGGGGGGGGTACTGTAACAGGGCACCGAGGGCAGACTCGGTCTCCCATCGGCCACAGACCTGTTGCTTAGCTTCAGGAATGCTAGCTGGTGACCTTGCTAGCTGGGAGGCTCCCTGCTCCTTGGGCTGCCTTGAACGCCGAGCTGATCACTCGGCGCTCGACTTGTCGGTCTGTTGGTCATGTGACGTTGGCCACGTCACATGACCCTCACTCCCACTATAAATACAGGCGGCCTGCTGGCCACAGGTTGCCTGTGATTTTTGTCCTATAGGCTGTGTACTTTTTGTTATTTGCTACCTTTGGAATTGAACCTGGATTCGCCTCTTGACATCTCTTCTGCCTGCTCCCTGTACCTTGACGTTACCTCTAGGATTTCGACCTCGGTTTGTTTACGGATTTGCCTTTGCCTCTTCCTTGTTCTGACTTGACCTCCTGGACTGACCTCGGCTAGTTGACTCCTCTCGCCTTTGTTTTTGGCTACCTCTGGTCCACTTTCTTTTGCTTCCCTTTGGCTGTCCTCTTCCCTGCCGTCTCTCTCTCTCTCTGCTTGCACTTAGTAGGTTAGGGACCGTCGCCCAGTTGCGCCCCGTCACCTAGGGCGGGTGGTGCAAGTAGGCAGGGATAGGGGACCGGGTGGCAGCTCAGGGGGTGCACCTCCGCTCTATCTTGCTACCTGTTACTCTACCCTCGTGACAGAATCACAGGCCGTATTACAACATGGACCCTATACAGAGCCTCACCGAACATGTGCAGGGTCTTGCTCAAATAGTGCAGCAACTTGGGGAGAGACTACAGGTTCAGGAGCCCGTCCGAACCCCTCCTATTCTAGCTCCTGCCACCCTTCAGGTGGAACCTCACATTAAATTGCCCGATCGGTTTTCGGGTGACCGCCGAAGTTTTTTAGCTTTCAAGGAAGGCTGTAAACTTTATTTTCGACTACGACCCCACTCCTCCGGCCCTGACCCCCAGAGGGTTGGTATTATTCTCTATCTCTCTATCTCTCTATCTCTCTCTCTCCTTTCTTGTCCCCTTGCTCCCCCTGCTGTTCCCTTGTTGTAATTAAAGACTCCTCTGGCTTGGGTTTCTGGATTGGTATGTTTTTGGCTTATGTATATGTGATGTTTGTGACGTTTTCACCACATGGCCTTTGTCAAATTGTTTAAAAGACTGTGTGGCCAAAATGTCATGTATACCGCTGCCTTCTAATAAATATCTCTTGAATTGCACTACCCAAATACTGTGCTGCAGTTTTTTCTATACTCTATACAACAGGGTGGGAACTCTACTCCATGCGCAATTAGCAGGCCGAAAAATTAGGTAGGGATAGTGAGTCCAGGAAGTTTTAGGGCTGCACTATCCCTGTTTGTGTGGGACAGTAGTTGACTTATCTGTTGTGCAGCCAAAGTTCCCTGTAGACCACCTTGGTAAATTGAATAGATCTCAATAGGGTTCTGAATCTGACCCAGGTTTCGAAAGGGTTGCCTTATGAATTTCACTTTCTGTCAAGGAAGAGAGCCCTTCAATATAAATGATCTGTAATCCAGATGGAATATGATCTGTAATACAGACATGTGTTGTGCATTTACAAATACTCTCATGTGAAACAGGTCAGCGGAGTCTCTCTGAGCTCACCATGCCTTGTAGTAGTTAACGCAAATCGAACTGCATTATATAGATTTCAAGATCATGGGGACGCAACTATCTCTTTAAGTAGTCCGACATGAGAAAGGGGATCTGGGTACAACATAAAAATAGTTATGGAGTGAAAACCTCTCTATTAAAGATAAATTATATACTAAAATTAGGCTCTCATTTTTTTGTTTGGCTCTGAGAAAACAGAAAGATCTCACCCTATTAAGTTATACAAGTGCAAAGTTTAATAAACATTTCTGCAAATAACTTGTGTAGCTGAAAAGCCTTACTCTTGCTGCCAAATTCATGCAATAATAGAGCAACTTTACTCTTGGACGCAATCATCTTTCATGCAGTAATTTGGCCTGACCTTTGGATTTGAACATATTTCTGCACTATAACAAGACATTGATGAGTGAGTTTGAACACACATGATGTCATACCGAAAATCTATAAAACTGAGATGCATTGGATATCCTGCGTGTTATGAGAGGTGTCGACAAAACCCTGGGACTCCTACGGTATATTAGCATGAGACGTTTCTCTGGTGGATGTAGATGCGGCATCTTTTTAAAGATTGTGTGATTTTGAAACAATTAGATATATCATATCTAAAAGCTGTGAAAAGAACTACCACACTTAAAAGGGTTTTGCGAGATATTTTTACAGATGACCTAGCCTCTGCATAGGTCACCACTAGCTGATTGGTGGAGTTCTTATACCCAGAACGCCCGCCGATCAACTGTTTGAGAAGCACTAACAGTAGCACAGCAGTTTTCTCTCTGCCCACAAAGCACAGCTCCGTCCATTTGATAGCCGCTGTGCTTGATATTGCAGCTCAGCCCCATTCACTTCAGTAGGGCTGAGCTGCGCCTAGGCCATGTAACTGATGAACATGATGTCACTCGGCCTAGGAAAGGCTGTAGAAGGCCACAGTGGTATTGCGAGCACCGATGCCTTCTCAAACAGTCGATTGGTGGGGGTATCAGGTGTCTGACCTCAACCGTACAGATACTGATGACCTATCCAGAGGATAGATCATCAGTAAAAATATCAAGGAAAACTCCTTTAAGTAATTGTACCCTTAAGACAGCACCTCTTCTTTTTTTATTGGCAGGATAAAAATAGTTGTAAGGAACTGCAATGCAATAGGCATAAAGTCTTCATATTCAATACAAAAGAAGATTTCTGCCGTCTACTTCATTTATAGAGTGGATGGATAAAAAATATCTGAGCTTTCCGTAGATAGTCTGCTGGTTGCTGTTCATCCAGGCGAAAAACGAGAGGGATTTAGTGAGGTGGAGTCTGATCAGGAGGGAAATGAAGCATGGTCTTGGAAGAGGTTACTGTATTGATTGGAGGAGCTCAAGATGAAAGAGGGAACATGTGAGAGAGCAGTTGGGTTACATTAGGTGAGAAGATGTGAGGAGTTAAAAGCACTGAGAAACTGACCTGGTTTTAAAGAAGGAAAAAAAAGAAGACAGATATGGACTGACAGTAAGCTATAAACAATATAAAAGCAAAAGACAGACCAGCCATTTAAACCCCCCATACCATGGGACCCTACCAGAGCCAAGGTGTCATTGGCAAAAGCTTGTTATACATAAAAGCCCATTTCTAGCAATTCCAGCAGAAAATACTGTATATTACATTGTATGCATCGGAAAATAAATAAAAGAACATTTCTTATGTCGTTCATATATGCAGCCATGTTTTAACTAACTATACAATGTCATGGCAAAAGGGATCAAAGCTCATATTTATCATAACTGGTGTAAAGGAAAACTAACTTGGTTGCCCATAGCAGCCAGATTTCACCTTTTATTTTCTAAAGGAGCTCAGAAAAATGAAAGGTAAAATATGGTTGCTATGGGCAACTAAGTCAGTTTCTATTTACACCAGTTTTGGTAAATCTCCTCCTTTGACTTCATACACACAGCAATATTACAGCTCTGTACAGTCCTGGGGCTCATACTGTATCTCTGTGTGTGATTAACCCCTTAAGGATGAAGCCAGTTTTGCCCTTAAAGGGGTTATCCGTGAAATAAAATAAAATAGTTGACTTTACCTAAGTGCCGGGAGCGCTGCCACATGTGAAAGGTGGCGTCCTGTGTACACACTGGTATACTCAGCGGCTAGCACTATGATAGCCTCCTAAACTGATATTGCCAGTTTGTGGCACATTGTTGTGTGTAGTTTCCCTGATTTTAGCCAAACAATTGAAATAAAGTTTGTTTGTTATTTTATTTTAGCGTCCCTTCAACTACTGTGACTGTGACCTACTAGTGACGCAATTGTGCATATCCTTTAATAATTGCTGTGAAATCTGATTTTTTTTATACTAGTTTCAGTTCAGGGATGGCAGGATTCCTGTCAGGTGGTGTCAATACAACAGAGTGGGCAAATGAAGCCAGAATAGTGTTTTCAGAAGCACAATTACCTGTAGAATCGCGTGTGCCTAGCATCAACAGTTCCTTCAAACAAATTACTAATATCTATAAAGATAACATCAGAGGGTGGTGGGAAATTCAGACACTCAAAACATACTTAAAACTTGGGATAGTACTACGTGGTCTCAGGACCTGTAGCTCCGTTCCACAGAGTTTCTTTACCTAAGTATTACTTTATTATAAACACATTCACAAATAGCATTTATTACTTATAATGGCTCAATTTCTCAAGTGGGGAAGGGGAATCATTAGTGGAAATAAAATGCCCGCTGACCTACTACCACACATTCCTGACACCAGGAGCACAGAGAAGAGGTGAGACAGCTCTTTAGCTCCTGGCTTTGAACTAACCAGTCCAGCTATGAGTTAGGACGGGTTTTGTGTATGGAAATAGGGAAGTAGCCATTTTATTTCCCATGATAATTGCCCCTAGAGAAAACCAGCCCTTATAGATAATAAATGCTATTTGGGAATATGTTTTAAATTTATTTTCAGTAATTTTATTTTATGAATTCCCCTTTAAGGCCATCACTTTATGTGGTAATAACTTTATGGTTCAATTTGTTTTTATTATTCCGTTGTGAGAAAAGCAATAAAACAACAGAAATTCTCAATTTGTATAAGGTACAAGCATGGTACTCCACGCAGGGAGATATAGAAGAATAACATGCATGTAAACAAGCATGAGAATATGTATAAATATATGTGGTAATAACTTTAGAACATTTCTAAATATCCAAAAGTTTCTGATATTGTTTTTTCATAACATATTGTACTTTATGTTAGTGGCAAATTTGGCTTGCCGTGTTTTGTGTTTTTGTCTAAAATAAATCCAAAATGTAATGAAAATTTTGAAAAATTAGCAATTTTCAAGATTTGAAAATGTGTGCTTTTAAGACAGTCATACCACAGGAAAACAGATATTTTTTTTTACATTTTCCAGGTGTCTACTTTATGTTGCCATCATTTTTGAAAAGTATTTATTTATGTTGGGGAGAAGGCATTAGAAGGCTTTTAAGTTTAGCAGCAATTTTTACAAATTCTATTTTTTTAGGGACCAATTCATTTATGAAGTGACTTTCAGAGGCCTATTTACCGCTCATAAATCATCACATTTAAAATCTGCACCCCTCAAAGTATTCAAAATAGCATTTTGGAGATGTGTTTAACCCTTTAAGTGTTTTGCAGAAATCAATGCAAAATAGAGGTGAATTTTAAAAATTTAATTTTGTTTTTTGCAGATTTTTTTTTTTTATCATACACCAGATTTATTACCCTGGTTCTGCAGTTTTTAGAAATATTTCTTATGTGGCCATACAATGATACTTGACTCAAATACCAGCTTCAGAATTGAAGGAGCATATTGTGGATTTTGGGTCTGCATTTTTTTAGGAAGTTTTTTTGGGCACCATTTCAAATTTGCAGAGGTCTTCAGATGCCAAAACCTAAGAACCCCCCCCCCCCCAAAAAAAAGGTCCCATTTAGAAACTACACCTGTCATAGAATATAGGGGTGTAGTGAGCATTTAGACCCAACGAGTGTTTCATAGAATTTATTACAATTGAATGCAAATAAAAAATGCATGTAATGCAATAATATGTAGTTTTTCCTCAATATTTTTCATTTTTACAAGGGCTAACAGGAGAAAAAGCACCTAACATGCTGTTTGGGCACAAAATAGACATCAGAAGGGGAGGAGTGCCATTTGGCTTTTAAAACTTGAATTTTACTGGAATGGCTTTGGGTGCCATGTCAAACTTGCAGAACCCTGAGGTACCAGTACAATTAAAACTCCAAAAAGTAACCATATTTTTTGAATTACACCCCCAAGAAATTTAGCTAGGGATGAAGTGAATGTTTTGACCCCACAGGTGTTTCACCTAAAAAATTTAATGTTTCCAATATTAAGTTGCTTTAGCGCCGAGTGTTTCATTTTTCCAAACATTAAAAGGAGAAAAAGCATCACATATTTTGTTGTGCATTTTCCCATGAGTAAACAAATACCCAATATGTGGCCATAAACTGCTGTTTGGGACACGGCATCATTCAGAAAGGAATGAGTGGCATCTGGACTTTTTAACATGGAATTTGCTGAAATGGTTTTTAAGAACCATAATTTTTTTTCTGTTTTGTTGACTGTGTGATGTAGGGGGTTGTTTTTTTCTGATCTGGTAGTTCTTATTGGTACAATTTATGGGTACGTTTTGCTTTTTGATCCCTTTTTATTTGATTTTTGGGAGTAGATGTGGGCAAAAATTGCAATTCTGTCAGTGTTTTTTTATATTTACTATTTATTGGGTTCACCATGTGGTATATATGATAACTTTATTCTGTGGGTTTATATGATTATGATGATACCAGATTTTCATACATTTTTTTATGTTTTACTACTGTTATATAATAAACCCCTTTTTTAAAATTAAAAATCAGTTGAATTTTGCATCCCCATATACTAACATCCATGGCATTTTTATTTTTTCTGTTAGGCTGTGGGAAAATCGTAAGCATCCGCAAGCAAGTGTGGATGCAGTGCGATTTTCCCGCATGGTTGCTAAGCGACGGGACCCGATCTTCATTATTTTCCCTTATAACATGGTTATAAGGGAAAATAATAGCATTCTTAATAAAGAATGTTTTGTAGAATGAGGATTAAGGGGTTAAAAATAAAAAACTTAACTTACCTTAGCCACTTGATCGTGTAGTTGCGATCTCTCTTCATGCTTTAGCTGTCACATCACATGGTCCAATCACAAAGCTTTATTAAGAATGCTATTATTTTCCCTTATAACCATGTTATAAGGGAAAAAAATAAAATCTCCAGAATACTCAACCCGAAACCGGACTTCAGTGATGAAGTCCGACTTCGGGTCTGGGTACCAAACATGGCGATTTTTCACACGCACGTGCAAAACGCATTACAAAAGTTTGCACGCGCGCGGAAAAATCGTGCATATTCCCGCAACGCACCCGCCTCTTATCCGGGCGTCAAACATGACACCCATGTGAACCCAACCTTAATGTACTTGTGTGAAGGCTTGTTTTTTGCGGACGGGCTGTAAATATGACTTTTTGATTGCTTTTTTTTAGGTGTAGGATGTTTAAAATTTGCAATTCTTTCAGAGGTTTTAATTTTTATGGAGTTCCCCAAACAGTATATATGGTATAACTGTATTTTTCAGTTTGATATGATTATGATGATACCAGATTCATACAGTTTTTTCATGTTTTACTACTTTTGCATAATTTTTATTAAAAAATCTCTTATATTTTGCATCTCCATATACTAACATCCGTAATCGTTTTATTTTTCCTGTCAATGTAGTTGTGTGAGGCCTTGTTTTTTGCAGGATGGGGCTTTAGTTTTTATTGGTACCATATTGGAGTACATTTTGATCAGTTTTTATTTATTTTTCTTGGGAGATAAGGTTGAAGAAAATATGAATTTTGTCAGTTTTTTTTAATCTTTTATGGGGTAACTTTATTGTGTATGTTGACGATAGCAAATTTATATAGGTTTATTTCACGTGTTACTACTTTTTCATCATAAAATCGCTTTTTTATTAAAAATGTTTTTTTTCTTAGTATCTCCACATCTAAGACTCAAGACTTTTAAATTTTTCGTTAACGTAACTGTGTGATGCCTTGTTTTTGTGGGATGGGCTGTAGGTTTTTTTCTTTTATTTTTGCCATTTTGTGGTACGTATGAATTTTTGGTCAGTTTTTGAACTGTTTTTGTGAGATGTGATGATAAAAACAGAAATTTCTTCATTGGGAAAAGAGAGATTTTTTTAACTTGAAATTTTCTTTTTTCAATTTTATTTACTTTGTTTTTTTTTAAGTTCCACTTTGGGACTTAACATACAACAGTCTGAATGCTGAAACAGTCCACTGCAATAGTCATCTTGCACTGCCGTATAAAAAAAATTGTAAAACACCATAAAAAAAATCACACATTCACACTTTTCAAGTGAGGAAAAAACCCAATGGATGTCTATGGCACAAAAATGCCAACAAATGAGCCCCAGCATGCTGAAGTTTGTTAAAAAAAAAATCGAAAAAAAGCCACTACTAAAATAAATGTTTGTGCCGTGTTTCATAATTCCCATAGACGTAATGCTAACATCTGGAGGTGGTGTTTGGCTTTTAAAATACGAAACTAAAATAAAAATCGCATCAAAATATCTGGTAAAAAAGTATGTTAAAAAAGTCACAAAAATAAAAATAAAATAAATGTGAAACCAGCCTATATAAGACAGGAGTGAAAGGAACCTTCATCAAAGAAATACCAAAATACCAGGATAGTGCATTACCCAATTTGCCAATCCATTGGCATCAGGAAAGTGTGATGATTTAAAACCAGTCTATTATTTGTAGTAAATGTCTAAGATAACATGTTTTGGGGTTAAAATGTCATTTAGGCTACATTCACACGAACGTATGAATGAGACCGCATCCGTTCCACAATTTTGCAGAACGGGTGCGTACCCATTCATTTCCATGGGGCCGCAAAAGAACACACCGTCTGCTGTCCGGATCCGTTGCTCCGTGCCGCGGCCCCGCAAAAAAATAGAACATGTCCTATTCTTGTCTACAATTGCGGACAAGAAAAGGCATTCTCTATAATAGCCACGGCATGTGCGGTCTGCAAATTGCGGAATGCACATAGGCCAGTATCCGTGTTTTGGGGATTCGCATTTTGCGGATCCGCAAAACACCACGTTTGTGTGAATGTAGCATTAGAGTAATAAATTATTGCAAAGTCAATGTGTTAGTATTTGTCTTTTCTGTTCAATTACATTGCCTCTATTTTTATATTCAAATATGTTAGTAAATGTTGAAAAAAAATAATGAAAACACATGAATATGAGCCTTAGGCATCATGCACACGACCATATTACCATGTACTGTGCACATTCTGATGTAGAGTGCCATAGTCCCGAAAAAAAAAAAAAAGAACATGTCCAATAATTGTCTGTTTTGTGGACAAGGATAGGACATTTCTATTGATGGGAAAAAGAAAATGGCAGCAGCATGCAGCTGGTATGTGTGTTTTGCGGATCAGCTGTTTGTGGACCGCAAAACACATATGTTTGTGTGCATGAGGCTTAAGGGCAGTTCTACTAAATCACAACAAAGGAAGATGTCTACTAGTGTTTAAATATGTACAGCTGACCTAGTATGGCTGAGGAGCATCAGCAATAAGCAGGAACCCATGCTGACATTCAGTTTTGTCACAAATTGGTGCAATTATTAATGTCTGCATGGATTTGCAGGTAAAATTGCTGGTTGCACTGACAATTTCTTGCCTGGGCCACTGTTTCAATTAGCCAAGCAAGGGCTCAAGCTGTGCTGCCGAAGTGTAGTGGCGCCTACGCTGTTGCTGTTTAAAAGCAGAACCAGACTTTTTGCCCCTGCTCTGCTAAATGGAGCAGCAGCGCAGGCACTGCCAGGCAGGCAATTGTCAGTGCAGGGCTAAATGTCTAGCTGTTAATCTTGCAAAAGGTGAACACCCACTGGTGAAGATGTTCCTGCTGATGAGACAAATCGAATTATTAGAATTACCGGTAATTCACTCATCTCTAGTAGTGATTTAGTGATCCCTATACACAGGGCACGACTGTTACATGTAAATGCAGCAGCACAAGTGGGCAGTGAGGGGGAATGAACTGTTTCTTCACGATTATTGCCTGTGCATTAGTCCATGTAAATGGCCCAAAGATAATTACGTCACTGGCACAAGGCTCCTATACCTTGGGTTTACGGAAAGAGCGAACAGGTCTGTTTCTACATATTTGATTCAGTAGAACGGCACTGTCTGATTTATATCTGTTTATCCTTGCTTGTAGCTGGCTAGTTATTTTAAGTATAAGGGATGAGAGGGTCTGTGTTTTGTTTAACATTTCTTGATAACACTTGCCTTAAATAGTCATTGGAAGCTCTGCTGAGAGTGGAAAGAGATCTGGGACGTGTTGGTGTCTTAAAAGTGTGTGAGTAACTGAGAACATATGGACAGACTCAAGAAGGCCAGTTAATGGGTGCTGTTGATATTTGAAAAGATATGACTAATACATTAATAGAAAAATAATACCTTTTTATATAATATTGTATAGTAAATTCCTGCATAGCTGGAATATCAGGCACAAAAACATTTTCTGACAGACAAGATGGGCCATGTAAATGAAGCATTATTCACCAAAACCATTTTCTTTCTTAGTACTGTAAGATGTGAGTAAAAGTTGACGATTACATTTATTTTATGTAGTGCGCTTAGCTTCATCTTAGGCTAACCCTCAAGCTTCATGCAAAAGCTGACTGAAAAAAACCTTCTGTGTTAGGTCGGTCATACACATCATAGCTGTCAAATGATGACTGATGGCTATTTCTGCCAATGCTCAATTCAGCTGAGCAAGCACATCGCCTGAATCAGGAGAGGGGAAAAGGACACCCCAAGAACAAAAAGACTGGGCAGTTGAAATATAGCCGCTTGATCTTTATTTCCCCTGAAACCTGCCATCAGAGAGAGGGCCATAGATGTTTGGTCTGTGCTACGAAAATCAGCATAATCCTTCTTCCCTCGACATCTTAGAATGGTGGAAAGATGGGGGGGCCCACATTAGATGGTTTGTGAGCCTCCGACACTACCGGCTCCCGGGCCGGCTCTTTCTCTCCCTGCTGTGCCAAGATCAACATCCGTTGATGAGGAGACACGTGAGCGCTGCAGCAGTGACCTGCTCCCCTTGCATCACGTTACCAGTTGTGGCACAAGAAGAGTAGGTCACGTGTTCTCTGGTCGACAGATCTTGATCTCAGCGTGGCAGGGAGAGGAAGAGCCGGCCCAGGAGCAACAGAGACCAAATACAGTGTCGGAGACCAGCTAAGTATGATTTCCACTGTGGGTTGTCCACTCTAGGAGGTCTGTTTGACTCTTGAATAACCTCTTTAATCTAACGTATATGACCAGCTTAAAACAGCACCATCAGCTCTGTTCAGAAACACAACTAAGCTCTTTCTTTCATTTCTGTTGAAAGAATGATTTCACTGTAGAACAGGAATTTCAAATGTAAGATGACTTTAGTCAATGTTAGTGGTAGTTTTTAAGAGCATTGTCTACTTTGGACAGTTCCACTTTTGTTTGGAGGGTCCCTGAATGATAAACAGATCACAGAGGGTACTGCTGATGCAGCTGGTAATTTGTTGAAGAACCTACCTGGCAGCAGGTATTATTGTGGTGCCTGGATTTTGCTCATATGCTTATATCTTAAACCACAGATTTTTTTTTTGTTAAAGTTAACTTTTTTCTGCAAAAACATATTACACATAAGAACAATTTAGTGCGTATAGGAGTACCTGTACATTAACAGGAATTCTATAATAATTGGGCAAAAGAACCAGCATTCTTCCACAAGTCAAGCTAAATTATATGCCATACACACAGGTTATATTTTTAATAGTTCAAGATGCATTCCAATCATATGCATATATAGCATATTCCCCCTTTGTCCTTTGCCTGTTGGAGGAACAAGGATCAAACGAATAATAAACTAAAGATGATGCATTTCAATGAAGTTTAGTCTGCTATGATGACATAAATGGGGTTTAGTCAAAATACTAGGAAGAAAGGGATGCAAATGAGCTCTTAACACGCTCTGCCTCTAATGCCAACAGATGTAAGGCAGCTATCCTATGTCAATGTTTGACCCTTTTCCAGTACCTCATTTGCAGACAGCTGTTTTAGGGTGATTGCCCCTCATCAATGCAGAGCAGAGAGTACTGGCTTAACTGGGTGAGAGGCCTAATTTTGGATTTGGGGAGTACTATCTCTCCTTGGGGAGAGAGCACCTTAATCGGCATGCAGAGACTTATAGGCCATACATGTTCCTCTGAAATTTTGGGAAGAAAGGGATGCAAATGAGCTCTTAACAAGCTCTACCTTTAATGCCACAAGATGTAAGGCAGCTATCCTATAAGTCAATGTTTGACCCTTTTAGAAAGGTCTTGAGGTATGACTCAGATATTAACCACTTCAGCCCCCCTAGCTTAAACACCCTTAATGACCAGGCCACTTTTTACAATTCCGCACTACACTACTTTCACCGTTTATTGCTCCGTCATGCAACTTACCACCCAAATGAATTTTACCTCCTTTTCTTCTCACTAATAGAGCTTTCATTTGGTGGTATTTCATTGTTGCTGACATTTTTACTTTTTTTGCTATTAATAAAAATTTAACGACATTTTTGCAAAAAAATGACATTTTTCACTTTCTGTTGTAAAATTTTTCAAAAAAACTACATTTCTATATAAATTTTTCTCTAAATTTATTGTTCTACATGTCTTTGATAAAAAAATCCAATAAGTGTATATTTATTGGTTTGGGTAAAAGTTATAGCGTTTACAAACTATGGTGCAAAAAAGTGAATTTCGGCATTTTGAAGCAGCTCTGACTTTCTGAGCACCTGTCATGTTTCTTCAGGTGCTAGAATGCCAGGATAGTATAAATATCCCCCAAATTACACCATTTTAGATAGAAGACACCCCAAAGTATTCGCGGAGGGGCTTGGTGAGTTCATGTATCATTTCATTTTTTTCACAAGTTAGCGGAAAATGACACTTTCTGAGAAAAAAAAAAAAAAAAAGTTTCAATTTCTGATAACTTCTGGCAAAAAAAAAAAAATCTCAGACGGACTCACTATGCCCCTCAGTGAATACCTTGGGGTGTCTACTTCCGAAATGGGGTCATTTGTGGGGTGTGTTTACTGTTCTGGCATTTTGGGCGGGGCTAAATTGTGAGCCGCCATGTAAAACCTAAAGGTACTCGTTGGAATTTGGGCCCCTTTGCGCACCCAGGCTGCAAAAAGTGTCACTCATGTGGTATCGCCGTACTCAGGAGAAGTAGGGCAATGTGTTTTGGGGTGTATTTTTACATACACCCATGTTGGGTGAGAGAAATATCTCTGTAAATTGTCAACTTTGTATAAAAATTTTAAAAGTTGTCGTTTACAAAGATATTTTTCACACAAAGTATGGGTATATATAAAAATACACCCTAAAACACATTGCCCTACTTCTCCTGAGTACGGCGATACCACATGTGTGCCACTTTTGCAGCTTGGTGCGCAAAGGGCCCTAAAACCAATGAGTACCTTTAGGATTTCACAGGGCATTTTTACGCATTTGGATTCCAGACTTCTTCTCACGCTTTAGGGGCCCCTAAAATGCCAGGGCAGTATAAATACCCCACATGTGACCCCATTTTGGAAAGAAGACACCCCAAGGTATTCTGTGAGGGGTATGGTGAGTTCATGTAAAATTTTATTTTTGTCACAAGTTAGTGGAATATGAGACTTTGTAAAAAACAAAATTAAAAAACAAAATAAAAACAATTTCCGCTGACTTGTGCCAAAAATAAAAATTCTGTGGACTCACCATGCCCCTCACAGAATACCTAGGGGTGTC
The DNA here is from genome assembly GCA_033119425.1 of Bufotes viridis. Classification (NCBI taxonomy): domain Eukaryota; kingdom Metazoa; phylum Chordata; class Amphibia; order Anura; family Bufonidae; genus Bufotes; species Bufotes viridis. Next base: position 149,080,018 of record CM065590.1, on the reverse strand, counting down.
TTCTTTCCAAAATGGGGTCACATGTGGGGTATTTATACTCACCTGGCATTTTAGGGGCCCCTAAAGTGTGAGAATCCAAATGCATAAAAATGCCCTGTGAAATCCTAAAGGTACTCATTGGTTTTAGGGCCCCTTGCGCATCTTGGCTGCAAAAAATGTCACACATGTGGTATCGCCGCACTCAGGAGAAGTGGGGCAATGTGGTTTGGGGTGTATTTTTACATATACCCATGCTGCGTGTGAGAAATATCGCTGTAAACGACAACTTTTTAAATTTTTTTATTCAAAGTTGTCAATTTACAGAGATATTTCTCTCACCCAGTATGGGTATATGTAAAATACACCCCAAAACACATTGCCCTACTTCTCCTGAGTACGGCGATACCACATGAGTGACACTTTTGCAGCCAAGATGCGCAAAGGGGCCCTAAAACCAATGAGTACCTTTTAGGAGGGCATTTTTACGCATTTTTCTTCTCACGCTTTAGGGCCCCTAAAATGCCAGGGCAGTATAAATACCCCACATGTGACCCCATTTTGGAAAGAAGACACCCCAAGGTATTCCGTGAGGGGCATGGCGAGTTCATAGAAGATTTTTTTTTGGCACAAGTTAGTGGAAATTGATTTTTATTGTTTTTCTCACAAAGTCTCCCTTTCCGCTAACTTTTGACAAAAAGTTTAATTTTCATGGACTCATTATGCTCCTCAGCGAATACTTGAGGTGTCTTCTTTCAAAATGGAGTCACATGTGGGTATTTGACTGACCTGGCATTTAGGGGCCCTAAAGCGTGAGAAGAAAATGCGTAAAAATGCCCTCTCAAAGGTACTCATTGGTTTTAGGGCCTTTGCGCATCTTGGCTGCAAAAGTGTCACTCATGTGTATCGCCGTACTCAGGAGAAGTAGGGCAATGTGCTTTAGGGTGTATTTTTACATATACCCATGCTGGGTGAGAGAAATATCTCTGTAAATTGACAACTTTGAATAAAAAAATTTAAAAAGTTGTCGTTTACAGCGATATTTCTCACACAAAGTATGGGAATATATAAAAATACACCCCAAAACACATTGCCCCACTTCTCCTGAGTACGGCGATACCACATGTGTGACACTTTTTTGCAGCCAAGATGCGCAAAGGGGCCCTAAAACCAATGAGTACCTTTAGGATTTCACAGGACATTTTTACGCATTTGGATTTTCACGCTTTAGGACCCCTAAAATGCCAGGGCAGTATAAATACCCCACATGTGACCCCATTGTGGAAAGAAGACACCCCAAGGTATTCCGTGAGGGGCATGGCGAGTTTACAGAAAAAAAAAAATTTGGCACAAGTTAGCGGAAATGGTATTTTTTTTTTTTTGTGTGGTGATTGGTGCACTTTGATATTTTTTCTCTGGTGGTCCCAAGCAAAGGGACCACCAGAGAAGCAGGCAGCAAGCAGATCAGACGCTGTTCACAGAACAACGTCTGATCTGCGATTTTTTCTGCCATATACAGCCTGCCAGCGCACGATCGGCGCTGGCAGGCTGTAGTATAACTACATGCGAGCGCGCCGATGGCGCGCATTGCGCATGTGCGGGCGCGTCCTCGCGTCATCTCGCGTCTCGCGAGATGAAGCGCCGATGCGTCGTATCAGAGCTACAGGGCCGCCCGCAGGACGCATCCCTGCGTTAGGCGGTCCTGTAGCGGTTAAATAAGCCAGCCCCTCTTCTGCAGACAGCTGTTTCGGGGTGATTGCCCCTCATCAGTGCAGAATGGCTTAACTGTGTGAGAGGCCTAAGTCAGAATTTGTGGGAGGTACTATATGTCCTTGGGGAGATAGAACTAGACACAGTCCATGGACTTAAACAATTGCCTGCTCTTAAAAAGAAAAGTATACAGGTCCACTTCAACAAATATTAGGAGGTTGTTGATTCACAAATTGTATTACCCATGACACTACTGGAGACTGGGTCTTGGTTTTAATGGATGCAGCCAAGGGCTTTGATTCCCTTGAGTGGAAGTTCCTCTGGGTCGCTATGCGTGCATTTGGTTTTGGTCCCAATTTTATTGTTTGGATTCCACTACTATATAGACAACCAAAGGCCAGACTACTCACAAATGGACAGCTATCGCCTTTAAAACCAAATCTGCCTATCTCGTTGGTGGGTAGGATTCATTTTACTAAAATAATGATCTTGCCAAAACTTTTATATATCCTTCAACATGTCTTTACTCCCATCCCTAAATCCCGGTTTCACACCATTGACAGTCTACTCCTTTCCTTTATTTCGCATCGCAACTGAGAGAAACTGTCCTTAGTTTTGCTGTAGTGTCCTAAAAAGGGGGAGGCATGGCTCTCCCACACTTTTTTCTGTATTACCTAGGTGCTCAGCTTAGATATCTTCATCCCTGATTACTTCCCAATGTTGACATAAGAAATGAGCATTGCTTTAGGGTGGAGCGTTTGTTCCAGCTTACTGGTAAGTCTTAATAGGGGGACCTCAACATCTAGACTGCCCTGTTACTCCACTTCATGTACTAGGTCAAAGATTATGGAGACACCTACAGGGATTGTGCAGCCTCTCTGGCCCATTGACATCTTGGCCTCTATGGCACAACCCAAGCTATGGCTCCAGGATTTGCTGGATTATGTGTTTTGGTCCTGTAGAGGCACTCATTACATGCAACACTTGTCAGATGGGGACGTATGGTGTACTTTTGATTCTGTATGATATCCCTCGCTAAGCCTTTTATAGATTTTTGCAACTCAGACACGCCCCGTCCCAATTCCTGCATTACCCCAGATCCTCTGTGCCCTCTTCCCCTTTGGTTACGTTATTATCCCTTGCAGCTGTTCTGTCTCTTCTTTTTATGCGGCTCTTCTGCGTCAATTTCACAGCACACACCCTCCCCGAGCTAAAAAAAAAAACGGGCCAACCATATATCGCCCTTAAATGAGGACACTTGGGAGGAAATATTATCCGCACATTTGCTGGTCTTGCCTGCTGTTGCCAAAAAGCTCTCTCAATTTTGTATGACACACCAGTCGTATCATACTCTGTTTAAGTTGTATTGAGCCAGGGTCATTCCCTCTTCGCTGTGTCATAGATTTGCAACCTCGGAGGCAGATTTAATATGGTCCTGTCCTATCCTAACCTCATTTTGGGCTGATTAGATCATAACAATAAACACTGTCATGCCTTTTGCCTTGACGGTGGTATTCAACTGTGCCTGTTTGGCATAGTGGAAGATACTGGGCAATTCTAAAATGCCGGTCTTAATAAATGACCCCCATAAAGTATAAAACCATATCCTTTGCATCTTTAATATGAAAATCTAAGATCTTATTATGGAAAATAACTTATATTTACTGGTATACAATGCACTATGACATGAACAACTTTTGTTTAATATTCCCTTTCCTTCAAGCGTTGGTGTTCAATGAAAGTCATCACATGATGACTACAGTCAAAATAGGTCAGATTTGAATGGAAATTAGACATTAATACCTTTAGACTTGCAAAAACAAGATACCATCAAATTGAGAATGTATTCCCAAAAAAGGAGGCAGTGGTTAGCTAGTTAAATCCTGCAAACCCTCATATTATAAGCTTCCCTTCTCACATCCTAATCCCTGCTGTATTAAAGTAAATAGATTTAAGCAGGCGTCAGCTGTTACAGTCTCAGGAGTGTAAACTGTTAGTGAAATTCCTCTATTTGTAGCCTATATTCTAAAGTGCACATCGAAGGGGTCAATAGGTCTCTGGGCAACAATATGCAAGTGAAATAAAGAAAACCGCATTGTGTGAATTGGAATTAATATTTTACTATTCCCTCAAAATCCAGCCTGAAAGAAGAAAGAAAAGAAAATGTGCTGATGGTATTTTTCACAAGATACATATATACTAACATTGGGCAGAGTTATTAATCTTATCTGCTATTTAGAAATTTTAAACTTAGACTTCTAATTTTACCACAGTTGCTTACACTGGATGATAGTAGTGCATTGTTAGATACTTTACATCATCTTTGGTAGACCTACTTTCCAGCAAAATTTTGGAGCATTAGGGTTTACATATTAAGGTGCCTTTTGCATGAACTTATGTCATTTGGCACATATTCTTGTATAAAACAAATAACAAAGGAGGGGGGGATGGAAAAATTCAATTACAATGTTAGTTATTTTGGAATTAATTTCCTAATCACCACATTTTTACAGCAGAATGACTGTATACATTGCTTTTTTTAACTTTATTTGTTTTCCTTACTTACATAGCGCAGACATATTCTGCAGCGCTTTACAGACATTATCATCAGTCTCTGTCCTTTATGGAAGCGCTTATTAGTACAGCGCTCATTAGTACAGGAGGACCGGGAAGCCATGAATGTATTCACAGCTTCCTGGTCCTCGGCCGCTCACTGGGCTGTGACTGCGCAAAGAATGATGACGTCTGCGCGCTGTGCAGTGTTGGGTCATAGAAAGAACTGGAAGAGCAGGAGCTGGATCCTCTGAGCAGCGGAGGCATCCGGAGCAGGAGAGGTAAGTTGATTTATTGTTTTTGTCTGATCTGAAGTCTGAATGATGGTCTTACCATTGGTCTAAGTGTCTGAATAAGGGTCTTATTAACATGCCTATCTGATCTGAGGTCTGAATAGGAGTCTTAACATTGAGGGTCTGATCTGAGTGTCTGAATAGGGGTCTTATTAACATGCTGGTCTGATCTGAGGTCTGAATGGGGGTCTTAACATTGTGGGTCTGATCTTAGTGTAAGAATATGGTTCTTATTAACATGGGGGTCTGATCTGAGGTCTGAATAGGGGTCCTAACATTGGGGGTCTCATCTGAGTGTCTGAATGGAGCCTTTTTAACATTGGAGTCCGATCTGAGGTCTAATAGAAACTCCATGCAGATGTTGTCCTTGATTGTATTCAAACTTAGGACCTCATTTCACGCCGGGAAGGGTACAAGATACAATAAACCACAAGAAACAACAAACAAGCGTCTAGGCAAAAGCTGGGGATAATAGTCACCTCCTGACAAGATCCTATCAGCTGACCCTAGACTGCTGTGCACACGTTTAGACCCCAAAGGTGGGATTAAACATGCCCCCGTGCCTAAGACTGAATAAGCCCTATAGTCCCTGATAGTGGACAAGGGGAAATAAAGGCAGCCTGCTTCCTCTAATCCTGGAGGAAGCAGGTGTCTAACTAACAGCCTAGACAGAACACAAATGGGAACCAAAAACACACTTATCTTGAAGCTGAGCAGAAACAGCAGTCCACCTTTCCTCAGAGTGAGAAAGAAGCTATAACCTGCACATTTAAACTCACACAAACGACCCCACCCAGTGCACCTGCGGGGAGGCTGGTACAGCTCAACTCCAAGTGTCAATGCAAACAGAAAACACTACACATGTGCTGCCAACCTGACAGACCTCCGCACCTCACCAGAGCAGGGCATGACACCTTAGCACTGCAAGGCACTAACCACTGAACCACCATGCAGCCATTTTGTATTATTTTTTTTTAACTTATCACTAAAGGTGCCCATGCATATTCAACAGCTGTCAAATGAACATTTATTACACTATTGCGAGTTGAGCTGTCAATAGTATAATGTGTAAGAGAGCTTTACGGCCAATGGGTTTTAATATGGGCTCCGAAGGCACTGGATTCTTGTGATGCCAGCAGTACTTGCCTGCCAGTATCTCTTCTCTCCTGGTGGGACAGCCACTGGCATACTCACCTTTCTGTCTGCTCAATGCTACAGGCCACTTGTGTCTTTCCTTGCCAGGTGCTTCAAGCCTTACGGTGTGTACGCTCTCTTTTCAGCTCTTAAAGGATTAGTGCATGTATAGGCTAATCTGCCCACAACTAATGGCAGTTTTCTCTGGGTACATTGGGTGGTGGTTTATTTGATTGACCCTGTGCTGCCTGTCCTGTAGTGCTAGTACTCTGCCTGTCCTCATTTTGGCTTCCACACGAACTACGTTTCTACCTGTCCCCTTCGTGCCATGCACTGGTCTCTCCTGACCTGCCTGGGTCAGCAGCCTCAAAATGGACACTATTACTAAAGGTAGCAGCATGGTCACCCCTGCAGTAAAGTCTAGATCCCCAGGGGTCCACCTTAACAATACCATCAGGAGTAGCCCCAAGCCAAATCTGTTCAGTGGCCCATTGGCCCAGTGGCCCCAATGTTCGATAAAAATGAGCCTGAAAAAGTTATTGATAATTTCCCCACAAAATGTTCATGCACATAGCTACAGTTCATTTTGATGCATTTGTGTTATTTTCGGTGGTAAGCGCTGCATAAAGCTTTTGAGGCTGTTCGTCACTGCATGAGCCATAATATGAAATACATGGATAGAAATGGGGAGGTGTGGGGGAGGATTCTTTTTAAACAACTGAAACCAAATAAAGCTATATTATGTACAGAACAGCAGAAATGGTGCTCTAACTCTGGTTTCGAGATACCTATGGTGTTATAACTCCACTTCTGATGAACTCAGTTAGAACTAGTGTGAGTATTACATCTGTAATTCAGGTGCAAAAAAATTCCCATATTCATGGACTGTAGAAAAATACAGAAAAATACCTATATGTGCCTCGATGCTCACCAGATGATGCCACCATAGGTTAGAAGTAATCTTTACCTCATAGAACCAACACTACACCAGCACCACTCTCAGCGTTAAACCTTGACAGCAATCCACAATTGCCTGGACAGTCACACAGCCTTTCTGTGGTACTTGCCTCCAAAATCAGTTGCAAACATTCATCTTTCATAAAATATATGAAGTTGCACTCACCGGTCTTTGTTTCAACGGCTTTATTGAATCCATGCCAGATTACAGATAAACAAGTTGAGACAAAAAATCAATCAGAAGTAATTATTTTTCATTTTTATTATCTTTCCCATCTCTGTGATGCAACTTTGTTTTTATGCTGCTAGGGCTAGCTGTAAATGGGATTACCAATGTGAAGGACTACAGTTCCCATAATTCCTCTCCCCTCTACAGACATTGCCTTATTGCAGATACCTGCATGCCCCTCTTTGCTGGAAAATGGCAAAACAACTTAAAATATCCAACACTTATGCGGCTAATAAAAAAATTTGTCCGATCGGTTGGCATGTATAATCTACTTAGCCTTTGTTCCTCTTACTGTCTACATGACCTGACAGTTTAGGATCAATGGTTATGAAGGTGAGTTACTTTCTTGTGTGGCAGCAATGGCGGTAGTTCCTCTCTGCGCCTCTCACGAACCAGCAGGTGTAAACCCACTGTGCCACGTGACCAACCTCCTCTAAGAACGTTGTCTAAGTGAACCCCTCATTTTTGCAGTACCCCTGATGGTGGGGATAGACTTTCCTGACCAGGTTGCTACCTCTGGATGAGGATTGGCCCACGAGGTAGCTGGTCCAGGCTGACCAGGGGGTACTAGTGCAAGGTACCAGAAGTACAGTCGTAGTCAGCAGGCAGAGTTGTAGCAGGACAGTGCAGGTCCAAAGTTGAGACAGAGGCAAAGTCAAATAAGCAGTGGACCAGGGCAGATGGCACATGTACAGGTCAGGATCTGGGTCAGCAACATGAGAGTTGAGGCAAAGCAGGCAAAGATCAAACAGGTAGCAGAGTCCAAAAACACAGGCACAGGTGAGCTATACAGGAACACAAGCACAGGTAACAGAAACCATTACAGGACACAAGGACCTTTGACAATTAGGCACCAGGGAATAGGGCTGGACCACTAAAATAGATGCAGGATGGCTGGGATTAGTCATACAGGTCACATGTGCAAAACCCTTACATCACAGGAAGTGATGCGCACCGACTATTACCGAGGTGCTACAGGAAACAGGCATGCTGTGAAAGGAAACTGTGGAGCAGATTCCAGAAGGTACAGCATATGCAGGCTCAGAGTTCAGGACTGGAGTAGTACATATAGAGAGATGGGCAGTGACAGAGGTGGCCACAGAGGGCAGTGCCCGCCCAAGCACGGAGCTTGAAACTATGGGAGTGAGTGGACAAACACTGGAGATCGACAACCGCTGTTACAGCTTCTGAATGTCAGTATACAGTAGGCAGAGTATAATTTTTTGCTATTGGAAAGTATGAGAGAATGGGACGCCATTCCAACCATGGTTTGCCAATTGCCAACTATAAACTGCACTGGCACTCCCCAAGTCCTCTGTGTAGTTTGCCTTCATGAGATTACTTTATTTCTCCTAACACTATATATAAAAAATGAATGCTTGTTTAATGCACCCACATCTTTCCCATATCTGCAGTGCAGTCTCTATGTAGAGATGGAGGTGTTAAGCACTTAGCTGCTGTCTCAGAAGCACCCCATACTCCCACACACTGCAAACTGTCATGCATTTGGGGCCTGACCTATCCAAATCTCTTAAAATCAGCGCTGAGGAGTGCACGTGCCGCAGCTTTTCCAGAGGCCTTGCAATAAAATATTTACAGCGTGTTAGTGTGCTTTGGTGTCCTCATCCGAGAATGCTTATGAATATTTGAAATTTGTTAAAACATTGGCATGAGGACTGCATTAATTCAGAGAGACATCCTGTTGTTTTCTTGCTGCTTTCTTTTCCTTTTTTGACTTAATATAAATGTATACATTCTTCCATGTAAATAACTTTTTATTTCATGATTTAAGCAAATTTTTTGGAGAATAGAGAAGGAGTGAATATAGCATATGTGCTACCTGTGCAGTTGCACAGGGGTACAGAAAGTATAAGGGCCTGAGGTTGCCTAAAAACAGCTTCTCACTCTAATGGCTAATGCTATGGTTGCAATTGACTATAGCATCTGGGGGTTTAAATGTCCATGATTGGCATTATCAACAATTATGGGCACCCCGCGACTATGGCCATCATTAAAACCCCGTACATGTATAGTACAAGTCCGGAAAGGATTAAAAAGCACAACTTGTTCTCCAAAAAATAAATCCTCATATGGCCATGTCGATAGAAAAAAACTGAAAAGTTACATACCTTGGAAAGAGAGGAGGAAAAAACATAAAGGTCAGTTCCAAAATTGCCCACGTCCTAATGAGGTTAATGGTGTTGTGCCTTAATGGAAATCCACAGGTTAGCTGCTAAATGTCTAATTGCGTGGGTTCTACCTCTGGATCCCCAACCGATCACTAGATTGGGGTTGCAGAGCAGTGGGACCCCCAGCGATCAGAAATGCATCACTTTTCTGATAGTACAACCACTTTAAGTCAAGTTTTACACATAGGCTTAAACTTTTTTTGTATTTTTATTTTATTGTATATGTATTTTTTTATTAGAATACAACATGCTTTAGGAATGGCTGGAAAAATGCCTTTACAAAATGTCACAAATTAAAAAAAATGTCAGAGGGAAACTCTTTACACTGCATAAGTTAAGGAGACCTTAATATACAGATGTAATGGATCATCTTTTAAAGTACTCATATAAAAGACTAGGGCTGACATACCGAGGATGCAGACCATGCAGCAGCTACAAGGACCCTAAAACTGTTGGTCCCAACCTTTTTGCATGGGTAGCAAGAATCTGTGCAGGGCTTCCCTCTCCAGATGAACTGCAGTTTCTTCACATTTAGTGAAAAGTTAAGTTTACTGCCAAGCTATTTTTCTCATAAATGGATACGAAAACTTGATTTGATACACATTAGACAAGTTTGTGTTCAATTATGATTTGGCATAGTGAATAGTTGAACCAATTAATTAAAACAATTTCAAGACCATTTCATCAAAAATAGAACACTTCAAACTGTAAGTAGGCAAAATCCCTAGCTTAACATCATTGTGTACAGTCCTCTAAAGTAACTTTACCACACGAAGGGCTCAGCTACTACCATTGATCCACAACAACACAAACAGCAACTGGATATTTAATTACCCATAAAAACAATTTTTATTAGGTATCTAATACAAAAGATCATAATACAATGTAACCCCCAAAACATCAATGGAGATGGAATACCAACACAGGGTAGAATCACAATCTGTCTCAATAACAATCCTCAATGATAAGCAAAAATGCATTACAATTATGGCACCATAACTAAGGGATTACTTCCCCCATTTATTAATACTGAAGTTACCATATTTGTAATCCAAACCACCTGTTCATGTAGCTAAACTCAAGCTTACACCAGGGTAAAGTTATATGTAACAATATTATAAAAGAAAAATGCCATACCAAAGTTGAAACAGTGTTGGTGGTCCTGCCCCCGTACCTCGACGCACGTATCGCGTATTATCGCTTCGAGGAAGGAGCTAGACTTCAAACTGCTCTTAAAAAGGGGAAGTTGGACAATCAACAGGATACATTAAAATCATGTGATAGTAACAAATTATACCTAAATCACAAAGGTGGCGCATGGCCAATCAAACCATGCCATGTAATGGTCTCTCCTCGCTCAAGCTGGTCCACCCCGCTGATGAGGAAGGAACATGATTGGGCCAATATGCCTGCCTATGTGCCCCCGTTGTAATGCCCCAGAGTGGCATTACTACCTCTTCTGGACCACCACTATCTTTTTTGGTTCATCCTGTGTCATCTCATGCCTATATTACCATTTCCTGCAATCTGTATATTCCTATTTCCTTGCAAATCACTGTTAATATGTAATGTGCCTGGTTTACCAGCAGATGGCGGCAATTTGTGCAGAGATAGTTTCTCTGGGATGGGTCCTTCCTTCCATTCCAGCCCTCTTTAGAGAGGAAGGAGTTTAGCTAAGGAAAGTCAGTCTAGTTTACAAAAGTCCTTTATCGTTGCTTGTCCCCTCCTGGGCTTGCATTGTCTCCCAAGCTAAGAGAGCTTGATGTCAGTAAGAAGTTCCTAGGATTGAATTAAGAGACAGACTATAGACAGCTAAATTCCAGCAGAAGAGGAAAAGTTCCTATTTAAGCTAGCCAGCATAGCAAGGCTGAGATTGTTGCACATGTGTTTGCCTGCCAGAATTAAGCCAATACCTGCTGATGACCAAGATAAAGTTTGGAAACTGTTTAGATTACCGTTTATGCCAAGTAAAGCTGTGTTTAACGTTACTACAAAGTCTGGAATCCATTATTTCTACTTATTCATCACCCAAGTTCAACAATCCCTTTTTGCACTTGCTTCGGACTACACGTCGTCTGGGATCCAAGAATATCCAGGTAGGAGCACCGTGACACAGCATACAACATCTACAGAGACATTGGGTACCAACACTACCATCTGCAAAGGGGACTTTAAGTCCTTGCTGCTTAAATGCAACTGGCGTCACGACTACTTGCTCTAACAGAGGGACATATATCCTAAAAACCTCTTAAAGAGTAAGGGATACCCCAGGCGCTGGCAATAGGCCGCTGCACCATCATTGCAACGCCGGAAATAGCTCTCGTGCTGAGACTCCCATGGTCATGTGACCAGCCATGCGCACTACAATACCAATACAAAGCAATACCGCTGTAATTACCGTGAAATTGAGCAGAAAGTGATAAATAATATATTCAATGTGCAGATCATCAGTTGTAACAAACTGCAGAACCCCTATAAATATAAAGACAATGGTGAAAACTGCAGCAATTAACTGCAGACACTGTGAAAAATACTTGATAAAGCAATTAAGCTTAAGCTGGATTTATTTTAGTTTTTGTCTTTACAATTTTATGACCTGGTAAAATAAAGGAATCCTTCATTTTATAGGATACACATAGATGTAAAAATGCATAAGTCTTGTATTATATGTTTGTTCAAAATGTGAGCAAATTACCCGTTTGGAATCGCACATCAAGTCTCTAAACAGGCGAGTTGCAACACTGACAATTTGGAAAAGAGTTTGCTGCTCACTGAGCAAGCACTCTATGGAGCAGATAAGGGGAGAGTGACAGTGAGGGGGCTGAGGAGAGTGAGGTAGTTAGCTGGGTAACAGTAAGAAAGCGGGGTAGAGGGAAGAGTGCCAGGGAGGCTAGCCCTGATCTGACACACCCCAACAAGTTTGCACGGTTGGCAGATGAGGGGGATGTCAGTTCAGGAACAGCACTGCTGCAGCCGGACACTTCCTCTGCCAGTCAGGGGAATATCAGCTCCAGTAAGCAGGGGACCAGGAGAGTAGGGCAGGCCAGACAGGTGCAGGTAGTGGGAGACTCCATTATTAGGGGAACAGATAGGGCGATTTCTCATAAAGATCGTGATCGCCAAACAGTGTGCCGTCTTCCCGGCGAAAGAGTTCGACACATTGCGGATCGGGTTGACAGATTACTGGGAGGGGCTGGACCAGATCCAGCGGTCATGGTCCATATCGGAACCAATGACAAAGTTAGAGGAAGGTGGAGAGTTCTTAAAAATGATTTCAGGGATTTAGGTCAAAAGCTTAAGGCAAGGACCTCAAAAGTAGTATTTTCCGAGATACTGCCTGTACCACGAGCCACACAAGAAAGGCAGCGGGAGATTAAGGAGGTTAACAAGTGGCTTAAGAACTGGTGTAGGAATGAGGGGTTCAGGTTCCTGGAGAACTGGGCCGACTTCTCTGTCGGCTACAGGCTCTATCGTAGGGACGGGCTGCACCTCAATAGGGAACAGGCAGCTGTGTTGGGGAGAAAGATGGCTAGAAGGTTGGAGGAGTGTTTAAACTAGGGACTGGGGGGGGAGGGTAATTACATTATAGGAGGGGAAGTGCAGATAGAGACCAGGGGTGAGGTAGTGTGACTGGGAGAGGAATGGAAGGGAGGACTAGAACAGTTCAGAATGAAAGGTGTAGGGTAAAAAATACACAAACCTCTCAAATGTATGTATACTAATGCCAGAAGCCTGACTAACAAGACTGGTGAACTGGAATTAGTGATGTGTGAGGAGGACTATGACATAGTGGAAATAACTGAGACATGGCTGGATGATAGCTATGACTGGGCAGTTAATGTACAGGGTTACAATCTGTTTAGAAAGGATTGTCAAAACCGGAGAGGGGGAGGGGTCTGCCTTTATGTAAAGTCCTGTCTAAAGCCCACACTCCGAGAATACATCTGTGAGGGACATAAACATGTGGAGTCACTGTGGGTAGAAATACATGAAGCAAAAAACAATAATAAATTACTAATAGGAGTTTATCATAAACCACCTAATATACCGGAGTCCACAGAAAATTTACTGCTAAACGAGATAGACGAGGCAGCAAATCATAATGAAGTCGTTATTATGGGGGACTTCAACTACCCAGATATAGACTGGGAAACAGAAAGCTGTACATCCCATAAAGGAAACAGGTTCTTGGCAATAACCAAAGACAATTACCTTTCCCAACTGGTTCAGGACCCGACTAGAGGGACGGCCATACTGGACTTAGTATTAACCAATAGACCTGATAGAACAACAGATGTGCAGGTTGGGGGACACCTAGGAAATAGTGACCATAAAGTAATAACCTTACAGTTCTTCAAACAAGAGTTTCTAAAGGGAGGAACAAAGATACCAAACTTCAAAAAAGCAAAATTTAGCCAACGAAGCGAGGCCATAGGCCTAACTAACTGGGACAAAGTCCTCAAAAATAAAAATTCAACCACAAAATTGGAGATTTTTAAAAGCATTGTAACATCTAATTGTGAGAGGTACATACCTTATAGGAATAAAAGGCTAAGAAACAATATGAAACCAATGTGGATAAATTGAACAGTAAAGAAAGCAATAAATGACAAAAAGAAAGCATATAAATCACTAAAACAGGAGGGGAGTCAGGAAGCACTGATAAACTATAAGGAAAAAAATAGAATATGTAAAAAACTAATAAAAATTGCCAAACTAGAGACCGAGATATTAATTGCCCTAAGAGAGTAAAACTAACCCTAAAATGTTCTTCAATTATATAAATGGTAAAAAAATATAAATCTGAAGGAGTCGGCCCTCTACATAGCAATGAGGGGGGTGTTGTAGAGAGCGATGAGGATAAAGCAAAACTATTAAATCTTTTTTTTCTCCACTATATTCACTGAGGAAAATAAACTGTCAGATGAAATGCAGAATGTAAAAATAAATCCCCCATTAAAAGTGTCCTGTCTGACCCAGGAAGAAGTACAACAGCGACTTAAAAAGATTAAAATAGACAAATCGCCAGGACCGGATGGCATACACCCCCGTATCCTGAGGGAATTAAGGAATGTCATAGCCAGACCTTTATTTCTGATATTTACGGACTCTATACTGACAGGGAATGTTCCACAGGATTGGCGCATAGCAAATGTGGTGCCAATATTCAAAAAGGGTTCAAAATCAGAGCCTGGAAATTATAGGCCGGTAGGTTTAACATCTGTTGTTGGTAAACTGTTTGAAGGGTTTCTAAGAGATACTATCTTGGAGTATCTCAATGAAAATAAGCAAATAACGCCATATCAGCATGGCTTCATGAGGGATCGGTCATGCCAAACGAATTTAATCAGTTTCTATGAGGAGGTAAGTTCTAGACTTGACAGCGGCGAATCAATGCATGTCGTATATCTGGACTTATCCAAAGCATTTGACACTGTACCTCATAAAAGGTTGGTATATAAAATGAGGATGCTCGGACTGGGAGAAAATGTCTGTAAGTGGGTAAGTAACTGGCTGAGTGACAGAAAACAGAGGGTTGTATTAATGGTACACACTCGGATTGGGTCACTGTCACTAGTGGGGTACCTCAGGGGTCAGTATTGGGCCCTATTCTCTTCAATATATTTATTAATGATCTTGTAGAAGGCCTGCACAGTAAAATATCAATTTTTGCAGATGACACTAAACTGTGTAAAGTAATTTACACTGAAGAGGACAGTTTTCTCCTACAGAGGGATCTGGATAGATTGGAGGCTTGGGCAGAGAAACGGCAGATGAGGTTTAACACTGACAAATGTAAAGTTATGCACATGGGAAGGAATAATGCAAGTCATCAGTTGTCACGACTGTGACTGATCCAGATAGGTCTGGGAAGAGAAGGTCGCAGCGACTTGCTACTCGCGATAGCTTGTGAGTTTGCTCCGTGGTTCAGGGTATGTCATCCGGGTTTTGCCTTGTGAACCTTTTTGTCCTGACTGGGAGTTTGTAGGCATTCTTCTCAGGTGAGTGCTGTCTGCCACTCCCAGCTACTATATTAGTTTCAGTTTCACTTGCAGTCATTGCCAGATATAGTCCTTACTTCCAGTGCTATTCTGACCTTTGAAGGAGATCGTTTGACGGTATTGCTGTGGAGCTCTTGTCTGGCGTGGACTGTCGTTATTGGGATCATCTTCTCTGCTCGTGACTGGATAAGTCTATCTCTGCTGGAGATTTTGTTTGTTGCTGTCTTCCCCTGTTGTTCTCCTAGACATGAGTGATGGTGACTAGTGCTCCCATCTGCCTTTCCCCAGTCTAGTCTTCTGAGGGTGACTCAGGGTTTAGGCATCCTGCTCGCCGCACGGGTTCACACCCCGTCTAGGGTATCAGGGCAGACAGGTGCCAGCTTAGGGTTTGTCAGGGGTGGCCGTTCTATTTCCCATCCGTAGATAAGGGTCCCCCTTCCCCTCCGTCTGGTGCGACACGACCGCTGCTGGGATAGCGGTCGTGACATCAGTACATACTAAATGGTAAAACACTCGGTAACACTGACATGGAAAAGGATCTAGGAATTTTAATAAATAGCAAATTAAGCTGTAAAAACCAGTGTCAGGCAGCTGCTGCCAAGGCCAATAAGATAATGGGTTGCATCAAAAGGGGCTTAGACGCCAGTGATGAGAACATAGTCCTATCACTTTACAAATCACTAGTCAGACCACACATGGAGTACTGTGTATAGTTCTGGGCTCCTGTGAACATGGCAGACATAGCAGAGCCGGAGAGGGTTCAGAGGAGGGCAACTAAAGTAATAACTGGAATGGGGCAACTACAGTACCCTGAAAGGTTATCAAAATTAGGGTTATTTACTTTAGAAAAAAGACGACTGAGGGGAGATCTAATAACAATGTATAAATATATCAGGGGTCAGTACAGAGAACTCTCCCATCATCTATTTATCCCCAGGACTGTGACTGTGACGAGGGGACATCCTCTGCATCTGTTGCAAAGAAGGTTTGTACACAAACATAGAAAAGGATTCTTTACGGTAAGAGCAGTGAGACTATGGAACTCTCTGCCTGAGGAGGTGGTGATGGTGAGTACAATAAAGGAATTCAAGAGGGGCCTGGATGTATTTCTGGAATGTAATAATATTACAGGTATAGCTACTAGAGATGGGATGGGTCATTGATCCCGGGGGTTATTCTGATTGCCTGATTGGAGTCTGGAAGGAATTGTGGGGAAAATTGGCTTCTGCCTCACAGTTTTTTTTTTTTGCCTTCCTCTGGATCAACTTGTAGGAAACTGGATGGACAAATGTCTTTTTTCAGTCTTATATACTATGTTACTATAATAGTATTACTATATTTATGGGGAATATGTCACCAGTGACCTCCCTAACCAACTATTTGCATAGACACATAGTTCTGGGTCACCAGATTGAAACACTGTTTTCCTTTTGTTGCCCCAAGGCTCTGTTCCCTAGTTATGATACTTTTTCCTAATATGAAAATTATGTGTATATGCAATCAATTCGATAGAGATGTTGCTGGTGACAGATTCCCTTTAAAAGTTTGAGATTCTTAGTAAATTTTGGCCAACCTGCCACAACAAGATGACTCATACAGATTAGTCCTTACACTAGACTGTATACCTGTACAACAAGACTCCTACTTTACCCTACACTGGGCAGCACAACAAGGAATTACATATGTCCTCCCCAGGTTTGTCTGAGTTTCATAGCATATTTCAAATACATACATATGATAATGTCTGTAAAGCACTAGAATATGTTGGTGCTATATAAGCAAGTAAAATAAATAAAATACTGCCTTTTTATTGGGCTTAGGCCTATAAAATGAACTGAACATACTAATTAAAAGCCAACTTCGACAAGTAGGAGGAGTGCACAACCAAAATGGATACAGTCACCAGCCCTATATGTACAAGGCAAAAGAAAACATTAAGCTAGGTGCTCATAGCATTTGTGACTTCCCTTAGAGGTGCATGCTTACAAAGTATACATCCAAAATAGATCTGTGATGAATACTACAGTGGCATCTGTCCCATGTATGGCTATGTCCTCTTATGGCTTCTATCTTGGGCGGAGTTCTGGTTGCAGAGTGCTGTTGCATTTTTTTTGTTTGTATGTATACCTGCCATTGGCTACGTGCACCTGCATACAGGGAGTGCTGACTGAAACCCCCCTTTGTGTTTCTGTTTAGTATGTGTTGGAGGTGTGGCAGCCTCCACTTCAGTCGTGCACACCTGACTAGTTTTTCTGCCCTAGATGCTGGTTTTTAATCAGAGTGAGTATAAAGCTGAATGTGTACTCACATTACCTGCCAGTAGCCCTTTGGCTCCAGGATGAGTGCATAGTGGGCTCAGCATGCATGTTGGTACCTGCATCCCTGGATCTAATGGAGGCTGTTACAGCACCAGAAGGGGTTAATAAGTATGGTCTGCTCCAGCATGCATGCTGGGCCCACACTCCCTGGATTTTATGTGGCTGTCGTGGCCCATAACAGGTAATATTTAGCGCTAGGAGGATTTTATGTGACTGTCATGGCCTATTACAGGTCAGATTTAGCGTTAGTACCCACTCTAGGAGACAACCGTGAAGGGGTGAGTGGGCTTACTGCCTTTTGATCAAAATGTAAACCAATGTCTCCACTGTTTGCAGGCGTGGATTAGTACACTATGTCCTCTTATGGCTTCTATCTTGGGCGGAGTTCTGGTTGCAGAGTGCTGTTGCATATTTTTTTTGTTTGTATGTATACCTGCCATTGGCTACGTGCACCTGCATACAGGGAGTGCTGACTGAAACCCCCCTTTGTGTTTCTGTTTAGTATGGCTATTCACTGGTTAGGTCTAATCTGATCTGGGTCCTCTTTTTAAACAACAGGTTGGGATCCCCACAGCCAGACCAACTCAAATCTAACATCTATCACATATCCAGTGAGTTAGTAATATGTTTTTTATGGCAAGAATACTCCTATAACCCCTTTAGTCAAATAGAAATACTAGTACACTTTAATTAGTGGCATATTAAGTAGACCATAGACCCTGGGATGTTCCCCAAACTTGGGCTCCCCCTTTCCTACTGGCCTGTCATTACATGTATATTCTGAACATCACCATAGCTTCCAGGTTTAATTTTGATTAACCTTGTAACAGTCGTATTAAAATTGGAAAAACTTTTTATTGTAGATTTTTTTAAATATGTGCCTGCAGTAAGGCCTCTTTTACACTGGCGTTGAGGAATGGAGCCGGATAGGATGCGGGTGCGGTGTGGGAAAATACGCAATTTTTCCGCGCGTGTACAAAGCATTTTAATGCGTTTTGCACGCGCGTGGCAAAATTTGGCATGTTTGGTACCCAGACCCGAACCCAGACTTCTTCACTGAAGTTAAGGTTTGGGTTAAGTATTCTGTAGATTTTATTATTTTCCCTTATAACATGGTTATAAGGGAAAATAATAGCATTCTCAATACAGAATGCTTAGTAAAATGTGGATTAAGGGGTTAAAAATTAAAAAAATTAACTCACCTTAGCCACTTGATCGCGTAGTTGAGATCTCTTCTATCTTCTTCAATCATAAGCTGCCGGCTAATAATACAGAGGGGGCCATTATTATTATCTATATATCTTAAGAAGGACGTTTGTATGTATGTTCCGCGATCACTCAATAATGCAACCATCGATTTCAATGAAACTTGGTATATACATCCCTTGCTACCTGGAAACTAAGCTTGTGGGGGTCACAGCTCTCTAGGACGTACCGTTCCTGAGATATTCCCCAAAAATGACCTGCATTAGCCAATACAAGCCTGCAAGTCTTTGTCTCCATATCCCAACTGCCATACACACGGTCACATGTCCCTTATCAGCCAATAGAAGCTCGCAGGCCCTTAGTCTCCACATACACACAGTTTTACACCAGGTTTCCATAACAACCCAGCCATTTTTCTTCACTGCTGTAGGTCAGCTTTAGGCTAGGGCTACACGACGATATGTCTTGCGACAATAAGTCACACGACACATAGGGCACAACTATACTGCTACAAGTGTCACGCAACATTGATGTCGCACCAATGTCGCGCAACAATTTTTATAATGATAGTCTATGGTGTTGCACTGCGACATGTGACATGCTGCGACACGACAGTCCCAGAAAAATCCGTTATAAATTAATAATACAGAGGGGGCCATTATATACTAATAATACAGAGGGAGCCATTATATACCAATAATACAGAAGGGGAACTACCGTATATATATTAATAATACATTATATATTAAAAATATAGATGGGGCCATTGTTATTATCTATATATATAAAGAAGGACGTATGTATGTATGTTCCACGATCACTCAACAATGCAACCATCGATTTCAACGAAACTTGTTGTACACATCCCTTGCTACCGGGAAAATAAGCTTGTGGGGGTCACAGCTCTCTAGGACGTACCGTTCCTGAGATAAATGACCCAAAAAATGACCTGCATTAGCCAATACAAGCCTGCAAGTCTTTGTCTTCATATCCCAACTGCCATACACATGGTCACATGTCCCTTATCAGCCAATAGAAGCTCGCAGGCCCTTAGTCGCATACACACAGTTTTACCCCAGGGTTCCATAACAACCCAGCCATTTTTCTTCACTGCTGTAGGTCAGCTTTAGGCTAGGGCTACACGACAATATATGTCTCGCGACAATAATTCACACGACACATAGGGCACAACTACACTGCTACAAGTGTTGCGCAACATTGATGTTGCACCAATGTCGAGCAACAATTTTTATAATGATAGTCTATGGTGTTGCACTGCGACATGTGACATGCTGCGACGCAACAGTCCCAGAAAAATCCATCTTGGTTGTCGTGCAGTCGCAGCATGTCATATGTCGCAGTGTGACACCATAGCCTATCATTATAAAAAAATTTGAGTCAAAATGTCGCGCGACACATGTCGTCAGGTAGCCCTAGCATTAAAGGGGCAGGTCACTGTGGAGGTTACTGTTAAAGGGGCGGGCACTGTGGAGGTCACTGTTAAAGAGCTGTTCACTGTGGATGTTACTGTTAAGTGGGCAGTCTATGGAAGCCAGATCGCTGGTATCTTTGTCTTCTGTAGAGACGAAAAGACCTTGTCCGATTTTTTCGCCTGGAGTGCAGGAATTCTAGAGCTTTATCTTCCTTGTTGGCTTCTAGCAGTTTGCCCAGCTGAGAGCCAAACAATCTTTCTGGCTCAAAAGGAAGAGAACATAGATTACTCTTTGATGCCATGTCTCCTGACCACAGTTTCAGCCAAATGGATCTTCTAACAGAATTAGAAAGTGCCATGTTCTTCGCTAGAACCATTAAGGAATCTCCAGGGAAATCGCAGAGGAAATCTGCAACAAGCTTCATGGTTGGCAATTGCTGGAGTAATTCTTCCCTTGGTACGCCATCTTCTATATTTTTCCCAAAATAACGTAACCAGATTCTAAGAGCATGGGCTACTGGTACTGCAGCCATGGCAGCTTTATTGAGTGAAGCCAAGTAGGTACGCAGTCTTTTGAAAGGTTGTCTGCTTTTTTATCCATTGGATCCTTAAGCAAAGTGGAATCATCTGATCTGAAGAAAAAAATGGTCTTCTGGCATGTCTTGTGACAGCAGGATCAACCCTGGATGGAGACTCACAGCTTACTGACTCAGAAGGATCCGTTTGGTACATGGCTTTAATCTGGACCCTAGGTCCATCCTCTTAATGGGATATTTCCATTCATTCTGAATGACAGACTCCAATACCAGATGGCTTGGGAATACACATGCTCTTTTTCTTGGAAAGTAGAATAAACTTTCTTCATCCTGATCAGCAGTCATTTCCTTCTTCGACTCCATTATATTCTTTACCTCCTTTATTAAACGATTTGCATTTTCAATCAATTCATCTTCTGAACCAGAAGAAATTTCTCCTTCAGAGCAAGCATATTCCTCAGAGGAGGAAGATGGTAATGGGTACAGCTACTTTTTTACTGCCTTTTTTGAGAACATGACAGAAAAGATTTTAAAAGTATCAACAACTTTTTAGTTTCATTATCAAAAGCTTCATCAGGCTGAGAACAATCTACACAAATGTTAGATGAGCAGTCCTCAGGCAGAGGTGGGATATAGGAGATGCACAGAGCGTGTTTTCTCTTTTGCTGTTTTAGAGGTCTGGCAGGAGAGGACATCTGAGAAGAATGAGCAGCTAATTCCACATCACAAGCCTCACAGTAATCACACCGGTGTTCATCAGGAAGGGGCTGTTCACATGACAGACACAGTCTGTGTTTCTTAGATTTCTTTCCACCCTTGCTGGAATGGCTGGACATCTGTTTAAATAATAGAAACAGGGTTACTCACAAACACCGACATCAATAAGGTAAGTCTGACCCAGGACAGAAACTGCACCTTGTAACTGCAAGAGCTCGGCTGCCAGGCCCCACAGGCATCATAGATCTGCACTACAGCGCTTAAATACTTAACTTTGGCGCCAGAAACGTGAGGGAGGATGCATGCTAATGACGTCAGACGCTGCTGAACGATGTGCGTTCCACCAGTGCGGTCCACCGCCTTGCACAGGATGCTGACTTTAAATGTAGACACGCGCCTCCTGGCATGCACAATGCACTCACTTACATGCGATACTCTCCCGCCGGCCACCTGGATCATGCCCGATACACAGGGCGAACAGAGCGGACACAACAATACAGAGCAGTGCCAGGGACACACCACCTGGCTATGCTGAACTCTAAGCCATGTAACCAGGGAACACATACCCCGGTATAGGAGGCAAACACACCACAGGTGGGCTTCTCTCCAGGAATGAGGACAAATAAAAAACACAGAGTTTGGTTGTTGGGGGGCGTGTTTATATACTATCTAAGTCATTATACTAATTGTACGTTTAATCTAGGTGGGTGGTCCTAGTGGGGAGAATGAGGCAAGATTGACCCCTTCGTGTGCTGCTGAGGACAAATGGGAGATTATGGATTGACCCCGGACCTTTCAGGAGGGGGAAACATGGCAATTACTGCCATTAGTTAATTGTCCTCTGAGTGACCCCTGAGCTGTACAGGAGGGTGGCGGGAATTTTTTCCCGCCGTTTTGAGATGTCCGGGAGTGTAGAATGTCACCAAGCTTGGTGACAGGGTTTGGATTGGCTAAAAAGAATAGCCTATAATGTCACTGGGGACTTGGCGGCAAGCTGATGTCCACAGCGACAGTGTTTCTATTGGAGGGAGGGTGCGGCGTTTTGTAAATAAATGTCCAGGCTCCACGCGGCTGGGCTTGTTGGAGCTGGACATTTGAAGAAGATCAGATCAGGTATCGTCCCCGCCCGCCCTCCCTTAATTTTGCTGCTATAGTTATTTATTGGGGGTTAAAGTATTGGTGATAGTCGTCCCGTTATGGGATGGACTCTGCTGTATTTTAAAGGTTATGGGAGCCCGAGCTCTTAGACGGGCTTGTTTGTTAAGTTATTATTACTTTAATAAAGGATTATTACCTCCACTCTCCAGTCCACTGGTCTTTATTTAATGTTGGTAAGTTATTAATGTTGTTGGGTTTTAAAGGTTGAATGCAATATGGCATGTATTGCCATTAATACAGAGGGGGCTGTTATATATTAATAATATAGAGGGGCCATTGTATGCTAATAATACAGGGGGGGGGGCAATATATATTTTAATAATACAGAGGGCAATTATATATAGTAATAATAGAGAGAGGACCAATATATAGTCTAATAATACGGAGGGGCCATTATCTATACTAATAATACAGATGGGGGATTATATATACTAATAATACAGAGGGGGCCTATATATCCTAATAATACAGAGGGAGCCAATATATATTCTAATAATACAGTGAGACCATTATATATACTAATAAGACAGAGGAGGCATTATCTAGGCAATATATATTCTAATAATACATAGGAGGCATTATCTATACTATCAATACAGAGGGGGCATTATACATATGGGCACTATGGGGTAGGGTACATTATATGTAGTGGCACTACAGGGGGCATTATAATACAGGGGGCACTGCAGTGGGGCTTTATAAATACTAGGGCTACTACAGGGGCATTATAACTACTGGGGACACTATAGGGAGGGCATTATAACTACTGGGGATACTAGGGGATTTATTACTACTGTGGGCTCTATAGGGGGCCTTATAGATCAGTCTTATTACTACTGTGGGCTCTATAGGGGACCTTGTTACTGCTGGTAACACAAGGGTGCCTTATTTCTACTAGGGTCCTTGTGGTGGCATTATTAATATTAGGGGTACTGTGGGAGTATTATTACTGAGGACAATATGGAGGGCATTACTAATGGGGTTGCTATTATGGGTACTATAGGGGCACTATAACTATTGAGGGCAGTCTGGGAGCACTATTACTATGGGGGTACTATCTGTATGGCACTATTGTTTCTGCAGTATAGTATTTGGGGGCATTGGGAAGCACAGAGGGCACAGCACTGGGGGTAGCATCAGGATGACAATGTTGGGCCACAAGAAGGTGGAGGATGATGGAAAAGTGAGGAATCTAAGATGTCTGTGTGTTAAGCTCTGCAGAAACGAGACAAAGCTGGAAGAAATTATCAAGGTGGTCCAAATGGAGAAGATAAGTAAAGAGAACCTCTACTTCAGAGGAGACATCACTGAATGTAAGAGGGATGTTGTGCTGTATTCTCCTGTATGTGTTGTAGAGATGTATATAATGTCCATACAAATATCCCTTTAACAGTAGGGCTGAGGGTGTTGTTGGATTGAGAATTTTGTACAGCAGGGGCAGCAGAAAGGCTAGAATCGTCCCTTCCCGTTAAGCCACTGAGGGCCTCTATAGGCCCACACCGCCGCAGACTGGCCCCAGGTCACATTATGCTTGTTCTGAATTCTAGGCCCTCTCACCACGAGAATGCACACAATTAGGGTTGTTAATATGAGACATTACAAATACTTCTGGAAAATGAATGACCCGGCTAACATGAATCAACGACCCTTAGGTCGCTACATCAACACCGACTACATAACCCTACTCAAGATCTGATGGTTGTCAAGATATGATTGTTTGTTATGTAACCATTACATGTGCAAGGCCTGTTATCTTTTCTAATGATAATGTTAAATATCAATAAAAAGAAAATTGAAAAGAAAGACAATGCAAACAATTTTCACTGTGTGGATTGCCGTGGTAGGCAGCCCTAGAACTCATAACCGGCATGAGCCATTAGGCCATGGTGTCCACAATGCCCTTGCCCTAACATCTTGACTCTAGCCAGTATCAGAACATTCTATGCAGGGCTCTAAAAGCTGGCTCTGCCTCCTCCCTCTTGCAGTGCTGCTGCTGTGTCCCGCCGGAAGAGGAGAAGGACAATTCAGCTGACAAATGCTTCATTATCTATACTCAAAGCTATATCACTGTGTTATCTGTGGTGTTACATAGGATTACAAGTAGGTAAGAAGGGGAGTGTCCACAGATTAGAAGGGGGCACAATACATGGCTTGCCCCGGGCTTTGGCAACCCACACTACGTCACTGCTTACCTAAAACCCTCTCAGTTCGAGCGCCGCTTCTTCTCTCCTCATTGCCTTTGTAGCTGTGATAAAATGTTTTGTATGCAGGTGTGAAATGCTGCATACCGCACATGGCTGCTCAACCTAATCATAGGCTGCAGCGGTATATGGCATGAGACTGCTGAGGCCAATGGCTGGCTATAGCAGTCATGTACGGTATACAGACGTGACTGCTGGTGGGGAGGATGGAGTGGCTCACTGGAATAGAAAGGGCTTGGCACAGTAATTATAATTATATTATTATAAAATATATTATTATCATCAATGTCCCTGCTATTTTTTTTCTTTTTAAAATTCTTTTTATTGAAATTTTCCAATATAACAAACAAAGTGCAAAATTTTGCAAGCAGATAATCCAGTAGACATCATATGCATTGAGTACAGAATGTAAATAGCAAATCAATGATGAAGGTACAAGCATATTATCATTATCGGTATTGGCGGACACTAGTTAAGAGCTCAGGAAACTGAACAAATCTGCTAGTAAGGCATTTCATTAATGTTATCCAAACATAGAAAACGGGGAAGAGGGGTAAGAAGAGTGTGAGGGGGGGTGTAGGTCTGAGGCAGGTAACAAGGGGAGGGGGCGGAAAGTGGGAAGGAGGGGAAGGAAGTGGATGGGGGGGGGGGATTAATCATAACAAATAGACACCAGTGAAAAGCATAAATTAGTAGAGCTGGCTGTGCTTAATACTCAAGCTCCGTAGTAATAATGCAACATTCCAAGAATAAGAAGGTCACATGATTTACACTTAAAGTTGTCAAATAAATGACTCACCAGCTCCAATCTAACAAAGCTTCAGGATCCGCGTGGGGCAAGACAATTAAATGAAAGGTAGACAGGTCAGTCACATGTGAAAGGTATGTTAATGCGTGTGAGCCTACTGGGATATCTCTAGACTGATTACTTCTATTTCCTTTTTTTCCAAGGATCCCAGATCTCAACAAATGTGTTATGTTTCCTACATTCCCAATGTGCCAGGTCCTCTAGCCTTGCTATGTCATTAACTTTTGCAACCCATTGTCCCCTGGTAGGTACCTGTTCTGATTTCCAGTAATAAGCAATCTGAAGTCTAGCGGCCACCAAAAGTATTTTCGTTAGTGATTTAACCTTCAATGGGAGGTCCCTGCTATTTTTTTTTAAACATTTTCAGTTAAACCTTTAAAAAAAACATTTGAATCCTTATGTACAATACAATCGTGTTGTTACTCTTATATACTGTAACTTTCTTTTGACTCCATGGTCACCAAAGTCAAAAACGCATATTGCAAGATCTGAGAAATTTCCCATTTTCTGAAACAATGTAAACTCCTTTATTTCAGTATAACCACAGTATAACTTGTACAGTTAAGTCTGCGTATTATGCTATAAAATATAAAATGGTATAAAGATGACTAAGCATTAAAATAGTTGGCCACCGTTGAGGAGTGGGGGGGGGGGGGTCCTTCTGGGCAGACCTGCAAAGGGAAGCATACTTACATGCTCCCTGGCATTGGGATCCGACGGCCTTGGCTGCTTCGCGTGGGTTCCCTGCTATCAAAACCTGCTTTGACACCAGTGCAGCCAATCATTGACGTGCATCAGGTGACCAGTTGACATAATGCAAGGGGAGCAGTTCACAGCTGCCGCCAGCAATTGGCTGAAGTGGTGTCAAAGCCACTGTTGACAACAGTGGGCCCAAGTGAGACAGCCATGGCGGGGAAGGAAAGGAGGTGGGACCCAGCACTGGGGAGAAGATAAGTGTCCTTCCCTTTGCAAGCTTGCCTTTATCTACAGTAGTACAGTACAGTAGTATATGATTACTAGTATTACTACATGTCATTATTATCAGCTAATATGGTTTTTACTCATGCTTAATATAATTCTAATAAATATACATGAAAACAGCAACAACAACAAAAAAAAAATTTTGTGCCTCATTTTTACTCTGTGCTAGTGGGTTGTTCTGGATGTACAGAATTGTATATTGTATTCCTGTTTAGTTTGTAATTTAAACTTTGCCAACCACAGACACTTTGCTCAGTGATAGACGGAACATGGGAGATGTGAAGCAGCTTTGTAAAAACTAAAATGATGGTTATTTATAGGAATCCAAACAGAGCAAAAATAGCCTTATCAGTTCAAGATATTGCAAATGAGGATTAGCTGGTTATTTCAAGCCATCTTTGTTGTTCTTTATACAATTTCTGTTTTATGTATTTTCTTTATTTAATTGGGCAATTTATCATAAAGAAAATGTAATTGCTCAGGTTATTATGTTAGTCATAGGGTCAAAAATATATATGATGTTTTTTAGTAGTCAATGACATTTCCTCACTGTAGACACAAATACACCAGAGGCAGCTCTTAAGCGTGAGGACATCATCCAAAGCCGCCTGTATCCCAGCTTCTTAGACCTTCTTGAGTGCGGCTTGTGGAAGCAGAGGAGTTTTAGAGGTTACTTGATCTTATACCTCAATAATAAGTAGTTTTACCGTTTTTAGAACATTAGGCCACTACTGTAAAGCAGATTACTAGCTGATTTACTATAAAATAACATTTTCATTACAGAATATCCTTCACAATACAACCAGTAGGTTTCATAACACAATTATTTTGTTGCCAACCCTTTCAATCTTGGAAAGGAGAGCCTACTTTTTTGGCTATTCCCATTTACTTATCAGCAGCTATGACATCAGGCTCAATATTATTTGTGCAAACAGATTTTTGACTATCAGCGACGTGAACTTTTTTTTTTAGCAAACCCTCTACGTGTGTGTGTGGAGAACTGCATTTTAACAAGCCATGACTTATATGTGACTTCACATGGGAATGAGTACAATTCCTTAATAGGAGAAGCAGCCTGTGCAGCGGCAGAGAGGAGACATCATAGGCACTCGCTTGTCAAAACACTTCTAAATTCATTTCTGCTGAAACATTTTCCAATGCAAGTTTCTCAGTTCATTGTGTTCTCTATAAACCATGTCTAAATGTCAGTTATGGGACTGTGTGTGCAATACAAAAGGGAATAATTTTACTGCCATATGATCTAACCTTATATAGGGTATACTGTACTTGGCGCTGGATACTCATATATAGATCTCTGAAGACAACCTTTCAGCCTCTTTGAGATTCTTCTATTGCTCATCTCCAGTATGCCTATTCTAACATTACAGACCTCAAGTCAATTAATTATAGCTGGTGCATTACCACAGTTTCAGTCTAGATCTAACTTAGCTGCAACTACATTTCACAATTAAGAAAAAAAAAAAAAAATGATGTATTACAATAAATTAACTTTTTAAATCAGGACATTATCACCATGAGCAGAATTTGAGAGAGAATGTATTATCTTCAAGTATGTTGTGTCTTCAAAGCTTTATTGCTGCTTGGAATGTTTGGCGGCTTTTGGGGAAGCAGAAAAAACATACAAAAAAGTATAAAAACATCCTGTACGATATGATAAATAAATATGAGGATGTCCATGGTCACCACTAAAGAAAAAAATGAATATAACAGCACTCTCATAGCACTACTAAGTGTATATATAGACTAGCACCTTATTTGGATATGATAAGTAACTGAGATTCTTAGCAGATAGATTTTTGATCAAAACATGTCTAAGCCCACCTTCCATGGCAAAGTGACCTCAGTCCAGGGAGGAACCTATTCTATTTAATACCGATAAATCACAGAAAAAAAAAAATATAATACATCCTGCACGATATGATATTAAATGCGCGGATGTACATGGCTACATTTACAAAGTCACAGGAAATAATGCACTATAAAAATAGATGCAAGCACAACATATGGACTAAACCCTCACTCTATTCATAAAATCTGAGAAACTTGGTCAATAGCTTTTGATCAAAACACATCTAAGCCCACCTACCAAGCGACAAGGTGGTCTCAGTTCAGGCGGGTTCCTAGGCTAACCTATCCATGCTGTTGCGCATTTATATTCAGGAGCACAGTCCCTGCACATATGGTGTGCTGCCCCTTGTTACCTCTATCTGCGTCGGTAACCAGTGGGAGGGGAAACTCGCACACCTATATGTACCACCTTAATCAAGGTCGCCTATTAGATAGGTGGGGCAAAAGTGCACATGAATATTACTCCCAGGGTAGAAGCATATTCCCACATGAAGGTGCCACTCTTTCAAGAGAAGTCAAACAAATCACAGAAAAAAAAAATATATATATAAAACATCCTACATGATTCATGTGCACTTTTGCCCCACCTATCTAATAGGAGACCTTGATTAAGGTGGTACATATAGGTGTGTGTGTCCCTCCTCTCACCGGTTGCTGATGCACATGGAGGTAACAAGGGGCAACACACCATATGTGGGGGGACTGCGCTCCTGAATTTAAATGCGCAACAGCATGTATAGGTTAGCATAGTACCCGCCTGACCTGAGACCACCTTGTTGCTTGGTAGGTGGGCTTAGATATGTTTTGATCAAAATGTTTTGACCAAGTGTCTCACATTTTATTAAGAGAGTGAGGGCTTAGTCCATATGTTATGCTTGCATCTATTATTATAGTGCATTATTTTCTGTGACTTTCTATTTAATACCTATACCTTTAATCTCTATGCCAGTGGGCATCTGCATTTAGGAGAGTAGCACCTGCACATACACTGTGTTGCTACTTGTTACCTTTGTGTGCATTTTAGTATTCAATGGAAGGAAGAGCAAATTCAGCTATATGTATCACCTAATCAAAAGAAGCCTGTGGAATCAGTGGGATAATAGAAGTGCGTTCAGATTTGGAGGCGGCCACACATACAAGTTTGTATTGCAAAGACAAAAAAAAAAAATATGTGTTTTGATCAAAATATATTTGCTGTAGTCACATACAGAAATATATGTCTTCCTACTCAGTTGCATGGTGAACTGGCAAGTTGGCGAAAATAGAAAAAGTTTTTAGGAAAGAGAAGGGAAGGGGGCAGCAAGTAGATAAAGCCAGTTATTTGTAGTAAGCCACTATCTCGGGACAGAGCATGCTGGTGTCTCTGACAGTCTGATACCAAGCAGTATTCTAAGGTCTGTGCTTCCTTAAAAGGCTAAGCTACACTGTCAGGCTTCACTTATCTGTATTGCATGCTGGTGGCATAGTGACAGTGACAATGCCATGTGAACAGCATGTCTCCATTAGAGACCATGGCTTAATCTCAATGCCTGGTATTTAAATATTCTGAATAACTACTATTTATTTGTTGAAATGCGATATCCTAAGTGAAATTACCGATGCTACAAAATAAAAGGTGAGTCAATACTACGGGTTTTTCCCAAGAACCTTTCATGCCAACTATATCAGAGGTCTGATATGTAATTTAAGCGTTAGCTCAGACACAGAAATCTTTAAGGGTGAAACTAGCCAACACAGAAAATACATGTAAGTACAGGTAAGAAGAAGAGTGGCTCAGTCATCTGATATTAAACCTGATTCCCAAACTACATATTCACAAAAGCTTATCGGGTCACCCCAGCATGTTCACACTTGTGACACTGTCAAATGGCATCTGATGCATATGTTAAAAAAGACAGAGTTTTTTTTTTTATTTATTATACTCTTTATTGAAATAGTAAAAAAAAATGATTACATATCGTTCATCATATTATAGCTTTCAGTAATACATAACATAGAACCTTTAGATACAACAATTATATACCTTCATTTTTCTTATATTTTTCATCCCTAAATTCCCACCCTCCACCCTTCTGTACTAAATGCTTGTTGAAAAAAATAAAAAAATAATAATTCTCTCTACTCCTCTGCCTCCAACCCCACATCACACCATCTCCTCCACCTCTTCGTCCTCAGCTAAGTTAGCCATTTATACCATATTTTAGCAAAGCTAAGTTTTTTCCTTTTAGCTGTTAAATGGAATTCTTCTATAGCCAGTGAAGCCCTAGTAAGATTCTCCCACTTCATAACCGTGGGTACAGCACTATCCCTCCATAACCCGACTAGACAGAGTTGATAGGCTTTGATCACATCTCATGTGCCAGTACAACATGCTGGATGCTCTATTTCACTGCCAGATCTGCATTGACTGCAATAAGGTCCAGTGGTGATCTAGATGATTTCTGGCATAAATGCTGGGTTTAAGTCTGACAAAAGAACGTTGCATGTAACTTTTTTTTTTTTTTGTTGTCCAGCCGAAACCCGGCATATGCACCGGTTTAGGCAGCCAGATCTCCAAAACAGAGAAGTGAACGCAGCTTTAAGGGTCCATTCACACGTCCGCAATTCTGTTCCGCATTTTGCGGAACGGAATTGCGGACCCATTAATTTCAGTGGGGACAGACGATGTCCCGGCCGGGTCCGCAGTTGAGGATCCGCACTTCCGGGTCCGCAATCGCGTTCCCGAAAAAAATAGAACATGTCCAATTCTTGTCCGCAATTGCGGACAAGAAAAGGCATTTTCTATGTAGTGCCGGCGATGTGCGGTCCGCAAATTGCGGAACTCACATCGCCGATGTCCGTGTTTTGCGGATCCGCGGATCCGTGGATCCACAAAACACACACGGGTGTGTGAATGGACCCTAAGCCTGTATTAAGCCTCATTCACATGTCAGTGTTTTGGTCAGTGATTTCCATCAGTGATTTTGAGCCTAAACCAGGATTGGAGCCTCCACAGAGATAAGGTATAATGGACAGATCACTAACGAGCGTTCGTAGTAAATGGCAGTCTAATACTGCCGACGATTATCTGATGAACAAGCTCGTTCATCGGGCATTCATGATCTTTGCTGACGGCAGATTGTGCTGTCTAATCATGATCTGCTGCTGGCAAATAACTAGATAGCATGAGGACTAGCGATGGCATAATGATCGCTCCTCCGAATGCTGTGGAGGAGATTGCTGCATGACTTCTCCACTAGCAAAGCAGGTGATTGCCGCTTCCTTCTTGACAATCGCCTGCAGAATCAGTTGGTGTATTACAGCCTTTAGAGTAAAAGAAGGCAATGGTAAAATCGGCCTTTAAAGAGCACTTGTCATTTTTAAGTACATTTTCTTGCAAATATGGAAAGGTGCTTGTAGTCCCAAATCCATCTTAGAAATGACAGGATAAGAATCCTGCCCAGAGCCCTTTCATTTAAGTGAGCATGTTCATAGCTGTGATTGTACATTAGTGTATGTGCCCCTGGCAACTGCATAGCTGGGAAAGAGGCGATGCAGCCTGAAATCTCACGAGGCTTCTGTCTGCACAATAAACCATAATGGTAAGGGCAAGGAACCTATCTGATAGACAGGCCTTTCATATAGAAGCGAGAAAACTGACACTTTAGTTGGAAAAAAAGTAAAGGCTAGAAATGTTCTTATTAAGAATATAAGTTTCATTCACAGAGGCAAGAGATTAAGTAGTACAGCTGAGGACTGTACAAAAATTGTAAGAACTAATAGTACATATGTTTTTACTTATAGCTGATACTTTAAAGGGGTTTTCCGGTTTGCATTACAATCATTTTATAATGTATTTATTTTACTTTTATTGCTTCTATCTCACGTTCAGAGCCTTGGTCACATGACCATGTCCATGCAGCTCTGTCTTATTTCCTGTGATATGTCCATGGGCGTGTCAAAACAGCAACGGGGCAGTAATAGGGGAATGTCTATGTAAGTAGCAGGGTGGGAGGAGCTAGCTGGGTGGTTAGTGGAGGTGCTGGAGCTATGGCAGAGAAAGAAGTGCATCATGGGTTTGGTTAGATACAGCAAAAGGAAGTGATACAAACAGGGTGGAAAAAAACCAGAGTGATCTGTTTACATGGTGAAAACGGGTCAGGAGAATCCAAACTGAAAGAATAAAGCATAGGGAAGATGTACATGCAGTAAACAACTACATGGAAACCCATAGCAATCCTGAAAAGCCCTTGGAGAGTTATTTTATTCAAGTGCAAAGCAAAAGTGGAGCAGCAGCCCACAGAAAACAATCAGGGTGCAACTTTTATTTTGCAAAGGGTCTCTGAAAAAAGAGCTGGAATCTGATTGGTTGCTACCACTCCACTTTTGCTTTACATAACTCATTCATAACTCTCCCTTATTGTGTGTGCAGTGACCCAGAGGATCACTGGTAAAAAGCTAATCTTATGCTAAAGAATTTATTTACTGCTAAAAGGGTTATTGTAATCCATTAAATGGGTTTTTAGAGATATTTTACTGGTGGTAGTGGAATCCATAACGGGATGCGGCGATTACCACAACCCGAACGCCAAACTTTTTTTTAAAGTTCGCTCATCTCTAGTAGCAACCCCTTCCAGGCAGAACTCTGAACAGGAACAATGGCTTAGACTGGTGGAGGATAAACTTGAGCAAGCACAATAAGGCATGTGTTTAAAAGTAACTCAGCACTACTAGATAAAGTTGATGACTTTAAAAACAGTTTGAGGAGAAGCAATCTTTCTATTATCAGCTTGATGCAAGATATTATATGTGGACTGCTTGCAAAAACCTGCTCCACCAACTTATCTAATGCGCTAGGACTTCACTATCGGTTTAAGGTGGAGAGGGCTCGTTGACTGGGGCCACAATGCAAAGCATCGCAGGATAACGGTCCAATGAGTCATTGCCCAGTGATATTGAAGTATTTAGCTTATGCAGAAAAAGCCGCCACATTGCAAGTTTTAAAAAAAGCTAAGGCCCCCACCCAGTTGAGAGGCAGCAACTCAGTTGAGAGGCAACTGCTCTGCAGAGGTTACCAAGAAACAAAGGACCTATATAACTTGTTCTATAGTTCTTATTGGCAAAGAAAAACATTAGATTTCCCAGCTACTTTGAGATTATTCTGCTGAGATGGTATTGAATCCCCAACATCAACATCCTCGGAAGAGTCCATGCCATTTGTTGATACACTTTAAACCCTGGGCAGCTTCCCTTACACCCAAAGAAGCCAAAGAGGCTCCCCTTGTAACCAAGATTCTGATATGCCAAAAGATATTGAAGCTGTTGGCAGTCCTTCAATGTTGAGATTAGATTAGTTTGCCTGGACATATATGCTGCCTTGGGGCAAATTTATGAGATTCTGGACTCTCTGAGTTGACATTGGCTTTGGATTCCACTGGACTTGTCTTTAACCAAGCAACCAATATCATAGAAAAATCCAGGGCACTCACTTTGGTGTATCAAAGTAAATAAATGTTTAATAATTATGAATACAAGTAGTCAATCAAAATATTTTTCTCCCCAAATTTCATTCCAGCTTAGTGGTATATAACAACATCCAGACTAGATGACAATGTTTTGGTCAGAATGAGCTTTGTCATAGCTCATCTATGTAAATAATATAATAATTGATTATAAAAGGAGTAGAGAAAAATAGGTTTATACCAAGGCAACAATGAAAGATTATGTGCAGTGAATGTGGGAACTAAAGCATAGGCTCAGAGAATAGGGTAGACAGAGGCTGTAACAGATCGCTCAATGTGGAAAGAATAGAATAAAGTGAACAAAAACAATGGAAACGAATGTGTAAAATATGAAAGGAAAGGACAGAGTAACAGATAGAGCGGTAAAGTAGGGACTTGAACTTAAGAACCAGGAATTCGGCATAACATCATATACTGTAATGTATTGAGAGGTATATACAAAGAATATATGGAAAACATCTGGTCAAAGGTCATATGTAGAAACACAAGGTGTCAGTGAATGGCAAAAAAAACACTAAGTAGAAGAGGTGGAAGAGAGGCAGTGGAAGAGTACTGACCTAGAGGAAGATAAGTGGCATGTGAAGTATTGCTGGAGAGGGAAGAGTGAGGTAATCTTGTCTAATCAGGTCTAAATAGATGCGGAATGCTGGAACAGCCTGCTGGACAATTTTAGCACTAGTGTGAATCTAGCCTTTTAGATAAGCAGAGAGATAAGCATTGTGTTAATTTGTGAAACTTTATTACATTTTTGGGTTGGATTTGACACTATCCATTAGGACATGCATGAAAAAGTTCAAATTGAGACTTGTAGTGTTCCAGTGAGATATTCTATTTGCGGTAGTTTTCTCATTAAAGGAATTAAAGGACGCAATGAAAAGATTTTTGGAAACAACTGCAACATTTTTATACCAACTTTTTACAGTACCCCATGGAAACTCATAAACAACATCGGGTGGTGTAAAGGGCCACTAGATGGATTAAAATCACCTAAATTAGACAAGGAGTAACAAGCAGTAACAAACATCTGAACAGTCTTTAGAAGGGCTTAGGGCATCGCCTATTTACTAGCCATCAAATCTGTAAAAGTGTTTGATAGAGTTGGCTAGGGGTTGTTGGGGCAGTCCTGGACCAGATGAGAATTCAGGGGATTAAGATCTCTAGTAGATGCAATATATGCTGCTCCTATGGCGAGAGTGTATACCCCTGGTTTCCTGTCTGCTCCGGTCTGTCTCCGGAAGGTGACGAGATAGGGGTGCCCATTATCACTATTTTTCAATATTGCACTAGAACCCTTAGCCTTACACTTAAAAAAGTTCTCAGATATATAGAGGTATTTAATCTGGGGACAGGGAAATTGAACTGACCTGCTTTGCTGACAATATGCTCCTTTTCCTTCACTCACCTCAATGTTATTTTGATGAGGTTTTGACAGAGCTATGTAAATTTGGAAAGTTCTCATGACATACTGTAAGATAAATGTCTCCAAATTTCGGGTACTATTTCCCACCAAGACTCCAGGTTCAGCAGATTTCCAGACCTCTGTTGCGATAAGACGCACACACCTCACTCATTTGGGGATAAAGAAAGGAAGTTCTTCATCCTCTCTCAATTTGTTAAACTATTCCCCCCTAATATGTAAAATTACACAGGAATTAGAGAGATTGATGGGGTTACCCTTGAATTTGTCAGGCAGAACTCATATCGTAAAAATGATCAGCTTTGCACTGCTGTTATTTCCATTACAAACCATACCACTGTTGATCAAACAGCAAGATATCCAAAAACTGCAGTCGGCCTTTAATTTTTTTCTTTGGCAAAAAAAAGCCATGCATAGCATATGATAAACTCTGCTTACCAGAGCTAAAGGGTGATTAAAAATGCCTTACATTAGATGTTACAACTAGGCAGATTTTTTAAAGGCATGTTAGGGATTGGGGTTTTAATTTGCATGCCTTCTCCATGGCACCTGGTGGTAAGTTTGGGGATTTACCATAGTTTATTAAACAAGGTATTCTCCTTAGAGATACTATCATGGTTTGGAAGGCAGTCAGGAAGATATTTCAACTGCCGATATACAGCTTCTCACAAAATTGAGTACAACCCTCATGTTTTTGTAAATATTTTATTGGGACAACACTGAAGATATGACACTTTGATACAATGTAAAGTAGTCAGTGTACAGCTTGTATAAGTGTAAATTTGGTGTGCCCTCAAAATAACTCAACACACAGCCATTAATGTCTAAACCACTGGCAACAAAAGTGAGTACACCCCTAAGTCAAAATGGCCAAATTGTGCCCAAAGTGTCAGCATTTTGTGTGGCGACCATTATTTTCCAGCACTACCTTAACTCTCTTGGGCATGGAGTTCACTAGAGCTTCACAGGTTGCCACTGGAATCCTCTTCCACTCCTCCATGACTATATCATGGAGCTGGTGGATGTTAGAGACCTTGTGTTCCTCCACCTTCCGTTTGAGGATGCTCTACAGATGCTCAATAGGGTTTAGGTCTGGAGACATGCTTGGCCAGTCCAGCATCTTTACCCTTGGTTTCTTTAGCAAGGCAGCGGTTGTTTTGGAGGTGTGTTTGGGTCGTTATCATGTTGGAATACTGCCCTGCGGCCCAGTTGCCGAATGGAGGGGATCATGTTCTGCTTCAGCATGTCACAGTACATGTTGGCATTCATGGTTCCCTCAATGAACTGTAGCTCCCCACAGCCGGCAGCACTCATGCAGTCCCAAACCATGACACTCCCACCACCATGCTTGACTGTAGGCAAGACACACTTCTCTTTGAACTCCTACATGGTTGCCGCCACATAAGCTTGACACCATCTGAACCCAATAAGTTTATCTTAGTCTCATCAGACCAAAGGACATGGTACCAGTAATCCATGTCCTTAGTCTGCTTGTCTTAAGCAAACTGTTTGCAGGGTTTCTTCTGCAACATCTTTAGAAGAGGCTTCCGTCTGGTATGACAGCCATGCAGATCAATTTGATGCAATGTGCGGTGTA
Source organism: Bufotes viridis (assembly GCA_033119425.1). NCBI lineage: Eukaryota > Metazoa > Chordata > Amphibia > Anura > Bufonidae > Bufotes > Bufotes viridis. The sequence goes on along the minus strand of CM065590.1, from coordinate 149,043,234 downwards.
TGGTCTGAGCACCGACAGGATGACCCCCCCCCCCCCAACCCTCTCACCCCTTTAACCCCTGCAGAAATGCTAGCAGTCCTCATACGTATATTTTTTTTTTTAAAACAACCTCTGGATATGATGCTCAGCACATGCACTCAACTTCTTTGGGGCCTGTTCTGAGTGGAACCTGTCTTGTTAAACCACTGTATGATCTTGGCCATGCTGCTGTTATCACCAGTGGAAGTCCTGTCTAGCCACACACTTCCCCTACAGAAATTATGGCATCCATTTAAATTCTGAGGGTCTGAAATAATTGCTGATTAATTAAAATGCGACTTGTCATGAAATAAGATTTTGTGAGAATATCACCATACAGACATAAAATGAAAGAAATGAAGTAACACTATTTGATGAAAAAAATACATTCAAAGCCACAAGACTGTAAAATGCATTTGGACTATTCACTAGACAGTCCTGTTGATGATGTAGCATACATTAAGATATTACGTGAGGGGCTGAGTGCTTAGTATGTGCGGTAACATTCACAGATAGTGACAGGTGCAGTGGAGCATATGTCCCAGAAATGTGGCTCAGGGATGATGGGAGCAGCAGGGACTGAGAGTTTATAATACTGTAAGTAATAAAACATAAGCTAGATATCCTACTGTTCAGAAGAATGCAAACATCTTTCTTCAGCAATAATGCTTTGCAAATGTTATCAATTATGTATAAATAACTAACACACACAATTTTATATCCTAGCCCCATTAGGTCAACTTTTATTTAGCAAGACTAAGGGCTCTTTCACACTTGCGTATTTCTCTTCCGGCATAGAGTTCCGTCGTCGGGGCTCTATGCCGGAAAAATCCTGATCAGGATCATCCCCATGCATTCTGAATGGAGAGAAATCCGTTCAGGATACATCAGGATGTCTTCAGTTCAGGACCGGAACGTTGTTTGGCCGGAGAAAATACCGCAGCATGCTGCGCTTTTTGCTCCGGCCAAAGATCCTGAACACTTGCCGCAAGGCCAGATCCGGAATTAATGCCCATCCGACGTTTAGCCGGATCCGACGTTTAGCTTTTTCTGAATGGTTACCATGGCAGCCAGGACGCTAAAGTCCTGGTTGCCATGGTAAATTGTAGTGGGGAGCGGGGGAGCAGTATACTCACCGCCCGTGCGGCTCCCGGGGCGCTCCAGAGTGACGTCAGGGCGCCCCACTCGCATGGATCACGTGATCGCATGGATCACGTGATCCATGCGCATGAGGCACTGGCGTCATTCTGGAGCGCCTCGGGAGCCGCATGGGCGGTAAGTATACTACTCCCCCTCTCCCCACTACTACTATGGCAACCAGGACTTTAGTAGCGTCCTGGTTGCCATAGTAACACTGAAAGCATTTTGAAGACTGATCAGTCTTCAAATGCTTTCAGTTCACTTGCGTTGTTACGGATCCGGCGGGCACTTCTGGCGACGGAAGTGCACGCCGGATCCTAACAACGCAAGTGTAAAAGAGGCCTAACCTATTTTGGTCCAAATGTGAACTTACAGAATATTTAGCTACCATAACATATACACAGTTGAGTCACATTATTATGCCCACTTCCTTCATAGCTCATGTAGGAAGTCACATGTCGTGAGCTGGCTTGGTGGGTATATAAGGTGTGAGATAAGTTGCCTGCACACATATCCTTCTTTGCTGTCATGGGTAAAAGGGTGCGATTTATCATAGTTCCAAAAAGGGATGATTATTTGCTTTAGGGCCAAGGATGTCAGTATTTATGAAACTTTGCAGTTTGTGAACTGTTTGTGTGCTGCTGTTGTGAAAGCGTATTGTGACTTGAGTGGACAAATGGTACCATTGCAAATAAGTGACACGGAAATTGTGGTCAACCACAATGTGAGAGGTGAACGTCGGCTATGATAAATCGCACCCTTTTACCCATGACAGCAAAGAAGGATATGTGTGCAGGCAACTTATCTCACACCTTATATACCCACCAAGCCAGCTCACGACATGTGACTTCCTACATGAGCTATAGTGATGGAGCATGTGATTGGGCCATGTGACATCATCACAGGTCCTTTTCCTAGTAGCAAGCTAACGGAGAGGATGCCGGGCTTCGCGATCAAATGGACCAGGTAAGTTATGATTAGTTTATTATTTTTAACCCATTCGGCACCGGGTTCAACATTAGGGAGATGGCCAAGGGTATTATTTTATATTATAACTATGTTATAATGTGAAATAATACTGAATCAGTTACACATCCCGATGGTTGCATAGCAACCATGCGGGAAAATCGCAACGCATCCGCACATGATTGCGGATGATTGCGATTTTCCCGCATCCCCATTCACTTCTATGGGGCCTGCGTTCCGTTAAAAACGCAGAAACTGGAGCATGCTGCGATTTTCACGCAACGCAGAAGTGATGCGTGAAAATCACCGTTCATGTGCAAAGCCCCATAGAAATGAATAGGTCCGGATTCAGTGCGGGTGCAATGCGTCCTCCTCACGCATTGCACCCGCGCGGAAAACTCGCCCGTGTGAAAGGGGCCTTACTGTTTTGTTCCCGGTGGAACAATTTTTTTCTTCTTGTATACTACAAAAAACAAGACAGACACGAGCACCGGGAGTATGCCACAAAGAAGTATAAATATACATAGGAAAAACTGTAAAGTACATGCAGGAATAGGTGTATACAAAAGATCAAGTCATATGGTTCACTCTCTCAAGCTTAGAAATATCCACACCAAAATGGTAAAATATGGTAAAATACAGCACCTGTTTTGGAGGTGCCATCAACCGGGTCTGTATTTTACCATTTTGGTTTGGATATTTCTAAGCTTAGGTGGGTGAACCATATGGCTTGATCTTTTGTATACTCCTATTCCTGCATGTACTTTATAGTTTTTCCTATGTATATTTATATATATAAATGTGCCTTCTTTGTGGCACACTCCCGACGCTTGTGTCTGTCTTTGCCAATTTATTTATGTATTTTATTTGTTCTTTTTTTATTCTAATAAAGATATGTTTTTATATACTGCTGTGTAGATTTTTGGATACATTGTGCTTGGGTTTTCCCATATAGGTGTTATGCCCTGACAGTTGGAAGAATATGAAATTAAGTCCGTCCATCCATTCCAAAACCAAGAGGTGGACATCGAGGCAAAATATCGAAGTCAACAAGTCGGCCCATGGTTCAATGTAGTAGAGGTGCTGGATTGGCCCCCACAGTCCCCAGACCTTAGCCCAATCGAACACCTGTGGGTAGAGTTGAAGAAAAAGATGTATTCATACCCAAGAGAGTCAACCAGTATGCACCAACATTGGGAACTTGTAGAAGAGACCTGGAAACAGATTTCAGTTGAGACATTCCTGAATCTGATTGACAGCATGTCCAGAAGGATTCAGGCAGTGTTTAAAGCCAAAGGTGGATTTACAAAATAGTAACAATGCAGTTACATGACAATAATCTGCATAATTAATCATATGTTAAATAGTTGCAAGTCCAATTTATGTATGAGATAGCCAAGATGATTGTCTATAAAATAATAATAGTCTCATGTTCGAAGCTGTACTGGATGGTGAGATATGGAGCATGAAAGTCAAAAGTTCAATTGTTAGCCTTTTGCTCATCAGTGGTGCCTCTTACATCCAGTGACGTCTACTCTGATGTAGATGTTAACTTTTCACATCTTCTCCATTGGAAGCAGACCTCCATAATGATTTCTATCAGCAGTGTTTTGTCTCTGCAAAGTTTGACACTCAGACATCCTAGATTCCTCACTTTTCCATCATCTTCCCACTCCTAGTGCCCGAACATTGTCATCCCACTGCCACCCACGGTCGATGGCAGCGCGCATTGCCACCCACCGTGTATACTCAAAAAAAGGAGAAAGGTGTTTGGCTGGACAAAGAGGGAAAGCACTCTTGCGATCTAGATGGCAAAGACCGCAATCCCTCGATGCCAGTCATGTATAATAAAGCTCAACGAGTTTCTGTGCACAAAAGTGCACCTCATCAGGAGCAACCAGCACCAAAAGCAAAGATTGAACCTGCTAAGGCCAGTTGTCCCAGTAATGGGATACTGGTCAAAATATGCCAGTGATGAATTACTGGCAGGACAGCCAGAAGAATGTGCCTAGTGTTATGCACGGTCACTGGCAAGTACAAGTCCCGGGAACCTCTAGTGTGAGGTGCGGCAGGTGGACTTAGGGCTCTAACAGCAGTCTCAGGAAGAGGTGATCCCTGCCTAAGGGCCGACACCTCTAGTATGAGGAAGGCCCATTATTGAAGTGTAGAGCCCTGCCTAAGCCGTCTGCCTTTAAGCCGAGGGACGGCGTGTTGGATTAACAAGCGCTCGGCGCTATAATGGCCGCAAAGTGGCCTGCCGCACGCCGGAATATAAGGGAACCCTTCTGTTTTAGCTGCAGATTATTGAATAAGGTAAATTAGGTTATGAGGACGTGTACCGAATCACTACTAGTTTTTCAGTTTTTGGGTATTCCCATCACAATGATCACTGTTAAATGTGGTAATAATTTGACAGTGATCATTTTTGTAAATACATTTTATTACCCAATTCCCACCCTTTTTGAGAAAATTAGTCCCCTCTTACCTGATTGTTGTCTTTCGTCTCCCCTGGTTATGGCCACCTCTCGCCTATCGAATCCCATGGCCATGCTTGCGGCCAGGCCGCGCGATGTCCTGAACGTGCACGCCGCCACACATGCGCCATGATGACTTCTTCCTGGCCAGTATAGTACAGAGCCGCGAACGCATATGCCGGCTCTGTACTATACAGGCCACAAGTCACCATGGCGCATGCACGGCGGCGTGCGCATTAAAGACAGCACGCGGCCCAGCCGGGAGAAGACGTCAATCAAGCTGACTGAGCCCGCCCAGCCGGATTCAGGAAGTGAACGTCGCGCTCACCGCAGGTAAGTATGAGGACTGTTGATATGGACAACCTCTTTAAGAAGTAATAGTGCCCTTTATATATCCCAATTATAACCCTATTAGTAGTAATGCCCTCCATATTGTGCCCAATAATAATACCCAACAGTACTCCCAATATTAATAATACCCCCACAGGGCAAGTATTTATAATGCCCCCTGTAGTAACCAGTTTTTCACCAGTATTTATAAAGCTTTGAAGCAGTGCCCCTTTTAGTTATAATAACCCTCTGTAGTATACCCTGTATTATAATGCCCCCTGTAGTGCCTGTATTATAATGTGCCCCCTGTATTATAATTTCCCCTGTAGTATTCTGGCCTGTATTATTAAGCCCCTCATAGTGCTCCCTGTAGTGTACAGTAATGCCCCATGTAGTGCTAGTATGTATAATGCTCTCACTCCCCCCCCCCCATTGCCCCTGAATAGTATAATGCCCCTATAGTCCAGCACCTCAATGGAAATATAATACCCTCTGTAGTGGTAGTATATATAATGCTTGGCCCACAGTTTCCTAATAGTATAATGCCCCCATCAATATAATGCTCTCCCTTGTAATATAACGCTCCTTTATATATAATGTTCTCCCCCCTGTAGTATAAAGCACCCATATATAAATGTTCTACTTCAATAGTATAATGCATCCATGTATATAAAGCTTCCCCCCTCATAGTATGGTGCCCTCATGCCCCAAGCCATGGCCCCTTTATTTGACATTTTGAAAAACTGTCAAGTGAGGTGCAAAGTGTCTGAAACACATTATAAATACAATAATAAAATACAGTTCAATACATGTTAATTGGGTTTTAACCTCTCCCCCATTTTTATGTAGAAGATCTTTCCACTGTGGAGTTAAAGGAATGCTTAAAATCTTCATAATTTATTCTGTTTTGTAGATACGGACTTTCACCATGGCAATGCAAATGTCACATATGCAAATTATTCTGCATGTATAAGTCAGATTTCTTACCACATCTGAAGCGAATCTGAAACCGCTTTATACGGAGGGGGCACATAGGGCTTTATTACTATGGGGGGGACACAGAGGACTTTATTACTATGGAGGGGGCACAGAGGACTTTATTACTATGGAGGGGGCACAGAGGGCTTCATTACAATGGAGTGGGCACACATGGCTTTATTACTATGGAGGGGGCAAAGAGAGCTTTATTACTATTGAGGCGGCACAGAGGACTTTATTACTATGGAGGGGGCACAGAGGACTTTATTACTATGGAGGGGACACAGAGGGTAATACTCTATGGAGGGGGCACAGAAGGCATTATTAATGTGAAGGGGGCACAATGAGCATTTCTACTATGGAGGGGACACAGAGCCAGATGAAGGGGGCACAGAGGGCATTGTTCCTGTGAAGAGGGCACAGTGGGCATTATTACTGTGAAGGGGGCACAATGGGGATTTCTACTATGGAGGGGGCACAGAGGGCATTACTAGCACAGTGGGAATTACTACTATTAAGAGGGCACAATGGGCATTATTACTATGAAGAGGGCACAATGGGCATTATTACTATGAAGGGGGCACAGTGGGCATTATTACTATAAAGGGGGCACAATGGGGATTACTACTATGAAGGGGACACAATGGGGATTATTACTGTAAAGGGGGCACAATGGGGATTATTACTTTGGAGGGGGCACAAAGAGGGCATTACAACTGCGAAAGGGGCACAGAAAGGGCATAACTACTGTGAGAGGGCACAATGTGGGCATAACTACTGTGAGGGGGCACACATATGTACAAAACTACTGTGATGGGGCACATATCTGTACAAAACTACTGTGAAGGTTGTACAATGAGGGCAATACTACTATGAGAGGGTACAATTGGGGGGGGGGGGGTAGGGCAAAGAAAGGATGCGTCCCGGGTGCCAAACTCCCTAGGCACGCCACTGACAAAGGGAGAAGTTAACTTCAAAAGACCATGCCATGCTTTAACCTCTTGCCGACCGCCTCACGCAGGATTGCGTCCTGCGGGCGGTCGGTCTGTTCCTCCTTGACGCGCCCGCGCGTCATCTCGCGAGAGGCGAGATTTCCTGTGAACGCGCGCGCGCGTGCGCTCGTTCACAGGATCACGTCGGGGACAAGGTAAGCTACAGCCTGCCAGCGCTGATCGTGCGCTGGCAGGCTGTGAAGATAAAAATGGCATATCAGGCGCTGTTTTGTTAACAGCGTCTGATATGCTTGCTGATCGTTCCTTTGGTGGTCCCTTTGCTTGGGACCACCAAAGAAACTTTATAAGTGCACCAAAACACCACACAGACCCCCACCCATCCACCCCCCACCCCGTCACTGATTAACCCTGATTAACCCCTGATTAACCCCTGATTAACCCCGATCACCCCATGTCACCCCCTGACACTAATTACCCCACTGTAAGGCTCATTCAGACGTCCGTATGTGTTTTGCGGATCCATGGATCCACGGATCCGCAAAACACGGACACCAGCAATGTGCTTTCCGCATTTTGCGGATCCGCACATTGCCAGAACTATATAGAAAATGCCTTTTCTTGTCCGCAGTTGCGGACAAGAATAGGACATGCTCTATCTTTTGCGGAGCTGCGGCCGGATGCTTGGGGCCGAAACCCGGAAGTTTGCGGCCGCAGCTCCGCAAATGCTGATGCGGCGGCGCATAGTGTGCTCTCCGCATCACCGCCAGCCCCATTCACACTGAATGGGTCCGCATCTATTCCGCAGAATTGCGGAATAGATCGCGGACATTTTGAGGACGTGTGAATGGGGCCTTCCAAATTTTTTTGCACATTTTTGGCAGAGATTTATTCATCCACATTGATTGATGCGAATGAAAAATCTGTGCCGTTCATTTTTTCTTTTTCAGCGCAGAGGCTGAATGGAAAAAAATCTCATTACCAGTATGCTCAATATAAGGAGAATCGCAGAAACTCCTAATGCTGGCCATACGTGTAATGATTACGGAGACCCTCAAATGCCAGGGCAGTACAAACACCTCACATGTGACCCCATTTTAGAAAGAAGACACCCCAAGGTATTCCGTGAGGGGTATGGTGAGTTCATGCAAAATTTTATTTTTGTCACAAGTTAGTGAAATATGAGACTGTAAAAAAAAAAAAAAAAATCAATTTCCGCTAACTTGTGCCAATTTTTTTTTTTTCTGTGAACTCGCCATGCCCCTCACATTATACCTTGGGGTGTCTTCTTTCCACAATGGGGTCACATGTGGGGTATTTCTACTGCCCTGGCATTTTACGGGTCCTAAAGCGTGAGAATCCAAATGCGTAAAAATGGCCTGTGAAATCCTAAAGGTACTCATTGGTTTTAGGGCCCCTTTGCGCATCTTGGCTGCAAAAAAGTGTCACTCATGTGGTATCGCCGTACTCAGGAGAAGTAGGGCAATGTGTTTTGGGGTGTATTTTTACATATACCCATGCTGCGTGTGAGAAATATCGCTGTAAACGACAACTTTTTACATTTTTTTATTCAAAGTTGTCAATTTACAGAGATATTTCTCACACAAAGTATGGGTATATGTAAAATACACCCCAAACGCATGCCCTACTTCTCCTGAGTACGGTGATACCACATGAGTGACACTTTTGCAGCCCAGTGCACAAAGGGGCCCAAATTCCAACGAGTACCTTTAGGTTTTATATGGCTGCTCACAATTTAGCCCCGCCCAAAATGCCAGAACAGTAAACACACCCCACAAATGACCCCATTTTGGAAGAAGACACCCCAAGGTATTCGCTGAGGGGCATAGTGAGTCCATGAAAAATTTAACTTTTTGTCAAAAGTTAGCAGAAAGGTAGACTTTATGAGAAAAAACAATAAAAAATCAATTTCCGCTAACTTGTGCCAAAAAAAAAATCTTCTATGAACTCACCATGCCCCTCACAGAATACCTTGGGGTGTCTTCTTTCCAAAATGGGGTCACATGTGGGGTATTTGCACTGCCCTGGCATTTTAGGGGCCCTAAAGCGTGAGAAGAAAAATGCGTAAAAATGCCCTCCTAAAAGGTACTCATTGGTTTTAGGGCCCCTTTGCGCATCTTGGCTGCAAAAAAGTGGCACACATGTGGTATCGCCGTACTCAGGAGAAGTCGGGCAATGTGTTTTGGGGTGTATTTTTACATATACCCATACTTTGTGTGAGAAATATCTCTGTAAATTGACAACTTTGAATAAAAAATGTAAAAAGTTGTCGTTTACAGTAATATTTCTCACACGCAGTATGAGTATATGTAAAAATACACCCCAAACACATGCCCTACTTCTCCTGAGTTCGGCGATACCACATGAGTGGCACTTTTTGCAGCCAAGATGCAAAGGCCCTAAAACCAATGAGTACCTTTAGATTTCACAGGACATTTTTGCGCATTTGGATTCTCACGCTTTAGAGGCCCCTAAAATGCCAGGGCAGTATAAATACCCACATGTGACCCCATTTTGGAAAGAAGACACCCCAAGGTATTCCGTGAGGGGCATGGCGAGTTCACAGAATTTTATTTTTGGCACAAGTTAGCGGAAATTGATATATTATTTTTTTATTTTGTTTTTACAAAGTCTCATATTCCACTAACTTGTGACAAAAAATAAAATTTTACATGAACTCACCATACCCCTCACGGAATACCTTGGGGTGTCTTCTTTCCAAAATGGGGTCACATGTGGGGTATTTATACTGTCCTGGCATTTTAGGGGCCCCTAAAGCGTGAGAAGAAGTCTGGAATCCAAATGCGTAAAAATGCCCTGTGAAATCCTAAAGGTACTCATTGGTTTTAGGGCCCTTTGCGCACCCAGGCTGCAAAAAGTGTCACTCATGTGGTATCGCCGTACTCAGGAGAAGTAGGGCAATGTGCTTTAGGGTGTATTTTTATATATACCTATACTGTGTGTGAAAAATATCTCTGTAAACGACAACTTTTAAAAATTTTATACAAAGTTGTCAGTTTACAGAGCTATTTCTCTCACCCAACATGGGTATATGTAAAAATGCACCCCAAACACATTGCCCTACTTCTCCTGAGTACGGCGATACCACATAAGTGATACTTTTTGCAGCCTGAGTCTGCTAAAGCCCAAATTCCAACGAGTACCTTTAGGTTTACATGGCGACTCACAATTAGCCCGCCCAAAATGCCAGAACAGTAAACACACCCCACAAATGACCCCATTTTGGAAAGTAGACACCCTAAGGTATTCACTGAGGGGCATAGTGAGTCCGTCTGAGATTTCTTTTTTTTGCCAGAAGTTAGCAGAGATTGAAACTTTTTTTTTTTCTCAGAAAGTGTCATTTTCCGCTAACTTGTGAAAAAAATGAAATGATACATGAACTCACCATGCCCCTCCGCAAATAATTTGGGGTGTCTTCTTTCTAAAATGGTGTCATTTGGGGAGTATTTATACTATCCTGACATTCTAGCACCTGAAGAAACATGACAGGTGCTCAGAAAGTCAGAGCTGCTTCAAAATGCCGAAATTCACTTTTTGCACCATAGTTTGTAAACGCTATAACTTTTACCCAAACCAATAAATATACACTTATTGGACTTTTTTTTTATCAAAGACATGTAGAACAATAAATTTAGAGAAAAATTTATATAGAAATGTAGTTTTTTTTGAAAAATTTTACAACAGAAAGTGAAAAATGTCATTTTTTTGCAAAAATTTCGTTAAATTTGTATTAATGGCAAAAAAAGTAAAAATGTCAGCAGCAATGAAATACCACCAAATGAAAGCTCTATTAGTGAGAAGAAAGGGAGGTAAAATTCATTTGGGTGGTAAGTTGCATGACGGAGCAATAAACGGTGAAAGTAGTGTAGTGCGGAATTGTAAAAAGTGGCCTGGTCATTAAGGGTGTTTAAGCTAGGGGGGCTTAAGTGGTTAAAATTCCATGTTCTGCATTGTACTGTTCTTTGCACGCTGCAACAATTCCACAATGTTTGATCGTGGCCTTATAGGGGTCCTGCAAAACTGCACAATTCCAATGGTTGTTATTGGAAAATTGCATAAGCAGCCATATCCTGAATAGCTTGCTGAGCTCCTATATTTCAGCAGGACAGTTAGTTTCTCCTTCATCTGATTACTGCACGGTGCCTGGTGTAAAGATGTCATTTCCAGAATGTAAACAGCCAGATATATATTGCTAGATATATTGCTGGCAGACATTGAGCTGATGATGAATGCTGACCCTAGGAAACAATAGAAGTTGGATCAGTACCATATAAGTAAAGCAAAAGTTGCTGATAATTTAAATTATGCCAATGTGATACACATCTATGGAAATGTTCTATTCATATTCCTGGAAGTATTTTTATATTCAGAATATACATACCGATTATATCAAGCACGGTGACACATTACGAATCTAAATATCTTCACATTCTGGGCTTAGGACTGGAGTCCAGTGGACAGTCCTATTCAGTGAAAGAAAGGCATCGCTCTATATATGCTCATAGATGGGAGGCTGACAATCACTGAGTAGTACTACCCACTGGACTCCTAGGCCCATAGTGAGCAGTGATTTAAATCAATACATTTCAAGTTTGCTAAATCTTTTCCCACACCACAAACCTATATATCAATCTGCTGATCTCCTACTGCTGTATAACCTGCTGCCTGCAGATGGCACTGTATTTTCAACATGACAGGTTCCCTTTAAATTTCAAAAAAAGCCCCTTTAAATTATGTGTTGTAAGGGCTAGACATGGGTAGAGAAAATGACCCTGATACAGTACTCTGTAGGGTAGATTTACAAACCCAATAGATATTGTAAACCAAAGGTCCTATTAGATGGAGTGATTATTTTTTAAATTCTTGTATAATTGTTTGAGTTCCATAAATTATTGTCACATAGCATAGCATGCAGCGATTGACGAATGATAAATAATTAGTTTTATGTGGATCAAACAAATCTGCCTGATTCCAAAATTATCATTAGTCACCTTCAAATCCCCTCGTCTAATCAAAAGTCTGCCAGTTGTTTCCAACCACAGACAAAAAGTATTTAGGCTCTAATTTATCATGCCTCCACTCCAGAATTTTGTCTTCAAAAAGTCGTAAAATGAGGCTTTTGTGACTTTTTGACCTCATAGGTGGGGGAGTGGGCATGATGAACTATGTTAATGAGTTTCACTCCAGATTTATTACTGAGACTGTTTTAAAAAGTTGCAATCTCACTTCAGTAGGAGAGTAGAGTAGGAAAACTGGAGCAGCTTTTCTAGACAAAAGTGTGGTTTAAGAACAAGACAATTTTACCAAACAAGATGAAACATTTGATAAATGTGACATAAAGTCGGCCAACACAGACTCAAGCAAAACTGACTTCTAATATTCCCCTTATACAGGGGCGGACTGGGCCGGGGGGCAGGGGGGCAATTGCCCCCCGGGCCCCTCTGTTGCCTCTGTAAACGGGCCCCTCTGTAGTGCATGTGCCCTGCCGCGGCCCTGGTGACAAGTGGGGGGCGGCCGGCGGCAGGGCACAGGGAGATGAACGCTTCCACTGTGGAAGCGATCATCTCCATAGTCATCTGTATCGCCGTCCTCAGGACGGCGATACAGATGGCTGTGCTGCGGCAGAGCAGGGAGAGGCGTGTCCCCTCCCTGTTCCTCTGATAGGCTGCCAGCACTAGGCCGGCAGCCTATCAGAGGCTGGTGCAGGCGGCGCGATGACGTCATCGCGCCGCCGAGCGGTACAGCAAGGGACACAGGCCAGAAGAGGCCTGCATCGCATCGCTGGAGGTAAGTATAACTGTTATTTGTATGTTTGTTTGTTTGTTTTTTGTGTTTTTGGGGGCTACTGGCACATAAGATAAGGGGGAATCTACTGGCACATAAGATAAAGGGGGGAATCTACTGGCACATAAGATAAAGGGGGGAATCTACTGGCACATAAGATAAAGGGGGAATCTGCTGGCACATAAGATAAGGGGGGAATCTACTGGCACATAAGATAAAGGGGGAGGAATCTACTGGTACATAAGATAAGGGGGAATCTACTGGCACATAAGATAAGGGGGAATCTACTGGCACATAAGATAAGGGGGAATCTACTGGCACATAAGATAAAGGGGGGAATCTACTGGCACATAAGATAAAGGGGGAATCTACTGGCACATAAGATAAGGGGGAATCTACTGGCACATGATAAAGTGAGGGGGATTCTACTGGCACATTATAAGGTGAGGGGGATTCTACTGGCACATGATAAGGTGAGGGGGATTCTACTGGCACATGATAACTGAGGGGGATTCTACTGGCACATGATAAGGTGAGGGGGATTCTACTGGCACATGATAAGGTGAGGGGGATTCTACTGGCACATGATAACTGAGGGGGATTCTACTGGCACATGATAAGGTGAGGGGGGATTCTACTGGCACATAAGGAGGGCGGGCGACTGGCACATAAGGAGGGCTACTGGCACATAAGGGGGTGCTACTGGCACATAAGGGGGACTACTGGCACAAGGGGTGCTACTGGCACATAAGGGGTGCTACTGGCACATAAGAGGTGCTACTGGCACATAAGGGGGCTACTGGCACATAAGGGGTTCTACTGGCACATAAGAGGGGCTACTGGCACATAAGAGGGGCTACTGGCACATAAGGGGACGGCTACTGGCACATAAGGGGACGGCTACTGGCACATAAGAGGGACGGCTACTGGCACATAAGGGGCGGCTACTGGCACATAAGGGGACGGTTACTGGCACATAAGGGGACGGCTACTGGCACATAAGGGGGACGGCTACTGGCACATAAGGGGGACGGCTACTGGCACAAAAGGGGGGACTACTGGCACATAAGGGGGACGGCTACTGGAACATAAGGGGGACGGCTACTGGAACATAAGGGTGGCTACTGGCACTTAAGGGGGACAGCTACTGGCACTTAAGGGGGACGGCTACTGGCACATAAGGGGGACGGCTACTGGCACATAAGGGGGACGGCTACTGGCACATAAGGGGGGGGGCTCTCCTCCCGCAGCTCCCCGCCCAGCCTCTTGTGACAGCGAATCAGGAAGTAGAGGGGGGCTTAGTGGGCCTCTGGGTGTTACTTGCCCCCTGGGCCAAAAGTTGCCAGTCAGCCCCTGCCCTTATAATCCTTAAATTCCCCCTTACTGCTTATTGTTTTGTGTAATTGAACATCTTTTCAATGACTCATCGATTAATGCCTAAAAAAAATATCTTCCTGTCTAATAGGATTCTAGACAGGCTGTCTAGACCTGGTGGATCTTAGGTCATGCCAAGTGGAAGCCACACTCCTCCTATTAAGTCTCACCTCCTTTTTGAGCAAATTAGAGAAGCCCTAATTGTGCCAAATTGGATCAATTTGCTCCTCTCCTTATACAGATTCTAGGTGCAGACACATTAGTAAACCTGGGCCAGTATTTTAATCAGATTACTGGTGGTCAAATGGTGCCATCTTGTTCACTACCCTCTTTCCTCAACCATTGGTGCTCATTTGACCTAATGTTGCAGATAGGGATGAGCAAATCGACTTTGGATGAAACATCTGAAGTCGATTCGCATAAAACTTTGTTTCAATACTGTACGGAGCGAGCGCTCCATACAGTATTAGAATGTATTGGCTTCGATGAACTGAAGTTATTACTTTGCAAAGTCTCGTGAGACTTTGCGTAATAACTTCAGAAATTGATTTATACTGTAAAAAACCATTTCCCGAACTCGGGTTCGGTTCCAAGGCACCACTTGCCAATACATTCTAATACTGTATAGAGTGCTCGATCTCTACAGTATTGAAACTAGGTTTAATGCGAATCGACTTCGGATGTTTCATCCGAAGTCGATTCGCTCATCCCTAGTTGCAGACTAGATGCATCCCTAGTTGCATCTGAATGCTAGCAGTTAACAATGAAGAAGTAAAAAAAAAACTAGAGTGATGCATTTTTCTAAATAGGTCACTAGAATTACCCAAAAGCTACAAAATACATGTCAGGTGTTTCTCCTTGTCCTACTTTTTATTAAATGAAGCACTGAAGCCCAGGCTGCTTGCCATGCCATGAGCTGACACAGACAACCATGAGCTTCAGATTAATGTGTTCAAGTGTAAAATCTCTATCACGATCCGCTGGGCCTTTAGCCAATCAGAACTGACTTTAGAACAAGTTTCTCATCCTCAAATATCAAGTATTTATGACTTGTTACCAATTAAGGAGACATTGATTTTGTAGACATGTCCCCTTGGTTTGAATAACATGTGTGCAAATTGATTTTCATTGTACTGTAAAAATGTAAAATTCCCAAAGCATTTTATCATAATGGACAAAAACTTTAAAAAGAACAAGAACAGAAATATGATGCCAGCATAAAACTGGCAAAGATGAAAGCCATCAAGTCACGAAAACAAACTGAAACACTATAATGTATATTAAAAAGGTTTTACAATATTTTACTATTGATGGCTTATCCTAAGGATAGGTCATTAATATCTGATCGGCAGGAGTCCAACTACCCGAACCTCAGCGATCAGCTGTTTCAGAGTACATAGCTCCAGTGCCTGAAGTCAGCTCTGGAAATACACAGCTCTGTCCATTATGTAGTGGGTAGAGCTGGTTACTGCAGTGCTGCTCCCATTCATGTCAGTCAGGGAAGGGCTGCAGTAACTAGATCCATCCACTACAGTGGGACAGAGCTGTATAGTTCTGGCTCTGAAACTACAGCTGATCGGTGGGGTGCACTGAGCGCTGACCAACCGCAGCACTCAGCTCATAGCCTGGGAGGTTTTCTTCTCCCAGGCTATGAGCTGAGCGCTGCGGTTGGCCAGCGCTATAGCCTGGGAGAAGGAGATGCCCAGGAGAATAAGGGCAGGCTCCTCCCTGTTGAGCCGAAGAGCTCAAAATAGAAAATATCTATCTGCATTTCTTTCCACGTTTTGAATTTGTATTTTGAATTTGTCAAGTGCTCACAAAAAGCAATCTGATAAGGCCTCTTTCACACGAGTGTGACGGATTGGCTCCGGATGCGTTCAGGGTGCATGCAGTGAAACTCGCACCATTTTGCAAGCAAGTTTGGTCAGTTTTGTCTGCAATTGCGTTCAGTTGTTCAGTTTTTTCCACGCGAGTGCAATTCATTTTGATGCGTTTTTCACGCGTGATAAAAAACGGAAGGTTTACAAACAACATCTCTTAGCAACGATCAGTGAAAAACGCACTGCATCTGTACTTGCTTGCGGATGGAATGCTTTTTTCCCTGAAGCCCCATTCACTTCTATGGGGCAGGGCTGAGTGAAAAACACAGAATATAGAATGTGCTGAATTTTTGCACGCAACGCAGAACTGATGCGTGAAAAAAAACGCTCATGTACACAGACCTATTGAAATGAATGGGTCAGGATTCAGTACGGGTGCTATGCATTCACGTCACGCATTGCACCCACGCGGAAAACTCGCTCATGTGGAAGAGGTCTAATACTAGAGGCAATTTTAACAATGCATTTATTATTATTATTATTATTATTAGTAGTAGTAGTAGTAGAAGTAGTAAGTAAGATGTCATATCAGCAACAGTATGGATGGTGCCTCCAACTTTTGTATTGAGATTTCAGGCTCATCAATGGTGTGTTTTGTGACTGTTTCCATCTATATTGTTGTCATTGTACAGTTTTTAATACATTTTACAGAAACTCTAAAAATCGATGCAATACTCCATTGAAGGGTATACATACAGTATATTAAATGAGTTTCCCCAGAAATGAAGAAGTTAAAGGGGTATTATCATCTGGGACATTTATTGCATATTGATCGGATGTGCCATAATTGTCCAATGGGTGCAGGGTCCACCTCCAGGACCTGCTCTTATCTCGAGAAATAGTGGCCAAATAGTGAATGGAGAGGAATCCACACCCTCTTTTCTCCACTATGAAACTTCCAAAAATAGCCAATCCAGGAGTCCTATAGCAGTGGATGAAAAGACAACCGCGTATGTGCGACTTTCTCTCCATTCACTGCTGGGACTTCCGAAAATAACAGAGTGTGCTTGATCGACTATTTCCAAAAGTCCCCTAGCAGTGAATGGAGAGTTCGATGCACATGCATGTTATGATCTCCATTTATGACAGAACCCGGTTCTTGAGATAGAAGCAGATCCCAGAGGTTAGACCCACACCTACCGTTGGCCTATTGCATCGCTATGCCATAAATGTCCCAGATGGGAATATCCCTTTATGTTAACAAGACGAACTATAGAACCAGGGGCATAAGCTGATCTCATAGGGTCCCATAGCACAACTTAGTATAGGCCCCTGCCTCAACCAGTTTCCTAGTACGCATCGTACAATCACCGCCAGGCAATGCAAAGCGAAATGAGACACATAATATTTCCCTTTTTTTTAAAGAAGTGTCATAATGGAGACACTAGGGGACTCAAATTTTATGTACTTGAATGTACTTTTTTTTTGGGGGGGGGGGGGCTGATGGAGGCACTGGGGGCTAAAGAGAGGCTGTTGGGGGCTGATTTGAGGCGCTGGGGGGGCTGAAGAGTGGCACTGGGGGCTAAAGAGTGGCATTGGGGGCTAAAGAGAGGCTGCTGGGGGCTGAAGAGAGGCTGCTGGGGGCTGAAGAGAGGCTGCTGGGGGGCTGATGTGAGGGTGCTGGGGGGTTGATGTGAGGCTGCTGGGGGGCTGATGTGAGGCACTGGGGGGCTGATGTGAGGCACTGGGGGGCTGATGTGAGGCACTGGGGGGCTGATGTAAGGCACTGGGGGCTGATGTGAGGCACTGAGGGACTGAAGAGGGGCCCTGGGGGTAATATGAGGCACTGGGGGGCTGAAGAGAGGCTGCTGGGGGCTGAAGAGGGGCACTGTGGGCTGATATGAGGCACTGGGGTCTCATATGAGGCTGCTGGGGGGCTGAAGAGAGGCTGCTGGGGGCTGATATGAGGCACTAGGGGCTGAAGAGAGGCTGCTGAGGGGCACTGGGGGCTGAAGAGAGGCTGCTGGGGAGCTGAAGAGAGGCTGCTGGGGGGCTGATATGAGGCACTGTGGGGCTGAAGAGGGGCATTGGGGGGCTGAAGAGAGGCTGCTGGGGGGCTGAAGAGGGGCACTGGGGGGATTATATGAGGCACTGGGGGCTGAAGAAAGGCTGCTGGGGGCTATAGAGGGGCACTGGGGGCTGAAGAGGGGCACTGGCGGGATGAAGAGGGGCACTGGCGGGATGAAGAGGTGCACTGGCGGGATGAAGAGGGGCACTGGCGGGATGAATAGGGGCACTGGCGGAATGAAGAGAGGCTGCTGGGGGCTATAGCGGGGCACTGGGGGCTGATATGGGGCACTGGCGGGATGAAGAGGGGCACTGGCTGGATGAAGAGGGGCACTGGCGGGATGAAGAGAGGCTGCTGGGGGGCATTGGGGGCTGATATGAGGCACTGGGGCTCTTATCTGAGGTCTGATTGGGGGTCATTCACATTTGGGTCTGATCTGAGGTCTTATTGGGGTCTTATTAAGATTGTGGGTCTTTTTAGGGCTGTCAGCTGAGGTCTGATTAACATTGGGGGTCTGATTGGTGGTCTGTCAGTTGTAATGAAAAATATTTTTTTCTAATTGTCCCCCTCTAAAACCTAGGTGTGTCTTATGGGCTGGAGCGTCTTATAGGGCGAAAAATACGGGTACGTTTAAAAATTATCTCTTCTCCGTTGATTATATTGATAGTGCGGGTCTGTATGTATGTATGCAGAGTGTATTTGTGTATATATATATATATATATATATATGTGTGTGTGTGTCTGTATGTGTATATAATATATACATACATACATACACACGCGCACGGCTTGTGTGTTTGTGCTTTAGGGTGCACACCCTAATGCAATAGGCTGCGCACGCCTATGATGGAGGTTGCTGAATACTAAATCTACCACTAGCTAGGCAGATTTGGCTTTCAGAAACCTGGAAAAGCTGGGCTACCTTCAATGTAAGTGTAACATTATATGGAAAGTACGTACTGATCCACAAGACTTGCATATCTCCAAACGTTTGAAAAGCCCAAGTGTAATACGGCTAACTTTTTTACACTAACAAATGTTTATAACTCCGCCCAATTCCTGTCTATTTACCCAATTCCGCCAGTCACCTTTGTGCCCATACACAGTACTTATGCCCCTTTAGTGCCCCCACATAGTAGTTATTCCTCAATAGAGCCCCCTTTACAGTAATGTAGTAATGCACTCTTAGTGCTCCACACTGTCATGCCCTGCTCTGGTGAGGTTTCTGTTTACTTGGAGTGAGCTGTACCTGCCTCCCTTCAAATGCACTGGGTGGGGTCGTTTGTGTGAGTTTAAATCAAGCACCTACTCAGTGTCCTTTGCGGGTTATAGCTTCTTTCTCACTATGAGGAAAGGTGGATTGCTGTTTCTGCTCTGCTTCAAAGATAAGTGTGTTTTTGGTTTCCATTTGTGAACTGTCTAGGCTGTTAGTTAGACACCTGCTTCCTCCAGGATTAGAGGAAGCAGGCTGCCTTTTTTCCCCTTGTCCACTATCTCAGGGACTATAGGGTTAATTCAGTCTTAGGCACGGGGGCACGGTTATTCCCACCTTTGGGGTCTAAATGTGTGCACAGCAGTCTAGGGTCAGCTGATAGGATCTTGTCAGGAGGTGACCATTATCCCCAACTTTTGCCTAGACGCTTGTTTGTTGTTTCTTGTGTGTCTATTGTATCTTGTACCCTTCCCGGCATGACACACACATTAGTTATGCCCCCTCACAGTAAGAATACCCTTTAGGTGCCCCCACACAGTTGTTTTGCCCCCTTAGTATGCCTTAGCAGTATAATGCTCTCTTATTGCCCCCAAACAGTACAATGTCCCATTAGTTGCTCCTTAGTGCTCCCTAATAACAGTGCTGCACTCTTAGAGCCCTTTTCAATAGTGCTGCCTCCTTAGTGCTCCCTTCACAATAGTGCCGCCCATTTGTGCCCCCTTTACAATAGTGCTGCCCTCTTAGTGCCCCCTCACAATATAGTGCTGGCACTTATTCCTCCCCTTACAGTAGAGCTGCACCCATAGTGACCCCTCACAATACTGCTTCCGCCTCTTAATAGTGTTACCATCTTAGTTCCCCCCTTACAATTGTGCTGCCTCCTTAGTGCCCCCTCACAATAATGCTGCCCTGTTAGTGCCCTTTTACAGCAGTGCTGCCTCCTTAGTGCCCTCTAACAGTACTGCTGCTCCCTGATTATAGTGCTGCTCCGTTAGTACCCTCTTTACAGTTCTGCTGCCCTCTCAAAATATTGCTGAACCTGTAGTAAAAAAAAATAATTAAATGCTCACCTAGACCCCATTTCCCAGATGAATGGAGCACATCATTCCCTGGATTGTGCACTCTCCTGCTCAGATTGGCATCCTCAGGAGGTAGTTACAGTTGAAGTCATAGTGCAGCCCTACCAGAGCCTTCGGACAGCCACCGGACACCTGGACTGTCCTATTGGATCCAGGATGGTTGGGAGGTATGAGACTTGTAATCCAGCTTTCCAACACTGGTGAATACTAAATTTGCCTAGAAAGACAGAAATCCTTACTGCCTTTATAGGCAAACTTGACATGGAAAAGCTGTGTATCATTTTCTGTAGTGTCTGTGTCCCAGTACCTGCACACATACAGAGGGACGTTTTGTAAGAAGCTGAAGTTTTGCAGTTTCCACCTCTTTCATAGTGCTCCGCGGTCCACTGAAGTGTATGTTTTAAGCCCTGCCCCTTTCTTAACCTTACTTTTTTGACTGTGAAGTCCTGCTGGTGCACAGTGAGAGGTAAGAGTTGGTCCCCAGCAGAAGATGGAGGGACTGGTAGGGAAGTGGCACTTCTCTGACCGCATGAAATCTTCTAAAACTGCTTTCTGTAACAAATTACAGATGCCCATGCAGAAAGAGCTATAGACAAACCATACTTAGCAGATTATTAGTTTTTTCTGTTTTTTTCAGGGTTTAGTGGTATTTTAAGTGAGTTAAACTCTTTCTTTACTCTATGTCCAAAAGAAAGCTACAGAAAAACTTACTAGTAGAAAAATGTATCTCATGCTCTGTTGCTGTCTATACTAATGATTCTGTCAGAGCAGTATGAGTAGGATAAGGAAAGAGGAGGCACAGTATATCAATATTCATTTTTTGAGGGAACTTGTCAATATATCAAGAATAAAATATACTAAATAATCCAATGCATTTAATTATATGATGAGATTAAAATCAACTAATCCATTGTCAGCAATGGGATAATTAGGACACAGAAAAAAGTACATGTAACTTGAAACGGAAAGAATAGTAGACATGCAACCCATATATGGACAGCTCTGCTCAAGTTCATCAATTCACAATCATATCAGTTATGCTTATTTAACCAGAACATTGAGAACATTGAGACGACTGAGGGGAGATCTAATAACTATGTATAAATATATCAGGGGTCAGTACAGAGATCTCTCCCATCATCATTTATCCCCAGGACTGTGACTGTGACAAGGGGACATCCTCTGCGTCTGGAGGAAAGAAGGTTTGTACACAAACATAGAAAAGGATTCTTTACGGTAAGAGCAGTGAGACTATGGAACTCTCTGCCTGAGGAGGTGGTGATGGTAAGTACAATAAAGGAATTCAAGAGGGGCCTGGATGTATTTCTGGAGCGTAATAATGTTACAGGCTACAGCTACTAGAGAGGGGTCGTTGATCCAGGGAGTTATTCTGATTGCCTGATTGGAGTCGGGAAGGATTTTTTTTCCCCATAAGTGAGGAAAATTGGCTTCTGCCTCACAGGGGTTTTTTGCCTTCTTCTGGATCAACTTGTAGGAAACAGGCCGAACTAGATGGACAAATGTCTTTTTTCGGTCTTATATACTATGTTACTATGTTACTATGTAACATTGAGAACAGAAATCTACATTATAAAATAGAAGGGAGGGTAGTTGCTGGATGAACACTACAAGGCAAATATATCAATGTATTTACACGGGTTTGCACGTATTTGTGAAGCTCCTGCACCTCTTATTCTATGTATGTAACTGTGTTAAAAATAGGTAGGATTTCAGAATTACCAGGAGCGTGACTCTTTTATTTATAATTAATAGGACTTTTCTTATTAAAAAAAAAGTGGAGAAAACCAATGCCAGATCTGACCTGGAGTTGTTTTTAGCTTGCACATATTCACCAACACTTTATGTGCGTTGTTGATGGATGTGGAACTCACTGCAAGGATGCTGACACACTGCCCCATCATTTTACCAGAATAAACAGTCGCCCTCTGTGAGTGTAGGATTCTGATAATTGTAATATGAGAAAATATGCAAATTTTTTTTAATGTGATATATTTACAGTGATCAGGATGCTTTTTCATGCAGATTGATCCCAAAATTGTAGAAAGCTAATGAGACTAAGTGCAAGTAAAAGAAGTAAAAACCAGATAGTTCTTTCAGATTAAGGTTATTTTAATACACAAATATGTACATATAGTTCCTGGAGGGCCTAATTGTACTCTTTCTCAAATTATCCTCCTTTCCCAGTCTGACTATATTACTAGTGTGAGATTTCTTACTGATTGAAGACCTTCCTATTTCTGGATCACTGAGTTAGGCTACATGCACACTAACGTATGTGTTTTGCGGTCTGCAATTTGCGGATCCGCAAAAAAATAACAAATGACGTCCTAATGGCATCGTTTTTTTTTTTTGTAGATCCATTGTAATAATGCCTATCCTTGTCCGAAAAAACAAACATGAATAGGAAATGCTCAATTTATTTTGCGGGGCTACAGAACGGACATACAGATGCAGATAGTACACGGTGTGCTGTCAGCATTTTTTTGCAGACCCATTGAAATAAATGGGTCCACATCCTATCCACAACAATAACGGAACGGACACAGAAACAAAGTACGTTCCTGTGTATGTAGCCTTACTGGAGACAGTGTTTGGTATATACTGATCTGGCTGACGTTATATAAACAACAATGATACAATCATTGTATAAAAGCCCACCCTTACTAAGGTTCGAGCACCAGAATTGTTGCACAAATTGCACCTTTTTTGGCAACAAATCTATTTATAGATAGATTTAAACAAATCATTGATTTGTACAAAAAAGAAAACACAGACATAGTTGCACCTAGCTTGTACATGCACCAGTTTTACAAATGGTGTGTGCTAGTTTTCTGGTCTAAAGTGAAATGAGAAACATGTGTAACAACGATAGTTGTTTAAAACATTGCAGAACTGGACTTTACCTATAGCAGTCCCATTTCCCGGTTACTAATGGTGTTTCCTTTTTTTTAATTAATCTTTATTTTTTCTTTTTCATGATTAAACAAATAAATTACATGTAATTCAAGCCACTTTAAAAAGAAGAAGAAAATGAAAATAAATAAATACATGATTTTTCTCCATAATAAATATTACATAATCCATAAATATATCCCCCTCCCCACCCCCGAAGCTGGTCGAACCCTAAAAAAAAAAAAAAAAAAAAAAAACCCACATCAATCAATGACTCCAATTGCTCCACACCTTCTCCCATTTCCCTAGTTGTTTTCCCCCTTCACAGCAAAGGTATTCATAATTACGAATTTTACTCATATATCGTATCCATTCCACAAAAGTAGGCGTATCTTGGGCTCCCCATTTTTTAACAACCAAAACCCTCATAATCATTATTCCCTTTAACCACAACAACTTCTTGGGTACCATAATTCTCAGATCCAAAGGGAAAATACCAAAAAGAATAAATTCAATAGATGGATTAAATTTTATCTTTGTCACTTCACCTAGATAGTCTTTAACCTTTGACCACACTAATTGAATATTTTTACATCCCCAAAACATATGTAAGTAATCTGCATAATCACTGTTACATTTTCCACATAAAAATTCTTTCTCCACATTGGGATAAATTCTGGATAAAAAAAGAGGTGTATAATATATCCTATGTATTATCTTAAATTGTATCAATCTGTGTTCCTTGGATCTAGAACATAATCTAACGTTTCTATAAACCTGATCCCATTGCCCTGTGATACCTTCTATTTCTCTTTCCCATTTTAATGTACTTTTAAATTTCCAAATGTGAACTAACTAATGGTGTTTCCTGGTACTAGATACCCCCAGGACTTACAGTAGGGCCAAATTATATCAAAATGATACAGTCGAAAGAATAATATTATGAAGCATATATACCCTGACATGTAACAAATATTCAGAAGTAGAAACTCTCTGATAGGTACAGGAATGGGATAATGATGGTAAACAGATGATTGCTCAAACAGATGGAGATGTCAGTAAGGTAATGAAGAAGACAGATGATGATGTCAGTCAGGTACTAAAGCAGACAAATGATGATAACCAAGGACAGCAAACAGACACTAGCTGACCCTGACTATAGATGTCCTTTTTTCCCCTACATCTGTCCCTGAATACTGACCCTCAAACAAAACCCCCATGAGAGTGTGCCACTGTGATAGATGTGCATTGTGGCAAGGGGCAGAGGTGCACTTTCGGTTGCCAAAGGAAAAAATTAAAATGGCACCCCCCATGACAAATTCTCCACCTAACTCCTTAGACCCCCTTGTCAGATCCTCAGACCCTCATATCAGATGCTCAGACCCCCATATGAGATGCTTAGGTCCCCATATCGATGCTCAGACCCCCATATTAAATGCTATTTTCCCCCACATTTCACACAGTAATTTGCCCCCACTGTCACTTCAGTAATATGTCCTCCAGTGCCCCCCTTCCAGCCAGTAATGTCCCCTAAAGTTGGCACACAAAAACAAACAAAAAAAAACTAAAATAATACTCCCCTGTTTGACTTGTCCCATCTCTCCCTCGCTGCTGGTACAAGTCGGGTTGGTGAGGCAGGCACACACACATCACAGCGCTGCTTCACGCCAGAGGTGCGCGATGACCTCCTCATGCCCGCCTGCCCCGGGACTTCACTACCGCATAGGCCTCAGTCCTGAAGCCTATGACGGTGATCAGCGGCGGGGCAGGAAACTATGGGCTCCCATGCCGTGCCACAGTATTCAGCTGCAGCGACTAAAAAGTCTTGTTGGCATCTGCAAATTTGAGTGTAGAGCCCCTTCACATGCTGGGCCCCTGTGCAGCTGCACTGGCTGCACAGGCGGTATGTCTGCCACTGTCTATTTGACAGCATTTTGAAATGTGAGCCACTGTTTTTTCTTTTGCAGTTAGGTGATTATCTAATTGCTTGACACTTGGTACATTAGACTTTCATATATGATAATACATTAAAAGGATTAGTCTCTTTATAGTGTCATGTTTCTTTATGTAAATGGTAATGTGCATTATATGGCACTGACACTTACTAATATATCTTGATTTTATGTTTAGGGTTGCTTTCTAGAAAATTGAAGCCATACCCCTCCTCTGACTTGGCCACCCTTCTGTCCTGGTGGGACACCATTCCCCTCCATAAAACGGCTGAAGATGGAGAGGCACGTGATCAATATGTCACCATGCATTGAAACACAGTGGCGTGCCATCTGTGCACACACATATTTGGATGTCAGGAGTGACTATGTTTCGATATAGAGGAGGCATGTTGATATGTTTGGTCACATGCCCCTCCATCTGGTGCCATTTTATGGACTGTAGCACTGTCTGAGCAGGAAAGGAGGATGGCTATGGGGTGGGGTGAGGTGGGCAAACGGGGCTTGCCTTCAGTTACCTAGAAAACAGCCTTGAACATGAGGCAAAATATATAATTGTCATATAATGTACTTTACCATTTATATATACAGTATAATCTTGATATAAGTGGCCAACCACTTTAAGGAGAAGTCTCAATTGAATCTATAGAATTACTGTATTCATCTTTAGAACTTGTGCACAAAGTGAAGAAAAATATTTCCTGCTCATTTATTTCTTACCCGTTGCTTATAGAGCAACAACATATTGTGCAGAACTGTACAGAGATGGTAATCGTCAGACTCTGTCCCTTTCTAGCTAGTTACCTTACTTTTTTTTTTTTTTTTCAAGTGTTGTAGGAAATTTGAGTACTTGGAGGAAACCCATGCAAACATGATGAGATCATCCTGTAGCTAGAAAAGATTGTGATTATGCTTGTTTGTGAAACCCATTGTTGGTTTGGATTTAAACCACATATAAGTATACACATACAGTATATTTAGGTTATCATGGCACCTACAGGTCTTCTTTAAGTTGAGGAAATTTTACACCTAAGTATAATATAAAAATGTAAAGATTTTTAAATAATATGAAATAAATTCTCATTAACAATTAAATGCTACTTTTTTGAAGATACTACTAGTAATAATAATAGAATAATGCAGGATAATAAACCTTGTGATGTCACAACTAATGGCCAAGGACCACAGAGATGTCCGATGACAGCGATAATAAACACAGTTTCCTAATACAAGGATAATGCACACAGTGATGTCAAAGTACACAGATTTACGACTGTACAGGCATAAGAAAGGTATTGCACACAGTGATGTCACAGAACAATAATGAATACAGAACAGAAATAAACTTGTGATGCTACCGCAAACATATAAGGATCATAGTGATGTCAGAGCACCAAGATAATAAACACAGCTTCATAATACAAGGATAATGCACACAGTAATATCACAGTCCAGAGATAGTAAAGTGATGTCAGAGCACAGGGATAATAATACAGCAAAACAATACAAGGCCAATGTACAGTACAGGGATAATTAAAACAGTGATGTCATAGTACATGGATCATAATTATGCGGCAGTGTGGTTATTAGCCCACTCCACTGCCCTGGAGCCAAAATATAACTGTAATCTCCCCCCCTATAGTTAAGTTATTTTTGAATTTAAAGGGACATTACCATCACAAATATTTTTACCTTTTAATAGCTTATATGTGAATATTCTATGTGGGTTTTTTTTGTGTTTTTTTTAACAAAAAAAAACAGGTATATGGTTTTCTGTGATTGGGCAGCTCACAGCTGTGAACATCTTTATCTAGGCCTATCAGGAGAACAATAGAGCTGTTATCCTAAATTCTACTATTATATTATTATGCTAAGAGATAACACCTTCCCCTCACAGCAGCAGTAAAATAACAACAGGATCCCTATCTATACATGAGTTTTAACTCTGTGCTGACTGCTACAGAAGAACAGTATTTTGTATATCATTTTAATGGTACAATTCTGCTGATAAGAACAGCCAAAAATTCTTAAAAATTTTTTTCTATGAATACTAGTTTTAAAAAATACCCCTGTCTGATGGAAGTGTTGCTTTAATAAAATAGATCTTTCCCTTTATATTCTTAGGACTAGCAAATCTGGAAATTGAACAATCAGTCAATCCAAGTAAAATATTTCAAGCACTTGTGATCTGTAACAGCATGTGGATGATCTGTTCGAGATCTTTCAGATCTGGAGGTGTGGAGAGTGAAGTGAGACGTAGTAGGTAGTTTTATTCTATCTAGCAAACTTCAACCCAAACTGGGTTTTAGAACATGTGGGATGTTGCTTATATAGAACTTCCTGGGAAGCATCTGAAGTTGGGAGAAAGCATGTGGCCGCATAGTCCTGAGTAGAAAGTGCACAGGGGAAATGAGAGGAAGTTCTCACAAGAAATGTGTAGTAAATAGTAATGATGACAACGGGAAGAGAAAGTACTTATAAGTAGAGCACTGCATCCAGTACACGGGACCAATATTAAATAATCATAAACGCTATGTAAACTGTGCATGTTATCAGTACTTTAGGGAGCACGGAAAACATAGTACACAAGAGAGATATAAGGATGTGCAACCAGCCCTAGCAGATACTGTCAGTAGAAGTTGCTGGGAAAATCATACAGCCCATGGGAAAGTCTCTTTGTACAAATCTAAGAATCTAATACCATAAAAATAAAACAAGGCCTATGGGATTACATCAAGTGGAAGTCCATCAACATGTGGCTAATAATCTGTTTATATGATTCTAATGTACTCTGAAGATTTTTGGCTGTTTAAATGAAACAAGTAAATGTATACACTGCATATACAGACTTACGGCGCTCTGTTGATTCCATGGAAACATACTCTAGAGACTAAGTTTCTTTTTTTAAACATTGAAGACCTCAAGCTGGCCCTTTTCTGGCAGATATGGGGGTAGAATAAGCAAACAGAGTTTGTAATTAGAATGACAAGAGGCAGGGAGGAAGGGAGCAGGGCTTTTCTGGGACTGTGAGAATTTGATTTTGTTATTGCAAATTCAGTCTAACGTGACGTAGTTCGTTTTCATTTACCTCCAAAAATATCTGGAAATAAATTATAACGTAGGATATGTTCTGTTTACTAAAATATATATTTCCTGGAACTGCTTCTTTCAAAAAGTAATACAGTCGCCCATTTGTTTTTATGAAGCAGTAGTGAAGTGTATTTAGGCTAGGTCTACACGACGACATTTGTCGCACCAATGTCGCACCAATGTCGCGCGACAATTTTTATAATGATAGTCTATGGCAGGCATCCTCAAACTGCGGCCCTCCAGCTGTTGCAAAACTACAACTCCCAGCATGGCCGAAAAGCCTACAGGTATCAGCCTACAGCAGGGCATTGTGGGAGTTGTAGTTTTACAACAGCTGGAGGGCCGCAGTTTGAGGATGCCTGGTCTATGGTGTCGCACTGCGACATGCGACATGCTGCGACTGCGACACGACAGTCGCAAAAAATCCATTCAAAATGGATTTTTCGGTGACAGTCGCGTCGCAGTCGCAGCATGTTACATGTCGCAGTGCGACACCATAGACTATCAATATAAAAATTGTCGCGCGACATTGGTGCGACAAAATGTTGAGCGACAAATGTTGCAGTGTAGTTCTACCCTATGTGTCGTGGGACTTATTGTCGCGTAACACATGTCGTCGTGTAGACCTAGCCTTAAATGACACAACTAACCCTAGGTGTGAAGAAGGATCTGGGTCCATATACAAACATCGGTCTACTGACACAAACTCATAGGGATCTAAGATATTGTGAGTTCAAGTTGGTAGACCTGCAGTTGGGTCAGGATACTTGTACATCGCATAAATGTATCCATAAGGTGCTCATCTGAAACTGACCTTAGGTTGTGAGCTCCAAGCAATGCTATACAAGCATAATAATAATGAATAAAATAAATAAACTTTGGAATTGTATGGTGCTAAATCAGGGGCGGACTGGGAACTTAAAGTGGCTCTGGAAAAAAAAACTAAAAGTGGCCACATGTTATAGGCACAACCAAATTGACAGAAGGCAAGGCAAAACAAGTAGGCAGGGACAATAGAAGTAGGCAGGACCTGCAACACTGTACTGAAGCACAAAATACCACCCCCAGCTGAACCAAACACCACAGTGCAGCACAAAATACTGCAACCCTCACCACAGTATTCAACTGCATCAGATCGTTATGTACCCAGCCACTGGCCGTGAGGAGGGCTTGGGTGGCCCCCTGGGCATCTGCCCACTGGGAAATTTCCCTGTAGGGTCTATAGCCAGTCCACCCCTGTGCTATATCCTGTAAATAATAACTAATATGCTTTTATATCACACCAAATATTCTTCACTGAAGTTCCCTTTGGTGGGGCCTACACACACAGAGAAATGAAGTGAGCATAGAGGCAATTACACTATGCATCAGCACACTGCAACAGGGCTTCTGCTCTCTATATTTATAGAAGTGGCAAGATCAGTGGGAATATGGACATCCCAACATTTAGTCCACTCTGTTTCAAGAATTATTCCTACCACTATGGGAGAAATCTAGATAATTGAAATATATTGTGGGTAGCATGTGGTTTCAAGATAGATCGTAAGAAATGTTTCAGTTTTCAATACATTTTGGTTTATTAATAATCACTTATATTCTCTCACGGCAATCACATTTCTTCACTGCCAGTTCTTCTGCCCATGCCAGCATACCATATGTATATCAATCCTGTCTATGCCAAATGCTAGAAACAACATTGACAGGAAAGTCTTCTCTGTAACTGGGGCTGTTGTTTCATATAGTGTTTAAAATTGAAACATAATTATTATATCTCAAAAATATCTGTTACTAATGTAACAATAACACAAAGCAAGAACTCTATAGAAGTAACTTCGGGGTGAGGGGCACAGTACGGGGTGGGGGGCACAGTCACATGACCCTGTGACATTAGAAGGCCCTTATGGTGAATGCGGTTCATACGCCACCATAATGAGAGGCAGAGGAGTGAGACAGGGGTGTGATTATGTGGCTAGAGATAAAAAATGTAACTGTCAGCCAGTACAGGCCCCAAAAATTAGCCAATAGGCATTCACCTGACAGCAAAGAACTTTGGATTCTGTAGCTGGAGGTACATTAGGCGGTCACAGGATAAAAATGTAACTGTTGGCCACTACAGGCCCCAAAAATTAGGCATTCACCTGACAGAAAAGGCCTTTTATGCCACTGTATATACATAAGACAAGGACCATTCTTTGTTCTGTGTGGTGGCGGATATTTGTGGGCTAGCATGAGGAAATTCAATTACACGTGGTCATCACAGGTGTGGAATTCCACCGAGATCCATGCCTCATTCATTTTTAGAAATATGAGGTAGTCCACACTGTCCTGAGCTAGGCGAGCGCGCTTGTCACGATCCCCCTGCTGTGCTGAACGTCTTTTCGGACAGGATACTCGATTAGGGGCAAGCCAAGAGTTCCATGGCAAATTGTGCCAGCTCTTGCCACAGGTCAAGCCTGCACACCGAGTAGTCAAGGGGTTCCTCGCTTCTCAGAGCGTCCACATCGGCCGTTACCCAATGTAGTCGGACACCTGACGGTCTAGGCGGTCCCTGAGGCTGGATTCGGAGGGCGACTGTCGATAGGTTGGCTGCAAGAATGACCTCATATCCAAAGTGACCAACACATCTTTAAACCGACCTCTTTTTGCAGGCATGGTAGGATTGGTACCCGCATCTGTTTAGCTGTCGTTGGAAATTCCTCTGCCAGTGCCCGCAACAGTAGAGTGCAGCATCTCTCGCAGCAAGGCCTGGAAATGCTGCATTCTGACAGCCCTCTGTGATGCTGGTAACATGTCCGCCATTTTGTGTTTGTACCGGGGGTCTAAGTACGTTGCCACCCAGTACAGGTCCTTGACCTTTATGCTTTTTATACAGGGGTCCCTCTTCAAACACTGGAGCATAAAGGCCCCCATTTGCACTAAATTGGAGCTCTCTGGCCCCTGCTCATCGCCCAGGAGAATGTCATCCTCGGTCTCCTCCCCCCAGCCACGGACAACACCAGGGATCCAAAAAAAGATTAAAGCCTGCTCTTCTTGTTCCTCCTTTTGCCCCCAGCCACCATCCTCCTCTGATTCCTCTTCAGACTCCTGCTGACTTGTCTCAGATGGAGTAGCCACCCCTGGGAATTCATTCAGCATTGCGACTTCCTCATCTTCCAGCTCCTGCTTCTCGAAGGCTTGATCAATGACACAACACAATGCACGCTCCAGAAAGAAGGCGTAAGGTACGATGTCACTGATGGCGCCCTGGCTGCGACTGACCAGTTTGGTGATCTCATCAAATGGCTGCAGAAGTCTGCATGCGTCAAGCATGAGCAGCCACTGGCGCAGTTAAAAGAAACTAAGCTCCCCAGAACCTGTCCTGCCGCAGAGTTCATACAGGTAGTCCTTAATGGCACATTTCTGCTGGAGCAGCCTATCAAGCATATACAAGGTGAAGTTCCAGTGTGTCGGGCAGTCACAAATCAGACGTCTGGCGGGCGAGTGGTGTCACTGTTGAACGTCAGTAAGGCGATCCATGGCCGTATAAGATCTTCTAAAATGGCCAGAGATTTTCCTGGCCTGCTGCAAGACGTCCTGGACCCCGGGGTATTTGGCAACGAATCGCTGCACGACTAAGTTAAGGACGTGTGCCATGCACGGCACGTGTGTAATTTTGCCCTGTTTCAGAGCACTCAGAATTGAGCGGCCTGTGACCACAGAGCTGAAAGCAGTGCAGGACCGGTGTGGATCTTGGCTTTCAGGCACAACAGCCGCATTACAGCATTGCAACCTCTCTCCTGGGACGTCGAATAGGTTCTGGGGAGCTTGGAGGGTAGAGTGGAAGAGGCGGTAGCAGTGGAAAAGGGGGAATCAGCCGAGGAAGAGACAGATGATGGAGTAGGAGGAGGAGAAGAAGAGGCAGACCTGCATGCAATCCGTGGCGGTTCACGCAGTGGGTAGTAAAAGTTATATACCTTCCCTGCTTGTGTTTGCTAGACCACGTGTCTGTGGTCAGATGTATCTTGGCACCGACACTGTGTGCCAGAGATATATTAACTTGCCGCTGAACGTGGCCATATAGCTCAGGGATGCCCTTCTGGGAGAAATAATTTCTTCCGGGGAACTTCTATTGTGGTGTACCAATGGCCACAAATTTTCTAAAGGCCTCTGAGTCCACCAACTTATATGGCAGTAGTTGGCGGTCTAGCAGTTCCGACAAGCCAGTGTTCAACCATTGGGCAAGAGGATTATCATTATTTTTTTACGCTCGAAAATTTGAGCCACGGAAGCCTGCCTTGTGCCAGATGACGCGACGACGGCATGATAGAAGGTGGAGTGGAGGACAAATAGGAGGAGAGAGGAGAAGGAGACCCTGTGATTGTTTCACTCTGTGGCCTCCTCATGCTGCTGCCACCTCCACACTATGTCACTTTGCCAGTCTGTGGCCTCTTCATGCTGCTGCCACCCACACACTATGTCACCTTGCCAGTCTGTGGCCTCCTCATGCTGCTGCCAACTCCACACTATTTCAGCTTGCCAGTCTGTGGCCTCCTCATGCTTCTGCTAACTCAACACTATGCCACCTTGCCAGTCTGTGGCCTCCTCATGCTGCTGCTGCCACCTCCACACTATGTCACCTTGCCAGTCTGTGGCCTCATCATGCTGCTGCTGCCACCACAACACTATGTCACCTCGCCAATCTGAGGCCTCCTCATGCTGATGCTAACTCAACACCATGTCACTGGGCCACTCTGTGGCTTTCTCATGCTGCTGCCACCTCAATACTATGTAAATAGACCACTCTGTGGCCTCCTCATTCTGCTTACCCTACACTATCTCACTTTGCAACTCTGTGGCTTCCTCATGCTTCTGCTACCTCAACACTATGTAATGGGCCACTCTGTGGCCTCCTCATGCCACTGCTGCCACCTCCACACTATTTCACCATTGCCACTCAGTGGTCTCCTCATGCTGCTAACTCAACACTATGTAAATGAGCCACTCTGTGGCCACCTCATGCTGCTGCTAACTCAACACTATGTCACTGGGCCACTCTGTGGCCTCCTCATGCCACTGCTGCCACCTCCACACTATGTCACCTTGCCACTCAGTGGTCTCCTCATGCAGCTGATAACTCAACACCATGTAAATGAGCCTCTCTGTGGCCGCCCCACGCACAACGGATCTTGTCTGTGTGGCAGCTGTAAGGCCTGTATGGTCCCATCAGAATTGGCTTATGATTTGGTAGCCAAAAGCAGGAGTGGGTACAAAACACAGAAGACATGCAAATATTCCATTCACGTGTCACCTCTGTTTCGGATCCACTCCTGTTTTTTTTTTGGTTTTAGCAATACTGACGGATTACTGACCAAATGCTGACCGAGTGAAGGTAGATGCTCAACAGACAGGATCCGTTTTTTGGGGGGTTATTGTTTTGACGGATCAGAGGAAGAGCAAAATAATCAGTGACGTCAACACAAACTTACTGCTGACACCCTTTCCACTCTGTCGGAGGGCTCTACTTGTATAAGCATTTAATAGAACAGGTTCTGTAGAAATCTATGTGGAATCAGCTGACGACGGTGTAAAAGGAGTGCGCTCTTTCACGCTACAGTAGGATCTTGGGCCTCAGCATGGTTCTTTATACCTGGCACTTTAGACCTGTAAGGCTGAGTTCACACTTGAGTTATTTAGTCAGTTTTGGCCCCATAACTGCCCAAATCAGTGAAGTGTGCAGTCATTCTAAGAGCGACGCCTGTCATGTGAGTGTTATACTGACTCACAGTATTGTTTCACTACCACAGCAGACTCCCTCTGCGTGTTATTGCAAGGCACACTGTTCTACACCACTATACAGGCTCTCTGCAGCCAGGCTGTTTTTAGTGTGCAAAATTGAATCTTTTCGGAAAATTTTTGAGAAATTCGCTCATCTCTATTGATGACCTATCCCTAGGATAGATCATCAGTATCAAGGATAAGTCATCAAAATGTAAGTTGCAAAAACCCTTTAAAAAGGTTGTCTCTAAAAATGCTGAGTTTCTGCTCAACACCTGAACATGGAATTATATGCAAGATACATGTAATATCTAATACAATACTAAAATGATTACATTGGTAAATGTAATCTTTAAAACTGTAATGTGCAGATCTTGGTTAACTGTTAGGCAATGTTCATATGTATTGGATTTGTTTTGCAGACTATAGGTGTGGATTCTGCACTGACCATCATAAACTAAGTACAGTTCAATAAATACAGTATAAATGGAATTTTTAAAAACCCATACACCAGACTTTTTGTGCATATGTTGCGTTTTTTTCTACAAAATGGGTCATCAAAATAACATCTGCAGGGGTCCGACTCCCAGCATCCCCGTTGATCAGCTATATAAAAAAGTAGTGGTGCTTGTGCGAGCGCTGCTTCTTCCTGTTATGGCACTGTGTCAACCAAAAGATCTGACTTTGGACTCAGCTAAGGGTGTTATCCTTGTATTTAAACAATGTAAAGGGATCTGGACTTTGCTGCAGGGAGAACTACAAGGCTGCTACATCCTGGAGTAGTTTTTGTGTGATTGACTGCTGACCCATGGGGATCAAAGACACTGGTGCAGGGCACTAACCAAGGATTCAGGCCAAATCATAGTCAAGGACAGGCCAATGTCAGGGCTGATGGAGTACATGCTATATAGTAAATAATGCGAGGTCTGGGCAGGGAATGAAGGGTCAATACAGAGTTCAGGTCAGGCAGCAGAGGGTCAGAATCCAGTAAACGGGCAGCAAGTCAGTACACGGACAGACAACAGAATACATCTTTGCAGAGAAATAGCAGGCTAGAAAATCTATTACTCAGACACCTTACCACAGAGGAAGGTGCTTTAAGTACTCCAGGATTGCAAGCCATTAGCTGGTGAAGATTAGGCTGCGTGAATGGTGGCCCTTTAAGAGCAAAACCTGTTGGCAAGTAGACAGTGGGAAATGGGCAGGACAGCCAGGCAAGGTGAACAGAACACAACACCCATAAACATAGGGCCCATTGGAAACAATGCAGATACATATACCAAACCAGTGACACCGATAAAGAACACACTCTACATATATAATTGTAAAAATTAAGATATTTTATTATGATGCACTAATAAAAAACAAATATAAGGTATTTACAGGATAACAGGCTGAATTGGATCGTCATTTTTTTTTAGCTTTATAAACTCAGTGCAGTTAAGGTTGGGCGGCGCTCCACCTTGTGGATGCGGGTCACAGGGAATGGTTCCCAACCAAATGTTTACGTAGTGAAAAAGACAGCTTTATAAACTGTTACTAGATATTGACACACATCAAAGATGAGGCACCAAATACTGGTCATAATGACGCAATAATAGCAGCAAGATATAATAAAGTAAAGCAGGATATACATCCAAATTGATATACATATCTGCACAAACAAGTAAGACAGACCCAGTATGGCACCTCAAAACAACCCCAAAATGTGCTTCGTGTTGTGCTTCCTCAGGGGTAGAGTAGAACAGTGGACCACTGCTGTAACACTTTACAATCACCTGTTTGTGGAGGGTAAGCTATTTAATTACAACTGCTTGTCCTATTCAAGTGAATAGGAAGAAGCAGTTTTAATTACACTGTGCTGCAGTTGCAAAGCAGATGGTGTGCATGCCATTTTAAAGAAAAAGCAGTGCTCGCATGAGCTCCACTACCTTCTTAAACAGCTGATCAGCAGGTACCAGGAGTTGGGCCCACACCAATCAGATACTGATGGGAAAAACAAATAGGGTCATTTATCAAACTGGTATAAGTAGCATAGCAACCAATCAGATTCCACCTTTTGATTTTTGACAGCTCCTTTGGAAAATGAAAGGTGGAATCTGTTTAGTTGCTATGGGAAACTAAGCCAGTTCTTCTTTACACCAGTTTGATAATTAACCCCAAAAGAGTATTTATAACATTGAAGACTGAGTGTTCAGAAAAAACAGCAGTTCAGCCTTACAAAGAGCTCAAGGAAATAAAGTTAGCTAAAGAAATTGGAAACAACATTTGAACAAATCCCTAAAACTTTCCTAAATATATACATGACAAAAAGAAATGAAAGAATGTAATAATACTGGCCCTCTAAAAGATAACTATAGGAATATAATTGTAGAAGACTTGAGGAAGGCGGAGATATTAAAGTCTTACTTTTCATTTGTGTTCACCAGGAGCTGCCAGTGTCGGATATCAAACAGGGGCGGTAATCAAGGTTCTCTGTCAAATATCACAATCTTAACACAAGACGAAGTACAGCTAAATCTGTAGACATTAAATATTGATAAAGCCCTGGGTCAAATGGCATACTATACATCTACGGGTACTGAGGGATGTGGGCTCAGTAGTTGATAGACCATCTCATGTTCTTAGACTCTCTTGTAACAGGATCAGTGCACAGGACTTGAGGACTCATGTGGTACTAATATTTAAGAAAGGTAAAAAGGTTGACATCTGTGGTTTGTAAAATATTTGAAGGTATTCTAAGAAATGTGCAAAAGAGAAAAAAAGGGGGATAATGTAATATAAATATTGAAGATCACCTATGGTTGCGAAAAGTACACTAGGAAAGTGATCCAAAATGAGTTAGATATGTATAAATGTAACTTTTA
The DNA here is from genome assembly GCA_033119425.1 of Bufotes viridis. Classification (NCBI taxonomy): domain Eukaryota; kingdom Metazoa; phylum Chordata; class Amphibia; order Anura; family Bufonidae; genus Bufotes; species Bufotes viridis. The sequence continues at coordinate 149,006,425 of CM065590.1, read as the reverse complement.
ATATTGTTAACTTCTAAAATAGAAGATAAATTAAGATAAGGGTGTATCTTTATCTTTAAGATAAATCAAAATGAGACAATAGACAAACAATAATATAAAAAAGAGATAGTAGTAGAAACTGTGGTGCACGGCGGCACACATAAATGAAAACCGCTTGTCCTATCACTCCATTGATGGGTTCCAAGATGCATCCGTGATCCAGGAAAACAAAAAGAGGCTGTCCCTAGGATAGATGGAGATGCTAAATGTTTGACGTGGTATGGGATAAAATGTCCCTAAAATTGCCCTACGGAAAGGGTGCTATACTGGCCCTGATAGCCTAGCCACAGAACAACCGCCCTGACAAGGGTGACCCCGCCTGGAACCTTTTCCTAAATAAACTGGCCCTAGTGAGCCGGGCATATACTAATCAGTACAAACATAGGTACTGTTGAGAAGCAGTGCGGGTCATAATGCGTACCACCACACATATCGGCTCAAATAGTTATAGAACTACACCTAAGATATGGCTATAGTTCTAAAAAGTAGAGGGGGTGGAAGCTTCAGCAGATGAAAGCCCCACTCCTCCATCGACAGGGGCCTGATGTCACCTGCAGACAACGTGTACCCTAAAGAGATCGCTAAGCCCGCCGGTTTTTAAGAACAGAGTGGCCTTAAAAAGAGGTCTGACTCCCAAAGTGACCGCGTCGGGCCGAGCAGAGACATGCGCAGTCCTGGCTGACTTTGTTGCCGGGAAACAGGGATGCATTCCCGACTCCTGTCAGAGGCATGGTCCAAGGTAAAGGGCCGCGCCGCATATATTGTGGCATTCATCGCGCGACAATCATAATAGTAACCCGGACATCGTGGCACTACAATTACAGCACATTGCAAACTGATATGATATGACCAAAAAGGAAAAAGATCAAATATAAAAATGAAGCAGAACAAGGTGGGGTGGGGAGGGAGGAGGAGGAGAGAAGAAAGGGGTGCGGCTTGATGATACACACAAACCTGTAAATAGAGTGCGGTCCCATAACGAATTGGGGTCGGACCACCTCTATGCCTGGTACTTTAATACATTTGAGGTCACCATTATGGCATTCATTGACGTGTCTGTACACAGCCGTGTCCCTTATGTTTTCAATGTCCCCAAGTGTTCCCCTATGCGTCGGCGTAATTCACGTCTAGTCTTGCCTATATATTCCTTTTGACACTCACAGGTAATTTTATAAATTACTCCCGGGTATGACAATTAATAAAGTCCCTAATGGGAAAAGTACGTTGTAAATTGGTACTATAAAAGGATTTACCACTCTGAATGGCGCCACACAACCACTACACCTAAAACAGCCTTCAGGTTTACAATCTAACCAAGTTCCACTCCAGAGAACGGAGGTGTAGTGGCTGTGGACTAAGAGATCCTTAAGACTACTGCCCTTTCTAAATGTAATCTGTGGATATTCATGGATTATGTCCCTAATGTCAGGGTCCATAAGGAGAATGAGCCAGTGTCTATTAAGGATCCCTGGCTTGTCCCGCAGGGACATCAAAGGTGGCAATCAAACGGATCTTCTGATCAAAATTTGTCTTTTGTTTGGGTACCAGCAATTCTGAATGCGGTCTGTAGATATGGCTGCCTGGTAAGTTGTTCTTAACACATGGTCTGGATAACCTCTGGATTGGAACTTAGCCCTTAGATCATTTGTTTGACAAACTCCGCTTTTTCAGAGAAATTCGATAAAGGCACAGATATTGTCCATGTGGAATACCCTCTTGAGGGGGATAGGGTGGCTACCATTCCAGTGGAGGACCGAGTTGGTTGACGTCGGTTTTCTGTAAATAGTAGTAGATAATTCCTCTAGTCCCTTCCTGGAGATCCGTATATCTAGAAATGGGAGGGTATCAGTGCTGGACTCATGTGTAAACCTCAGTCCTATGTTATTAATGTTGAGATTCTCCACAAAGCTAGAAAAGGCAGATCTAGTATCATTTCAAATTACGAAAATAATGTCAATGTACCAGGCCAAAAGTGATATGGCCCTGGTACTCAATGACGATCCATTCCCAAAGACTACTGTAGACTTCCACCAGCCCAGGAGCAAATTTGCGTAAGATGGTGCACAGGAACAGCCCATAGCTGTGTCCCTGACCTGATGGCACAGTTTCCCATTAAAAAGGAAGAATTTATGGGTAAGTAAGTATTGAAGGAGTTTCAGAACAAAGTTATTGTACTCAGAAAATTATTGTCCCCTCATGCTCAAATAGTGCTTCACGGCACCCAGTCCGACCTCATGGGGAATGGAAGAATAGAGTGCTTACACATCTATGCTTCCCAAAATGGACTGCCTATCGATGGTGATACTGTGTAATCTCCTAAGGAGGTCCATGGTCTCCCTTGTATACGAAGGGAGGGACACCACGAATGTCTCTCCTCTGGGCCTTAATGAACATCTGAACTTCAGCTGTTTTATTTAACCCACATACCCTATTTTTGACATGTCATTATATTTATAGGTTTGGGTGTATCTTGAAGCCGTGCCCCTTTGCTTCTCCCCTACTCCCTCCCCACCCCACCTTGTTCTGCTTTATTTTTATGATTTATCTCTTTTCCTTTTGGTCATATCATATCGGTTTGCCATGTGCTGTAATTGTAGTGCCACGATGTCCGGGTTACTATTATGATTGTCGCGCGATGAATGCCACTATATATGCGGCGCGGCCCTTTACCTTGGACCATGCCTCTGACAGGAGCCGGGAATGCATCCCCGTTTCCGGCAACAAAGTCTACCAGGACTGCGCATGTCTCTGCACGGCCCGACGCAGTCACTTTGGGAGCCAGACCTCGCTTTAAGGCCACTCCATTCTTAAAAACCGGCGGGCTTAGTGGTCTCTTTAGGGTACACGTTGTCTGCAGGTGACATCAGGCCCCTGTCGATGGAGGAGTGGGGCTTTCATCTGCTGAACACTCTCACCCCCCACCTCCCTCTACTTTTAAGAACTATAGCCATATCTTAGGTGTAGTTCTATAACTATTTAAGCAGATATGTGTGGCGGTAACGCATTATGACCCGCACTGCTGCTCAACAGTACCTATGTTTCTACTGATTAGTATATGCCCAGCTCCCATTTGTTTCCCTGATGAGTCTTTGTTTTCTCATTTGAAAGCTAAACATGCATGTAGGGAAGAGATAGGTTACGGCTAACTAAGGTCAATTTATTTAGGAAAAGGTTCTGGACGGGGTCGCCCTTGTCAGGGCGGGTGCTCTGTGGCTAGGCTATCAGGGCCAGTATAGCACCCTTTTCATAGGGCAATTTTAGGGACATTTTATCCCATACCCTGTCAAACATTTAGCGTCTCCATCTATCCCAGGGACAGCTTTTTTGGTTTTCCTGGATCACGGATGCATCTTGGAACCTAGCAACGGAGTGGTAGGACAAACGGTTTTCATTTATGTGTGCCGCCGTGCACCACAGTTCCTACTATTATCTCTTTTTCTATTATTGTTTGTCTATTCTCTCATTTTGATTTATCTTAAAGGTTATCTATTCAAGAAGGTAACAATATTAAAAGTTATATTTTATACATATCTAACTAATTTTGGATCACTTTCCTAGTGTACTATCCTAAGAAATGAGCTAAAAAGTTTATAGCGGTGAATAAATAAATAACTGATAACCAGCATGGATTCATGCAAAACAAGTCAACATGCTGGTTTTCTATTAAGATGTGATATATCTGGATAATGCAAACACATTTGATACAGTGCCACACAAGAGCTTTGTGCTGAAGCTACAAATGCAGGAGCTAAGGGCAATTTATAGTCATGGGTAAAGAATTAGTTATGGAACAGAAAACAAAGAGTCATTGTATATGGTCCATACTCAAAATGGGATAAAGGCTGCAGTGGGGTACTACGAGGATCTGGCTCAGGTTCCAATTCACTTTATCCTCTTCTCATTGATCTTGTGGACTAGACTGAGGATAAAGTGTCAGTTTTTGCTGATGATACATAACTGTGTAGGATGCTTAAAACCCAGATTGATTATCAAATATTAAAGGAAGCCCTAGATAGGCTGGCAGCATGGGCAAGAATGTGGTAGATTAATTTGAATGTTAAATGTAATATAATGCACCCGGCCACAGTAATCGTGATGGCTGCATACACATTAGGTCTCTTTCACACTTACGTTGTTAGGATCCAGCGTGCACTTCCGTCGCGGAAATGCCCGCCGGATCCGTCTACATCAAGTGACCTGAAAGCATTTGAAGACTGATCAGTCTTCAAAATGCTTTCAGTGTTACTATGGCACCCAGGACACTATTATGGTTGCCATAGTAGTAGTGAGGAGCGGGGAGCGGTATACTTACCGTCCGTGTGGCTCCGGGCGCTCAGAATGACGTCAGAGTGCCCCATGCGCATGGATCACGTGATCCATGCGTGTGGGCGCCCTGACGTCACTCTGGAGCGACCCGGAGCCACACGGACTGTACGTATACTGCTCCCCGGTCCTCAGTACACTTTACCATGGCAGCCGGGACTTTAGCGCCCTGGCTGCCATGGTAACCATTGAGAAAAGCTAAACGCCGGATCCGGCGATGTGCCGAAACGACGTTTAAGGCCGGATACTGGATTAATGCCTTTTAATGGATTTTTGGCCGGAGCAAAAGCGCAGCATGCTGCGGTATTTTCTCTGGCCAAAAACGTTCGGTACTGAACTGAAGACATCCTGATGCATCCTGAATGGATTTCTCTCCATTCAGAATGCATGGGGATAAAACTGATCAGGATTTTTCGGCATAGAGCCCCGACAACGGAACTCTATGCCGGAAAACAAAACGCAAGTGTGAAAGAGCCCTAAGGCAGGGTTCACACCTGCGCGTCCTCGCCGCGTACGACGCTTCTATCTTTACTTTTATTTTCGCATCGTGAAAATGAAAGTAAAATCGCAGCCGTGCGCGCTTGCGCTATATATCCCTATGGTGGACGTAACAATACGCCCCAAAGAAGCTCCTGTACTTCTTTGGCGTAGGGCGTTTACAGCGTGCTCGCACGCCCTGTAAAACGCTCAGGTGAGAACCATGCCCATAGGGAAACATGGGTTTTTGCTTGTTGAGCGTTTTACAGCGCGTAGGAATGCGCTGTAAAACGCTCAAGTCTGAACCCAGCCTAAATGGAATAAAACTGGGAACAACAGAACAAGAAAATGACTAGGGTATTCTGGTTACAAGTAAGCTAAGCAGCAGCACTCAATACCAGGCAGCAGCTGCAACAGCAAATACAATTTTAGGGTTTTTAAAGAGAGAGAAGGGTTCAGAGACGGGCAATCAGATTATTAAATGGGATGGAAAGTATCTTATAATGAGAAGTTTAAAAAGTTGGTCAATAGAAAGAACTGGCACATGATTTATTCATTCCAAGGACTTTACAAAGGACCATGGAACAGTCTTTGCATGTGGTAGGAACACGATTTAGACATCAGTACAGGAAAGGATTCTTTACTGTTACACTAGTCCAACTATGGAATGCCCTACCCTAGACATGGTACTGGCAAATTCTAGGTAAGCATTTAAAAAGGTCTAGATGCTCATCTGATAGCAAATAGCATTGCACGTTCTAATTAAGAGAGCAATTAATGTTGTATAATTGGTCTGAAAAAGGTTGAACTTGATAGACATGTGCCTTTTTTCAACCTATGTAACTATGAATATAAGTTTTTACTGCATAAGTATGTGTACTAAAAACAGCGTAAATCTAGAAGGAACCTCTCATGTTACCTACATGGATTTACCTGGGTGTTTTTCATTTTGAGGCAACCTTATTCAGTTAAAATACAATGGGTAGTGATGTCTAAAGTTAGGTTGGTATCAGATAGACATGTGTGGTCCAGGAAGAATGGTTGATGTGTCGTCTTTTAGATCAACGGGGATCATGACCCAAACTCACAGCATCATAGTAATTAATGATGTTGTCAGTTCTTGTCTACTGCACACATCTCTGTTTTTCCAGGACTGCACACAGCCGTCTCTCTCTGACCTTAATCTTTACTATCATAGCATGCTGATATGTTTTGGATAATCTACTGAGCAAAATACTGTATATGCATAAAATATATGAAGTAAGCGTAATAACAAAAAACAGTCATTAGGTTGCTTTTCATTATTTCTTTCCATGGATTTGAGTCTTATAGTCAGGATCTCCATAAGTGCAGTACGGCCTGGGCCCAGCCACTTTAGATCTGTGACATTGTCAACCTCATTAGTATTCACTTCAGTGCAGTGAATAATAATGAAGCTGTGCTGGATATAGATTGAAGGAGAGGCCCTCTCCCAACACTGGGAATTGAATCTCAGATGTTCTATATGGCAGGCAGAAGATTTACCATTACACTATAGAACTGCTTTGTTGTAAGTGTAGGATTTTCTGTGCTTAAAAGCTACTAAATAATATTACTTTTTCTTCACAGGCATAATATTAACCCCTTAAAGACATGTGGTATGTGTCACTGTACTGTATGTGCTGATAACTTTGGAATGCTTTTACTTATCCAACCGACTGAGATTTTTGTTTTTCTTGTCACACATATTACTTCATGTTAGTGGTAAATTTTGGTCGATATGTTTTAGTTTTATTCATTAAAGAAAATTCAAAATTTACAGAAAATTTAGAAAATTTAATTTTCTAAGTTTGAATTTCTCTGCTTTTAAGGCAAATAGTGATATGATACATAAATCACCGAAAAAAGTGCACCACAAAGATAAGCACCTAACAACACTGGCTAATCCATCAAGCTGATGTTAAAAGCTGAGCCATTCACTAATATTTCCCAGTCACGAACATATCAGAGCCCCTCATGCACCACGTCAAGATTTCTCAGCATGGCATGGGGTCCTACTACTAGACTAGCTATGGTGTGTGAGCAGGGTCTGAAAGGTGCAGATATCCAGCTCACAGCCCCAATCCCACTCACCTGCACTGCAGGACCAACAATGCAATGGGAGACAAATGAGGCCGGAGGTCGCACCTACAACAGACCATGTGATACAGGCTCCCAGGTGCAACAGAATGTTACCAGCCATACGCAATGGCACATTCAATACATATAAAGCAGAAATAAACGTGGCCTAAATGGGTGGAACTGCTCAAACCCCAAACACTGTGTGTGTGTGTGTGTCTGTTCACAACTTTGCGTATTTTATAAAAGCAAAAATTACATTAACTATGTGCGATGCCCTGACATGAAGTTCGGACTAGTATTTCAGGCGTTTTCACTGACATTTCAAATGCTAGATTGATGGTAGAACACATGTTGTACAGTTTCACTCTTATTGCACCCCTTTCCAAAGTTAAAATGAAAAAAAATGAAAGTAACATCCTTGCAGGTAGCGGCTTTTGAGGGTTGCTGCACCTGCAGTTGTGCTAGGAGGTACTGTCAGCCTCAGCTCCTCACTGCTCACTCTCTGGCTGACAACTTGCCTGCCTGTCCCTATTCTACATAAACAATTCTTATTGTGATTCTATCGTTTCTCTTCACTGTCCCTGGCAGTAGAATACAAGCTTGATTTAGATTTAGATCGTTTTTCTGGCAGACACTATTACACCCATCCACCCTCATTCACAGCCCAGCACAGAATGACATTCTGCTCATTCTGCATGGGCACCTCCCTACCTGCTGCAGCACTGATTGGCTCATCCAGGCTGTCTGTCAGCCAGTGAGGTAATCAGGGCAAGCCCCCACTTCCTCTTAGGGTCATGTCAGCACCCTTCTTCTTCCTCCCTAGTGCTTTTTTGTCCCGATGTGCAGTAAAATGAGGACTTGTGCTATTTTACTGTATCTGTTCCAAACAAACCTGCAAAGGTTTGGGTTTATCTGTCATCCGAAAAATTTTGAAGTTCAGAACAAACCCAGTTAGTAATGAACTAGTTCGCTTATCCTTAGTTGGCATCATTTAGTAAATGTCATTTTATTTTTGAGAATCTAGGTAACAGGTCAATTTTACCGCATGGTGAACACTGTAAAAAATATCAAAACTGGCAGAATTGCGTTTTTCCAATTCCACCCCATTTGAAATTTATTTTCCCTGTTTCCCACCCACTACAAAGTACAAATTGTCCTGCAAAAATTAGCCCTCATCAGGCTATGTGAACAGAAAAATAAAAAAATCGGATTCTCGGAATGTGGGGAGTGAAAACGAAACGCAAAAAGCGAAAAATCGCATGTTCCTTATAATAGTTAAAGAGTGGAGTGAGCATTTTGATGTACACAGGTATTTTGCATAAATAAATGCGCAGCAGACAATGCAAAGTGAAAATTGCTAATTTTCCATATATATGGCAACTCAGTGCTGAATATGTTGTGCCCAGCTGGTACCATCTGAGACTTACACCACACTTCAATTGATAGGTGTGTTCTACTGGGTACAGAAACGCCATAAGTGTGGATGTAAATAAAGGGAAATGAATGGAAAAGCAATTGTGATATTTTTTTACACTGTTTACCTATCCCTGTTAATAATAAAATGTGTTCACAATATTGTACGGGTTATTATGATTATAGGGATACTAAATAATGGTTTGTGATATTTAATAGTAAGTATGTTACAATTTATTGTAATGGTTTTTGCTCTATTTTTTAGTAACATTAACCCCTCCAGGACCCAGGACGAGAATGCTCGTCCTAATTGAGCGGTACTTAGCGCATTGGGACGAGCATTCTCGTCCTACAGTTAAACAGTTACACACAGCCAGGGTCTCCAGCTAACCGGCCGAGGACCAATCAGAGCGGTCCTCGGCCAGCTATCGCTCTGATGGGCTAGTCTGAACAGACTAGCCAATCAGAGACTTGTAATGCCGGGTCAAGGTTCTGATTCCCACAGTCCGTGACTGCGGAATCAGAACCTTATAAAATGTATAAAAACATTCCCCACTATATCCCACCCCCGAGTCCTCAATGTCCCCCCGGCGTGCGTGGCGGTGCGGCATGCGGGATCGCGATCCCGGCCTGCCTCCTGTGTAATATTCATTGGTGGCCAGTGATTAGCAGAGTGTCAGCACATTGCTGACACTCTGCTAAAAACGGCTGGCATCTGTGCTTGTACAGATGCCAGCCGTTAAACCCCTTCCATGCGCGGTCCGGATGGACCGCGGCATGGAAGGGGCTAACAGGAGGGAGCTCCCTCCTCTCACATCGGGGGCTGCTGTGCCTTGCAGCCTCCGGACAGGATGGGATCACAGAGGGAGGGAGCCTCATCCCTCCCCATCATCCGCTGCTCAGTTCTGGCTACCATGGCAGCAGTAACTCCTGATCAGACTTCTGCTAAAGGCAAAAGTCTGACCAGACAGTGTAAAGGACAAAATACAGTACAGTACACTATATATTATACAGACACCAGACCCACTGGATCTTCAAGAACCAAGTGGGTCTGAGACAAAAAAAAAAAGTGAAAAAGTAAAAATAAAAAACACATATCACTGACTAAAAATTAAAAAAATAAAATACACTACACATATTAGTGTATCGCCGTGTCCGTAAAAACCTGCTCTACAAAAAAGCCATTTTTGTCACTTTACATCACAAAAGTGTAATACTAAGCGATCAAAAAGGCGTATGCCTCCCAAAATAGTACCAATCAAACCACCATCTCATCCTGCAAAAATAAGCCCCTACATAGGACAATTGCCAAAAAAATAAAAAAATATGGCTCTCAGAATATGGAGACACAAACATTTTTTTCTAAAATTCTGTTATTGTGTTAAAGAGGACCTTTCATCAGGGTAAAATGTGTACTGAGTATGCTGACATGTAGAGCGGCGCCCAGGGATCTCCTGCACTTACTATTATCCCTGGGCGCCGCTCCGTTCGCCCGGTATAGGCTCCAGTATCTTCTACGCCTTGGTTATACTAGGAGGAGCCTAGTATCACTTGGTTATAGTAGGCGTATCCCAGGCTGTAGTGCTGGCCAATCGCAGCGCAAAGCTCATATTCTGGGAGTTTCTTTTCTCCCAGGCTGTGAGCTGTGCGCTGCGATTGGCCAGCCCAGGGATAATAGTAAGTGCAGGTAGATCCCTGGGCGCCGCTCTACATGTCAGCATACTCAGTACACATTTTTACCCTGATGAAAGGTCCTCTTTAAAGTAAAATAAATAAAAACAGTATACATATTAGGTATCGGCGCGTCCGTAAAAACCTGCTATATAAAAATATCACATGATCAAACCCCTCAGGTAAATACCGTAAAAAAAATTAAATAAAAACTATGTCAAAAAATCATTTTTGTCACCTCACATTACAAAAACTGTAATAAAAAGAGTTATATGCACTCAAAAATAGTGCCAATCAAACCGCCATCTCATCCCTCAAAAGATGATACCCTTCATAGGACAGTCACCCCAAAAAATAAAAAAATATGGCTCTTAGACTATGTAAACATTAAAACATGATTTTTTTTGTTTCAAAATGATATTATTGTGTAAAACTTAAATAAATAAATAAAAAGTATACATATTAGGTATTGCCGCGTTCGTAACACCCTGCTCTATAAATATAACACATAACCTAACCCCTTAAGTGAACACAGAAAAAATATATATAAATACCGTGTCAAAGTCACTTTTGTCACCTTACATCACAAAACGTGTAATAGCAAGTGACCAAAATGTCATATGCACCTCAAGATAGTGCCAATCAAACCGTCATCTCATCCTGCAAAAAATGACCCTCTACATAAGACAGTCACCCAAAAATAAAAATTTTAAATATGGCTTTCAGAATGTGGAGACACTAAAAAATTATTTTTTTCAAAAATACTTTGTTATGAAAAACTGAATCAAAACCCCCCAAAAAGTAGTCATATTTGGTATTATCGCGTCCATAACAACCGGATCTATAGAAATGGCACACAATCTAACCTTTCAGATCAACTATGTAAATAACAAAGAATAAAAACTGTCCCAAAACAGCAATTTTTTTCAAGTTTTCCATTTTAATCCATTTTTCCATTAACAAAGCAAGGGTTAACAGCCAAACAAATCTCAATATTTATTGCCCTGATTCTGTACTTTGCAGAAACACCCCATATGTGGTCGTAAACTGCTGTATGGCCAAACGGCAGGGCATAGAAGGAAGGGAACACCATATCGTTTTTGGAAGGCAGATTTTGCTGGACTGGTTTTTTGACACCATGTCCCTTTTGAAGCCCCCCTGATGCAACCCTACAGAAGAAACTCCAAAAAAGTGACCCCATTTTGGAAACTACGGGATAAGGTGGCAGTTTTGTTTGTACTATTTTAGGGCAAAAATGATTTTGGTTCCTTTATATTGAACTCTTTTTGAGGCAAGGTAACAAAAACAGAAATTCTGAAATTTTATCTCCATTTGCCAATAACTCTTGTGGACCACCTAAAGGGTTAACAAAGTTTGTAAAATCGGTTTTGAATACCTTGAGGGGTGTAGTTTCCTAGATGGAGTCACTTTTATGGAGTTTCTACTCTAGGGGTGCATCGGGGGGGCTTCAAATGGGACATGTTGTCAAAAAACCAGTCCAGCAAAATCCGCCTTCCAAAAACCATATGGCGTTCCCTTCATTCTGTGCCCTGCCGTTTGGCCATACTGCAGTTTACAACCACATATGGGGTGTTTCTGAAAACGACAAAATCGGGTCAATTAATATTTGATTTTGTTTGGCTGTTAAACCTTGATTTCTTACTGGAAAAAAAGGATTAAAATGGAAAATTTTCCAAAAAATAGAAATTCTGAAATGTCATCTCTATTTGCCAATAACTAGTGTTGAGCGAACAGTTCGAGCATAGTTCGGGTTCGTACCGAATTTTGGGGTGTCCGGGACACGGACCCGAACCCGGACATTTTCAAAAAAGTTCGGGTTCGGGTTCGTTGTTCGGCGATTACTTCCCGCTTTCTGAAGGGCTGCACAGCAGCCAATCATCTAGCGCTTTACTTCTTGCCCTAAGAGCTCCAACACAGCCATGCCTACTAATGGCATGGCTGTGATTGGCCAAGTGCAGCATGTGACCCAGCCTCTATTTAAGCTGGAGTCACGTAGCGCCGCACGTCACACTGCTCTGATTAGTGTAGGAGAGGACGCAGCTTCTGTGAGGGCGAGATTAGGCAGGGAAAAGTCAGCAACAGCACCTAATGAACGGATCGATCTACAGCTGTGAATGATTGAACTTCTGCTAGTTACTTGCTCACTGGTTTTAAGGCTGCACAGAGCGTTTTTCTGTCACTTATTTTCTGGGGTGATCGGCGGCCATTTTGTGACTTGTGGTGCACCAGAACAAGCTGCCACCAAGTCCATCAATCCATCAATACTAGTTTTTTTTTTGCTATATCCTACATCAGGGGCTTAGCTGTGCTAATTGTCACCCCTAGAAACTCAGGATAGCAATTTCTATATTTTATTAAGGGGTTAAATACAATTGCCCAAATACCAATCCCCTAAATCTAGTGTTTCAGCTTTGGCTAGCCAAGTATAATACTGTCTGCTGTCTGGCAAAGGATAGATTATTTTATGTGGTGAAATTCAATTGCCAAAATAGCAATACCATAAATCAGTGGTTTCAGCTGTGGCTGGCAAAGTATAATAGTGTCCGCCAAAACATATATTTTGTTCTGGGGTGAAATTCAATTGCCAAAATAGCAATACCCTGAATCTGGTGTCCCAGCTGTTGCAGGCCAAGATTCATATTGTCCTCCAAAACATATATTTTGTTCTGGGTTGAAATTCAATTGTCAAAATAGCAATACCCTGAATCTGGTGTCCCAGCTGTTGCAGGCCAAGATTCATATTGTCCTCCAAAACATATATTTTGTTCTGGGGTGAAATTCAATTGCCAAAATAGCAATACCATAGATCAGTGGTTTCAGCTGTGGCTGGCAAAGTATAATAGTGTCCGCCAAAACATATATTTTGTTCTGGGGTGAAATTCAATTGCCAAAATAGCAATACCCTGAATCTGGTGTCCCAGCTGTTGCAGGCCAAGATTCATAGTGTCCTGCAAATTATATATTTTGTTCTGGGGTTAAATTCAATTGCCAAAATAGTAATACCCTGAATCTGGTGTTCGAGCTGTTGCAGGCCAATTGTAAATCTGTCCATAAAAGGATACCTTTCATCCAGGGCCTAAATACTAACCCTAAAAGAGATATTCCCCTAAATCAGTGGTTACTGCTGTGCCTGGATTAGTGTAATACGCTACATAAATCAAGTGTGCACTGCGCAACGCCATCTGTGGCAAGGTCCACCTAACCACAGATACGTGGACCAGTAAGCACGGCCAGGGACGCTATATCTCCCAAGGCGAAGGCAGAGGAGAAGCAAGAGGTCGCCAACGCAGCTGTGTCACGTCCAGCTCCTCTGAGGGCAGGGTTAGCATGGCAGAAATGTGGAAAAGTTTTGTCTCCACGCCACAGCTAACTGCACCAACACCTGATGCGGAACGTGTTAGCAGGAGGCAGCATTTCACTAACATGGTTGAACAGTACGTCTGCACACCCCTCCACGTACTGACTGATGGTTCGGCCCCATTCAACTTCTGGGTCTCCAAATTGTCCACGTGGCCAGAGTAAGCAATTTATGCCTTGGAGGTGCTGGCCTGCCCGGCGGCCAGCGTTTTGTCTGAACGTGTATTCAGCACGGCAGGGGCGCCATTACTGACAAACGCAGCCGCCTGTCCACAGCCAACGTGGACAAGCTGACGTTCATAAAAATGAACCAGGCATGGATCCCACAGGACCTGTCCCTCCCTTTGTGCAGAATAGACATTTATAACTGCCTCCCCTCAACCATGTATTCTTGTACTCCGGGCACTTCTTTATTGAATCCTCATTTTTTAACTTTACCATGATCTTGCGGTGCAACCCAAAGTTGAATGAAGCTCTCCTCTGTCTGGGTGGTGGGGCCGAAATAACTGAAAGTGGCCTTCTCCGGTGGTGGGTGATATGACGCATGATTCCTTGCTGTGGGACCTCTCTCCTCTGTCTGGGTGCTGAGGCCGAAATAACTGAAAGTGGCCTTCTCCGGTGGTGGGTGATATGACGCATGATTCCTTGCTGTGGGACCTCTCCTCTGTCCTGGTGGTGGGGCATAAATAACTGAAATCAAGGATAGAACCGCGCTGCTCCAGTTCCGACACTTTATTCAAGTCAGGTTCTGCCGTCTATCCTCCGTTATTGATTTGTTCCACTTCACCGGGATCCAATGACACATGCATCTATTCCCTCTGCGGATTCAAAAGGAGCATGCGGACATAGTGAAGGACCCTTTTGAGATGTTTCTCACACAAGGATTTATTGTACTCACAGACACAGAAGCGGTAAAAGCATATCTCAATATAAAGTTCGATATAAAATTCGACACGTCCGGTTTCTTGCCCAACACGGGTTTCGCCTCCAATGCTTCCTCAGGGGCGACTATAAATAACTGAAAGTGGCCTTCTCCGGTGGTGGGTGATATGACGCATGATTCCTTGCTGTGGGACCTCTCTCCTCTGTCTGGGTGCTGGGGCCGAAATAACTGAAAGTGGCCTTCTCCAGTGGTGGGTGATATGACGCATGATTCCTTGCAGTGGGACCTGTATCCTCGGTCTGGGTGCTGGGCGAAATAACTGAAAGTGGCCTTCTCCAGTGGTGGGTGAAATGACGCATGATTACTTGCTGTGGGACCGCTCTCCTCTGTCTGGGTGCTGGGTCCGAAATAACTGAAAGTGGCCTTCTCCAGTGGTGGGTGATATGACGCATGATTCCTTGCTGTGGGACCTGTATCCTCGGTGTGGGTGCTGGGCCGAAATAACTATTCATTTTTAGAAATATGAGGTAGTCCACACTGTCCTGAGCTAGGCGAGCGCGCTTGTCACGATCCCCCTGCTGTGCTGAACGTCCTTTCGGACAGGATACTCGATTAGGGGCAAGCCAAGAGTTCCATGGCAAATTGTGCCAGCTCTGCCACAGGTCAAGCCTGCACACCGAGTAGTCAAGGGGTTCCTCGCTCTCAGAGCGTCCACATCGGCCGCTACCCAATGTAGTCGGACACCTGACGGTCTAGGCGGTCCCTGAGGCTGATTCGGAGGGCGACTGTCGATAGGTTGGCTGCAAGAATGACCTCATATCCAAAGTGACCAACACATCTTTAAACCGACTTCTTTTGCAGGCATGGTAGGATTGGTACCCGCATCTGTTTAGCTGTCGTTGGAAATTCCTCTGCCAGTGCCCGCAACAGTAGAGTGCAGCATCTCTCGCAGCAAGGCCTGGAAATGCTGCATTCTGACAGCCCTCTGTGATGCTGGTAACATGTCCGCCATTTTGTGTTTGTACCGGGGTCTAAGTACGTTGCCACCCAGTACAGGTCCTTGACCTTTATGCTTTTATACAGGGGTCCCTCTTCAAACACTGGAGCATGAAGGCCCCCATTTGCACTAAATTGGAGCTCTCTGGCCCCTGCTCATCGCCCAGGAGAATGTCATCCTCGGTCTCCTCCCCAGCCACGGACAACACCAGGGATCCAAAAAGATTAAAGCCTGCTCTTCTTGTTCCTCCTTTTGCTCCCCAGCCACCATCCTCCTCTGACTCCTCTTCAGACTCCTGCTGACTTGTCTCAGATGGAGTAGCCACCCCTGGGAATTCATTCAGCATTGCGACTTCCTCATCTTCCAGCTCCTGCTTCTCGAAGGCTTGATCAATGACACAACACAATGCACGCTCCAGAAAGAAGGCGTAAGGTACGATGTCACTGATGGCGCCCTGGCTGCGACTGACCAGTTTGGTGATCTCATCAAATGGCTGCAGAAGTCTGCATGCGTCAAGCATGAGCAGCCACTGGCGCAGTTAAAAGAAACTAAGCTCCCCAGAACCTGTCCTGCCGCAGAGTTCATACAGGTAGTCCTTAATGGCACATTTCTGCTGGAGCAGCCTATCAAGCATATACAAGGTGAAGTTCCAGTGTGTCGGGCAGTCACAAATCAGACGTCTGGCGGGCGAGTGGTGTCACTGTTGAACGTCAGTAAGGCGATCCATGGCCGTATAAGATCTTCTAAAATGGCCAGAGATTTTCCTGGCCTGCTGCAAGACGTCCTGGACCCCGGGTATTTGGCAACGAATCGCTGCACGACTAAGTTAAGGACGTGTGCCATGCACGGCACGTGTGTAATTTTGCCCTGTTTCAGAGCACTCAGAATTGAGCGGCCTGTGACCACAGAGCTGAAAGCAGTGCAGGACCGGTGTGGATCTTGGCTTTCAGGCACAACAGCCGCATCACAGCATTGCAACCTCTCTCCTGGGACGTCGAATAGGTTCTGGGGAGCTTGGAGGGTAGAGGGAAGAGGCGGTAGCAGTGGAAAAGGGGGAATCAGCCGAGGAAGAGACAGATGATGGAGTAGGAGGAGGAGAAGAAGAGGCAGACCTGCATGCAATCCGTGGCGGTTCACGCAGTGGGTAGTAAAAGTTATATACCTTCCCTGCTTGTGTTTGCTAGACCACGTGTCTGTGGTCAGATGTATCTTGGCACCGACACTGTGTGCCAGAGATATATTAACTTGCCGCTGAACGTGGCCATATAGCTCAGGGATGCCCTTCTGGGAGAAATAATTTCTTCCGGGAACTTCTATTGTGGTGTACCAATGGCCACAAATTTTCTAAAGGCCTCTGGAGTCCACCAACTTATATGGCAGTAGTTGGCGGTCTAGCAGTTCCGACAAGCCAGTGTTCAACCATTGGGCAAGAGGATTATCATTATTTTTTACGCTCGAAAATTTGAGCCACGGAAGCCTGCCTTGTGCCAGATGACGCGACGACGGCATGATAGAAGGTGGAGTGGAGGACAAATAGGAGGAGAGAGGAGAAGGAGACCCTGTGATTGTTTCACTCTGTGGCCTCCTCATGCTGCTGCCACCTCCACACTATGTCACTTTGCCAGTCTGTGGCCTCTTCATGCTGCTGCCACCCACACACTATGTCACCTTGCCAGTCTGTGGCCTCCTCATGCTGCTGCCAACTCCACACTATTTCAGCTTGCCAGTCTGTGGCCTCCTCATGCTTCTGCTAACTCAACACTATGCCACCTTGCCAGTCTGTGGCCTCCTCATGCTGCTGCTGCCACCTCCACACTATGTCACCTTGCCAGTCTGTGGCCTCATCATGCTGCTGCTGCCACCACAACACTATGTCACCTCGCCAATCTGAGGCCTCCTCATGCTGATGCTAACTCAACACCATGTCACTGGGCCACTCTGTGGCTTTCTCATGCTGCTGCCACCTCAATACTATGTAAATAGACCACTCTGTGGCCTCCTCATTCTGCTTACCCTACACTATCTCACTTTGCAACTCTGTGGCTTCCTCATGCTTCTGCTACCTCAACACTATGTAATGGGCCACTCTGTGGCCTCCTCATGCCACTGCTGCCACCTCCACACTATTTCACCATTGCCACTCAGTGGTCTCCTCATGCTGCTAACTCAACACTATGTAAATGAGCCACTCTGTGGCCACCTCATGCTGCTGCTAACTCAACACTATGTCACTGGGCCACTCTGTGGCCTCCTCATGCCACTGCTGCCACCTCCACACTATGTCACCTTGCCACTCAGTGGTCTCCTCATGCAGCTGATAACTCAACACCATGTAAATGAGCCTTCTGTGGCCGCCCACGCACAACGGATCTTGTCTGTGTGGCAGCTGTAAGGCCTGTATGGTCCCATCAGAATTGGCTTATGATTTGGTAGCCAAAAGCAGGAGTGGGTACAAAACACAGAAGACATGCAAATATTCCATTCACGTGTCACCTCTGTTTCGGATCCACTCCTGTTTTTTTTGGTTTTAGCAATACTGACGGATTACTGACCAAATGCTGACCGAGTGAAGGTAGATGCTCAACAGACAGGATCCGTTTTTGGGGGTTATTGTTTTGACGGATCAGAGGAAGAGCAAAATAATCAGTGACGCCAACACAAACTTACTGCTGACACCCTTTCCACTCTGTCGGAGGGCTCTACTTGTATAAGCATTTAATAGAACAGGTTCTGTAGAAATCTATGTGGAATCAGCTGACGACGGTGTAAAAGGAGTGCGCCTTTCACGCTACAGTAGGATCTTGGGCCTCAGCATGGTTCTTTATACCTGGCACTTTAGACCTGTAAGGCTGAGTTCACACTTGAGTTATTTAGTCAGTTTTGGCCCCATAACTGCCCAAATCAGTGAAGTGTGCAGTCATTCTAAGAGCGACGCCTGTCATGTGAGTGTTATACTGACTCACAGTATTGTTTCACTACCACAGCAGACTCCCTCTGCGTGTTATTGCAAGGCACACTGTTCTACACCACTATACAGGCTCTCTGCAGCCAGGCTGTTTTTAGTGTGCAAAATTGAATCTTTTCGGAAAATTTTTGAGAAATTCGCTCATCTCTATTGATGACCTATCCCTAGGATAGATCATCAGTATCAAGGATAAGTCATCAAAATGTAAGTTGCAAAAACCCTTTAAAAAGGTTGTCTCTAAAAATGCTGAGTTTCTGCTCAACACCTGAACATGGAATTATATGCAAGATACATGTAATATCTAATACAATACTAAAATGATTACATTGGTAAATGTAATCTTTAAAACTGTAATGTGCAGATCTTGGTTAACTGTTAGGCAATGTTCATATGTATTGGATTTGTTTTGCAGACTATAGGTGTGGATTCTGCACTGACCATCATAAACTAAGTACAGTTCAATAAATACAGTATAAATGGAATTTTTAAAACCCATACACCAGACTTTTTGTGCATATGTTGCGTTTTTTCTACAAAATGGGTCATCAAAATAACATCTGCAGGGGTCCGACTCCCAGCATCCCCGTTGATCAGCTATATAAAAAGTAGTGGTGCTTGTGCGAGCGCTGCTTCTTCCTGTTATGGCACTGTGTCAACCAAAAGATCTGACTTTGGACTCAGCTAAGGGTGTTATCCTTGTATTTAAACAATGTAAAGGGATCTGGACTTTGCTGCAGGGAGAACTACAAGGCTGCTACATCCTGGAGTAGTTTTTGTGTGATTGACTGCTGACCCATGGGGATCAAAGACACTGGTGCAGGGCACTAACCAAGGATTCAGGCCAAATCATAGTCAAGGACAGGCCAATGTCAGGGCTGATGGAGTACATGCTATATAGTAAATAATGCGAGGTCTGGGCAGGGAATGAAGGGTCAATACAGAGTTCAGGTCAGGCAGCAGAGGGTCAGAATCCAGTAAACGGGCAGCAAGTCAGTACACGGACAGACAACAGAATACATCTTTGCAGAGAAATAGCAGGCTAGAAAATCTATTACTCAGACACCTTACCACAGAGGAAGGTGCTTTAAGTACTCCAGGATTGCAAGCCATTAGCTGGTGAAGATTAGGCTGCGTGAATGGTGGCCCTTTAAGAGCAAAACCTGTTGGCAAGTAGACAGTGGGAAATGGGCAGGACAGCCAGGCAAGGTGAACAGAACACAACACCCATAAACATAGGGCCCATTGGAAACAATGCAGATACATATACCAAACCAGTGACACCGATAAAGAACACACTCTACATATATAATTGTAAAAATTAAGATATTTTATTATGATGCACTAATAAAAAACAAATATAAGGTATTTACAGGATAACAGGCTGAATTGGATCGTCATTTTTTTTTAGCTTTATAAACTCAGTGCAGTTAAGGTTGGGCGGCGCTCCACCTTGTGGATGCGGGTCACAGGGAATGGTTCCCAACCAAATGTTTACGTAGTGAAAAAGACAGCTTTATAAACTGTTACTAGATATTGACACACATCAAAGATGAGGCACCAAATACTGGTCATAATGACGCAATAATAGCAGCAAGATATAATAAAGTAAAGCAGGATATACATCCAAATTGATATACATATCTGCACAAACAAGTAAGACAGACCCAGTATGGCACCTCAAAACAACCCCAAAATGTGCTTCGTGTTGTGCTTCCTCAGGGGTAGAGTAGAACAGTGGACCACTGCTGTAACACTTTACAATCACCTGTTTGTGGAGGGTAAGCTATTTAATTACAACTGCTTGTCCTATTCAAGTGAATAGGAAGAAGCAGTTTTAATTACACTGTGCTGCAGTTGCAAAGCAGATGGTGTGCATGCCATTTTAAAGAAAAAGCAGTGCTCGCATGAGCTCCACTACCTTCTTAAACAGCTGATCAGCAGGTACCAGGAGTTGGGCCCACACCAATCAGATACTGATGGGAAAAACAAATAGGGTCATTTATCAAACTGGTATAAGTAGCATAGCAACCAATCAGATTCCACCTTTTGATTTTTGACAGCTCCTTTGGAAAATGAAAGGTGGAATCTGTTTAGTTGCTATGGGAAACTAAGCCAGTTCTTCTTTACACCAGTTTGATAATTAACCCCAAAAGAGTATTTATAACATTGAAGACTGAGTGTTCAGAAAAAACAGCAGTTCAGCCTTACAAAGAGCTCAAGGAAATAAAGTTAGCTAAAGAAATTGGAAACAACATTTGAACAAATCCCTAAAACTTTCCTAAATATATACATGACAAAAAGAAATGAAAGAATGTAATAATACTGGCCCTCTAAAAGATAACTATAGGAATATAATTGTAGAAGACTTGAGGAAGGCGGAGATATTAAAGTCTTACTTTTCATTTGTGTTCACCAGGAGCTGCCAGTGTCGGATATCAAACAGGGGCGGTAATCAAGGTTCTCTGTCAAATATCACAATCTTAACACAAGACGAAGTACAGCTAAATCTGTAGACATTAAATATTGATAAAGCCCTGGGTCAAATGGCATACTATACATCTACGGGTACTGAGGGATGTGGGCTCAGTAGTTGATAGACCATCTCATGTTCTTAGACTCTCTTGTAACAGGATCAGTGCACAGGACTTGAGGACTCATGTGGTACTAATATTTAAGAAAGGTAAAAAGGTTGACATCTGTGGTTTGTAAAATATTTGAAGGTATTCTAAGAAATGTGCAAAAGAGAAAAAAAGGGGGATAATGTAATATAAATATTGAAGATCACCTATGGTTGCGAAAAGTACACTAGGAAAGTGATCCAAAATGAGTTAGATATGTATAAATGTAACTTTTAATATTGTTAACTTCTAAAATAGAAGATAAATTAAGATAAGGGTGTATCTTTATCTTTAAGATAAATCAAAATGAGACAATAGACAAACAATAATATAAAAAAGAGATAGTAGTAGAAACTGTGGTGCACGGCGGCACACATAAATGAAAACCGCTTGTCCTATCACTCCATTGATGGGTTCCAAGATGCATCCGTGATCCAGGAAAACAAAAAGAGGCTGTCCCTAGGATAGATGGAGATGCTAAATGTTTGACGTGGTATGGGATAAAATGTCCCTAAAATTGCCCTACGGAAAGGGTGCTATACTGGCCCTGATAGCCTAGCCACAGAACAACCGCCCTGACAAGGGTGACCCCGCCTGGAACCTTTTCCTAAATAAACTGGCCCTAGTGAGCCGGGCATATACTAATCAGTACAAACATAGGTACTGTTGAGAAGCAGTGCGGGTCATAATGCGTACCACCACACATATCGGCTCAAATAGTTATAGAACTACACCTAAGATATGGCTATAGTTCTAAAAAGTAGAGGGGGTGGAAGCTTCAGCAGATGAAAGCCCCACTCCTCCATCGACAGGGGCCTGATGTCACCTGCAGACAACGTGTACCCTAAAGAGATCGCTAAGCCCGCCGGTTTTTAAGAACAGAGTGGCCTTAAAAAGAGGTCTGACTCCCAAAGTGACCGCGTCGGGCCGAGCAGAGACATGCGCAGTCCTGGCTGACTTTGTTGCCGGGAAACAGGGATGCATTCCCGACTCCTGTCAGAGGCATGGTCCAAGGTAAAGGGCCGCGCCGCATATATTGTGGCATTCATCGCGCGACAATCATAATAGTAACCCGGACATCGTGGCACTACAATTACAGCACATTGCAAACTGATATGATATGACCAAAAAGGAAAAAGATCAAATATAAAAATGAAGCAGAACAAGGTGGGGTGGGGAGGGAGGAGGAGGAGAGAAGAAAGGGGTGCGGCTTGATGATACACACAAACCTGTAAATAGAGTGCGGTCCCATAACGAATTGGGGTCGGACCACCTCTATGCCTGGTACTTTAATACATTTGAGGTCACCATTATGGCATTCATTGACGTGTCTGTACACAGCCGTGTCCCTTATGTTTTCAATGTCCCCAAGTGTTCCCCTATGCGTCGGCGTAATTCACGTCTAGTCTTGCCTATATATTCCTTTTGACACTCACAGGTAATTTTATAAATTACTCCCGGGTATGACAATTAATAAAGTCCCTAATGGGAAAAGTACGTTGTAAATTGGTACTATAAAAGGATTTACCACTCTGAATGGCGCCACACAACCACTACACCTAAAACAGCCTTCAGGTTTACAATCTAACCAAGTTCCACTCCAGAGAACGGAGGTGTAGTGGCTGTGGACTAAGAGATCCTTAAGACTACTGCCCTTTCTAAATGTAATCTGTGGATATTCATGGATTATGTCCCTAATGTCAGGGTCCATAAGGAGAATGAGCCAGTGTCTATTAAGGATCCCTGGCTTGTCCCGCAGGGACATCAAAGGTGGCAATCAAACGGATCTTCTGATCAAAATTTGTCTTTTGTTTGGGTACCAGCAATTCTGAATGCGGTCTGTAGATATGGCTGCCTGGTAAGTTGTTCTTAACACATGGTCTGGATAACCTCTGGATTGGAACTTAGCCCTTAGATCATTTGTTTGACAAACTCCGCTTTTTCAGAGAAATTCGATAAAGGCACAGATATTGTCCATGTGGAATACCCTCTTGAGGGGGATAGGGTGGCTACCATTCCAGTGGAGGACCGAGTTGGTTGACGTCGGTTTTCTGTAAATAGTAGTAGATAATTCCTCTAGTCCCTTCCTGGAGATCCGTATATCTAGAAATGGGAGGGTATCAGTGCTGGACTCATGTGTAAACCTCAGTCCTATGTTATTAATGTTGAGATTCTCCACAAAGCTAGAAAAGGCAGATCTAGTATCATTTCAAATTACGAAAATAATGTCAATGTACCAGGCCAAAAGTGATATGGCCCTGGTACTCAATGACGATCCATTCCCAAAGACTACTGTAGACTTCCACCAGCCCAGGAGCAAATTTGCGTAAGATGGTGCACAGGAACAGCCCATAGCTGTGTCCCTGACCTGATGGCACAGTTTCCCATTAAAAAGGAAGAATTTATGGGTAAGTAAGTATTGAAGGAGTTTCAGAACAAAGTTATTGTACTCAGAAAATTATTGTCCCCTCATGCTCAAATAGTGCTTCACGGCACCCAGTCCGACCTCATGGGGAATGGAAGAATAGAGTGCTTACACATCTATGCTTCCCAAAATGGACTGCCTATCGATGGTGATACTGTGTAATCTCCTAAGGAGGTCCATGGTCTCCCTTGTATACGAAGGGAGGGACACCACGAATGTCTCTCCTCTGGGCCTTAATGAACATCTGAACTTCAGCTGTTTTATTTAACCCACATACCCTATTTTTGACATGTCATTATATTTATAGGTTTGGGTGTATCTTGAAGCCGTGCCCCTTTGCTTCTCCCCTACTCCCTCCCCACCCCACCTTGTTCTGCTTTATTTTTATGATTTATCTCTTTTCCTTTTGGTCATATCATATCGGTTTGCCATGTGCTGTAATTGTAGTGCCACGATGTCCGGGTTACTATTATGATTGTCGCGCGATGAATGCCACTATATATGCGGCGCGGCCCTTTACCTTGGACCATGCCTCTGACAGGAGCCGGGAATGCATCCCCGTTTCCGGCAACAAAGTCTACCAGGACTGCGCATGTCTCTGCACGGCCCGACGCAGTCACTTTGGGAGCCAGACCTCGCTTTAAGGCCACTCCATTCTTAAAAACCGGCGGGCTTAGTGGTCTCTTTAGGGTACACGTTGTCTGCAGGTGACATCAGGCCCCTGTCGATGGAGGAGTGGGGCTTTCATCTGCTGAACACTCTCACCCCCCACCTCCCTCTACTTTTAAGAACTATAGCCATATCTTAGGTGTAGTTCTATAACTATTTAAGCAGATATGTGTGGCGGTAACGCATTATGACCCGCACTGCTGCTCAACAGTACCTATGTTTCTACTGATTAGTATATGCCCAGCTCCCATTTGTTTCCCTGATGAGTCTTTGTTTTCTCATTTGAAAGCTAAACATGCATGTAGGGAAGAGATAGGTTACGGCTAACTAAGGTCAATTTATTTAGGAAAAGGTTCTGGACGGGGTCGCCCTTGTCAGGGCGGGTGCTCTGTGGCTAGGCTATCAGGGCCAGTATAGCACCCTTTTCATAGGGCAATTTTAGGGACATTTTATCCCATACCCTGTCAAACATTTAGCGTCTCCATCTATCCCAGGGACAGCTTTTTTGGTTTTCCTGGATCACGGATGCATCTTGGAACCTAGCAACGGAGTGGTAGGACAAACGGTTTTCATTTATGTGTGCCGCCGTGCACCACAGTTCCTACTATTATCTCTTTTTCTATTATTGTTTGTCTATTCTCTCATTTTGATTTATCTTAAAGGTTATCTATTCAAGAAGGTAACAATATTAAAAGTTATATTTTATACATATCTAACTAATTTTGGATCACTTTCCTAGTGTACTATCCTAAGAAATGAGCTAAAAAAGTTTATAGCGGTGAATAAATAAATAACTGATAACCAGCATGGATTCATGCAAAACAAGTCAACATGCTGGTTTTCTATTAAGATGTGATATATCTGGATAATGCAAACACATTTGATACAGTGCCACACAAGAGCTTTGTGCTGAAGCTACAAATGCAGGAGCTAAGGGCAATTTATAGTCATGGGTAAAGAATTAGTTATGGAACAGAAAACAAAGAGTCATTGTATATGGTCCATACTCAAAATGGGATAAAGGCTGCAGTGGGGTACTACGAGGATCTGGCTCAGGCCCAATTCACTTTATCCTCTTTCTCATTGATCTTGTGGACTAGACTGAGGATAAAGTGTCAGTTTTTGCTGATGATACATAACTGTGTAGGATGCTTAAAACCCAGATTGATTATCAAATATTAAAGGAAGCCCTAGATAGGCTGGCAGCATGGGCAAGAATGTGGTAGATTAATTTGAATGTTAAATGTAATATAATGCACCCGGGCCACAGTAATCGTATGGCTGCATACACATTAGGTCTCTTTCACACTTACGTTGTTAGGATCCAGCGTGCACTTCCGTCGCCGGAAATGCCCGCCGGATCCGTCACATCGCAAGTGACCTGAAAGCATTTGAAGACTGATCAGTCTTCAAAATGCTTTCAGTGTTACTATGGCACCCAGGACACTATTATGGTTGCCATAGTAGTAGTGAGGAGCGGGGAGCGGTATACTTACCGTCCGTGTGGCTCCGGGCGCTCAGAATGACGTCAGAGTGCCCCATGCGCATGGATCACGTGATCCATGCGTGTGGGCGCCCTGACGTCACTCTGGAGCGACCCGGAGCCACACGGACTGTACGTATACTGCTCCCCGGTCCTCAGTACACTTTACCATGGCAGCCGGGACTTTAGCGCCCTGGCTGCCATGGTAACCATTGAGAAAAGCTAAACGCCGGATCCGGCGATGTGCCGAAACGACGTTTAAGGCCGGATACTGGATTAATGCCTTTTAATGGATTTTTGGCCGGAGCAAAAGCGCAGCATGCTGCGGTATTTTCTCTGGCCAAAAACGTTCGGTACTGAACTGAAGACATCCTGATGCATCCTGAATGGATTTCTCTCCATTCAGAATGCATGGGGATAAAACTGATCAGGATTTTTCGGCATAGAGCCCCGACAACGGAACTCTATGCCGGAAAACAAAACGCAAGTGTGAAAGAGCCCTAAGGCAGGGTTCACACCTGCGCGTCCTCGCCGCGTACGACGCTTCTATCTTTACTTTTATTTTCGCATCGTGAAAATGAAAGTAAAATCGCAGCCGTGCGCGCTTGCGCTATATATCCCTATGGTGGACGTAACAATACGCCCCAAAGAAGCTCCTGTACTTCTTTGGCGTAGGGCGTTTACAGCGTGCTCGCACGCCCTGTAAAACGCTCAGGTGAGAACCATGCCCATAGGGAAACATGGGTTTTTGCTTGTTGAGCGTTTTACAGCGCGTAGGAATGCGCTGTAAAACGCTCAAGTCTGAACCCAGCCTAAATGGAATAAAACTGGGAACAACAGAACAAGAAAATGACTAGGGTATTCTGGTTACAAGTAAGCTAAGCAGCAGCACTCAATACCAGGCAGCAGCTGCAACAGCAAATACAATTTTAGGGTTTTTAAAGAGAGAGAAGGGTTCAGAGACGGGCAATCAGATTATTAAATGGGATGGAAAGTATCTTATAATGAGAAGTTTAAAAAGTTGGTCAATAGAAAGAACTGGCACATGATTTATTCATTCCAAGGACTTTACAAAGGACCATGGAACAGTCTTTGCATGTGGTAGGAACACGATTTAGACATCAGTACAGGAAAGGATTCTTTACTGTTACACTAGTCCAACTATGGAATGCCCTACCCTAGACATGGTACTGGCAAATTCTAGGTAAGCATTTAAAAAGGTCTAGATGCTCATCTGATAGCAAATAGCATTGCACGTTCTAATTAAGAGAGCAATTAATGTTGTATAATTGGTCTGAAAAAGGTTGAACTTGATAGACATGTGCCTTTTTTCAACCTATGTAACTATGAATATAAGTTTTTACTGCATAAGTATGTGTACTAAAAACAGCGTAAATCTAGAAGGAACCTCTCATGTTACCTACATGGATTTACCTGGGTGTTTTTCATTTTGAGGCAACCTTATTCAGTTAAAATACAATGGGTAGTGATGTCTAAAGTTAGGTTGGTATCAGATAGACATGTGTGGTCCAGGAAGAATGGTTGATGTGTCGTCTTTTAGATCAACGGGGATCATGACCCAAACTCACAGCATCATAGTAATTAATGATGTTGTCAGTTCTTGTCTACTGCACACATCTCTGTTTTTCCAGGACTGCACACAGCCGTCTCTCTCTGACCTTAATCTTTACTATCATAGCATGCTGATATGTTTTGGATAATCTACTGAGCAAAATACTGTATATGCATAAAATATATGAAGTAAGCGTAATAACAAAAAACAGTCATTAGGTTGCTTTTCATTATTTCTTTCCATGGATTTGAGTCTTATAGTCAGGATCTCCATAAGTGCAGTACGGCCTGGGCCCAGCCACTTTAGATCTGTGACATTGTCAACCTCATTAGTATTCACTTCAGTGCAGTGAATAATAATGAAGCTGTGCTGGATATAGATTGAAGGAGAGGCCCTCTCCCAACACTGGGAATTGAATCTCAGATGTTCTATATGGCAGGCAGAAGATTTACCATTACACTATAGAACTGCTTTGTTGTAAGTGTAGGATTTTCTGTGCTTAAAAGCTACTAAATAATATTACTTTTTCTTCACAGGCATAATATTAACCCCTTAAAGACATGTGGTATGTGTCACTGTACTGTATGTGCTGATAACTTTGGAATGCTTTTACTTATCCAACCGACTGAGATTTTTGTTTTTCTTGTCACACATATTACTTCATGTTAGTGGTAAATTTTGGTCGATATGTTTTAGTTTTATTCATTAAAGAAAATTCAAAATTTACAGAAAATTTAGAAAATTTAATTTTCTAAGTTTGAATTTCTCTGCTTTTAAGGCAAATAGTGATATGATACATAAATCACCGAAAAAAGTGCACCACAAAGATAAGCACCTAACAACACTGGCTAATCCATCAAGCTGATGTTAAAAGCTGAGCCATTCACTAATATTTCCCAGTCACGAACATATCAGAGCCCCTCATGCACCACGTCAAGATTTCTCAGCATGGCATGGGGTCCTACTACTAGACTAGCTATGGTGTGTGAGCAGGGTCTGAAAGGTGCAGATATCCAGCTCACAGCCCCAATCCCACTCACCTGCACTGCAGGACCAACAATGCAATGGGAGACAAATGAGGCCGGAGGTCGCACCTACAACAGACCATGTGATACAGGCTCCCAGGTGCAACAGAATGTTACCAGCCATACGCAATGGCACATTCAATACATATAAAGCAGAAATAAACGTGGCCTAAATGGGTGGAACTGCTCAAACCCCAAACACTGTGTGTGTGTGTGTGTCTGTTCACAACTTTGCGTATTTTATAAAAGCAAAAATTACATTAACTATGTGCGATGCCCTGACATGAAGTTCGGACTAGTATTTCAGGCGTTTTCACTGACATTTCAAATGCTAGATTGATGGTAGAACACATGTTGTACAGTTTCACTCTTATTGCACCCCTTTCCAAAGTTAAAATGAAAAAAAATGAAAGTAACATCCTTGCAGGTAGCGGCTTTTGAGGGTTGCTGCACCTGCAGTTGTGCTAGGAGGTACTGTCAGCCTCAGCTCCTCACTGCTCACTCTCTGGCTGACAACTTGCCTGCCTGTCCCTATTCTACATAAACAATTCTTATTGTGATTCTATCGTTTCTCTTCACTGTCCCTGGCAGTAGAATACAAGCTTGATTTAGATTTAGATCGTTTTTCTGGCAGACACTATTACACCCATCCACCCTCATTCACAGCCCAGCACAGAATGACATTCTGCTCATTCTGCATGGGCACCTCCCTACCTGCTGCAGCACTGATTGGCTCATCCAGGCTGTCTGTCAGCCAGTGAGGTAATCAGGGCAAGCCCCCACTTCCTCTTAGGGTCATGTCAGCACCCTTCTTCTTCCTCCCTAGTGCTTTTTTGTCCCGATGTGCAGTAAAATGAGGACTTGTGCTATTTTACTGTATCTGTTCCAAACAAACCTGCAAAGGTTTGGGTTTATCTGTCATCCGAAAAATTTTGAAGTTCAGAACAAACCCAGTTAGTAATGAACTAGTTCGCTTA
Organism: Bufotes viridis; assembly: GCA_033119425.1. NCBI lineage: Eukaryota > Metazoa > Chordata > Amphibia > Anura > Bufonidae > Bufotes > Bufotes viridis. Next base: position 148,977,409 of record CM065590.1, on the reverse strand, counting down.
TCCTTAGTTGGCATCATTTAGTAAATGTCATTTTATTTTTGAGAATCTAGGTAACAGGTCAATTTTACCGCATGGTGAACACTGTAAAAAATATCAAAACTGGCAGAATTGCGTTTTTCCAATTCCACCCCATTTGAAATTTATTTTCCCTGTTTCCCACCCACTACAAAGTACAAATTGTCCTGCAAAAATTAGCCCTCATCAGGCTATGTGAACAGAAAAATAAAAAAATCGGATTCTCGGAATGTGGGGAGTGAAAACGAAACGCAAAAAGCGAAAAATCGCATGTTCCTTATAATAGTTAAAGAGTGGAGTGAGCATTTTGATGTACACAGGTATTTTGCATAAATAAATGCGCAGCAGACAATGCAAAGTGAAAATTGCTAATTTTCCATATATATGGCAACTCAGTGCTGAATATGTTGTGCCCAGCTGGTACCATCTGAGACTTACACCACACTTCAATTGATAGGTGTGTTCTACTGGGTACAGAAACGCCATAAGTGTGGATGTAAATAAAGGGAAATGAATGGAAAAGCAATTGTGATATTTTTTTACACTGTTTACCTATCCCTGTTAATAATAAAATGTGTTCACAATATTGTACGGGTTATTATGATTATAGGGATACTAAATAATGGTTTGTGATATTTAATAGTAAGTATGTTACAATTTATTGTAATGGTTTTTGCTCTATTTTTTAGTAACATTAACCCCTCCAGGACCCAGGACGAGAATGCTCGTCCTAATTGAGCGGTACTTAGCGCATTGGGACGAGCATTCTCGTCCTACAGTTAAACAGTTACACACAGCCAGGGTCTCCAGCTAACCGGCCGAGGACCAATCAGAGCGGTCCTCGGCCAGCTATCGCTCTGATGGGCTAGTCTGAACAGACTAGCCAATCAGAGACTTGTAATGCCGGGTCAAGGTTCTGATTCCCACAGTCCGTGACTGCGGAATCAGAACCTTATAAAATGTATAAAAACATTCCCCACTATATCCCACCCCCGAGTCCTCAATGTCCCCCCGGCGTGCGTGGCGGTGCGGCATGCGGGATCGCGATCCCGGCCTGCCTCCTGTGTAATATTCATTGGTGGCCAGTGATTAGCAGAGTGTCAGCACATTGCTGACACTCTGCTAAAAACGGCTGGCATCTGTGCTTGTACAGATGCCAGCCGTTAAACCCCTTCCATGCGCGGTCCGGATGGACCGCGGCATGGAAGGGGCTAACAGGAGGGAGCTCCCTCCTCTCACATCGGGGGCTGCTGTGCCTTGCAGCCTCCGGACAGGATGGGATCACAGAGGGAGGGAGCCTCATCCCTCCCCATCATCCGCTGCTCAGTTCTGGCTACCATGGCAGCAGTAACTCCTGATCAGACTTCTGCTAAAGGCAAAAGTCTGACCAGACAGTGTAAAGGACAAAATACAGTACAGTACACTATATATTATACAGACACCAGACCCACTGGATCTTCAAGAACCAAGTGGGTCTGAGACAAAAAAAAAAAGTGAAAAAGTAAAAATAAAAAACACATATCACTGACTAAAAATTAAAAAAATAAAATACACTACACATATTAGTGTATCGCCGTGTCCGTAAAAACCTGCTCTACAAAAAAGCCATTTTTGTCACTTTACATCACAAAAGTGTAATACTAAGCGATCAAAAAGGCGTATGCCTCCCAAAATAGTACCAATCAAACCACCATCTCATCCTGCAAAAATAAGCCCCTACATAGGACAATTGCCAAAAAAATAAAAAAATATGGCTCTCAGAATATGGAGACACAAACATTTTTTTCTAAAATTCTGTTATTGTGTTAAAGAGGACCTTTCATCAGGGTAAAATGTGTACTGAGTATGCTGACATGTAGAGCGGCGCCCAGGGATCTCCTGCACTTACTATTATCCCTGGGCGCCGCTCCGTTCGCCCGGTATAGGCTCCAGTATCTTCTACGCCTTGGTTATACTAGGAGGAGCCTAGTATCACTTGGTTATAGTAGGCGTATCCCAGGCTGTAGTGCTGGCCAATCGCAGCGCAAAGCTCATATTCTGGGAGTTTCTTTTTCTCCCAGGCTGTGAGCTGTGCGCTGCGATTGGCCAGCCCAGGGATAATAGTAAGTGCAGGTAGATCCCTGGGCGCCGCTCTACATGTCAGCATACTCAGTACACATTTTTTACCCTGATGAAAGGTCCTCTTTAAAGTAAAATAAATAAAAAAACAGTATACATATTAGGTATCGGCGCGTCCGTAAAAACCTGCTATATAAAAATATCACATGATCAAACCCCTCAGGTAAATACCGTAAAAAAAATTAAATAAAAACTATGTCAAAAAAATCATTTTTGTCACCTCACATTACAAAAACTATAATAGCAAGCGATCAAAGAGTTATATGCACTCAAAAATAGTGCCAATCAAACCGCCATCTCATCCCACAAAAAATGATACCCTTCATAGGACAGTCACCCCAAAAAATAAAAAAAATATGGCTCTTAGACTATGTAAACATTAAAACATGATTTTTTTTGTTTCAAAAATGATATTATTGTGTAAAACTTAAATAAATAAATAAAAAGTATACATATTAGGTATTGCCGCGTTCGTAACACCCTGCTCTATAAATATAACACATAACCTAACCCCTTAAGTGAACACAGAAAAAAAATATATATAAATACCGTGTCAAAAGTCACTTTTGTCACCTTACATCACAAAACGTGTAATAGCAAGTGACCAAAATGTCATATGCACCTCAAGATAGTGCCAATCAAACCGTCATCTCATCCTGCAAAAAATGACCCTCTACATAAGACAGTCACCCAAAAAATAAAAATTTTAAATATGGCTTTCAGAATGTGGAGACACTAAAAAATTATTTTTTTCAAAAATACTTTGTTATGAAAAACTGAATCAAAACCCCCCAAAAAGTAGTCATATTTGGTATTATCGCGTCCATAACAACCGGATCTATAGAAATGGCACACAATCTAACCTTTCAGATCAACTATGTAAATAACAAAGAATAAAAACTGTCCCAAAACAGCAATTTTTTTCAAGTTTTCCATTTTAATCCATTTTTCCATTAACAAAGCAAGGGTTAACAGCCAAACAAATCTCAATATTTATTGCCCTGATTCTGTACTTTGCAGAAACACCCCATATGTGGTCGTAAACTGCTGTATGGCCAAACGGCAGGGCATAGAAGGAAGGGAACACCATATCGTTTTGGAAGGCAGATTTTGCTGGACTGGTTTTTGACACCATGTCCCTTTGAAGCCCCCTGATGCAACCCTACAGAAGAAACTCCAAAAAGTGACCCCATTTTGGAAACTACGGGATAAGGTGGCAGTTTTGTTTGTACTATTTTAGGGCAAAAATGATTTTGGTTCCTTTATATTGAACTCTTTTGAGGCAAGGTAACAAAAACAGAAATTCTGAAATTTTATCTCCATTTGCCAATAACTCTTGTGGACCACCTAAAGGGTTAACAAAGTTTGTAAAATCGGTTTTGAATACCTTGAGGGGTGTAGTTTCCTAGATGGAGTCACTTTTATGGAGTTTCTACTCTAGGGGTGCATCGGGGGCTTCAAATGGGACATGTTGTCAAAAACCAGTCCAGCAAAATCCGCCTTCCAAAAACCATATGGCGTTCCCTTCATTCTGTGCCCTGCCGTTTGGCCATACTGCAGTTTACAACCACATATGGGGTGTTTCTGAAAACGACAAAATCGGGTCAATTAATATTTGATTTTGTTTGGCTGTTAAACCTTGATTTCTTACTGGAAAAAAGGATTAAAATGGAAAATTTTCCAAAAATAGAAATTCTGAAATGTCATCTCTATTTGCCAATAACTAGTGTTGAGCGAACAGTTCGAGCATAGTTCGGGTTCGTACCGAATTTTGGGGTGTCCGGGACACGGACCCGAACCCGGACATTTTCAAAAAAGTTCGGGTTCGGGTTCGTTGTTCGGCGATTACTTCCCGCTTTCTGAAGGGCTGCACAGCAGCCAATCATCTAGCGTTTTACTTCTTGCCCTAAGAGCCCAACACAGCCATGCCTACTAATGGCATGGCTGTGATTGGCCAAGTGCAGCATGTGACCCAGCCTCTATTTAAGCTGGAGTCACGTAGCGCCGCACGTCACACTGCTCTGATTAGTGTAGGGAGAGGACACAGCTTCTGTGAGGGCGAAATTAGGCAGGGAAAAGTCAGCAACAGCACCTAATGAACGGATCGATCTACAGCTGTGAATGATTGAACTTCTGCTAGTTACTTGCTCACTGGTTTTAAGGCTGCACAGAGCGTTTTTCTGTCACTTATTTTCTGGGGTGATCGGCGGCCATTTTGTGACTTGTGGTGCACCAGAACAAGCTGCCACCAAGTCCATCAATCCATCAATACTAGTTTTTTTTTTGCTATATCCTACATCAGGGGCTTGGCTGTGCTAATTGTCTCCCCTAGAAACTCAGGATAGCAATTTCTATATTTTATTAAGGGGTTAAATACAATTGCCCAAATACCAATCCCCTAAATCTAGTGTTTCAGCTTTGGCTAGCCAAGTATAGTACTGTCTGCTGTCTGGCAAAGGATAGATTATTTTATGTGGTGAAATTCAATTGCCAAAATAGCAATACCATAAATCAGTGGTTTCAGCTGTGGCCGGCAAAGTATAATAGTGTCCGCCAAAACATATATTTTGTTCTGGGGTGAAATTCAATTGCCAAAATAGCAATACCCTGAATCTGGTGTCCCAGCTGTTGCAGGCCAAGATTCATATTGTCCTCCAAAACATATATTTTGTTCTGGGTTGAAATTCAATTGTCAAAATAGCAATACCCTGAATCTGGTGTCCCAGCTGTTGCAGGCCAAGATTCATATTGTCCTCCAAAACATATATTTTGTTCTGGGGTGAAATTCAATTGCCAAAATAGCAATACCATAGATCAGTGGTTTCAGCTGTGGCTGGCAAAGTATAATAGTGTCCGCCAAAACATATATTTTGTTCTGGGGTGAAATTCAATTGCCAAAATAGCAATACCCTGAATCTGGTGTCCCAGCTGTTGCAGGCCAAGATTCATAGTGTCCTGCAAATTATATATTTTGTTCTGGGGTTAAATTCAATTGCCAAAATAGTAATACCCTGAATCTGGTGTTCGAGCTGTTGCAGGCCAATTGTAAATCTGTCCATAAAGGATACCTTTCATCCAGGGCCTAAATACTAACCCTAAAGAGATATTCCCCTAAATCAGTGGTTACTGCTGTGCCTGGATTAGTGTAATACGCTACATAAATCAAGTGTGCACTGCGTAACGCCATCTGTGGCAAGGTCCACCTAACCACAGATACGTGGACCAGTAAGCACGGCCAGGGACGCTATATCTCCCAAGGCGAAGGCAGAGGAGAAGCAAGAGGTCGCCAACGCAGCTGTGTCACGTCCAGCTCCTCTGAGGGCAGGGTTAGCATGGCAGAAATGTGGAAAAGTTTTGTCTCCACGCCACAGCTAACTGCACCAACACCTGATGCGGAACGTGTTAGCAGGAGGCAGCATTTCACTAACATGGTTGAACAGTACGTCTGCACACCCCTCCACGTACTGACTGATGGTTCGGCCCCATTCAACTTCTGGGTCTCCAAATTGTCCACGTGGCCAGAGTAAGCAATTTATGCCTTGGAGGTGCTGGCCTGCCCGGCGGCCAGCGTTTTGTCTGAACGTGTATTCAGCACGGCAGGGGCGCCATTACTGACAAACGCAGCCGCCTGTCCACAGCCAACGTGGACAAGCTGACGTTCATAAAAATGAACCAGGCATGGATCCCACAGGACCTGTCCCTCCCTTTGTGCAGAATAGACATTTATAACTGCCTCCCCTCAACCATGTATTCTTGTACTCCGGGCACTTCTTTATTGAATCCTCATTTTTTTAACTTTACCATGATCTTGCGGTGCAACCCAAAGTTGAATGAAGCTCTCCTCTGTCTGGGTGGTGGGGCCGAAATAACTGAAAGTGGCCTTCTCCGGTGGTGGGTGATATGACGCATGATTCCTTGCTGTGGGACCTCTCTCCTCTGTCTGGGTGCTGAGGCTGAAATAACTGAAAGTGGCCTTCTCCGGTGGTGGGTGATATGACGCATGATTCCTTGCTGTGGGACCTCTCTCCTCTGTCCTGGTGGTGGGGCATAAATAACTGAAATCAAGGATAGAACCGCGCTGCTCCAGTTCCGACACTTTATTCAAGTCAGGTTCTGCCGTCTATCCTCCGTTATTGATTTGTTCCACTTCACCGGGATCCAATGACACATGCATCTATTCCCTCTGCGGATTCAAAAGGAGCATGCGGACATAGTGAAGGACCCTTTTTGAGATGTTTCTCACACAAGGATTTATTGTACTCACAGACACAGAAGCGGTAAAAGCATATCTCAATATAAAGTTCGATATAAAATTCGGACACGTCCGGTTTCTTGCCCAACACGGGTTTCGCTCCAATGCTTCCTCAGGGGCGACTATAAATAACTGAAAGTGGCCTTCTCCGGTGGTGGGTGATATGACGCATGATTCCTTGCTGTGGGACCTCTCTCCTCTGTCTGGGTGCTGAGGCGAAATAACTGAAAGTGGCCTTCTCCAGTGGTGGGTGATATGACGCATGATTCCTTGCAGTGGGACCTGTATCCTCGGTCTGGGTGCTGGGCCGAAATAACTGAAAGTGGCCTTCTCCAGTGGTGGGTGAAATGACGCATGATTACTTGCTGTGGGACCGCTCTCCTCTGTCTGGGTGCTGGGTCCGAAATAACTGAAAGTGGCCTTCTCCGGTGGTGGGTGATATGAGCGCGCAGTTCCTGCTGTGGGACCTTGTCACTCGGTCCTGGAGTGCTGGGGCGTAAATAACTGAAGATCAGTGATAGAACCGTTCCGACACTTTATTCAAGCCGGGTTCCTGCCGTCATTCGTGCATGATTCCGTTCCGCTGTCACCGGGATCCTACGACACATGCATCTATGCCCTCTATGGATTGCAAAAGGAGCATGCGACATAGCGTGCAGTGGCCCTTTTTGAGATGTTTCTCAGCCACAAGTGGTTTGTTGTACTACAGGCGCAGAAGGCAAAAGTATTATCTCAATATGCCCGACACGCCCGGCTTGCCCAACACGGTCTCGCCCGAGGCTCTCAGGCGGCACTATACACTGAAAGTGGCCTTCTCGCGTGTTGGGCGAGATGACATGCATTCCTTGCTGTGGGACCTCTCTCACTCTGTCTGGGTGCTGGGCCGTAAATAACTGAAAGTGGCCTTCTCCAGTGGTGGGTGATATGACGCATGATTCCTTGCTGTGGGACCTCTCTCCTCGGTCTGGGTGCTGGGCAGAAATAACTGAAAGTGGCCTTCTCCAGTGAGTGGGTGAAATGGCGCATGATTCCTTGCTGTGGGACCGCTCTCCTCTGTCTGGGTGCTGGGTCTGAAATAACTGAAAGTGGCCTTCTCCAGTGGTGGGTGATATGACGCATGATTCCTTGCTGTGGGACCTGTATCCTCGGTCTGGGTGCTGGGCAGAAATAACTAAGTGGCCTTCTCCAGTGGTAGGGTGAAATGACGCATGATTCCTTGCTGTAGGTTTTCGAGATTTTACACTGATGTGATCTCTCTTCTAGATAGGTCATTAGTATCTGGATCGGTGAGTCATGTCTTTCCGAGAGACAGTGGCGTCCTGTTGGTCCCGCTGGCCTTTTCGACGCGCCAGGCCTCGGCCGGTGACCCACACGTTCATCGGTCACGCGGCATGGCGCAGCTCAGCTGCATTGAGAGTGAATGGGGCTCAGTGCGACACCAAAAGCCACAGCTGCTATACAATGCACAGGCGCTGTGCTTGGTAAGCACTTGAGAAGGCAGCGGCACTCACTGGGAGCCGCAAGGTGCCCTCTCAAGAGAGCTGATCGGCGGGGGTCCCAGGGCACCTGAACCCACCAATCAACAGATACCTGACAAACCCTATCCAGAGGATAGGTCATCAATATAAGAATCCTGGAATACCCTTTGAACTTTGTAAAAGACTAGCTGGAACATTAAAGTTATATTTTTCTGCGGTAACTTTTACTAAGCAAATTATTTTATTAGTCTCTACCTGGATCTGGACCTCAGAACTTGCACGTTATTTATGGTGCTCAGTAAACAGCGTTAAGGAAAAATGGTGCATTTGTTTTCCTTCATTTAACCGACAATAAACGCTGATAGAAATTAAAGCCTTACTTAAGTATATGGCAAAATGGCCTGACTCAAAAAAATAAATAAAGTTATGGCTGTTACGACTATGAAGGGGAGAGGGGCACACAGTTTGCTTCTACGGGGCCGTGAAATTCTAATGGTAGCCCTGTTTCCAGTCAATAATAATAGTAATGATAAAAACCCTGCCTCTTTACATTCTTAAGGCAGGATTTAAAACATCCTAATCACAAGACTAGTGGGAGAGTCCGTCAATACCTACAGCCTAATTGAACTTATACAGGTTGTGGCCTCTTTAACCTACTGTCAATGTCAAAAATGCAGTTAAAGCAGCAGTAAGCATGTGTGTGCTGCAGGCTCCCACCTCCCACTCCTCTTGGCACTATGAGTTACAGAACCACACACTCGCATCCGATCAGCACCTCCAGCCTGTGTGAAGCTTTCTCAGACTGCTAAATATTTCATGAAGACTCTCTCCGCCTTCTCCTCAGAGGGCTTGGGCCATGCTCAGACAAGCACAGCAGATGTGGCCAACCAAGCCCAGCCCTTAAACAAAGGGTCTAGCTCAAGACGTCATACTAACATACAAGCTGCCAGGCAGATTCATGCAAAATATTGAAAAAAATTTTGCATAACGCATTTGTAAGCCAAAACCCGTGAGTGGGTCCCAAAACAACAGAAGAGGCACAAATGTTTATATTATACTCCTTTTCTCTGTAGGTTCCACTTCATGGTTTTTGGCTTACAGCTACTGACCAAATACTGGCTAAAAATACTACTCTCTAAAAACCGGCCATAGGAACTTTGTATTTATTGAAAGGTTGTATGGCTTCTAATGGCTCTCTATTATTTGTTCTGTAAGTCACCATGACTTTCCAAACAAATGCACAACATTAAGTGAAATTTATCAAACTGGTGTAAAGTAGAATTGACTTAGTTGTTTGTAGCAAACTAATCAGATTCCCACCTTTTGACCTGCTGCAGAGCTCCTTACACAATTAAAAGTTCAGATTTGTTGCTGTGGGCAACTTGGCCCAGATTTTCATAAATAGGTGTATGGCCAACAAACGAATGTATGTGGGGAGCTGCTTAACTGTCCCCTCTAACAGATGATAATCAGAAGAATCGTGGAACTGTGTATTTTTCACCCACAGTGTCATTCACAGGAGAGAGAAGTGTTTTGCGTAGCAGCTCGACTGACAAGACATGCGATGCAATCAAGCATGTGTATGTTTATGGGGTAGTCAGGAGAAACAGCTGTTGGCTCCATCATTTTATTATAGAGTTGAACTAGGCACAAAAGTACATAGTGTCACGGGACATACCGAGACATACAGACGTTTCAGCGCCAGTGAGTGGCAGGAGATCTGACCCAGGACTGGCAGCATCGTGGCTTTGACCTTACAAGGTTTTTCCTTGTCGATTAATGAGGTGTCTGTGTTGTTTCTTGTAATGGCCACACTTGCCTCCAGGTGTTGTGATTCCTTGCTGTGGGACCTCTCCTCTGTCCTGGTGGTGGGGCATAAATAACTGAAATCAAGGATAGAACCGCGCTGCTCCAGTTCCGACACTTTATTCAAGTCAGGTTCTGCCGTCTATCCTCCGTTATTGATTTGTTCCACTTCACCGGGATCCAATGACACATGCATCTATTCCCTCTGCGGATTCAAAAGGAGCATGCGGACATAGTGAAGGACCCTTTTGAGATGTTTCTCACACAAGGATTTATTGTACTCACAGACACAGAAGCGGTAAAAGCATATCTCAATATAAAGTTCGATATAAAATTCGACACGTCCGGTTTCTTGCCCAACACGGGTTTCGCTCCAATGCTTCCTCAGGGGCGACTATAAATAACTGAAAGTGGCCTTCTCCGGTGGTGGGTGATATGACGCATGATTCCTTGCTGTGGGACCTCTCTCCTCTGTCTGGGTGCTGGGGCCGAAATAACTGAAAGTGGCCTTCTCCAGTGGTGGGTGATATGACGCATGATTCCTTGCAGTGGGACCTGTATCCTCGGTCTGGGTGCTGGGCCGAAATAACTGAAAGTGGCCTTCTCCAGTGGTGGGTGAAATGACGCATGATTACTTGCTGTGGGACCGCTCTCCTCTGTCTGGGTGCTGGGTCCGAAATAACTGAAAGTGGCCTTCTCCAGTGGTGGGTGATATGACGCATGATTCCTTGCTGTGGGACCTGTATCCTCGGTGTGGGTGCTGGGCCGAAATAACTGAAAGTGGCCCTCTCCAGTGGTGGGTGAAATGACGCATGATTCCTTGCTGTGGGTTTTTCCGAGATTTTTATACTGATGATCTATCTTCTAGATAGGTCATTAGTATCTGATCGGTGGGGTCTGTTTGAGAAGACAGTGGCGTCCTGTTAGTCCCGCGGCCTTTTCGACGCTTTTCCTAGGCCGAGTGACGACACGTTCATCGGTCACGCGGCATAGGCGCAGCTCAGCTGCATTAAAGTGAATGGGGCTCAGTGCAATACCAAGCACAGCTGCTATACAATGTACAGCGCTGTGCTTGGTAAGCCTTGAGAAGGCAGCGGCACTCACAGGAGCGCTGGTGCCCTCTCAAAAGAGCTGATCAGCGGGGGTCCCAGGTACCTGAACCCCACCAATCAGATACTGACAACCTATCCAGAGGATAGGTCATCAATATAAGAATCCTGGAATACCCTTTGAACTTTGTAAAAGACTAGCTGGAACATTAAAGTTATATTTTTCTGCGGTAACTTTTACTAAGCAAATTATTTTATTAGTCTCTACCTGGATCTGGACCTCAGAACTTGCACGTTATTTATGGTGCTCAGTAAACAGCGTTAAGAAAAATGGTGCATTTGTTTTTTCCTTCATTTAACCGACAATAAACGCTGATAGAAATTAAAACCTTACTTAAGTATATGGCAAAATGGCCTGACGCAAAAAATAAATAAAGTTATGGCTGTTACGACTATGAAGGGGAGGAGGGGCACACAGTTTGCTTCTACGGGGCCGTGAAATTCCTAATGGTAGCCCTGTTTCCAGTCAATAATAATAGTAATGATAAAAATCCCTGCTCTTTACATTCTTAAGGCAGGGATTTAAGTAACACAAATCACAAGACTAGTGGGAGAGTCCGCTCAATACTTACAGCCTAATTGAACTTATACAGGTTGTGGCCTCTTTAACTACTGTCAATGTCAAAAAAATAGTTAAAGCAGCAGTAAGCATGTGTGTGCTGCTGAGCTCCCACCTCCCACTCCTCTTGGGACTATGAGTTACAGAACCACCTTTCACATCCGATCAGCACCAGCCTGTGTGAAGCTTTCTCAGCTGCTAAATATTTCATGAAGACTCTCCCGCCTTCTCCCTCAGAGGGCTGGTATGCTCAGACAAGCACAGCAGATGGAGCCAACCAAGCCCTTAAACAAAGGGTCAGCTCAAACGTATACAACATATACAAGCTGCCAGGCAGATTCATGCAAAATATTGAAAAAAATTTTGCATACGTATTTGTAAGCCAAAACCGTGAGTGGGTCCAAAACACAGAAGAGGCACAAATATTTATATTATACCTTTTCTCTGTAGGTTCCACTTCTGGTTTTGGCTTACAAATACTGACCAAATACTGGCTAAATACTAACTCTGTAAAACCGGCCATAAGGAACTTTGTATTTATTGAAGGTTGTGGCTTCTAATGGCTCTCTATTATTTGTTCTGTAAGTCACCATGACTTTCCAAACAAATGCACAACATTAAGTGAAATTTATCAAACTGGTGTAAAGTAGAATTGACTTAGTTGTTTGTAGCAACCAATCAGATTCCACCTTTTATTTTTCAGAGCTCCTTTACGAAATTAAAAGTTCAGATTTGTTGCTGTGGGCAACTAGCCCAGTTTTCATAAATAGGTGTATAGCCAACAAACGAATGTATATGGGGAGCTCTTAACTGTCCCCTAACAGATGATATCAAGAAGAATCGGGTGAACTGTATTTTTCACCCAATTATTGTGTTCACACAGGAGAGAAGTGTTTGGTAGCAGCTCCCCGACTGACAAGACATACGTGAATCAAGCATGTATGTTTATGGGGTAGTCAGGAGAAACAGCTGTTGGTCGATCATTTATTATGAGTTGAACTAGGCATAAAAAAGTCACATAGTGTCACGGACATACCGAGACATACAGACGTTTCAGCGTCAGTGAGTGGCAGGAGATCTGTGAGACTGGCAACACGTGGTTTGATCTTACAGGTTTTCCTTGTCGATTAATAGGTGTCTGTGTTGTTTCTTGTAATGGCCACACCCCTTGCCTCCAGGTGTTGCTTATGTGGTCATTTAACCTTCCTTATTTATAGTTGCTTCTCCCACTATGCTGTGCGGTTTATAACTTCTGTGCCTGTAGATTGCTTGTAGTTGGATCTTGGCTGAGTTTCTGGTGCTTCCTTTTGGAGGAACAGGTAGTCTTGTCCCTGCCATTAGTTCCAGGGTCCTATAGGGCTAGATAGGACTCTAGGTATTCCTGCATATGAACTCACCTACCTTTGGGGACCATTCATACTGGTGACATTTTTCATCACCTTGTGGGGAGGTTTGTAGTCATGTATTTGGATGACATTCAGAAGGGGTGGTGATATCCGCTCTTTACCCTGACCTAGAGGTGAAGGTGTTAGAGGACCAGGGAGACGCATCGGATTCTTGTCCCTCTGGGAAACTGTTTGTGTCATAGGAATTGTGTCACAAGGTGTTTGAGGAACATCACTGGACGGTTCTAACGGGACACCCTGGGAGCAGATCCACTGCCGACCTCATCTCTTGTAGATTCTGGTGGCCAGGGTTGCATAAGTGTGATGAGAAATATGTGTCAGCCTGTAGTACCTGTGCACGCGCTAAGGTGACACATACTCGGCCTTCCAGATCTCTACTTCCGTTGCCCATCCCGTCCAGACCATGCACTCACTTATTCATGGATTTTATCACTGATCTACCTAATTCTTCAGGAAAGACAATTAGTTGGTAGTTGATCGCTTTAGTAAAATGGTGCACTTTATAGGGCCTACCTAATGCTAAAACATTTGCACAAGTGTTTGTTGACAACATTGTGAAACTCCATGGCATTCCCTCTGACGTGGTCTCGGATCGTGGGACTCTGTTTCAAGATTCTGAAAGGCGTTCTGTACTTGACTAGGGGTACAACTGTCCTTTTCTTTGGCTTTTCATCCTCAGTCGAACGGACAGACGGAGCGCACTAATCAGAGTCTGGAGACTTACTTGAGATGTTTTGTCTCTGAGAACCAGGAGGAGTGGTCTTCGTTTTTGTCTTTGGCAGAGTTTTCCATAAATATTCAAAGACAGGAGTCCACTGGGCAGTCGCTGTTTTTTGGGGCATATGGGTTTCACCCGCAGTTTGGCACATTTTCTGGTTTAGATACTTCTAGTATCCTTGAGGAGGAAAGTTTTTCGTCATCATTGTCATCAATATGGAAGAAAATTCAAGATAACTTGATGAATATGGGCAACAAGTATAAACGTGTGGCTGACAGAAAACGTATGAATGCTCCGGACCTAAGAGAGGGTGATTCTGTGTGGCTTTCCACAAGAAACATTAAGTTGAAGGTACTGTGAGGGGTAGTTTTCTTTCAGGGGATTATCCTTACAGATATGGCTTCAGGACACCAGGTTTAAGGTCCAAAACAGTGCATTTATTGTGGCACACCAGCAAAAGCAGAACAAAAAAACAATAAACACTCGCCCGTCCAGGCTCTAACTAATACATTAACGCCCCTGACTCACCTATTAGGTACAGTTCACACCCTGTGAACCGATGTGACTTTCCCAGCCAATGTCCCATCGCCTCCTGGCTGTACAGAGCACAGTATACCCACTGTCTCAACTCCAATATCGCTTGTGGGGGATTAAGGCTCAGTAGTCCGTTTGACTATGGCCCTGCGACCCTACCAGGCGTCGCTGTGTCTCCCAACTCCAGGCTACCGTCCAGCCTCGTGACCCCTCAGCCTTACCCGGCTGAGACCACACTCCCAGAGCCTCCAGGCCTCTGCCCACAGGTAATACACTCCCCTGACTGACAGTCTGGGCTGAGCTCTTATCCCAGACTGATTGTGGCACCTGGTGCTGCCTCAGACCTGATAATTGCTGGGGAAGACATGGAAACTCCTGCCATAAATCTCCCCTAGCAGCTATGAGGCCTGCCACTACTTCACAGTACCTTCTTGGAAGTTGGGTCCAAGGTTTATTGGTCCATATAAGATCACTGCCATTATTAATCCTGTAGTTTTTGTCTTGAACATCCTCAGGCCCTGAAAATTCATAATGTGTTTCATACATCTTTGTTGATGAGATATGTTGAACCTTTGGAGCCGTCTTCCTTGCCACACACTTCTGTCATGGTGGACGGCAGTTTTGAATTTCAGATCGCCATAATAATTGACTCTCGAGTTCTCTGTAGAGCTCTTCAGTATCTTGTTCACTGTAAGGGTTATGGACCAGAGGAGAGGATGTGGATACCGGCATCTGCCGTGAATTCCAGTCGTTTGGTGAAAGCTTTCCACAGGTCTCACCCGGATAAGGTTGGTCCTGGGTGCCCGGAGGTCACCCGTAGAAGGACGTACCGAGACATATGGACGTCCCATCGACAGTGAGTGGCAGGAGATCTGTGAGACTGGCAACACGTGGTTTGATCTGACAGGTTTTCCTTGTGGATCAATAGGTGTTTGTGTTGTTTCTGGTAATGGCCACACCCCTTGCCTCCTGGTATTGCTTATGTGATCATTTAACCTTCCTTATTTATAGTTGCTTCTCCCGCTATGCTGTGCAGTTTATAGCTTCTGTGCCTGTGGATTGTTTGTCGTTGGATCTTGGCTGAGTTTCTGGTGCTTGCATAGTCTCTTTGAAGTTAAGCTTTCCTTTCCCCTTTGTATTTTGTTTGGGTTCTGTGTGTTGCATTTCCCTATAGTTTGTGTTAGGCCTGAAGTAGACTCCTGTTTATCCTTCCTTTTGGAGGAACAGGTAGTCTCGTGCTTGCCATTAGTTCCAGGGTCCTATAGGACTCTAGGTATTCCTGCGTATGAACTCACCTACCTTTGGGGTCTGTTCATACTGGTAGCCAGTCAGGATTTTTGTTAGGGTTTTCACTAGGAGGTATCTATCTTCCTTCCCTAGTTCTCAGGCCTGATTCCCTGTTTCCCCCTTCTCTGCTCAGTGTGGTGTTTCCCTCCCACACCGAAGCATGACACATAGCCCTGGTTTGTGACTTTTTGAATGCCTATGTGCCTAAATTTAGGGCCACATTTTTTTTATGCTACCTTCGTGACTGGATAGATGGGTGTGGCAGAGGCAAGGCCATCAATCTAGGCCAATTTACTAACATTTACCCCTGGGGGTAACCTAGAGGTTGAAGCAGATTTAAATCTAGGTGCATTGGCTGCAATAAGTAAGGCGCATCCTTGGCGGCGGAGGTTATATCACAGACTGGCGTAAAATGTCAGTCTTTGTTAAATGACCGTAAATATGGCATTTTTCAAATGCTTTGGACGGTCACAGCCATTGAGACTACTACAGATGCCACCTAGAGCATCCACATATGTATTATTGGTAGTTTACCTGCAATATTTGCAGCCCATAACTCATATGAGAGAGCTGCATATCATGTGCAACCAGTCCCAGCAAGGTTTTCTAGGATTTTGTGTAGTTTTGCTTTTATATTTGCTCGTGTTTCCTTTATATTTTTGTTTGCCAAAACCAGAAATGGATCCCAGCTTGAGAGAGCTGTCAACATCTGCTCTTATTCTTGATAAAATACGTATAAAGCAAACCAAGTAAACAAGCTGTGCATGGGTCCTGGCCCTGACATGAGCAGAACCAAGCACAGTGCCTCCATACTGGTCAGCAACAGTGCCTGCATAAGACTTGCTACACACTGTATTTGAGCTGTCTTCAGAAGTATAGATTGAGAGGATTTTCCACTCTGTAACTCCATATGAAGGCTGCCACATATGCCACAATATACCTATACAGCCAATTGGTCACACTGTAAAAAAATATATTGTGTGGTAAAAGATATACCAATGCATGCTGGGCACCCTTTTGGCATACATCAGATGAATGTGGCCCTATGGGTATCATTCTGTCTTCATATACGTTCACACAGTGTGCAGTCTGACATTTAGCATACAACATTCCTGTCTTCCAAATAAGAGGACTATTTTCTGTTGTCTAACTTGTTTATTGGTCAACAGGAGTAACTGTGTGATCAATTGTTTGGTAAAACTATAAGAATACAAATAACATGAATAAGTATATAGCATAGACTTGCATGTACTGTAAAATTACATTAACAGAGAAAGCACATGTCCAAGATGGCTGCCTATACATAAGATTGCATAGCTAACACCTAACAGTATAATAACTTCCCTGAGCCAATGATAACTAGCTGAACAGCTCTGAAAAACACAATGTCCCTGAAACAAATGTAGAAGTCTCACCAGATATGATTGCAAAAGGATGGTGGAGTTTAAGGAGAAGATATGCAGAAGGACAGCTCTGCTGATGTGTCCTTTATGACTGGAGGCTGGGCTTCTCTTTCCCAGAATGCATTACACTCCCACAATACAAAAATCTTTATTAACAGAAAAACAAAGTGTAGTACATTTTAAGGAACGGTAGATGGTGCTATAACCTAACTAATCACTACAGAAATACGAAAATTGCAGCAGAATGAATTAGAAATGAAATGGACATGATCTGAAATGAATCTCCCTGTGCAGAGACAGAACACTCCCCGTCTGGCGTCAACAGACGCTACCACGAGGTCCTTATTTCTTGGCTGCCCATTTTGGTCAATGGTGGAATCAAGCTACTTCAAAGCGCTATCTTTAGAGACTGTTTGGCCTTTGCTGAGGTAGTCTATTTCCTTAGCATGACATTCACATTGTACAATTCGAATTATTATGTTCTTGGAC
Organism: Bufotes viridis; assembly: GCA_033119425.1. Lineage (NCBI taxonomy): Eukaryota > Metazoa > Chordata > Amphibia > Anura > Bufonidae > Bufotes > Bufotes viridis. The sequence continues at coordinate 148,960,235 of CM065590.1, read as the reverse complement.
CTTTCCAGATTAGCAGCGGTAAAGGTATGTTTGCAGTGATGCCAACCTTTGCAGGGCTTCTGGCTCACAGGTAATATCAGAGCTGTATGGACTACACAGACTATAGCACAAAAGAGCAACATCTAGGTGGAGAACCTGCTGAAACAAGGGGATTTGAGATGGTGGTCCGATGTCACTTTACATAGAACAGATACTTCAGGTCGGATCTCTTCATCGGCATCTGGGTCTACCAATTCAAATTTGTCGGATCCGATATTGCAAGGTGTTGAACGGTACAGGAATGCAGGACCCATAAACCATGTTGTGTCCTTAAGGTGGCTTGGTGCGACGGATCCAGTCACGTGGTCCGCAGGATTATGGTGTATGGGCATGTGTGCCAGTGTTTAGGACAAGTGGATCTCCTGATCCTTAGAACCGATTGCAGACGTAGACATAAAAATGTCTGGTCTCGTTGCAGATATATCCTAGGACTACCTTGCTATCCGTATAAAACTCAAATTCTTCGATTTCTAGGTTCATTCCTGAACTTAGAAGTTCAACCAACTCCACTGCAAGCACAGCAGCGCAAAGCTCTAGTCTTGGAATTGTGTGTTGGCGGAGTGGCGCTAGTTTGGTCCGGCTCATGACAAATCCTATATGGCATTGTTCTTTTACATCAATCGTCTGTAGGTATGCTACGGCAGCAATTGCCTTGACTAAAGCATCGCAGAAGATATATAGTCTTTGCATCTTGACTTCAGTAGATGGCACGTAAGCATAGGGTTGTGCCACATGAAGGCTGGTCAAAGCTTCGAGAGATTTCTTCCTTTTTCTTCATGGAAGTGGATCATCTCAATGAGACATCTCTGTGGTCAAGTCTCTTAACATCATTTTACCTTGGATGGTAACAGGCGCTACAAATCCCAGAGGATCATATAAGCTATTTATGGTGGACAGGACTCCTCTGCGTGTGAATAGCTTTTCTTCCTTGCTGATTTGGAATGTGAATGTGTCTGCCTTTAAGTCCTACAGCAAACCAAGACTCCGCTGCATGGGAAGGGAGTTGGTGCTAAGATCCAAGTGCTCTAGATCAATTGAATGGTCTTAGGGTGAGAAGGCTTCCATTAACTCACGGCTGTTGGATGCGATTTTGTGCAAGTTCAGATTAGATAGAGCGAGCATTTCTTGATTCCTTTTTAGAAGACTGGTTGCGGTCTCGTTAGTGGGTGTGGATTTCAAGCAGTCGTCCACGTAGAAATCTTTTTCCACAAAGGATCTGACATCTGACCCATACTTTGCTTCACCCTCTCGGGCTGAATGTCTGAGACCATAGATAATGACTGCAGGGGAAGGACTGTTTCCGAAGATGTACACTCTCATTTGGTACTCTACAATGTCTTTATTGGAATTTCACCAATGTGAAATGAACAGAGCTAGTCACTCTATCCTACTTCATCTATCAGGTGCAGGTAAGACAGACTAAGGGCCCTTTCACACTAGCGTTTTCAGGATCCGGCATAGAGTTCCGACGTCGGGGCTCTATGCCGGAAAGAAACGCTTCAGTTACAGATAATACAACCGCATGCATCCGTTTGAATGGATCCGCTTGTATTAACTTTAGCTATTTTTTAACATTGCCAAGACGGATCCGTCATGAACTCCCTTGAAAGTCAATGGAGGACAGATCCGTTTTCTATTGTGGCAGATTGGGTCATGACGGATCCGTTTTGCTCCGCATCCCAGGACGGAAAGAAAACCGCAGCATGCTGCGGTATTTTCTCAGTCCAAAAAACATTCAGTGACTGAGCTGAAGACATCCTGATGCATACTGAACGTATTTCTCTCCATTCAGAATGCATGGGAATAATACTGATCAGTATTCATCCGGCATAGAGCCCCGACGACGGAACTCTATGCCGGAACCTGAAAACGCTAGTGTGAAAGGACCCTTACAGTATTATTCAGAAGTTTTGAACAAAGCGACTTTGGATGAAGCATCCGAAGCTCGCTTTGCTCAACACTAGTCCTCATGCATAACGGTTACAGTCCACTCCACAAGTAGAGGGTACAGTTCTTGAATCACAACATTACAATTACAATGGCAGAAGGTGGTGGTTTTTCACAGACTCACCTGACAGACTAGTGGACCCCTGGGATAGCTACATCTCCTGGTACTGGCTGTATCGGTTCTGTGCTGACTTGCTAAGACTGCACCACGCTCTCTCCAGCAGCTAGCTATGCCTGTTGCCAGTGGTGTATCTTGGTTTTGTGCTGCCCTAGGCGAGACTAAACTCGGGCACCCCCTAATATAAATTTGACCCGCCCCTTCCTGTCAAGGCCAAACCCCTTTCTCTGTAAACCCCGCCCTTCCTTTTAGGCTCCATCCTTTCCTGTATTCCTGTATTTAAAAGTGAATAACGACAGCCACACCTCACACCCCTCCCTTGATCCCACTAAGTGTCATCCACAGATCCCCCCTTAAGTGTCATCCACAGATCCCCCCCTTAAGTGCCATCCACAGATCCCCCTCCTTAAGTGCCATCCACAGATCCCCCCCCTCAGTGTCATCCACAGATTCCCCCCCTCTTTAGTGTCATCCACATATTCCCCTCCTTAGTGTCATCCACAGATTCCCCCTCAGTGTCATCCACAGATTCTCCCCCCCTCAGTGTCATCCACAAATCCCCCCACCTCAGTGTCATCCACAGATTCCCCCCCCCTCTTTAGTGTCATCCACATATTCCCCCCCCCCCTTAGTGTCATTCACAGATTCCCCCCCTCAGTGTCATCCACAGATTCTCCCCCTCAGTGTCATCCACAGATTCCCCCCTCAGTGTCATCCACAGATTCCCCCTCTTTAGTGTCATCCACATATTCCCCCTTAGTGTCATCCACAGATTCCCCCTCAGTGTCATCCACAGATTCTCCCCCTTAGTGTCATCCACAGATTCCCCCTCAGTGTCATCCATAGACTCTCCCCCAGTGTCATCCGATTCCACAGATTTCCTACCTAGCGCCGTTGTAGGTAATTTATTCACTCCACTTGCCTGAGAGAAGCGCCGGAAGACTCACACAGGCATTGAAGTGCGCATGCGCCTGCCAGTGCGCCTGTGAGTCTTCCGGCGCTTCTCTTCTCAGGCAACTTGCCTGAGAAGAGAAGCGCCGGAAGACTTACAGGCGCACTGGCAGAGGCATTGAAGTGCGCATGCGCCTGCCAGTGCGCCTGTGTGAGTCTTCCGGCGCTTCTCTCAGGCAAGTGGAGTGAATAAATTACCTACAACGGCGCTGGGCGGGGAGGAGCGGCGCCGGCGCACCCCCAGCAGCGCAGCCCGGACAAAAAAATCTATCACTGAGGCAAACAAGGCATCTTGCCGCCCCATTGGAAGTGCCGCCCTAGGCAAATGCCTTGTTTGCCTCGTGATAGATACGCCACTGCCTGTTGCACCCTTCCCCTCAGAGACACTTTTCTTGACCCTCCTTGGGACTGTAGTGTGACCATCCATGTAGGCCACAACCTGGATGTCTCAACTCAGCCTGACATTTATACGTCACCTTGTCACCACCATCACACTGTCGCTGGTCAAATAGCAGAACAAAAGACTCCTTTTTGGCAGGAGACAACCCCCAGTTATTGGCAACACAGCACCACCTACCAGCAGAGTTATCACTATAGACTCTAATCACTAAGAGACCCCCCCACCGCCCCCATGGTCCACCGACTACACATACTCATATGTGGGAAAGTGCCATGCTACATCAGCAAGACTTAAAGATGTTGTCCAGCCTTTAGTAAGTGATGGACTACCCTCAGGGGTTCGACACCCTGCACCCCCAGCCAGTTAGCTGTTCAGGTGTAGTTCTGTCTCTAGAAGCTGGTGCCCGAACTATAAAGCACCATCAAACTGTAGTGGAGGGAGATGGTTACTACAGTGCATCTGCTGGTGAGTTCAATGGGAGCAGCGCAGTAGTAATAACCTGGAGCTCTGTATTTTTGGCACTGACGTCTAATGATGGAGCTACACTCTCTGTCCAGCTGACTGAGGTTGACACCCATGCCCAGTTCAACCCTTCAACTGCCACCAGCTGCAGCACAAAGGACACAACCCTAAGCATCCGACTTGAAATAAATCTAGCAGAGCAATTGGAGCAGTGAATGTGGCGATCTCTGGATTCATGTGAAGTACAGGGCTGGTTCTAGCTTTGTTAGAAAGAGACTGTTATGTGCTATATGATATTTGATTTTCATTTATTTTTTTTTATTACCTTGAGGATAACCCCTTTAAAGTCACAAACACAGAATAATAAAATATGCAAGTAATATGCATTTTTTTTCACCTATTTACCATGACAAACATATTGGTTAAAGACACAGGCATCTTATAATTCACAGTAACCCCTTTCCCCCAGCAGTCTGCCCTAGGAGGGAAAGAAGAGGGCAACCTATCCAACCTAACCATCAGAGCAATACAGTACAGTATGTCCATATTATCAGCTTTTGGTAAGGTGGGTGCATTCATACCCATTATAGGTGTATAGTGTCTGGAGGGGACATTGCTAGTCTCTCACACAGCAAAAGACTGGAAAATGTCACTGGTTCGAAGTTATCTTATTAAAATACTGTATGTTCTAGCGTATAAGACTACTTTTTAACACATGAAAATCTTCTCTAAAGTCAGGGGTCGTCTTATACGCCGGTATACTGCGTGCTGAAACTTAGGAGGACCTTTCACTGGTCCAACGATTGTTAGATAATGATATGTATATGTAGAGCGGCGCCCAGGGATCTCCCTGCACTTACTATTATCCCTGGGCGCCGCTCTATACATACGGTATATATCATTATCTAACAATTGTTGGACCAGTGAAAGGTCCTCTTTACTTCCAAGCTGGACTGGAGAAGCTGTCCTTCTCCAGCTTCAGGGACAGGCGCCCTCTAGCTGAGCCACTGTGCGCTGCATCCCGGCAAGTCGCTCCTGAGGCAGCCCCCTCCCCCTGCTCTCAGTGGTTTTCTCATGCTCGGATCGTCTGTTTAATTTTTATTTGGTGTGTGTTGGAAGAGGGGTAGTCTTCTACGGCGAGGATAGCCCAAACCCCATATTTTAACAGGAAAAGTAGGGGGTTGTCTTATATGCCCAGACGTCTTATACGCCGGAAAATACGGTATATAAAATATCCTGTGCCAATAAAAAGAATTGGTATAGCTAGTCATTACAAGACCTGTACAAAAGACTAGAGGACATCTGGGTGTATTCATTCATTCATCAGTGAAAGAAAGGGATATTTACAGCAATAGTGGCTTCATTTTGGATTCTTCTATGCAAAGACAATTACATTTTTTAAATGCAGAAGAGTAATGAATTATCAAGAGCATGATAGTCTAGTGTAGTATGGAGTGGGGGTCAGTATGAAATGTGTTTTTCTTAATCTAGTGATGACTTTACAATGTACAGCATTAGCGAAGAATATCAAACTACCTTAGTAAAGGGTACATTCATTTAGTTATAATACCTTCCTCACCAGCACTAACAATAGTACAGTACATTCAATAGTCAAGTAACGTATTTTAGGAAAATAAAGCTTGTGCTGCCACCTTGTGTTCAACTGAAAAACTTCACTAGTGATCGCTTAGGACAGAAAATGATGTGGGGCCTACAGGGTTCCTGGACAGCTACTCAGGCTGTAAATTCTTATGGTTGTGATATTTTTAATTATTATCACTCCGCACTTTAATTATTAGATGTATGTTAACCATTACAAAGGCTCCACCGGAATAGCTCTGCCGAAAAGTCATGTTTTGCTAAAATCTTTGTAACTTTTTGAAAGTTTACACTACGCTCAACCATTTTCTGAAAAGTGTGTGGGGCATTAATGAGGGGAAGGGGTATATCTGCCTGATAGGAGATGGCATCGATTTCAGCTGTATTTTACACCAGTTTTCTGCCATTAAAGGAGTTTTTCGAGAGCTTTTTAGCTGATGACCTGTCCTCTGGATAGGTCATTAGTACCTGTTGGGTGGGTGTCCGACACCCGGGACTCCTGCCGATCAGCTGATTGAGAAGGCATTGGTGCTCCTCACACCTTACCTGTATATTGTGTAGTGACAGTGCTTGGTATTGCAGCCCAGACCCATTGACTTGAATAGGGCTGAGCTGCGCCTAGGTTGTGCAACATCACATGAGCTAGGAAAAGCTCAGAGAAGGCCTAATGTGAACCCCGGTGCCTTCTCAAACAGCTGATTGGCGAGGGTCCCGGTTGTCAGACCCCCACCAAACAGATACTAATGACGTATCCAGAGGACAGGTCATCAGTTAAAAAGTCTTGGAAAACTCCTTAATGGCAGAAAACTGGTGTAAAATACAACTGAATTGGATTGAGATACCAAAAAGCCATTCACTTCCATTAGGGTCCATTTACACGTCCATATGAATGGGTCCGCATCCTTTCCGCAATTTTGCGGAATCGGTGCGGACCCAATCATTTCAATGGGGCTGCAAAAGATGAGGACAGCACACGCAAGAAAGATAGAGCATGTCCTATTCTTGTCCGCAGCCACGGACAAGAATAGGCATTTCTATCACAGGGCTGGCCATGTGCGGACTGCAAAATGCAGAATGCATATGGCCGGCGTCTGTATTTTGCGGATCCGCAATTTGCGGACATGTCAATGGACCCTAATACTGTCATTTACAGTGGATTTATGGTGCAGACAACGTCCTCATGACCTCATAACTAGTGGCATAACTATGTGAGAGTGAAAAGATGTGGTCACTCCATATTGGACATTGTTCTGCTACATGTACCCTATGAGAAATCGTCACCCGCACCAAGATATTAGCTTATCTATAATGAATTGTTTGTCTTATATATTGTATTAGGGTACTTTCACACTAGCGTTTTGGATTCCGCTTGTGATATCCGTTTCAGAGCTCTCACAAACGGTCCAAAACGGATCAGTTCAGCCCCAATGCATTCTGAATGGATAAGGATCCGTTCAGAATGCATCAGTTAGGTTCCGTTCCGTCTCTCTTCCGTTTTGGAGGCGGACACCAAAACGCAGCATGCAGCATTTTGGTGTCCGTCTGAAGAGGCGGAGCCTAACGGATCCGTTTTGCATTACAATGTAAGTCAATGGGGACGGATTTGTTTTCAATGACACAATATGGTGCATTTGAAAACGGATCCGTTCCGCATTGACTTTCAATGTAATTCAAAACGGATCCGTTTTGGACTTTGTCATTTTTCTCTTAACTAATGCAAACGGATCCGTTCTGAACGGATACAAACGTTTGCATTACAGGTGCGGATCCGTCTGTGCAAATAAACAGACGGATCCGCACCAACGCGAGTGTGAAAGTACCCTTACTTTATTTCCTGGAAATGTGGGATGTTAGGTGTTATACATGTGCTGTTAACATGTCTGCTGCCATCTACTGGTGCTTCTGACAAGTTCTGATGCCTTGTGTGCGTCTCAATAAAGTTATTGTTGTCATATTGTTCATTATCTTTTAGAAAATGTACAGAGGCCTGAGAGGCTGGTTTTCTCAGAGCGTAGACCAAGACCTCATCCACATCTGGGGTCAGGAAAAAAATTCATGTATCATGATCTTCATCTTGATATGTCCATGCTGTCGTCAGTCTGCCAAGCTGTAACACGGCAAGAAGCCATGTTTCTGATTTATAGAAATGACAAGCTCATGACCAAATCCTCACAGAAAAGTAGAGAGCGGGGGAGGGGAGAGGAAATGACACTAGTGCTGTTGGTGTAAAGCAGGGGTCAGCAACCTCCGGAACTCCAGGTGAAACTACATCTCCCATCATGCACACTTGCATGGCTGTTCTTTGAGCTCCCACAGAAGTGAAAGAAGCATGCTGGGAGTTGTAGTTGGAGTGCCAAAGGTTGCTGATCCGTGGCCTAAAGGGTGGATATTTGAGTAGTGCTGATTTTACTCACTTTATGAGTGGGGTATTTGGGTTCTGAAAATGGTTTTCTGAGGTTAGAATTTTTTTTTTTTTTTTTACAAAAACATAAGTTAAATAAAATACCACCACCCCAGCATAATTAATTCCCCTCATGCAAACTGTAATCTATACATAAATATATACTGCTAAATAATATCTAGTATATATACTATATAGAACCAGCATAAAGGGGCCAAACCTGACTACAGGGATTGTCTTATGTCAAAGTAAGTCTTAAGTAAGTCAAGTAGAGAAAGTTACTACAAGGCACTTACTAATGTATTGTGATTGTCCATATTGTCTCCTTTGCTGGCTGGATTCATTTTTCCATCACATTATACGCTGCTCGTTTCCATGGTTACAGACCACCCTGTAATTCATCAGTGATGGTCGTGCTTGCACAATATAGGAAAAAACACCAGCCTATGTGCGTTCCCAGGGTCCCAACCAGCAGAGAGGCCGAGGCTTTTTCCTATAATGTGCAAGCACGGCCACCACTGCTGGATTGCAGGGTGGTCTGTAACCATGGAAACGAGCAGCGTATAATGTGATGGAAAAATAAATCCAGCCAGCAAAGGAGGCAATATGGCTAATCACAATACATTAGTATTTCGCTTGTATTAACTTTCTCTACATGATAAATGCTACTTACTGAAGTGACACAACCCCTTTAACACAATATCTACATATTAACACTACATACCATCATATTACCACCATGTGCGCGGTGTCACACATAGCATTTTTAGGAAAATAGCACCTGAAAAGAACCCATGTTAAAAATTGTCTTAAAAAAAAGCACTAAAAAATAGCAAACAAGTCCTTGTCCCACACAAAGAACATGGGACCCGTGTAGCGTGCAGACTGGGCATCTGTAAAAAGATGTATGGGTGGTCACTAAGGGGTTAAAACAGACTGCACACGCAGTCCCATTCATTTGAATAAACACGTTCTGTGAGAAAAATGGACAAATATAGAACATGCTGCAATTTTTTAACTGTGGACCGATGTGCCATGCAAAAAATCACAGGGATCTCAAGTCTCCCGGAAGTTCAGGGAGTCTCCCGCTATTAGATAGCGGCTCCCTGACGCCCGCATGTGAAACAATATATCCTGGAAAGCAGGGGGAACGGCGTTTCTGCACTTTTTTCACAGCAGGAACGCCGTTCCCGTTCAGGGCAAAAGGACCAGGAAGCGGTGGAGGCTTTGTACTCACCACTTCCTGGTCCTCGGCTGTCGGCTCTGCAGCCTGCACACAGGAGTGAGTCGCTCTGTGACCTCACGCTGTGCGCAGCCTTCACAGCACAGCCGACAGCATCAGAAGAGGAGCGGCGGCGTCCAGGAGCAGGAGAGGGTAAGTGTTTTTTTTTTTTTTTATGGACTGGTGAGAGGCATTGACTGGGGGCTGGTGAGAGGCACTGTGGGCTAATGGAGAGGCACTGGGGGCTAATGGTGAGGCACTGGGGGCTAATGGAGGGGCACTGGGTGCTAATGGTAGGCACTGGGGGCTAATGGTAGGCACTGGGGGCTAATGGAGAGGCACTGGGGGCTAATGGTGAGGCACTGGGGGCTAATGGTGAGGCACTGGGGGCAAATGGTGAGGCACTGGGGGCAAATGGTGAGGCACTGGGGGCAAATGGTGAGGCACTGGGGGCTAATAGAGAGGCACTGGGGGCTAATGAGAGGCACTGGGGGCTAATGAGAGGCACTGGGGGCTAATAGAGAGGCACTGGGGGGCTGGTGAGAGGCAATATGGACAATCACAATACATTAACTTTCTCTACATGATACCTGCCATTTGCTGAAGTGACACAACCCCTTTAAGGCTCCTTTCACATTAGCGGCAGCCTTCTCCGGCAGGTGAACAGCCTGACGGATCCGTGCTGCCGCTAGTGCACGCGTGTCACCGGAGGTCTGCTCCAGCCCTATCGACTATGTCATAGTTGTATGCTTCTGCATGTTTGCCGTGCTGCCGCGGGACCTACGGCCCTCCCCCATTATAGTGAATGGGGCCGGAGCAGACCTCCGACGGCACGTGTGTGCTAGCAGCAGCACAGATCCGGCAGGTTGTTCACTCACTGCCGGAGAAGGCTGCCGCTAATGTGAAAGTAGCCTAATGCCTCCTTCACACCATACACTCTCTTGGTTTTTTATCTTTTGTTCGCTTGTAAAAAAACACCAAGGTGGAAATTAAGCCAGACTGCTTTTTCCATATCCCAGTCTTGATCTCCCTGCATAGGAGTAAGATGCACCTAATTTATTAAGAGGCAAATGCCTCTTAATAAATTATTTGCATCTCTGGCACTCCGTGCACCAGAAACTAAGACTTCAGCTATAACTTACGCAAGTTTCTGGCATAAGTTATAGTAAATCTGGCGACCTCCACTAAGCCCTCCCCCCTCCTGATAGGCCCCACCTCTTTTCTTGCTGCTTCAGAAAAGTGTTGAGAAGCTTAAAAAGTTGCATGTTATGCCGTAAATGTAACAAATGTAAAGTTATGCACATGGGAAGGAATAATGCAAGTCACCCGTACATATTAAATGGTAAAACACTCGGTAACACTGACATGGAAAAGGATCTAGGAATTTTAATAAACAGCAAATTAAGCTGCAAAAACCAGTGTCAGGCAGCTACTGCCAAGGCCAATAAGATAATGGGTTGCATCAAAAGGGGCATAGACGCCCGTGATGAGAACATAGTCCTACCACTTTACAAATCACTGGTTAGACCACACATGGAGTACTGTGTACAGTTCTGGGCTCCTGTGAACAAGACAGACATAGCAGAGCTGGAGAGGGTTCAGAGGAGGGCAACTAAAGTAATAACTGGAATGAGGGATCTACAGTACCCTGAAAGGTTATCAAAATTAGGGTTATTCACTTTAGAAAAAAGACGACTGAGGGAGATCTAATAACTATGTATAAATATATCAGGGGTCAGTACAGAGATCTGTCCCATCATCTATTTATCCCCAGGACTGTGACTGTGACAAGGGGACATCCTCTGCGTCTGGAGGAAAGAAGGTTTGTACACAAACATAGGAAAGGATTCTTCACTGTAAGAGCAGTGAGACTATGGAACTCTCTGCCTGAGGAGGTGGTGATGGTGAGTACAATAAAGGAATTCAAGAGGGGCCTGGATGTATTTCTGGAGTGTAATAATATTACAGGCTACAGCTAGTAGAGAGGGGTCGTTGATCCAGGGAGTTATTCTGATTGCCTGATTGGAGTCGGGAAGGAATTTTTTTTTCCCCTTAAGTGAGGAAAATTGGCTTCTGCCTCACAGGGGTTTTTTGCCTTCCTCTGGATCAACTTGTAGGAAACAGGCCGAACTGGATGGACAAATGTCTTTTTTCGGTCTTATATACTATGTTACTATGTTACTATGTTACCCTTCAATGAATCAAGAAAATGTACCAAAAGGCCATAAAATACCACAGACAGAAAAACCTTTATAGAGCATTTCATATTTCCCTAAAAAGTGGTTGCATGAAAAAATGCTATTTACATGAGCATATTCCGGATGTATTACGTGTAGGTATTTACCTCTGATCTGAGTGACAGCTGTAGCAGCCAATCAGGAGAATGCTAGAACTGTCACTCAGAGCAGAAGAAAGGGGCTTGGGAGCATTTAGTGCAAAGAGCCCACAATCGTGGGAGTAACACTTAGATTTTTCAGTCCTGTAATCTGCATGACCATTACATGGGGTACGTTCTGTGACAAACCCTACATTGCGCGGTAGTTTCCATTATAAACAGAAAGTATAATGCATATGAACAGAACCTTAACCCCTTAGTGACTAGGCCTGAAAGGGCCTTAAACGAGTTTTCCAGGAATTAAGAAAATAAAAATATGCATATATATTCCCAAATATAGTCATTATTTATAATGGTTTGTTTTGTCTGGGGAACAATCATCAGGAGAGATAAAATGGCCGCCGTCCTGTTAGTACACACAAAACCTGTCCTAATCACACAGCAGGACAAGTTACTTCACAACACTGAGAGAAAGAGCTGCCTCATCTTCCTCTCCTAACTGTCAGGGATTATGATCCTGAATACAGTTTAACATGATCTTTAGCTGAGTCTCTTTAGGTAAGGAGTCCATGAGGAGACATGAAGTACAAAGAGGAGGTGGGGTATGGATAATGAACATCAGCACTTGTATTCAGTCTCCATTACCACAGTCTGTCCGTACTCTCTATACTTGTCTCCTCATGGACTCCATTCCTACAGAGATTCAGCTAAAGATCTTGTCAGCTGTAGTGATGAGTGGCAGGGGCTATATTCGAAATTCGCAATATTTTGCGAATATTTGGGTGAATATTTGTCATATATTCGTGAATTCACAATATTTAGCGGTTATTTTCTTGATTTTAAAAAATCGGCAGTGTAATATTCGTGTATTGCGTGCGCAATACAGGCGTGGGTCACTTTGGGTAAATTTTTCAAGCTGCTAGAAGTTTACCGAGACTGGAGAAAATGGTTGGCACAGCAGAACATTACAATAGCTTTATATGCAGATAGAGGGCTCCGATATATTCGCAATTGTGAAAATCGGCAATTAATGATGCGCATATTTTGGCGCAATACGTGCAACTGGTGACATCACAGCACTATGTCTGTAGTATGTATGTATGGACAGCAGAATCACACTACCTAATACCCTACACTAATCTAACCTACACTGACTATCTCCCCCTAACTATCTGTATTATATATATGTTAACTGTATAATGTAATGACACGGGAAAGCACAGAGCACAGCAATGACACTGCTGTCTCTCTCAGAACTCCATTACACTGCAGAAAATGGCTGCTGGGGAGGTTCCTATATAGTAAGAGGTAGGCAACTTTCCTATTGGTTGCTAGGGATGTTGTTAAGCTCAGACAAAGACATTGCAGCCTTCTCATTGGCCCATAAGCAAGAAGAGAGGTTACTGATGAAAAAAAATCTAGAATAAAAATTATGAATATATAGCACTATATTCTAAATAGTTGCGAATTGGCGAAGTGCTGTTATTCATGATTAATATTCACGATTTGAATATTCGCGCCCAACACTAGTCAGCTGTATTCAGGATCATAATCCCTGCCAAGCAGAGCAGAGAGGAGGACGAGGCAGCTCTTTACCTGTGAAGTAACTTGTGAAGTATCTTGTCCTTCTGTGTGATTAGGACAGGTTTTGTGTGCACTAATAGGACGGCGGCCATTTTATTTCTCCCGATGATTGCTCCCTAGAGAAAATGAGCTATTATAACTAATGAAAGGTATTTGGGTATATATTTATAATAAAGTAATATTTAAGTATTTTCATTTTCTTAATTCTGCATTTCAGCAGCCATAACTTTTGTATTTATTGATGTAGCTACAGTAGATAAGGCCGTGTTTAATTTATTTTTGGCGCTGTTTGGGGGTACATATAAAATATATAACATTTTTCCTGCACAAATATAGAAACAATTATTTTGAAAGGTTTTTTTTATACTGTTCATGTTTCCCATAAATTAATTCTTCAGGTTATTTCGATTGTGTGGATACCTAATATGTGTAGGTTTTTTTTTGTTTAATGTGTGCACAATAAAATGTATTTTATGGTATATAATGGCATTTAAAAAATATATATTCTTAGACTTTTTTTTTTATTTTTTGTTGCATTATATAACATTTTTTTTTTAATTTCATTATAGGACTACTATGTTATTACTTTGTTTTATACTTGTCCCTATACGATGGTCCCTCACCTTACAATATTAATCGATTCCGGGACAACCACTGTATGTCAAAGTTATTGTAAATTGAGTTCATAACTCTATGGAGAACTAGTAATTGGTTTAAAAACCTAAAAATCACATCCCAGAATAAGAAAATCTGAAGTTAAAAAAAGCAATAGACAGATAACCCAAGACATATAATGCAAGTCCTTAAGAAAAACAGTTAGTAATAGACTCTGGAAGCTGTAAATTACTTTTTGTGGTGAGGGCAGGAGCTTCTTCAGAGTTTTGTATAATACATACATGTACCAGAAAAATAAAATGGAGTTGCCGCTTAACTGGTATCCAAAAGAGCAGCTCATCCTGGCACAGACAGGGGGCAGTACTGGACATGTAGTACCACAGAGGAGCTACTAGACAACCAATACAGGTATTTTGCGAGTGAAATGGCCATGTTGATCGGTTGGATCAGAGTCTAGTTTCAACTTACAAAGGCCCAGAAAAGACCATTTTATGCTGAAAATATTGTATTCTGAGGCCACTGTATCTTGAGCGACCACTGTTTCAGCATACTCTAGTTTGCTAATACATTATGTTCTGTGTCTCTATCAAACATCGATGGCCCACAGAGATCTCTGTTTTCAAATTAATCCTTCTCTGGAAGCCAAAATTGCGCAAATAGTGAATAAACACCAACAAAAGTAAAATAAATAGAACATTTATTATACTCACAAAGGTAGCAAAATGTTAGGAATATCATAAAAATGCATCAGCCCTCGTATTTCTGCTTTCGCTTCATCAGGGGCGCATACTCTACCCTCATTAGGGCGTTCCATTGATATATTCAAAAGTGAGAACAAACCCCAGCCAATTATCATAAATTACATATAGTATATATATCTATAAAAATTATTTTTTCCTTTATCATTATCATACTACTCCTTCCTCTTATCCATGTCCCCCTAATAAAACACAAACTTCTAATCATATAGCTATTCCGATCACATGATTGGATTCAGCTAATAGGAAGTCACACCTCATTTTCCATTCATAAAAATCTCCTGACCCCGTCCTCAACTCCTTTTCATTCATTCTTAAATTCACTATGGAAAAAAAGACGAGTATACAAGCTCTGGCCCTATTCAAACTCTTTGGTAGTTACAAAACCAGCCTAGCAGTCAGGCCCGCACTAGCCTACAATGTATCACCTATCTAGTGAGATGGAAGAGAGGCCGTGACTGCAATACTCATTTGATACATCTGTTTCATTTTCAGAGTCTGAAGATGGCATCATTACAAACTCAAGCCATCAAGCTGATTATCTCTTCAGTGTGGATGCATCTCACCTTGACACTCAGAGGTATGTATGATGTTATAGAAAACTATTACTTATAAAAATATGGTAACATTCCAAGTGATATA
Organism: Bufotes viridis; assembly: GCA_033119425.1. NCBI lineage: Eukaryota > Metazoa > Chordata > Amphibia > Anura > Bufonidae > Bufotes > Bufotes viridis. The sequence continues at coordinate 148,945,162 of CM065590.1, read as the reverse complement.
AGCAGTGTCGGACTGAAGTCCCTTTGTCCTACCAGAGAAAAAGAATATGAGAGCCCACCTTCTGTGTATATAGGATTATAAGGGCCCACTACTGCTCCTAGAGGCTAATTAGCACATTATAAAAGTTAAAATTGTGCAGTAATGGGGGCATCCAGAAGCTTAAGATTAGGAGAGTTAGGGTCTGCAGTTGCACATTGCAGTTTAATAGGGTTAAATCTGGTGACAGAAACCTTTTAAACCTTTTAAAAAATCTTCTATGAACTCGCCATGCCCCTCACGGAATACTTTGGGCGTCTTCTTTCCAAAATGGGGTCACATGTGGGGTATTTATACTGCCCTGGCATTTTAGGGGCCCTAAAGCGTGAGAATCCAAAATGCGTAAAAATGCCCTGTGAAATCCTAAAGGTACTCATTGGTTTTAGGGCCCATTTGCGCATCTTGGCTGCAAAAAAGTGTCACACACGTGGTATCGCCGTACTCAGGAGAAGTAGGGCACTGTCTTTTGGGGTGTATTTTTACATATACCCATGCTGGGTGAGAGAAATATCTCTGTAAATGACAACTTTTTAAAAAATTTTATACAAAGTTGTCAATTTACAGAGATATTTCTCTCACCCAGCATGGGTATATGTAAAAATACACCCCAAAACACATTGCCCTACTTCTCCTGAGTACGGCGATACCACATGAGTGACACTTTTTTGCAGCCAAGATGCGCAAAGGGGCCCAAATTCTAATGAGTACCTTTTAGGAGGGCATTTTTACGCATTTTTCTTCTCACGCTTTAGGGCCCCTAAAATGCCAGGGCAGTACAAATACCCCACATGTGACCCCATTTTGGAAAGAAGACACCCCAAGGTATTCCGTGAGGGGCATGTCGAGTTCACAGAAAAAAAAAAAATTGGCACAATTTAGCGAAAATTTATATATATTTTTTTTTATTTTTGTTTTTTCCAAAGTCTCATATTCCACTAACTTGTGACAAAAAATAAAATTTTACATGAACTCACCATACCCCTCACGGAATACCTTGGGGTGTCTTCTTTCTAAAATGGGGTCACATGTGGTGTATTAATACTGTCCTGGCATTTTAGGGGGCTCTAAAGCGTGAGAAGAAGTCTGGAATCCAAATGCGTAAAAATGTCCTGTGAAATCCTAAAGGTACTCATTGGAATTTGGGCCCCTTTGCGCACCCAGGCTGCAAAAAAGTGTCACACATGTGGTATCGCCGTACTCAGGAGAAGTAGGGCGATGTGTTGTGGGGTGTATTTTTACATATACCCATGCTGGGTGTGAGAGATATCTCTGTAAATGACAACTTTTTAATTTTTTTATACAAAGTTGTCAGTTTACAGAGATATTTCTCTCACCCACAGGGTATATGTAAAATACACCTGCAGCATTGCCCTACTTCTCCTGAGTACGGCAATACCACATGAGTGACACTTTTGCAGCCTGAGTGCGAAGGGCCCAAATTCCAACAGTACCTTTAGGTTTTACAAGGTTGCTCACAATTTAGCCCGCCCAAAATGCCAGAACAGTAAACACACCCCACAAATGACCCCATTTCGGAAAGTAGAAACCCCGAGGTATTCACTGAGGGGCATAGTGAGTCCGTGGGAGATTTATTTTTTTTGCCAGAAGTTAGCAGAAGTGGAAACTTTATTATTTTTTTTCCTCAGAAAGTGTCATTTTCCGCTAACTTGTGAAAAAAAATGAAATGATACATAAACTCACCATGCCCCTCCGCGAATACTTTGGGGTGTCTTCTTTCTAAAATGGTGTGATTTGGGGGGTATTTATACTATCCTGGCATTCTAGCACCTGAAGAAACATGACAGGTGCTCAGAAAGTCAGAGCTGCTTCAAAATGCGTAAATTCACTTTTTTGCACCATAGTTTGTAAACGCTATAACTTTTACCCAAACCAATAAATATACACTTATTGGATTTTTTTTTTATCAAAGACATGTAGAACAATAAATTTAGAGAAAAATTTATATAGAAATGTAGTTGTTTTTTTTAAATTTTACAACAGAAAGTGAAAAATGTCATTTTTTTTTCCAAAAATTTCGGTCATTTTTGATTAATAGCAAAAAAAGTAAAAATGTCAGCAGCAATAAAATACCACCAAATGAAAGCTCTATTAGTGAGAAGAAAAGGAGGTAAAATTAATTTGGGTGGTAAGTTGTATGACGGAGCAATAAACGGTGAAAGTAGTGTAGTGCAGAATTGTAAAAAGTGGCCTGGTCATTAAGGGTGTTTAAGCTAGTGGGGCCGAAGTGGTTAAATGCACAATTGCACCAAACTAACTTGACTTTTTTAATGGCTTTTTGTTGTGTTAAAAGGGTTTTACAAGACTTTTAAACTGATGGCCGAACCTCAGGATAAGTCATAAGTATCTGATCTTGGGGGGGTCCATCACACGGGACCCCCGCCAATCAGTCATTTGAGAAGGCATCAGTGCTCCTTCTCCATGCTTACCAAGCACAGTGCCATACATTGTATAGCGGCTGTGCTTAGTATCTCGCTCAGCCCCATTCACTTCTATAGGGCTGATCTGTGCCTAGGCAACTTGACCAATGAACATGTCATCACTAGAGTAGGAAAAGCTGAGAGAAGGCAGTGGAGCTACTGCAAGCGCCTCTGCGTTCTCAAACAGCTGATCGGCGGGGGTCTGGGTGTTGAACCCCATCGATCACATATTGGTGACCTATCCTGAGATAGGTCAGCAATATTTAAGTCTCGGGAAACCCCTTTAAGTGCCTATTTAAAGTCTGCTGCAACTGTATATTAAGGCCTGATTCACACACCAGTGTTTGGTCCGTGTTTTACATCAGTGACTGTGAGCCAAAACCAGGCGCGATTCAGAAACACAGAACAAGTGCAGATGTTTCCATTATACCTAGGGGCATACATAGAAATCACTGGGCCCCAAAGCAAGAATCTAAATTGGGCCCCATGCCCCATTCCTAGCCCCTCCAACACTACATCTATTATACCTTGCACCTCACATATCAGTACACTGCAGCGTATACTACATACCTGTGTCCAATGCATCTATTATACTTTATAATAGATGTGTTATATATATATATATATATATATATATATATATATACACACATATATTTATGTACAGTGGTCCCTCAAGTAACAATATTAATTGTAGGTCATCAGTATCTGATCAGTGGAGGTCTGACACCTGGGAACCCCACTGATCAGTTCTTTGAGAAGGCACCAGCACTCCTGTTAGCACCATGATCTTCTCCTTGCTTACCAAACACAGCGTTGTACATTGTATAGTGGCTGTGCTTGGTATGGAGCTTAGACTCATTGAAGTGACTGGGGTTAAGCTGCAATACCAAGCACAGCTGCTATTCAATGTACACTGTTATGCTTGGTAGGCACGGAGAAGGCAGCGGTGCTCAGAGGAGCTCCAGTGCCTTCTCAAACAGCTGATTGTTGGGGGTCCCTGGTGTCAGACCCCCACCTATCAGATACGGATGACCTAGCCTGAGGATAGGTCATCAGTATCAATATCCTGAAAAATCCCTTTAACCCCTTAAGGACCCATGACGTACCGGGACGTCATGAGTATTTGGGATCACTGCTGCTCAGCCGGCAGTGATCGGAACAAGGTACCCCTGAAATCATTCAGCGGGTATCTTGTTACAATGCCCAGGGGGGTCCTGTGACCCCCCGTATCGGCGACCGCTGCAAACCGCAGGTCAATTCACTTACAACGTGTCTAAACTGTTACATTTTAACCCCCCCTTCAGCCCCCAATCATATTGACACTCTGCTAAAAACTGCTGACATCTGTGCTGCAAGATGTATGGAAGGGGTTAACGGGGAGGGAGCTCCCTCCCTCTCCCATCGGGGGCTGCTGTGCCCTTGCAGCCCCCAATTCTTGATGGGATCGCAGAGGGAGGGAGCTCCCCTCCCTCCCCATCACCCGCTGCTCTGTTCTGGCAGCGGGTGATGGTTACCATGGCAGCAGGACGCTTTCAGAGGCGTCCTGCTTGCCATAGTACTGTAAGTCTGATCAGACTAGTGAAAAGTTAAAAATACAGCACAGTACACTATATAGTGTACTGTACTGTATTATACTGACATCAGACCCACTGGATCTTCAAGAACCAAGTGGGTCTGGGTCCATTTTTTTTTTAAATAAAAAAACCACATATCACTGAATAAAAATTAAAAAAATAAAATACACTACACATATTAGGTATCGCTGCGTCTGTAAAAACCTGCTCTATAAAAATATCACATGACCTAACCCCTCAAGTAAATACTGTAAAAAAAAAAAAATGGTGTAAAAAAAGCTATTTTTTGTCACCTTACATCACAAAAAGTGTTATACCAAGCGATCAAAAAGGCGTACGCCTCTCAAAATAGTACCACTCAAACCGCCATCTTATCCCGCAAAAAATGATCCACTACATAGGACAATCGCCCAAAAAAATAAAAAAATATGGCTCTCAGACTATGGAGACACTAAAACATTATTATTTTTTTCTAAAATGCTGTTATTGTGTTAAAGTAAAAATAAAAAAAAAAAACAGTATACATATTATGTATTGCTGCGTCCGTCAAAACCTGCTCTATAAAAATATCACATGATCTAACCCCTCAAGTAAATACCGTAAAAAAAAAAAAATGGTGTAAAAAAAAGCCAATTTTTGTCACCCTACATTACAAAAAGTGTAATACCAAGCGATCAAAAAGGCGTATGCCTTTCAAAATAGTACCACTCAAACCGCCATCTTATCCCGCAAAAAATGATCCACTACATAGGACAATCGCCCAAAAAAATAAAAAAATATGGCTCTCAGACTATGGAGACACTAAAACATTATTATTTTTTTCTAAAATGCTGTTATTGTGTTAAAGTAAAAATAAATAAAAAAAACAGTATACATATTATGTATTGCTGCATCCGTCAAAACCTGCTCTATAAAAATATCACATGATCTAACCCCTCAGGTAAATACCGTAAATTTTTTAAAATAAAAACAATGTAAAAAAAAACATTTTTGTCACTTCACATTACAAAAACTGTAATAGCAAGCGATCAAAAAGTTATATGCACTCAAAAATAGTGCCAATCAAACTGCCATCTCATCCCGCAAAAAATGATACCCCACATTGGACAATCGACCAAAAACATAAAAAAAATATGGCTCTCAGACTATAGAGACATAAAAAAAAAATTTTGGGTTCAAAAATTATATTATTGTGTAAAACTTAAATAAATAAATAAAAAGTATGCATATTAGGTATTGCCGCGTCTGTAACAACCTTCTCTATAAAACTAACACATGATCTAACCCCTCAGGTGAACACGGCAAAAAAAAAAAATATATAAATACCCTATCAAAAGCCATTTTTGTCACCTTACATCACAAAAAGTCTAATAGCAAGCGACCAAAATGTCATATGCACCCCAAGATAGTGCCAATCAAACCATCATCTCATCCCGCAAAAAATTAGCCCCTACATAAGACAGTCGCCCAAAAATAAATAAAAAAATAGGACTTTCAGAATGTGCAGACACTTAAAAACAATAATTTTTTCAAAAATACTTTGTTATGAAAAACTGAAACAAAAAATACCAAAAAGTAGTCCTATTTGGTATTGTCATGTCCGTAACAACCTGCTCTATAGAAATAGCACTCGATCTAACCTGTCAGATCAACTATGCAAAAAACAAAAAATAAAAACGGTACCAAAACAGCAATTTTTTTGCAAATTTTCCATTTTAACCCATTTTTTCCAGTAACAAAGCAAGGGTTAACAGCCAAACAAAACTCTATATTTATTACCCTGATTTAGTAGTTTGCAGAAACACCCTATGGCCTCTTTCACACGGACGTCATGTTTGACGCCCGGATAAGAGGCGGGTGCGTTGTGGGAATATGCACGTTTTTCCCGTGCAGGTGCAAACGTTTGTAATGCGTTTTGCACGCGCGTGAGAAAAATCGCCATGTTTGGTACCCAGACCCAAAGCCGGACTTCATCACTGAAGTCCGGTTTCGGGTTTTCTGGAGAATAGATTATTCTCCATGGTAAGATGGACCATGTGATTGGACCATGTGATGTGACGTCATCACAGGTCCTTTAGATCTTAGCTGATGCAGGGAAAGAGAGGACAGATCGCAACTACGCGATCAAGTGGCTAAGGTAAGTTAACTTTTATTATTTTTAACCCCTTCCACTTCATTTTACTATGCATTTTTTTATTAAGAATGCTATTATTTCCCCTTATAACCATGTTATAAGGGAAAATAATAAAGATCAGGTCCTGTTGCTAAGCAACCATGCGGGAAAATCGCAACGCATCCGCACTTGCTTGCGGATGCTTGCGAATTTCCCGCAGCCCCATTCGCTTCTATGGGGCCTGCGTTGCGTGAAAAACGCACAATATAGAGCATGCTGCGATTTTCACGCAACGCAGAAGTGATGCGTGAAAATCACCGCTCATGTGCACAGCCCCATAGAAATGAATGGGTCCGGATTCAGTGCGGGTGCAATGCGTCTTCCTCACGCATTGCACCCGGGCGGAAAACTCGCCCGTGTGAAAGGGGCCTATATGTGGTCGTAAACTGCTGTATGGCCAAACGGCAGGGCATAGAAGGAAGGGAACGCCATATGGTTTTTGGAAGGCAGATTTTGCTGGACTGGTTTTTTGACTCTATGTCCCATTAGAAGCCCCCCTGATGCACCCCTACAGTAGAAACTCCAAAAAAGTGACCCCATTTTGGAAACTACAGGATAAGGTGGCAGTTTTGTTTGTACTATTTTCGGGTAAATATGATTTTTGGTTGCTCTATATTACACTTTTTTTGAGGAAGGTAACAAAAAATTGAAATTCTGAAATTTCATCTCCATTTGCCAATTACTCTTGTGGAACACCTAAAGGGTTAACAAAGTTTGTAAAATCAGTGTTGAATACCTTGAGGGGTGTAGTTTCTTAGATGGAGTCACTTTTATGGAGTTTCTACTCTAGGGATGCATCGGGGGGCTTCAAATAGGACATGGTGTCAAAAAAACAGTCCAGCAAAATCCGCCTTCCAAAAACCATATGGCGTTCCCTTCATTCTGTGTTTTTTTTGGCTGTTAACCCTTGCTTTGTTACTAGAAGAAACGGATTAAAATGGAAAATTTTCCAAAAAATCGAAATTCTGAAATTTTATCTCCATTTGCCATTAACTCTTGTGGAAAACCTAAAGGGTTAATGACGTTTGTAAAATCAGTTTTGAATACCTTGAGGGGTGTAGTTTCTAGAATAGGGTCATTTTTGGGTGGTTTCTATTATGTAAGCCTCGCAAAGTGACTTCAGACCTGAACTGGTCCCTTAAAACTTCTAAGCCTTGTAACGTCCCCAAAAAATGAAATGGCATTCCCAAAATGATCGATACAGGAAGTAGTCATATGGGGAATGCAAATCAATAACTTTTTTAAGCGGTATTACTATGTATTATAGAAGTAGAGAAATTGAAACTTGGAAAATTGCAATTTTTTTTAAATTTAGTATTTTTTTATGAATAAAAATGAAATTTTTCTACTTTATTTTACCACTGTCAGGAAGTACAATATATATGAAGAAAAAACAATCTCAGAATGGCCTGGATAAGTAAAAGCGTTTAAAAGTTATCACCACATAAAGTGACACTGGTCAGATTTGCAAAAAATGGCCGGGTCCTTAAGGTGAAATAAAGCTGAGTCCTTAAGAGGTTATTTAAGGGCTGGAATGTGTTTAACATAAAGAAAAAAGCCACTCACCTCTTTTAAGCAGCTCTATTCCAACACCACAAGGCCTGTCCCCACTGCTTCTGGTCCCCATGACGGACAGGACATCACAGTTCCATAGGAGACTAGAAGCAGTGGGGACATAACTTTGGCGCTGGAAGTGAGTGGGGGTTAATAGGTAAGTGGGATTTTTTTCTTTATTTTAAACACATTCCAGCCCTTAATTAATTTTGGCTTGGATCGGCAGACAACCCCTTTATTACATCTGCGATGTGATGTTTTGTTATAAGTTATGTTTTTTTTTGTTTCTTTTTTCTTAGAATATATAATAGTCTGGAGTACATTGAAAACAAAGCTACTGTGTTTCATGCAAGCTTCCTGAGATCACATGTCCAATTTAAAACTAAAAATATGGTCATACTTGGGCACTTTATACTCCCCCCACCCTCTCTGCATGAAGGTTGGTGACTGTCCTTTATAACTATTATATGTGTTGCCTGCCTATCTATCGTTTGACTGACCAACCAACCAATCTATCTTTCTCCATTGTATCTTATATTGTCTATTTACCTGCCTTCCTTTCTATCTACTATCTATCTTTTTATCTATCTTATCTGTCTATTTGTCTGTCTATGTGTCTATGTATTTATCTGTCTGTCTATATTATACTATCTGTCTATGTATTTATCTGTCTATGTATTTATATGTCTGTCTATATTATATTATCTGTCTATGTATTTATCTGTCTATGTATTTATCTGTCTGTCTATATTATATTATCTGTCTATGTATTTATCTGTCTGTCTATATTATATTATCTGTCTATGTATTTATCTGTCTATATTATATTATCTGTCTATGTATTTATCTGTCTGTCTATATTATAATATCTGTCTATGTATTTATCTGTCTGTCTATATTATATTATCTGTCTATGTATTTATCTGTCTATGTATTTATCTGTCTGTCTATATTATATTATCTGTCTATGTATTTATCTGTCTGTCTATATTATAATATCTGTCTATGTATTTATCTGTCTGTCTATATTATATTATCTGTCTATGTATTTATCTGTCTGTCTATATTATATTATCTGTCTATGTATTTATCTGTCTATGTATTTATCTGTCTGTCTATATTATAATATCTGTCTATGTATTTATCTGTCTGTCTATATTATATTATCTGTCTATGTATTTATCTGTCTGTCTATATTATATTATCTGTCTATGTATTTATCTGTCTATATTATATTATCTGTCTATGTATTTATCTGTCTGTCTATATTATATGGCTATGTATTTATCTGTTTACATCACTTGAAGATTTCAGTGAAAAGTGACCACTGATGTTTCATTACACACCTTCGAACCCTTTCTCGTGCCCCGTGAGTGGACCAAAACATTGCCTTGATTGTGGGTTTTAACATAGATTATAAAATGTGTGCGAACTGTAAAATGTCATTTAGAGATGAACAATTTTCTTGATGTCATAGATCACAGATTTGGTGTTCTCAGTCTCTTTAAAGAGGTTTTCCAGGAATAAAGAAAATAAAAATACTTAAGTATTAATTTACTATAAATATATTCCCTTTCATTAGTTATAATGGCTCTTTTTGTCTAGCGAGCATTCATCAAGGGGGAAAAAAATGGCCGCCGGCCTATTAGTCCGCACAAAACCTTTCCTAATCACACAAGAGGACAAGTTACTTCACAACACTGAGCCAAAGAGCTGCCTCATCCTCCTTTTATGCTCTGCTTTTCAGGGATTATGGACCTGAATACAGCTGATAAGATCTTCAAGAATGGAGTTCCTGCGGAGACATGGAGTACAGAGAGAACGGACAGGACAAACTGTAGTAATGTGGGGCTGTGGTAATGGAGACTGCATACAAGGGCTGCTGCTCATTAATCACATCCCCGCCCTCCTCTCTGTACTTCATATCTCCTCCTGATCTTCATTACTACAGAGATTCAGCTGAAGATCATATCAGTTGTATTCATGATTATAATCCCTGACAAGCAGAGCAGAGAGGAGGCTGAGGCAGCTCTTTACCTCAGTGTTGTGAAGTAACTTGTCCTCCTCTTTGATTAGGACAGATTTTGATTAAGGCTCTCCCTCTGTCTGTGCAGCGCATTGCTTATGCTATAAGCAATGCGCCGCACAGACAGAATGAGAGCGAGCGGCCACGGCGCACTGGAGTATAATGCTGCTCACTAACTGACCATGGCAGCCAGGACTTAATAGCATCCTGGCTGCCATGGTAACCGATCAGAGCCCCAGCATTACACTGCTGGGACCCTGATTACTGCCACTGCACCACCAATGATGGGGACGGACGGGGAGGGCGCACTGCCACCAATGATGGGGGGGGACCCTGTGGCCACTGCCACCAATAATTTATACTGGGGAGGGAGGTGGGGTTGAGGGTGCACTGCACCACGAATGCAAATTGAAACATTCCCGGCACCTGGCCTCTGAAAGGGCTGCGATCCGCGCAATTAACCCCTGAACCTGAGGGGTTAACTGCGCGGATTGCATCCCTTTTTAGAGGTCAGGTGCCGGGAATGTGAATCACAGGGCACAGAATGGAGCCGCCACACCGATCAGCTGGGACACGCTCCCGTCCCCACGCTGATCGGCTGAGAGTGCCACCACCACTGCACTGCCTTCCGGTATCGGGGACATTTGCACGAGTACAAGTACTCGCCAAATGTCCGGTATCGGGACATCCCTACTTTCCAGGATATATTGTTTCACATGCGGGCGTCAGGGAGCCGCTATCTAATAGCGGGAGACTCTCTGAACGTCCGGGAGACTTGAGATCCCTCTCTCTAATACATCCAAGGCCACACTCACCTGCAGCACCCAATCACTGCATGATTTTGAAAGTAAGACCAGGGGCGTAGCTAAAGGCTTATGAGCCCTGGTGCAAGAGTTTGATGGCATGGGATAGGGGTGCACCTAGCCTTTCTGCTGCTTGAGGCAAAAATTTAAATGTTCCCCCCATGCAAAATTCCAATTCCCTCCAGTCCTACTGTTAAAGGGGTTGTCCTCTTTTTACTACTGATGACCTATCCTCAAGATAGGTCATCAGTATCAGACCGCCGGGGGTCTCCCGGCACCCCGCCGATCAGCTTTTTTAAGAGAGGGCAGGGCTCATATGAGAGCTACTTTCTCTGCTCTGTTCACCTGCTCGCTGCTGCAATTGCAGTGATGAGCAGGTAAACAAAGCAGAGAAGGCAGTGCTCATATGAAAAAGAAAGCGGACTACCCCTTTATAGACATACTTGGAAAACATTACATAAAGCGCTACAGAACATACAGGGCCACACAGTGCCACATATGTACCTCTTACATCCAGTGATGTCTCCTCTGATGTAGATATTCTCTTTCCTCTTATTCTCCTTTCAGACTAGACTGCCATGATTATTTCTTTTAGCCGCTTCTTGTCTCTGCAGAGTTTAACAAACAGACATCTTACTTTCCTACTTTTCCATCATCCTCACCTTCTCAACCTCCGGACCCAAATTAGACCTCCAGACCCCCATTAGACCTCTCTAGCCCCCAGTCAGATCCTTTAGACCAGGCATCCTCAAACTGCGGCCCTCCAGCTGTTGCAAAACTACATCTCCCAGCATGCCCGAACAGCCTACAGGTATCAGCCTACAGCAGGGCATTGTGGGAGTTGTAGTTTTACAACAGTTGGAAGGCTGCAGTTTGAGGATGCCTGCTTTAGATCCTCAATCAGACCCCAAATCAGACCCTTCAGGCCCCCAATCAGACCCTTTAGACCCACAATCAGACCCTTCAGACCCACAATCAAACCCCAAATCAGACCCTTCAGGCCCCAAATCAGAACCTTCAGAACCCCAATCAGATCCAAAATCAGACCCTTCAGACCTCCAATCAGATCCAAAATCAGACCCTTCAGACCTCCAATCAGACCTCAGATCAGACTATAAAATAAATAAACAAACTTACCTCTCCTGCTCTGCCGCTCTTGGCCCCCTTGGCTTAGGGGCCCGGTTGCAACTGTGACCGCTGTGTCCCCTATCGTTATGCAAGTGGGTAAGACCTTGCCTTTAACAGCAAGCTCCTGTGGCTATTGCCCACTGCAGTTGAGTGGAGCTTTATCCAAATGCGGCAGCTGCATCACGGCTGCCTTGTGTGAAAGGAGCCTTATGTGCAACCTGAATGGAAGGTGACTACCCGATTGGGTGATTGGAGACAGATTAACCCCGTGCAGTGGCACGGATGTCACGTGCTGTGAAAGTGTGTATGTTACAATAGCACCTTCATAATTCTACCAATCAGTATGCAATAAACAGGAACACTGCTTTTACTTGGGTGTCATTTTTTATGCAGAAAAAAAATATTTTTTCATTGCAGAGATCAGAAGGGAAATCGGCAACTTCTTTTGGGAACAAGACTACTTCGTAGATATTCAGCAGGTCAGTAAACATCTAAATAATTCTTGTATCCCGTGGACATGATTTTCATGGTTTTCTTCCAGTGAGGTACAAACGAAAAACTTAAAAGGGCTTTCCCATGACTAACGTAAAAATTGAAAACCGGACATCATATAGTACATGACAACCTCTTTCTAACAAAGCTAGAACCAGCCCTGTACCTCAAATGCATCCAGGAGATCTCCACATACATTGCTCTGTTAGATTTATCTCAAGCTGACAGGTCAGGAAGCATGTCTTTTCTGCTGCAACTCAGGGGGCGTGTCCATTCTGATGCAGCTCTCTCCCTATAACATCTGAGGAGGCAGTTGAAGGATGAATGCATGTGCGACCATCTCACTGAGCCGGACAAAGTAATAAAAGAAAAAGAAAAAACAGAAGGTGGCACTATAAAGATACATTTTGTTGGCTAATATGCTAAATTTTTAATTACATGCAATTACAAAAGTATTCAGATCCAGGTACTGGTTTGAAAACTGTAGAATATTTTTAATGGGACAACCACTTTAAGGTGGCCATATACAGTCAGTAGCTGTCTAGCAGTTGGCGGTTTATCTCTTGGGAGAAAAGGATTGGGCAAAAAATTTAGTTTGCCCTATATTTTTCTCCCCTAACATCATCTCTTGGTGGTGAGTCCGGAGTTCAGCATACACGTCAGATTTTTGGCACCACCCGTCGTTCTCAGTTTGACATTAATGTGTAAGGAGGTCTTTATAAACCAGACATCTTAGATGATCTTATAGTAGTATTGTAAATTAGTATTCACTTCTACATTTGCAGAAAATGTTTATGAAAATATTCTTGCCATGCAAAAAGAATTCTTGTTTTGGTGTTGAAAGCATGTGTCAGGACAGGATATGTTGGTGACCAAAGCACAGTTGATATAATGCTCCAGCTTTAATAATATGATTGAGCAGTTTACTATACAAACACTAAATGACGCATTTTACTATCATATCAGCACATTCTAAACATTGTAACTAGATAAATGACTTTATTCTTTCAGTGTAGCGATGAAGAGGATGAGCCAATGAATCCTGAATATGATAAGAGGTAGATGTCGTATGTTCACCAACCATATGGTGTGAGCCAGATGAGATGTAGGTGGGGGATGCTTGGTTGGTATGGGTGTACGATGTAGCAGTTCCAACCTAAGCCTTGGTCAGGCACGCCGAAGATAGAGGTGACAGTCAGGAGCTGTTTACTGCAAAGAAGCTTAACCCCCTGGGATTGAGGCCTATTTTCATTTTTGTATTTTGGATTTTTCCTCCAATAACCATAACTTTAGTTTTTTTCCATTCACATAGCTATACGAGGGCTTATTTTTTGTTGGACACGATGCATTGCCATTTTCTGACAGCCGCAACTTTTTATATTTCAGTCTACAGAGCTGTATGAGGGCTTGTTTTTTTAATGTAATGTATTTTTTGTTTGTACCATGTGGTATGTACGTTTTTTTGATCACTGTTATAAAATTTTTGGGGCGGACAAAAAAAAAAAAAACAATTGCGCATTTTTCATTTTTTTTCAGTTAAGGTGCTAACCGTACAGGAATTTTAATAGTTCAGACAGTTTCAGACGCGGTGATACCGAATGTTTATTTTTTTATTGTTTATATATTTTTATATGTAAAATTAGGAAAGGGGAGTGATTTAAACTTTTAATATATTGGTGTTTTTTTATTTTTCAGAACTTTTTTTTTTTAACTATTAGATCCCTTCTCCTATTCAGATTCACGGAAAAAAGGAAAGACGTAAAACGTATACACTTTATTTGATATGCTTTAAAAAGGGTGAGAAAAGAAAACCCTAGAATAATCAAAGGACCAAAAAAAAAAACTAAGTAATAAATGCATGCCTAGAAGACTTTTACACTATAGGTCAGGGGTGGCCAACCTTACAGACACAAAGAGCCAAAAAAAATAAACGTATGACTACCAGGAGCCACAAGCTATACTTTTACAAACGAGTCACTGTATTTTTCGCCCTACAAGATGCACCTAGGCTTTAACAAAGAAAAATAAGAGAAAAAAAATATTTTTTTATCTGATCTGAGGTCTGATAAAAAAAAATCTTATTTTTCACTAGCAGAGAAAAAAAGAAAAAATATATTTTTCATCAGACCTCAGATCAGACTTCTAAATCAGATACTAAATCCTCATCTGACCTAAAATAAGATCCCCAAACCTTATCAGACCTCCAAATCAGACCCCCAATGCTCAGATCAGACAACACAAATCAGACTCCCAGTGTCAGACCCTCAGTGCTCAGATCTCCCAGCCCCCATGCTCAGATCTCCCAGCCCCCATGCTCAGATCTCCCCTTTTCTCAGATCTGATCCCCCATGCTAAGACCTGACCAATCCATGCTCAAACAAGACCCCCCCTATGCTCAGATCTGACTCCCCCATGCTCAGATCTGACTCCCCCATGCTCAGATCTGACTCCCCCATTGCTCAGATCAGGACCCCCTCCAATGCTCAGATCAGGACCCTCCATGCTCAGATCAGAACCTCCCGTGCTTAGATCAGACCCCCATGCTCAGTTCTATATTTAAAAAAAAATCTCTTCCCTCTCCTGATCAAGCACTGGGCTCCTACTTGGGCACCTGCTACTCTGCCGGTCTGACAAGCTCTCCACTGTGACCTGATGAGACCAACGTCAGGTCATAGTGCGTGTCTCCTTGTACTACATTCTCACGCTGTGTGCATCAGGCCGTAGTGGAGAGTGAGCTGGAGCTGCAAAGTAGCAACAGTGCCCGATCAGGAAGAGAGATCTGAGCATAGGGTGGAGAGTGAGCCAGCCTGACTGCTTCCCACCTCCACAGCTAGAGCCGCATTTGAAGGTGTAAAGAGCCGCATGCGGCTTAAGAGCCATGGGTTGGCCACCCCTGCTATAGGTCATGGGCATGAGGGGAACATGACACAACACACTAAGTCAGTTCCCTGTATAATCGGCTGAGTGTTTGGTCACTTAGAAAAGGGTGTATGTCTGGCTGTGTGACCGTAATAGAGATACTGGGTGATGGTGTATGTATTTAGCCCCATGTGGGGACTCTATTGAACCAGCCAGGACAATAATTGGATTTGCGAATTCTACCGTTGGAAATCATACACCCCCTGTCCCCTAATGAGGGGATAAAGAAACCAGGGGGGCTAAACAAGCCAACACAGGTAGGATTGCAACTAACTAGGATGAGGGCAGTGTAAAGAGCCCACCATAGACTGGGGTTTTTTAAATCAATGTCCCTGGGAATGGGCATGTGCGGGGGGTAAATACTCCATGCATCTGAACAAGGATGAGCTGGAGTATCACCTATTGAACACTGGTGCTCATCCAAGAAACAGGTAGGCTCAGGGAAAATTGTATTATCCCTTGGTATGTGCTCCCCACATCAAGCAGATAAGAGCAATATCACACCGCCTCCAGAATCCCCACCATGGACTGGGGGAATACAATTACTACCTCTGGATGTAGGCTAAGACAGCATCTGTATACAGGGAAAGATGAACAGGAGTATCCCCGACTAATGGTGTGGCTCTTCTGCTGGGATAAGCTGGCTCAGGTACGATTGGCAGGTTTAATGATACTCGCTCGACGCATTTCATCAAATTATAGACACATCAGGAGCGTGATACCTGCCTAACAAAACAAATGAACACTGAGCTCCACTGTGCCTCGAGTCCGCAAAAAAAAATGGAACTGACACGGATGAAAATACGTTCATGTGCATGAGGCCTTAGAGTGAATAGGATTTTCACTCTCTCCATTCTGAGCTATGCCTCGTGCATAGCTCAGTATGGAGATTGCCATGGCAGGCCTTGAGCGCTTCAGCAGCGTCCAGGCTGCCTTTGCAACCGATCAGAGCCCCGCAATTTCAAAGTGGGAGCTCTAATTGGAAGGCAGAGGGAGACGCATCCCTCTTCCTTCACTCACAGGTGCCGCGATGAGCTGGCACCCGGCGCGTATGGCGCAGGCTCACTGCAGAGGCCCGCTCCAGATATCCCCTCAGGCATTATGACATAACTGTTTTTAAAAATGTCCCAAGTGCCCAAAAAATAACCTTAGGGCTCATGCCCTCAGACACATAATGGGTCCGCAATCGAGAAAGTGCGGTACGGAACGGAGGCACGGAACCCCACAGAAACACTACAAAGCGCTTCCGTGGGGTTTCTCTCTGTGCCTCCGCACCGCAAAAAAATAGAACATGTTCTATTTTTTTGCAGTGCGGATGGATCATGGACCCATTCAAGTTCAATGGGTCTGCATCTGTCTGTGGTATCTGCACGGAACGGCCAACACACGTTCGTGTGCATGAGCCGTTAAGCCCTGATTTCAAATGCGCTTTTAATTCAATATTCTGGCACATCGCTGGTATTTTGGGTGGCGTCTTTTTTGTCACACACCATTTTAAGGGGAACCTGACAGCAAGATATTCAATGCTTACCTAAGCACATTACCTTATCTGTCCAAGCTTGTTGCCCCAGTGGTGCCCTTGTCTTGATTTAGGGTTTTATGTATACAGAAAATATAATCTTTATTGCAGCCTCTGAGCGAAGCTTGCCGTGTCCAGATCCTGACTCCTGCCCTTGACTATTGTTCGAGGGTAGTGGTTACATCCATCATCCTGTGTAGTAAAGCTGGGTGTACAGCTCCTGGCTTCAGTGCATTAGCATTACCCTGTACATAAATAGCAATAAGAGATAACACACATATAAATCCATGTAAAAAAGGGTTTTCTGTGCAAGCTTATTTTTAGAGTAACTTCTTTTGTGGTTAATATCCATACTGTTTTCTGTTAAGAAAAACGGCTGGCCGTGAACAATCAGCTGATGTGAGACTCCACACTCTTCCCAAGTACCCCGAAAATAATATGTTTTCAGGTAAATCTGATATATTAGATTTCATCACCAACAATTTTGCTTTATATTTAAAAAAAAAAAAAATCATACAAATAAGATGTTGATAACTATAGCACATCTCCAATGATATGTATTTTTCTCCGTATACAGATTTACTTTTTTAACTAATTGTTCTTTTTTATTTACTATACCATATTTTGATGTGTGATGCCATTTATGTGCTCCATCTTCTTGTTTGTTTTGTTATTCTCAGGATCAAAAAACAAAAAATATGTCCAGAAGATGACAACATATTACTACCACATATTTACTGAATGACAACATACTATACAGAATATATTGTCACCTAACAATAGTCAAAGAATCACCTATATTTTTAAAATAGATATATATTGGGCGAGCACTCTGGCACCGGGCTCAAACTGTCAGAAATCATACATTTATTACATAAAAAATCTATAAAATTACATAAAAATGACCTAAAATGTCGCAAAATATGATAAAATATAATTGCGATATAATTGCAATATAATCACAAAGAAGGGCAGTTCCTTCATGCTGACACATTGGAACTGCCCTCGTTTGTGATTGTTGTCATTTTTATGTAATAAATGTATGATTTGTGACAACTTGAGCCCGGTGTCAGAGTGCTCGCTCAATATATATCTATTTTAGCTATCCCACTTCTAGAGAGGTAGGATGTCCTCTTATTTGGGTTGGCAGCACCATACCATAGGTCAGGGATCTCAACCAGCGGCCCTCCAGCTGTTGTAAAACTACAACTCCCACCATGCCCTTCTGTAGGCTGATGGCTGTAGGCTGTCCGGGAATGATGGGAGTTGTAGTTTTGCAACAGCTGGAGGGCCGCAGGTTGAGCATGCCTGCCATAGGTAATAGGGAGTGAGCCACCACTACAACAGACTATCACCTATATTTTTACACTTTGAAATATTTCTTTTTAATTTTTGCCCCCCCCACAGGTTACACTTCCATTGACCAGTTGAGAAAATTCTCAGAAGAACTTTATGATTTTATACCTGACACCTCAGAATATCGTGTTTTATGTATTCATGGTGAAAGCAGCAATTTTCCAGGGATTAAGAATTTACATAGCAAAAAATAGGTTTGTTACCCACCACCACAACTAAATGCAATCACATGGCAGGTTTGCCTGATTACAAATTCTATGTTCCATAACTATTCATGCTTGTATTTCAATAATTTTGTGCAACATGTAATAAAATAGGATGTGTGAGAATAAGAATAGTGTTCAGGAGTTTTTAAGACATCTAAAATGTAGATAGCACTGCTATCAGCTCTCAGGTACTCACAAGTAGTAGGTACAGTAAGTCTTGTGGTGGCCACTGACAAGTTCAAACAATTACCGGCATGTAAATACTATCAGTGATTTACAGCCTTCCCTCTATGACTGTGTATACAGAGAGAGCTGTCAGTCACTGATAGTCCCTCCTCCTTGACTTCGAACATCAGAATAAGCAGGAAGTTAAATTAATGAAATATACATTTTATTGAATCTTGATTCTTTTCTCATAAATCTGTATGTCATTCTGCTCAGCTGCTCCTGCAGATTATTCTGTGCTTTCAGGGTGCATCCATAAGGCCGCATGTATTCTGCATTTCACAAAACACAGTTTGGAAAAAAATATGGATGACATTCGTGTTGCACCGTTGTTTTTTTTGCGGATCCATTGTAACAATGCCTATCCTTGTCCACAAAAAGGACAAATATAGGACATGTTCTATCTTTTTTGCCGGGCTATGGAATGGACATATGGATGTGGACAGCACACAGTGTAACGAATGGGTCCGCATCCTAGCCGCATAAAAATGCAGATCGGATGTGGACCAAAAATATGGTCATTTGAATGGGGCCTCACCCAAATGCTAAAACTCTATATGTAGTCTTTTCTCTTAGTTTGGTGCTAACTAGAGACAGGCCATTCTTTTATGAAGTCAAGTCTTGTGGTCAACCACTGTCATGAACAGTGCAGCCCTGTGTTCCACCTGCACCACTGTCCCTACCTACTTGCATGATCTGTCCTAAGTGACAGCCCACAACTGGACGGCAGTCCCTTCTTAGCTAATTTCAGGGACCTAAACCAAAATGGGAAAAGAGTAGTAAGACAAAATGAATGAAAACCAGACAGGCAAAACCAAGACTGGATTAGGATACAAAATCAGATACAACTACACAGCAATGTGGGACCAGAAGAAAACAGATGAAGTCTGCAGGCAAAGGCGAGGTCACAAACTAGCAGAGACAAATACCAGGAGGTCATGTCAGAGGGAAAATCAGTAATCAGAGGCAATGTCAAAGTAACAGGCAAAAGGTCAGTGAGCCAGAGTAGCAAACACACAACTAGCTAGTGAGACTTAGAAAACCAATCACAGGCAACTATGGCCAGCATCTGCCTGATAAAATAGCTTGCCTCAAGAAGCATGTGATGCGGCACAGACCCTGATTGGTCTGCCGTCTGGGCTCCATGATGGGTTGAGCTGCCCAACTGTCAGTGGGTCTGGTTGCTAAAGCCGCAGAGGGCCGCCTGCACCACCTCCATATTTTGTCCGGACTCACTGCGGGAGCACAGACAGGTGAGTGCAGGACACCCACAGTCATCCATATGGATATAGGTATGCACAGAAATGTGCTCTTCCCAGCTACCCCATCTATTTTCTGCCTTTTTATCAGTCTTTTACATCAGTGGCCTGGTACATCAGGGTGTGCCCCAAGGGAAGAAAGAGTGAGCCCTAAGTAGCGTGACTCATTTATTATTTTCTACTTGAATCCAGCTGGCGTAGATTTAAGCAAATCGCACAGCCAGTGCCTAAGTTATGCAGAGGCTAGCGCCTCTACATAACAGGTGCTTCAAGCGCCAGCACAAGGTTATTAAGAGCGGCGTCTAAAATGCCGGTCTTAATAAATGACCCCATTAGTGTCTGATCCATGTAGGTCTGATCACTGAGACCCCCCCACTGATCATGAGAACATCAGTTCTGTGTCCCCAATTTAAATGGAATGGTCGTAGAGTAGTGCACTACTGGTCCAAAGTCTATGGAAATTTCGAAAGACAGCAGAGCACAGCACTCAGCTTACTCTGGCTGTCCTACACAGTTTGAATGGAGCGGCAGTGTGCATATCCGACCTGCGACTCCATTTGTATGTGGGACGCAGAGCACTTATCACCTATCACACACTTATAACTAGTGTCAACTTGTGTTTTAAGTTCGGCGTCCAAAGTTCAGGTTGGGGTTATCGAAGAATTCCGTTATGGATTCCGCTACCACGGACCATAATAGAATTTTGAATCTATAAGGGGATTCTTCGATGAACCTGAACCTTGGACAACACTAAGGACCTGGGGTGACGTCACCGTCATGTGATCAGTGCAGGGGGCGTGACTCAGTACTGGATTGGATAGGAGGTGGTAAAGGGCCTGGTATAATGATCATGTGATATGAGGGGCGGAGCTCCTGTGCTCTGTGTGGAGGAGATGAAGGAAGTAGAACAGTGAAGGACGGTTGCACGAATTTGGATTCCAAATTCCGTTATGGTCCGTGGTAACGAATCCAAAACGGGATTCTAAGATAACCAGAACCCGAACTTTGGACGCCGAACTTAAAATACAAGTTCGCTTAACTCTACTTATAAGTTATAACCTATCTTGTGAATAGGTGATAACATTTGAGTATGGGAAAATCTCTTTAACGCATAAACACACAATCACATACATGCTGCGCAAAGCTAGCTCCATACATGGCGAGTGCTGGCTGTATGATACAGGAGGCACCTGGCTACAATGATCAGGATCAGCGATGAACCTGGTCACTTAACCCCTCGGATGCAATGTTCAATAGTAATCGTGGGATCTGCGGGGCTATCATGACGGCCCTAGGTTTGCTACAGGTTCTCAGGTATGTCACAGTTAACTGCCTGTAAAGCTGTGCATGTATCAGCATGCACAATAGTACTCGATTATGGTCTATGGGACAAGTAAACAGAAGATCACAGGTTCTAGACCTCGAAGAGGGATAAAAGTTATTGTGTAAAAAGAATAAAAATATAAAAAATTTAAATCACCCCCCTTTCCCAATTTTACATATAAAAATAAATTATAAAAAAGAAATATAACAGGCATCGCTGCGTCCGAAAATGTCTGAACTATAAATATATAAAAATATTTTTCTAGAACGTTACATGCTGTACCAGAAAAAAAAATAGAAACACCTGGTTTGTCACCTGGTTTCCCCCAAAAAGTTGAATAATAGTGATCAAAAGGGAGTATGTACCAATAAAACCAAGTCATGTCAGTTTACCGCACAGTGAACACTGTAATATCAAAATATCATATTTGTTTTTTTTTGTTTGTTTTTTTCAATTTCACCCCCCAATTTTTTTTCCCATTTTCCAATTCTGTAAACAGTGTCATTAAAAAATACAACTTGTCCCACAAAAAATAAGCCCTCATACGTAAACGGAAAATTAAAAAAGTTATGGCTCTTGTAATGTAAGGATGCCAAAAATGAAGATGCAATAATAAAAAGGGGCCCTTTCTTTAAGGGGTTAAGGCACTACTTGGCCTGGTTAAGGGTCGGCTCACATATTCAGCAAACAACTTGTCTGTCCCAGCAGTAGAACACATTACTGGAGTTTACCATATTCAACATAGCCGGATACTGCCGCATACCATCGGATTCTCTTTGACTATGATGGGATCCAACAGGGATCCAGCCGCTTTCCGGCATGAATGGCAGCTTTTGGCTGTATAAATATAGATACATGCGAAGAAAGGAAATGGTGGAAATAGTGAGATGTCATACTCTGAAAGCTTTTTAACCAACATAGGTATAGCATGCACCCTAATGAAAGAAATTAAAAGTTGGCCTAGCTTGAGTTTTGGACAGAAAGTTAATTTTATTGATTTAGTTTCTTCTGTGCTGATTTATATGTAACTTGCCTCGATCTTTTATCACTGCTTCATCTTGTAACAGAATCAAGTTATAATGAGTTACTCATACACTAGAAATGATCTATTCAGCATTTAAAATGAGGACTTTGATACCATGAATGCCAAACTGGCAAACTTACGCCACATGCCCAAGCATTTCTTACATAAGTCTTTAAGCAAATCTATTAAGAAGGAGTCTTTACAACTTACCCCTTCCTTAGAAACGTTTTCCACGTGTGTAGTCAGAACAATGATGCTGATTTACTAATCCTTTCTAAAATGTAGACAACATACAGTTAACCAGGCAGTCTAAAGATCCGCCAAATCTATCACAGGGGCTCAGGCTGGGCGATAAATCTGGTGCAGGAATAGACACTATTGTCTAACTTTATACCACCTACAGGTTGGCTTATTTTGCCCCTGAATTTTATGCCAGTTTTGGAGTACACTGATACACCTTAAGCCACACCCTCTTATGCTAAGTCAAAACCCTAATTGAGTGAGGTACAGTGGATTATCTATTTTGGCACATTTACTTCTTAAATATGTGTAAAACTTGATGTAAAATTATGTGCTAGAAATAGTCACATTAGTAATAGTAAATGTGGATCAGGTAAGGGTACTTTCACACTAGCGGCATAGCAATCCGGCAGGCTGTTCACCCGCCGTATCCGCCATGCCGCAAGTACCCGTGCTGCCGCTCCGTCCCCATTGACTATAATGGGGTGGGGGGCGGAGCTACGGCGTGGGCAAAAGTACTGTAGGTCTGACTTTTTAGCTCGGCGATCTCTGCCGTGCACTGCCGTGCTGCGCCGTAGCTCCGCCCCATTATAGTCAATGGAGACGGAGCGGCAGCACGACACTGCACGGGTACTTGAGGCATGGCGGATCCGGCAGGCTGTTTACCCACCGGAACAGCCTGCCGGATAGTTATGCCGCTAGTGTGAAAGTACCCTAACGTCATTATTAAAACCGGGAAAAAAACAGATCAGATCTGGGCTAAGCATAATTTTGTAGTTGTTAGTTACATTACTCTGAAAGGGAACGCAGGAGTGAATCCAACTGAGGAGAGTTAGTGCCATTACTCTGTTATTAAATTGACAACCCTTTTGTCAATCGGATGTGTCCCTATATACTCATGCACACAACCGCCAGGGGTGCACCACGAATGAGGCCAGGTGAGGTGATCGCCTCAGGCAGCACTAGGTAGGAGCAAGAGGGGGCAGCGGAAGGGCCATGGGGAATGAGCGCCTTCATTATGGCAAAGGGGTTAGGTTAAGAAATTCGCATTGGGGGGGGGGGGGGGGCCCCCGCTGTTTCAGTTTCCCCCTGAAACTGTGTTTCAGTTTCCCCCTGCATCTGTGATCTGTGTCTGAGCCACATTTTTTGCGGGTTGGACGCTCTTCGCATTATTTTTTTGTGGTCCTCCATGCTGTCTCCCGTACGTCCGATCTCCACTTCCCGGTGCATGGGCATGGTCACATGCTTTTCTGCAGCCAGCCAGTAACTGGCTTCAGTGCTAACGTGGCCACAAGCAGCACATGAACATGCAGGAGCCAGTGTGGAGGACTGTAGCGACAAGAGACACATAAGAATGAATCTTCCATTTACAGATGCAGGCTGCGGGAGGTGCACCAAGTCTTTATTCCCGGAAAGCCCCTTTAATCTGGCACTGTTCATTGATGAGTTCCTTCAGATTGGCTTCTGTATTTTGCTAGTTGGACTGTTTCTTCCCCTTCTCTGCTCATTTTATTCCCTGTCAATCTCTGCTTCTACTCTCTTCATTAGAATTGAATGCTATTTATGGCCTTCTTCAATCTCCTCACGCACAGCTTGTCATTACAGCCTTAATGTTTCCAGCATTGTTCCTTTTCTATTAAATGAGACAGCTGGAGAATAAAAGGGTTTGTCACTTAGATAATATCCAGCAACATCTCTTCAGAGTGGTTTGTAAAAGACTCAGTCAACTTTTACACGGGCTGATGCTTGGGTGAAGGCATTTTCACATGAACCTTCAGTCAAGATCATGCTACAAGTCAGCACGTCCCATGATCAGCCGACAATGTAAAAGGAGCCTTACACTATTTTGAACGTTACCTTTTGAACAAAAACATTTACCTGTATTCCTCTTGCTGTATACCTCCGTGCCTACAATTATTGTGCCCAATAACGCCTGCCATCTCTAAATGAAATGGCCTTAGGGCATGTTCACATATGCAGCAGCGGAACCAGCAGGCTGTTCTAGTAGAGAGCAGCCTGCTGGATTTTGCCATATTCGGCATTGATGGATTCTACAGTTCAATGCCCTTGACTTTAATCCGTCTGCTTTTCTGGCACATGCAACGGCATTTGTGCCGGATCAGGCATGCCACAAATGCGAATGTACCCTCACTTTAATTTTTCTCTGAAGAGAAACTGGGGACACCCCCTTCATGATAAAGAAATAACTAATTGTCTAAGGTCAATATCTTCAAAATCCAATCTTCCAACTTCCAAATATGCAAACATTATAGGTGAAGAACTCATTAACTTTGAAAGATGCCTCACTGCTTTAGGCCACATGCACACGACCATAGTTTTGGTACACATCCAATCTGCATTTTTGCATCTGATGCGGACCCATTCATTTCATTCCGTGGCCCCGCAAAAAATGTTCTATTCGTGCTGACAAGAATGCACATTTTTAATATAGCGCGGGACGTGCAGAAGGGAAAATGCAGGATGCACACCGCCGGTATCCGTGTTTTGTGGATCTGCGAATTGCCGACTGCAAAAATGGATGCGGTCGTGTGGAGGAGGCCTCAGATGTGTGATACTTACCGTACCCAGTGGCACAACGACATCTTATTTTAGAACAGACGTCAAAGGGCAGATAAATCCAATGTATGGCATACTGCTGCACAGACATTTATTATCCCCTGTATGCCTGAAAACTGGAATTTAAAAGTCACAGAGTTTGGTGCATGCCATAGTTGTGCAAATTTTCTGAGGTTTAGAGCCCTACTCGCCATATTCCCAAAAAGGAGGAATGGGCAGGGAATGGGTGATGCAGAGGCAGCTATAGGCAACCTGGCATATTTATTATAATCCAAGTCAGGAAACTGGCATAGATTGTAGCAAACTATTTTGGTGGAGAGACCTGCACAGATGTGCCACAATTGATAAAGGGAACCTGTCAGGTTGAACATAGTGTCTGAGCTGCAGGCAGCATATTATAGAGAAGGAGCTGATCAGATTGTGGGGAAAAGATTAAGACAGCAGGCAGAACATGGCAATGAAGTGATGATGACAATGGTAATGGTGCCCTCTGTCTCCAAACCTGACCTTTTATACCCCAGAGAACGAAGAAGAGCTCATTAGTATAGTTCAAGTTTGCTGTATTCTTCCCAGTAAATTGGGACTGGTGTTTCATATTATATTACATAATGTGAAATACATTAGAACATTACCATACGGAAGAAAAGTCACACCTCCTGTGCACTTCTCAGTTCTTGATTGGTTAAAAATTCCTGTTATCTGACATCCTCCAAACATGAATATGCATAAGGGCTCATGCTCACAAGCGTACTTGCTCAGTCCCCGTATTGTGGACCGTAAATGGCCGGATTGCAATATAGCCATGTGCACTCCGTATCACAGATGAGGACCCATTGACTTGCATCGGTTTGCGATTGGCCAGATACAACTGAAGATAGGGCCTCAACTATCTTTTTGCGGTGCGGTAGCAGGGATCAGAAGCCCATGGAAGCCCTCCGAAGCATTTCTGTGGACTTCTGATCCATGACTCCGCACCGCAAAAAGATAGAACATGTTTTGTCTTTGGTCGTATGTTGTGGAATCAGCACACAGCTGGTGCCCGTGCAAATAGCGGTCCGCGGCACAGGCACTGAGCAAGTATGCTCTTGGGCATGAACCCTACAAATGACCTACGCCTCTTTATACTTCATGATAGTTAACTGGCTAAAAGTTTTCTAGCACGTATGACCATGAACATCTAATATATTTTAACCTTTGATCCATCATCCTTTGATCTTGTTGTCATTAAAAGTGTTTTGTTGGTCATAAAATATTGAAGCTGATAAATACACAATAATCAAGCATCTAGTATAATTAGTAGAATTACATTAATCTGTCACCAAGACTCCATGATCTCATGGCTAGTCCTCATTAGAAAAGATATGTTTTAATCGATCACCTGGAGACCTCAGAGCACATTAGAATTATTCACTAATAACCAAACTAGTTCTTCACTTAAGGCCTCATGCACACGACCGTTGATTGTTTCCGTGTCCGTTGCTCCGTTTTTCGTGATTTTCTGCGGACCCATTGGTTTTCAATGGGTCCGTGGAAACCTCGGCAAATGCACCGTTTGTCCTCCGTGTCCGTGGTCCGTGATTCCAGTCCGTCAAAAAAATATAACCTGTCCTATTCTTGTCCGTGAAAAACGGTTCACGGACCCATTCAAGTCAATGGGTCCGTGAAAAATGCGGATGGCCATCCGTGTGTCATCCGTGTTCCGTGTCCGTTTTTTTTGCGGATCCCTTGGCAGGCACTTGGAAAACATTGTCAGCCTGTCTTTTGGTAAAATCTTTTGGGTCATGTCCGCTAAAAAAACGGAAGACACACGGAAGCACAACGGAAGGCAAAAACGGACACGGATCACTGAACAACGGAACCCCTTTTTGCGGACAGCATAAAAAAACGGTCGTGTGCATGAGGCCTAAAGAGGACCTTTCACTGGTCCACAGTTTATCAGTTAACGATATCTACATTGAGAGCGGCACCCAGGGATGACCCTGCACTTACTTGTATCCCTGGGTGCCGCTCCGTTCGTCCTCTGTAGCCCCCGGTACCGGCGCTCCTGCTGCTGTAATTTTGCCTGGGGCGGAGACTTCTTCTTCTGCCCTGGGCGTCTCCTTCTCACAGGGCTGGAGCGCTGGCCAATCGCAGCGCTCAGCTCATATCCTGAATAATGGGGGATAATGCCCCTCTGGGCACCTTCAGGATTAATTATCATATTTTTAAAAGTCGTTTTTCTGCAAAACTACTGGACGGATTACATTACAGAAAAGCAAACCCGATTCAAGGTAATCCGTGGAGCATGACTGGTTTAAAAGCTAAATTTGTGTTATCAGAGGTGACAGAATCCCTTTAATTTTTTTCTTTTCTAGGCCCCTAGGGGAACATACTACTGGTGGAACTATAGGGGTCATTACTAGGGCCAATATAGAGGGGCATTATAGGGGTATTTTTTAATACTAAGGGTATTATGAGGACAGTATTACTTGGACCACAACAGAGGAATTATTATTGCTGGAGGTACTTTGGTGTATTACTACTACTGGGCATATTATTACTACAGTGTCCACTGTAGGGAGGCATTATTAGTAATGGGGTATTATAATGGGGCATTATTACTAGTAGGGGCACTATTTTTTCTGCAGTACAGAATGATGGAAAAATAAGATGTATGTGTGGCAAACTCTGCAGAGACGAATCGTGGCTGAAAGAAGTTGTTGTTGTGGCCTGGGCAGAATGGAAAAAAGAAAGAAAGAGAACATCTATATCAGAGGAGACATCACAAGATTTAATAGGTATGTAGTGCTGTATTCTCCTGTATGTTTGGTAGCATTGAAGGATCAGGCAGCATGCTGAAGGTAGGGTTGGCTTGGTGCTATGGTCCCCATCTCCTCTCCTAACCCCCGTGTTCTATATCTTAATAAGGCTACTTTCACACTAGCGTTTTTGTGGGATCCGGCAGGGTTCAGCAAAAAACGCTTCCGTTACTGATAATACAGCCATCTGCATCCGTTATGAACAGATCCGATTGTATTATCTTTAACATAGCCAAGATGGATCTGTCATGAACTCTATTGTAAGTCAATGGGGGACGGATCCGTTTTCTATTGTGTCAGATACAACTGATCCGTCCCAAGTGACTTGCATTGTGGTTCATGACGGATCCGTCTTGCTTTGCATCCCATGACGGAAAGAAAACTACAGCATGCTGCGGTTTGCTCTCCGGTATGAGAACGGAATGGAATGCATTTTGGAGCATTCCGTTCTGTTCAGTTACGTTTTGTCCCCATTGACAATGAATGGGGACAAAACTGAAGCGTTTTTTTCTGGTATTGAGACCCTATGACGGATCTCAATATCCTGAATATGAGCTGAGCGCTGCGATTGGCTAGCGCTCCAGCCCTGGGAGAAGGAGACGCCCAGGGCAGAAGAAGAAGTCTCCGCCCCAGGCAAAATTACAGCAGCAGGAGCGCCGGTACCAGGGGCTACAGAGGACGAATGGAGCGGCACCCAGGGATACAAGTAAGTGCAGGGACATCCCTGGGTGCCGCTCTCAATGTAGATATCTTTAACTGATAAACTGTGGACCAGTGAAAGGTCCTCTTTAACTCTTTTCTGAACTTTGAGATAGAAATAAAAGATGCCTGACCAAGACAACACAGAGGACCCACCGGTAGTATCCTACAAAATGAGGATGATTTGGCTGCTGCATTGGCCTGAAGCTGCAGGGCCATAAGACTATTCATATTATGTCCTATCTAATTTTATCCAAATAGCAGTTGGTGACAGTATGACAGGCATTTAACACATCTAAGATGCCCTGCTAAAGCTCAGTTACACCTACTAAATGCCCACTACAATATTGTGATCAATGAGCCAATGAATTTTCTGCTAGGTATGAAACTGTAGACACAAGGACATATTCAGTCCCTGTTACTGCCCAAAATAACTCATGTGATAGCACCGGGATGGATACCCACCATATTAGATGCTCTAGAATTGTGATACCAAACTGGCAGCTTAGGCGTCTCTGCTCCAAGGCCCTGGGAAAAGACAAACGTATATTGTACAACTACCCTCCTCAGGATAATAGTGAATCATGAGTGTTCCAGAACACTGTCCAGGTATTCCTACCTTCGACATTTATGGCATATCCTCAGGAACCCATACCTGCCTTCAGAATGGGCGTCCCCTGACCTCCCTGCTGCCTGATGAGGTGGCTGCTGGCAGAAAATGAATGAGAAGGTGGCAAGGTTTGTGTGCTTCTCTCACCACTCACTTACAGTTAGGTCTAGAAATATTTGGACATTGACACAAGTTTTGGCATTTTAGCTGTTTACCAAAACATATTCAAGATACAGTTATATGATCAATATATGCTTAAAGTGCAGACTCTAAGCTTTAATTTGAGGATATTCACATCCTAATTGGAGGAAGGGTTTATGCAGCTATTAAAAATGCCCAACAGTAATTGGACAATTAACTCAAAAAGCTATTTAATGGGCTGCATGGGTTATTCCCCAGTTAATCCATCATCAATTAAGCAGGTAAAAGGTCTGGAGATTATCCCATGTTTGTTGTTTGCATTTGGAAGCTGTGGCTGTGAATCCACAGCATTCGGTCAAAGGAGCTCTCAGTTGAAGTGAAACGGACCACCATTAGGCAAAAAAAAGAATAAACTCCATCAGAGGGATAATGGAAATGTTAGGAGTGGCCAAAATAATAGTCTGGTACATTCTGGTAAAAAAAGAGCACACTGGTAAGCTTGGGAACTCAAAAAGGCCTGGACGTCCATGGAAGACAACAGTGGTGTATGATCGCAGAATCCTTTCCATGGTGAAGAAAAACCCCTTCACAACATCCACCCAAGTGAAGAACACTCTCCAGGAAGTAGGTTTATCAGTATCTAAGAAAAAGTAGATGAAGTGGCTCCCCACAGATTTATATGGATTTGGATGCTCAGGTCCGGTGACTGGTGCCCCACCAGAGTTTTCAAGTCAAAAAAGGTATAGAGAGATGGACCGGCACTCTCAATCAGGGACATAGTGGAGGCAGACTATTATATATAGTTAAGAATTCGTTTATTTATAAGTCCTCTATCCGAGGGTAGTAAAGTATATATATATAACTATATAGATTTGCTGGAGACAATATATATGTTATGTGCCAAAGATGTTGGCTGAATAAAACAGTCTATGAGGAATATCACTAGAGTAATGTCCAGAACAATTGATCAAATAAAAAAGCAAAAGGGATCCACAGAAAATCAGTCCATAAAAAAATCGATCCATAGAAAATCAATAAAAAATCAATAAAAAAATCAATCCATAAAAAGGGAGAAAATGTCCGCTAATCACAGTTCATGATGATCCTTGCATAGTGAGCTATAAAAATGGTGATGCTATATTGCAGTTTTTGCTAAGAATATAGTACAGTAAAGAAGGTGAATCCGGGATGTCAGATGCACCACTCACGCTGGTGGCGTCCCACCTGAAGCGGGTATCTGCTCCAGCTGTCTGCCTGACAGCGTCTGTAGATAGGGACGCTTTCTTTTTGACTTGCACAATGGCCCAAGGGCTGTGCGTTTCGAAATTGTCTAGATTTCTTCCTCAGTGGTACCTGTAGTACGCCAGCTCTGTCTTTTTATACCTGTAGTGGTGAGCAGTATCCTGGCTTGATCATCAGAGATTGCGCAAGGTTGAAGCTAAAAAGTGGATAGTGTCCTATAGGGATTGGGTGTACAGTGGATGGATGTGGAATGTGGGATGAATAGGTTGTAACTGCAAAGGGGGATATTAGTCATCTTGTGTATCTCTGATTGTGGACCATATACATCTAAAACATTATTGAATAGAATTTCTGACATTTGTTTTATATTTTATTATATAAAAGCTTTTTATTATGAGAAATCTTTTCTTTCAT
Source organism: Bufotes viridis (assembly GCA_033119425.1). Classification (NCBI taxonomy): domain Eukaryota; kingdom Metazoa; phylum Chordata; class Amphibia; order Anura; family Bufonidae; genus Bufotes; species Bufotes viridis. The sequence goes on along the minus strand of CM065590.1, from coordinate 148,914,382 downwards.
GAAGCAGGAGCTTCATCGTCGTCACTGGGCATGTGCCGAGCCCAGTGACGTCCGATGCTCGCTCTTCCCTCAGTCTCCAGCACATCGCACTGGCGCAGCACTCAGTGAGTACTGCGTCAGCGCGAAACTTCGCTCGGCCGTCAGGGAGGGGGAGGAGAGGGATGAGGCGCTGTGGGCGGTTAGGGATTCAGGAGGAAGGCGTGTTTTAGTGAGTAAGGAGCCGGTTTTGGGCACTGCAGGGGGGCGTTACTGGTCACACAAAGTAGAAGATAACGCCCCTCTGGGCACCTTCAGGATTAATTAGCATATTTTTAAAAGTCGTTTTTCTGCAAAACTACTGGACGGATTACATTACAGAAAAGCAAAGTCGATTCAAGGTAATCCGTGGAGCATGACTGGTTTAAAAGCTAAATTTGTGTTATCAGAGGTGACAGAATCCCTTTAATTTTTTTCTTTTCTAGGCCCCTAGGGGAACATACTACTGGGGGCACTATAGGGGTCATTACTAGGGCCAATATAGAGGGGCATTATAGGGGTATTTTTTAATACTAAGGGTATTATGAGGACAGTATTGGACCACAACAGAGGAATTATTATTGCTGGAGGTACTTTGGTGTATTACTACTACTGGGCATATTATTACTACAGTGTCCACTGTAGGGAGGCATTATTAGTAATGGGGTATTATAATGGGGCATTATTACTAGTAGGGGCACTATTTTTTCTGCAGTACAGAATGATGGAAAAATAACATGTATGTGTGGCAAACTCTGCAGAGACGAATCGTGGCTGAAAGAAGTTGTTGTTGTGGCCTGGGCAGAATGGAAAAAAGAAAGAAAGAGAACATCTATATCAGAGGAGACATCACAAGATTTAATAGGTATGTAGTGCTGTATTCTCCTGTATGTTTGGTAGCATTGAAGGATCAGGCAGCATGCTGAAGGTAGGGTTGGCTTGGTGCTATGGTCCCCATCTCCTCTCCTAACCCCCGCGTTCTATATCTTAATAAGGCTACTTTCACACTAGCGTTTTTGTGGGATCCGGCAGGGTTCAGCAAAAAACGCTTCCGTTACTGATAATACAACCATCTGCATCCATTATGAACAGATCCGATTGTATTATCTTTAACATAGCCAAGACGGATCCGTCATGAACTCTATTGAAAGTCAATGGGGGACGGATCCGTTTTCTATTGTGTCAGATACAACTGATCCGTCCCCAGTGACTTGCATTGTGGTTCATGACGGATCCGTCTTGCTTTGCATCCCATGACGGAAAGAAAACGACAGCATGCTGCGGTTTGCTCTCCGGTATGAGAACGGAATGGAAGGCATTTTGGAGCATTCCGTTCTGTTCAGTTACGTTTTGTCCCCATTGACAATGAATGGGGACAAAACTGATGCGTTTTTTTCTGGTATTGAGACCCTATGACGGATCTCAATACCGGAAAATAGAAACGCTAGTGTGAAAGTAGCCTTAGAGACAACTGAAGGAGTAGGTGGACAGGACATGGTGGCTTGTGCTGGCTGCCACAGAAGATGAGCTAGGAATAGGTATCTTTTTGGCAAGTCCCCCCTGTTTGCCTTTGTAAACAGAAGATCCATACTTACTCGCTGCTCCAGTCCTTTGTGTTGCCTCCTGCATGTCCATTTTCCGGTTTACCGTGCGGTATTAACATTTGCCGCAGCATGGGCATGGTCACGTTCCTTTGCAGCCAATGACTGACTTCATGCGGCCACATTAATTGGCTGCAGCGGATCATGTGACTATGCCCATGCTGCGGCAAATGTAAACACCTCATGGGGACTGGAAAATGGATATGCGGGAGGCAGTGCAGAAGACTGGAGCGGCAGGGAGCAGGCGAGTATGAATCTTCTGTTCAGCCCCATGCACACGACCGCATCCATTTTGCAGTCCACAAAATATGGTTGTGTTCCGTGTTGCATCTACATTTTTTGTGTATCCATTGACTTCAATGGGTCCGCTGGCCATATTTAGCGGACAAGAATAGGACTTGTTCTATTTTTTGCAGAACGGGCATACGGGTGTGGAGAGCACATGGGTGATCCGTTTGCTTTCTGCATCTGTATGTCCTTTCTGCAAAAGGATATAACAAGTCCTATACTTGGCCACAAAACGTGGACCACGGACCCATTGAAGTTAATGGGATGGCAAAAAAAACAGATCCCACAAGTGGACATCTTCTGTATTTTGTAGATCTGTGTTTTGCGGACCACAAATACATACGGGCGCGTGCATGAGCCCTTAGTGGTCTGATATTTCTGACACCTGCTGACATCTACAGGCCAAATGGAGAACTACACTATTTCCTATGTAATCTTATGCATAACCAAAACTCCTAAAGCTGACTACACAATTAATTAATAATGTGTTAATCCGGGTCATAGCCTCATGGTCGAATTTAAAAAGCTTAACTAAATGGACTTGGGCTGCAAGGTACCTTCCTATAGTTTTTTTTCTACGATAGCCACACCCACTAGAAAGAGGCCACGCCCCGATGGTGTAGCCACACCCACTGTACGAGGGCTTTTTTCCGCAATCCTATTACACTCTGTGATGAGGACACTGGCGGTATAAGCCTATTAAAGGTAGTTAACGCAACTGCCTGCATTATCCCTGTACGAACTTTATTGACACTTTCATCACGTACACCCCGCAGGCCGCGACGTATGGAAATCCCGCGATAGGAGGACGTGGGTAGATCCGGGAGGAGAGAAGCAGGCTAGCTAACGGTGGCCGGACACATCGCGGGAGTGAGGAGCGCTGCGCGTCAATGACAGTGTGTGCGGCGGCTGACTGCTAGAGCCGGGTATGAGACGACCTGCACAGTGCGGGGGTGCCGGGAATGGGGTGTATGTAGGAGGTGTCATGTGATCGGGTGATGGCTGATGCTCTATGCTTCCATCACCGTGTGGCAGCGCCGGGGATGCTGTGCAGACGACAGGTCTGGGATGGGGTGCACAATCACATCTGTTGACATTGAAGCTTAGTCTGTGTACAGCTATCCCTGGTATGTGATGTCCCCTGCATTCCGGTCATTAAAGGGGTTGTCCACTATTTATCACTGCTCCAGCGCCGCTGTGTTGACATCACGTACATCCACATGACTGCGACCGCTAATCCCTGGCCTCAGCATTGATGCTTGTAAGTAACCGTAAGGCTGATTGGTGGTCTCGATCATGTGGCTGTACGTGACATCAACACCGCCGCCGCACCCAGCTGGGCCACGGGAGCGGTGGGTTTTACCCATGAGTAATGGTTATTTCTTATCGTCTCAACTGAATAGCCATTTTTTTTAAATTCATGGACACCCCCTTTAAATTAAAAACTGATGACCTGTCATCAGGATAGTAGGCGATCCGTATCAGATCGCGGTGGGGGCAGATTCCGGACACTACCACCGATTAGCTCTTTGGAAGGGGTTGAGCACCAGGATGTGCAGATTTGTGAATGCCAGATCTCCTGGTTTTGCACCACTACATCTCATGTACCAGTATTCATGCATAGCTTTGGCCACTTTCACACATGCAGTACAGACTTCCGGCAGGCAGGTCTGGCACAGAATGCCGGGAATTGGACTGACAAAAAACGGCTTCTGTCCCGCTGATTCTCGGTATATTTGCCTGGTGGCAGCTGGATCTCCATCAGACCCCATTATATCTAATGGGACCAGTGGCCATTCCGGTAGCATCCACCAGGGCTGGATCCGGAGATCTCTGGCAGGCTGTTCTGTGCCAGAATGCCGTACCGCAAGTGTGAAAGTACATTTGCCATTCAGGGTCAAGAAGTGATAGCAGCCACTTGTACCAAAGAGTGCAGCGACTGAGGAACAGCTAAGTAAGGTTGTCAGCAGCTGGACGGGTATTAACAGATACGTTTAAAAAAAATCCAAATGTGTTTAAAATGGCTTAAAAGGGTTTTCCAGGCTCTTAATATTGATGACCTATGGTCAGGATCAGATCCCGTTCACTTCAGTGGGAGCTGAGCTGCAGTGACCCGCCATGGCCAATACGCTTTGAATGGAGCTGTGATTCCTGGCTAGTCGCAGTGCCGGAGGCTGCGGGGGCAGCTGATCAACGGCAGCGCTGGGTGGAGATGGATAGGTCATCAATATCAGCAGCCTGGAAACCCCCTTTAATAATAAATGATCACATCATCGGCGCTTTATTAGGGTCAGTTGACAAGTTATAAGAAAGCAGTATACACTTACTTACCTTTTTTTTTGCATTCTAAGACGCACCTAGGTTTTTTAGGAGGATATTAGGAAAATATTAATAATGAAGTGGGCAGGGCCGGAGGGTGACTGACGTGCCCTGCCGGCCTTCCCGCTGCGTGCATGGCGAGTACTGCTTACAGATAAGTGATTACTGCTAGTTCAGCAAAGCAGCACTGCTAGGGACTGCTGTATGTACTTTATATGTGATGGCTGCTCTTACCGGGGTCGGCTTAATGTTTAGTGACTGCACCGGGCCCAGCTACTACGCTGATGACGCCCCTGTTACAAGTCACTGGTACATCGCCTATGCAGCACGGCCTGCGATGTGCCGGCCATGTAATACTGCTGTATTCGCTTTATAAGACGCACGGCCATTTCCCCCCCACTTTTTTGGGGGGGAAAGTGCGTCTTATAAAGCAGAAAATACTGTATATTAACCTCAGAGATTTTTACAGTCACTTTTGTTGAAGGCTGTGACACATTTCCACTAAATGTCCCATGACACAAACAGCGGTGCGCTCCCTGGGAAGCGGATGTAACAGGTCTGGCCAGTCTCAGTGTACAGAATTGCAGTATTGACTCAGAGGCTAGGGTGATGCTGGTCGCAGCCGACTTTTGTCAGTGCGTGGCCAGTTTTACTTCACCCTGCATGTGTTTGTCATATGAACACTTGCTCCAGCCATCTCTGTGCTTTTGTCACAGCTCTGACAGTTTATATTGCAGAAATCAGCACTGGTGCTACAAAGTACTGTCGATGTTGGGAGCTCACTAAGGCCTCATGCACACGAACATATTTTCTTTCCGTGTCCGTTCCATTTTTATTTATTTTTTGCGGACTGTATGCGGAACCATTCATTTTAATGGGTCCTCAAGTGCATTCTGTTTCTGTATTTCAGTTCCGCAAAAAAATAATAATATGCCCTATTATTGTCCGCATTAGGGTCCGTTCACACGTCCGTAGGTGCTTTGCGGTACGCAAGTTCCGGATCCGCAAAACACGGACACCGGCAATTTGTGTTCCGCATTTCGTGGACAGCACATCGCTGGCACTGTAATAGAAAATGCCTTTTCTTGTCCGCAGTTGCGGACAAGAATAGGACATGTTCTATTTTTTTCGGGAACAGAAGTGCGGATCCGGAAATGCGGATGTGGACAGCACATGGTGTGCTAACCGCATCCGTTCCGGCCCCATTAAAAATGAATGGATCCGGATTTGTTCCGCAACATTGCGGAACGGATCTGGATTCATTTTGCGGACGTGTGAATGGACCCTTATGGACAAAGATAGTACTGCTCTATTAGGGGCTAGCTGTTCCGTTCCGCAAGATACAGAATGCACATGGACATCATCCGTATTTTTTGCCGACCGCACTAAGACAGCACTGCTTAAAAAAAAAAAAACCTGGACAACCCCTTTAATACATCTCCCCCTCAGTTTCTCCTTTATACGTTATAAGTGCATCAGAAGACCTGTAAATTAATTTTTTCTAATTTATTATTTATTTTTCTTGAGTAATTTTAAATGCTTACTTTATCATCTTTTTTTATTTTTTAACATTGCGAGAATGGGTTAATAGGGAATGCACAATGGCGAGGTCAGGTTATCCAAGGTGCTATGCCAGTTTTCCAGTTTTGTGGTGTAATAAATTTGCAGTTCTTTGAGTAAGTGCCCAAACCTTAGCTTTTTTTTTTTTTTTGCACTTTTACACCATGCCACTGTTCCAAAAAATTTGTCTTCCTTTTTACAGGGTGGTCCACGGAAAAGTAGCCCGCCTCCATTAATAGTATGACAAGATGAACGAGCAAGTGGATTTTTTTTTCTTGACTACCCTACATCTTGCAGCAGATAATTTTACTATGTAGTAATATTAACAGACTATGAACTGACCCCAGCGGTTTACTGCATATACACACACACACACTATATATATATATATATATATATTTATTGTACGTACAGAGGTTGCACAAAATTTTTCTCACCCTTTTTATTATTAAATTGCATTACTTCAAATTAAATACTCCATTAAAGGGGTTATTCGATATCTAAAATATCCCCCAATGTCCGGGCCCCTTGTATGGATTATATTTACTGGCACCTGCCTTGCTCCGGATCCATGCATGACCGCGGATGCATCACTCCGTCGCTTGGATCAAAACATCTGGCGGCGGGGGGAGCAGCCGATAGCAGGCCGCGATGGGGCCTGCTCTTTAAGGCTTCGTGCACACAGCCGTGTCTGCCGTATTACGACATATTCTATCATTTGCGGAACAGCAACACGGATCTGCACACAATACGAATGAGGCCTGAAAGTGCGAATAGGAGTATTTTTACCCTCTCTTCATATGCTCCATCGTGTTTCCTTCCTCCCCTGTAAACCAATCCTCTCTGTGAGTCAGTCGTTTTCTCCATCTGTTTACAGGTCTAAACTGGAGCCCTGCATCCTCGAGATCACAAGAAAGCTTTAGCAGCGTTATTAAACATGGTTGTGTTTTTTCCTCTAGTTGATTTTTATGTTTCATGCCCAGATCTGGCTTCCACTTAATTCAGCTCTTATGTTATCTGGGGCATCCACAAGTCATCCTGGTCTACACTGACGCGTTTTCCCATTTATTGTATTGGCAGCACTTTTTTACATTTGCAGTGTGCATAGTCAAAGGGTGCTTGTCAGGTCCTTGCGTATTCCCATGAAAAATCAGCGGCAGACTGAGGGCAGCGTGACTTTAAGTGATTGGCTGTCCTCAGGATAGGCCATTACTAGTCGATCGGCACAGGTTTGACACCCCCCACCCTTAGCGATCAGCTGTTCTGTGCAAGGGCGGATTGGCCATAGACCCTACAGGGAAATTTCCTGGTGGGCCAATGCCCCAGGCAGCCACCCAGCCCTCCTCTCTGCCCCTGGCCGGGTACATACTGAGCTCTCAACAGTTATTAACGCTGTGAGAATCAGGTACTCATGTAGCCAGCCAGCGACTGCACATGCACTCCTGAATTTAACTGCTGTGGCCCTCGCCTCACCTCCTAAGCCCCCTGCTACATATCGTAATCAAAGACAACTGGAGGAGGAGGACAGAAAATGGCTTCTATTGATGGCCAACACAGAGGGCCAGCTTTTGGGGCAGTATATTGTGTAGCACTTTGGTATTTGGCTCTGCTGGGATGGTATTATTGGCCCCGCCTTCTTATGTTGCCCGCTTTCTGTTAAGTTGGACCCGCCTACAACATGGCGCCACTTTTATTTTTTATTTTTTTCCAGGGCCACTTTAGGCCCCTTTCACACAGGCGTGATTTCCGCGCGGGTGCAATGCGTGACGTGGACGCATTGCACCCGCACTAAATCTGGACCCATTCATTTCTATGGGGCTATGCACATGAGCGGTGATTTTCACGCATCACTTCTGCGTTGCGTGAAAATTGCAGCATGCTCTATTTTGTGCGTTTTACGTGCACTACGCAAACGTGGTGATGGACCATAAGATTGGACGATGTGATGAGCTCAGTGACCTCATCACAGGTCCTTTAGCCGGCAGCTAATGAATGAAGAAGAAATCGCAACTACGCGATCAAGTGGATAAGGTGAGTTAATTTTTTTATTTTTAACCCCTCCATCCACGTTTTATTAAGCATTCTGTATTGAGAATTCTATTATTTTCCCTTTATAACCATGTTATAAGGGAAAATAATAAAATCTACAGAATACTCAACCTGAAACCGGACTTCAGTGATGAAGTTCGGGTCTGGGTACCAAACATGCCGATTTTTCCCACGCGTGTGCAAAACGCATTAAAACGCTTTGCTCTCGTGCGGGACAATCGTGCATTTTCCCGCAACACACCCGCCTCTGATCCGGGCGTCAAACGTGACGCCTGTGTGAAAGAGGCCTTAAGTTCCCAGTCTGCCCCTGGTTCTGTGAAGCTCTGCCACTTGAATTCGGCACCCGAACTACACAACACTGTCTGCATTGCAGGGCTGTGGAGTCGGTAGATAAATTGTCCGACTCCGACTCCTCAGATTTTGAAAGTTCCGACTCGCACTCCTCTGTATTTAATATGCAAATACGAAGCTGTTCCACCAAGTTCTTCTAATCTCCTCTAGCACAGAGAGGTAGTTGAGCAGAAGCTGCTGCCTTCTCCTTTGTGTGCTGATCTTCTGCTGAAGATAGAGCAGTGGGAGGATCCAGGAAGGGGCAGGGGAAGGGGCATTTATTTTAAAACATGATTTTCCTAGTAGAATCCCATAGTCATGTTTAAAATTTAAGCTAACAATCTGAGTTTACATGTTGTATAGCCTTAGCTGAATGATAGCAGTTTTTCAAATGGTTTACAGCTTCAGTCTTGAACTATTGACTATCCATTCCCTTCACTTATACAAGTGTCTCCAGTCCTTAATCAGTTATCAGTGAGAGGCTAGGATAACCATGGGTTCCCTGTAACAGCAGACCACAAGACAATGGAAAGTGTAAGTATTGCCGCTCCTTAAAGGGACACTGACAGGCTGATTTTCCAGCTAAAGATATATATATACTGGTATTCATCAGAGAATTAGGAATAAAACTATACTAATGTTACCCCCAGTTAAGCTGTACTTGTGTTTAAAAACATTTTAATCTGTATGCAAATTCACTATCTTTGTGCCCAATGGGGCAGCGTCTCCTGCGGCTTTGTGCCCAGCCGTGCCCAGTACAGCTTCCCAGCGCTGTTCCCCTCGTTATTATTCACTGCACTGGCCTTTTTTTCAGGCTAGCCGAGCGCTGAATTCCTGCGCAGGCGCACGTGTAAGTGCTGGCAGCAGCCTCGTCTGGCTATGCTGAGGCTGTGCCAGCTTTCTCTCTTCCTCCTCGCTACCTAGTCCTGTCTAGTGCTGCCAGTACTCTACATGTGCGCCTGCCCCCTTGGGCACAAAGGTAGAGAATTTGCATATTGATTAAAACGTTTTTAAACACAAGTAAACCTCAACTGGGGGTAACAGTCGTCTAGTTGTATTCCTAATCCTCTGATGAATACCAGCAGATATATCAGCCTGTCAGTGTCCCTTTAACTGCATAGTAAAGCATATGAAAAGCTTCTTCACGGTCACTTAACGTCTTTGTTTAGCGGTAACGTGACGCACTGCATGCATTGGCCTTTATTCTTACAGTAGAGAAGTAATTAATTATAACTTTATCTGAATTGGGACATTTAAACTTGCTTTTTTTTTATTCCAATTTTTTTTTATTCCAATTTAAATCTAGTAGGAGTCGGAGTCGGTCCATTTTTTGCCGACTCCGACTCCAGGTACCCAAAATTGCCTCCGACTCCTCGACTCCGACTCCACAGCCCTGCTGCATTGTAGTGGGCAGTGCTCACAACTGCAGCACTGCGCCCACTGAAGTGACCTCTGGTGATGGAGCTACAGACAACTGCTGATCACCAGGTGTACAGTGTGTCAGACCGCCGCCGATCAGCTAGTGATGACCTATCCTGGGAAAAGACTGGACAGCTCCTTTAATAATTACCTGGTGGTCTCAGAGGGCTTAGTGCCACTAACTCTGGTGATCTAGGGTAGTGCCTCCTTGCAGAGTGAATGCTAACAGCAGATGCAAATATTAAGCTGATTTTGATTGATCAGCCTGCTTATATGTACCTTGTAGGGATGGTACCTCGGAACCGAACCAGAGTTCGGTAAAAGGTTTTTTTACAGTAGAAATTAATTTCTGAAGCTATTACCCGAAGTCTAGCAAGACTTAATGACTTTGGCTCATCTGAGCCAATACATTCTAATACTGTACAGAGCGCTTGCTGCGTAAAGTATTCTAACAAAGTTTTGCGCAAATTGACTTCTGATGTTTCATTCAAAGTTGATTGGCTCATCCCTAGTGCCTAGCATTAAAGGGGTTGGCCCATCTCATACACTGGGGGCATATCCTACCGATGCTCGATAGGTGTGAGTCTCAGTTCCGCAAAGTATGCGCGGCTACCCTCCATTGATTTCTATGGGAGTGCAGAAAATAGCCAAGTGGCACGCTCGGCTATTTTTGGAAGTCCTATAGACATGAATGGAAGTGCACTACGCAAACGTGGCCACCACTTCATTCGTTTCTATGGGGCTGACGGAAATATCCGAGCCAGTGCTCGACTATTTTCAACACTCCCATAGGAGTGAATGGACAGCCGCTGCGCTTGCGCAGTCTGCTCTACTTCTCTTTACGGGCCCTGTACTAGAGATAGTATGATAGCCAACTTCTGGGACTAGAATGGCCAGACGTCTGGTTTTAGGACGGACACAGGGATGTCCGCCCTTTCAGTAGCTCACACTCAGACAGCAGCACTGCGCTGTCTGAGCGTGAGCTTCAGCAACTGACTGAGGCTTCTCTATCCCCCAGTCAGTCACTAGAGCCGCAGACATGGCTCCCTGTGGCTGACTGAGGGGGAGAGAAGCACCCTGGCTGCCCCCAGCTCACCTTCCATTCAGTAATTTGGTCCCTCGCCTCCCCCCATTTTTTCCCTGGCCAGTGATTGGGTGTGGCCTGTGAGGTCCATCTTTCTGGGGTGAAGCCAGTGGCCACCCTATCTGGGACACACACCTATCAGACATTGGTGGCGATATGCCGTAAATGTATGAGATGGGCCACCACCTTTAAGGCTAATTTCACACAAAAGAGTTTTCTGTCTTTATGCATTCTGTTTTCACAATGGATAGCATCCGGACTGGACGCAGACCCGTTCATATCAATGGGTATATGCACATGATCATTCTTTTTCACTGACCATCTATTAGTTGAGAAAAAATTGCAGCACGTTCTATCTTCCATTTTCCACGCAGTCCTGGTCCATTCAAGAAAAAAAAACAAAAAACTGACAGCACACCCATGGCATCCGGGTGCAGTCCATTTTTCACTGATGGTTGCTAGGAGATGCAGTGTGTTATCCTTCAGTTTTTCTTCACGTGCATGAAAACGGATACAATCCTTATGGGGAAAAAAACAGAAAGGCTGAAGTGAACGGACACTGACACTTTCCATATTGCTCATGTGAAATAGGCTTAAAGGGAGTCTGTCCCCAGCAAATTTACTGTTAAACCAGGCACAATGGCGTGTTGGGCTAGCTCTGCTGCTGGTAACGATACCTTTCATTAATGATCTGTTGCTTCATTCCATAGAAAAAGTACTTTGAAAGGCTATGTGCACCTTCACAGGCAATTTTTGTTTGATTGCAAGTTATTCATTTTTTTTCTTCAATTGGCTCTTATAAAAAAAATATTGAGACATTCTGTCACAAAGGGTTAACTGTTTTTCTAACTGTGTGACTGGTACTTTCACTTTGTGTTGTCATCTAACAACCCTTATTTCTAAACCACTAAGGGGTCATAAGCACGTATCAGAAAGATAAGAACTGAGCTGTATTAATTTCTTATAATTTCAGAAAGCAGAGATAAGGAGCCCATCAGCTCCCCAACTGACGGAAAAAAGAGAAAATCCAGAACCTGCTAGTAGTGTCTCAGCTATTTACAGAAAAAAAGGACTCCATACTTTTAATAAAGAACAATTGAAAAAAAGATTTTTAGCTCAAAAGGAGTACAATGCAGTAATAAAAAAAATTGGATAAGGGTGGTCTAGGAATTGGATAGTCCTGCGGTATAACACAAGGAATAAATTTGGAAATAGGGCACACATTACTCCATTTTCCATTACAGAGGGAGGAAATAATTTGAGTGTTTCATTGATGGGGATTAAGAACAGAAAATTTCTACTGCTGCAAACGATTTGGATATTGCTGCTAGCACAGCTAAGAAAAGTTCCCAGTGTAACTGAAGCCTCACAATCCTCAGTTCCTCATTGAACCATAGCAATGCAGTATGGAAGAGTAACCAAATACCAGCGCTGCCGGAAGAGAGAGATTTGCAATGTGCTTTTTACTGACCTTGTGTTTTTCTATTCCCGTAGGTTTTCTGTGACTTACACATTGAGGATCAAGCTACAGACCTACAGTCCCCACCATGGCTGGTGAGATACTAAATACTGCCGCATATCTGTATACTACTGCAAATAATGAATGAGATCCGAACCACGTTGTCCACCAACCTTGTGTCTATCTATTTTGCTCTGTTTTTCAGCTTTCTGAGTATATCCGCCATTGTAAACAATGGATGTTTGTGTTCCAGTTGCCAAGGTTATTTGCAGGGTCGTATATACACAGGAATCGGTTTTCTTTCCTGTGTGTCATAGTAGTCATGCTAATATTTACTTAAAATATACATAAAAGAAGTATGGTTTATGTTCGAACATACTGTACATGCTCCTAGACATAGCCATGGCAACCAGTGAGAAATGAGGAATAGGTTGAGCGAGACATCTCTAGTGGCAGCTTATCTCTTGAGATAAAAATAAAAAAATCCCTCAGACATCTACCATCGGGCAATAGGACGCCCCCATATACCACCAAAATCAGCAGGGTCAGCTGAAGTTCATCTAATGTGTATGACCACCTTTACAATTCAAAATGGAAGCCAGGTTTATGTTACAGAGTGACTCATATATATGCAGTGGTCCCTCAAAATACAATGGTCTTTCCTGAGTCATCGTAAGTTAAAACCAGACTCAGATTCAACCATTCAACATGGCCATTTTTCTGGTAAAACACCTGTAATGGTCCTCTTCACAATACTACAATTCCTGTATTGTCCTCTGTCTGTACCAGGACGAGCTGCTCCTACACGAGGTCTGCTTCATGGTAGTTTTCTGGTAAAATACCTGTAATGGTCCTCTTCACAGTACTACATATCCTGTATTGTCCTCTGTCTGTACCAGGACGAGCTGCTCCTACAGGAGGTCTGCTTCATGGTAGTTTTCTGGTAAAACACTTGTAATGGTCCTCTTCACAGTACTACGTATCCTGTATTGTCCTCTGTCTGTACCAGGACGAGCTGCTCCTACACGAGGTCTGCTTCATGGTAATTTTCTGGTAAAACACCTGTAATGGCCCTCTTCACAGTACTACATATCCTGTATTGTCCTCTGTCTGTACCAGGATGAGCTGCTCCTTTGGATGTCACACGAGGTCTGCTTCATGGTAGTTTTCTGGTACACTGCATGCTGTACAGGACCCTGAAAAAGCTCCAGTCCTCAATACATAAAGTGATTTACAGTTTCCTGACTTGATCTTAGTTATCTGCTTATTACTCTTAAATCTTCATTTTCTCTTATCATTGGATGACATTTTGAGTTTTTGGAACCAATTACTAGTTTTCCATAGATTTCCTGATGCTTAAAGGAGTCCATTTTGCCCTCCATACTCTGCAGATTTCAAGTGGCAGAGGAAGCAATGCAGTCCCAGAGCATCACCGAGCCACCGCCATGCTTCATTGTAGGCAGGGTGTTCTTTTTAGCATTTGCTTCATTCTTCCACCTGTAGACATACCGCTGTACCATAGGCCTGAAAAGTTCCATATTTTTTTTTTTTTTTAGTTTCTCCACGTAACAGAATCCCCAAACTTATGTAGCTTATTTATATGGTTCTGGAGCCAACTTTTCTTCTGCATTCGGATCAGTAGAGGTGTCGTGCATGGAGACCTTCAGCGTTTAGTATTTTACTGTGCAAACTAAAACCCTTGTGCCTGCCGCCACCAAATCTTGCTGCAGGTCTTTTACAGTAACTTTCACACGAGGGGATCCCGTGCAGGTAATCTGCTGCGTGAAAGAGAGCCAAGTCCCGTTCCGGACAGCAGAGACACGGAGCATTAACATGATTGATAATGCTCCATGCCTCTCTGTGAACTTTTTGCTACAAAAGATCTCAGAGAGGCATGGAGCATTATTAATCATGTTACTGCTCCGTGTCTCTGCTGTCCAGAACGGGACTTGGCTCTCTTTCACGCAGCGGATTACCTGCAAGAGCCCTAAGGGTTTTTGACCACCTGCCTCCTCAGTAAATCTTGGGCTGTGATGGCTTCCACTTTCTGCCATAGTGTAGCCAGTGTTCATTTAAATTTGAGCTTGTGAACCGTGCTTCCAACTGTATCTCTAAGAACATTCAGTGCCTTTGTATCCCTTTTCTTGTTTCTTCAAGGCAATCATCTTTTCTCTTAACTTTCTGGACCACTCTCTTAACAGACATATTTCTACCACGCAATCAAATGTCACAGTCAACAAACCCCCTACGCAGTCCATTTGCTTTCTGCACCCGTATGTCCATTCCGCAAAAGAACATGGCCTATCCTGAGCCACAAAATGCGGTTCACAAACCCACTGAAGTCAACGAGTCGGCAAAAAAAAGCCTGTGACCCATTTTGCGAGCCACAAGATACATGTGGTGATGTGGATGCCCCTAATGAAGCTATTGATTAGTTGCATCAGACGTGCTTCATATAACTCCTGATTCGTAATTGTGTACCCTTATAAGTGATGCTATTCCTAATGAACTCCATTTTCAAAGGGGTTTGAATAATTTTGATTGCAACTATATACACATGACCCTCTTTGATGTTCCTGCAGATAAACAGAATAACTTTCCACCACTGCCTCGATTCATTCCACTCAAGCCCTGCTTCTATCAAGATTTTGAGACTGATATTCCTGACCAGCATCGTACCACAGCCAAGCGTCTCTATTACCTGTGGATGTGTGAGTATGGTGCCTTGCCCGAATATCATCATGCCTATTAATCACAGTTTACATGCTTCCAGTAAAACTTTGGGGAGGAAATGGGATCCACGACAGATGCAGATATGTTCCCCGGTAGGATAATTGTGTACAGGATTTCCTTTGAAACAATGTAACTTTTGGTCAGTAGCCTTCGTTGCAGATTTTATGCTTAGCAAGGCACTGTTGGTTGATAGTTGAGGGGCAGTTCCTGACATTCTTTTACTGTGTGAACATACATAGGGGTATAAGGAGATAACACGGATATTGTGGACAATGTGAATTTAAAATTCCAGTTTAAAAATATTTTGCTTTAATAGAAACTACCAGAAACGTACCTAGTGCATGGATCTCCTGAGATGCGCCTCTTAAATAAATTTGGTGCATCTTACATATTATTACAAATATTTTTTTTAAAGACTGCCATAAGAAACACCATCTTTAATACATTCCACATGGAATTTTAAGGGTGCAGATCAACATCCTAGGCTTTAGTATAATAGAATATATACGCAGATGAACCTAGTGTAATATAAGGCTAGTGGAAGGCACATTCTCCTCCTGTGTGCCACAACCCATATAAGACGTTTCCGTTGTGTCATCTTTGTTGGCCTCACATATATATTATTTAGGGTTCATTTAGAAAAACGGAAGGGCTCTGTGCCCATGCTGCAGACCGCAAGTAGAGGTCCACAATATACGGACACTGGCTGTGTGTACTCTGTGCTGCGGATGTGGACCCATTGACTTGAATCGGTCTGCAATCTGCAAAAGATAGGACATGCTTCCGATCTGTGTCTCCACTCCGCAAAAGATCGGAAATGTCTTATCTTTCGCTGTATCTTGCGGATCGCAGGCCCATTCAAGTCAGTGGGTGTGCAGCCGCAGTACGAAGTGCACACAGCCTGTGCTCATATATTGCGGACCCGTTCGGAGGCATGGGGCCCTTAAGTTCATCTGAATGAGCCCTTAGATAAACAGTTGCAGCACATCTACTATATTACTAGATTATTGTGTCTTTTGAATTTGATTTGAATCTACTTTATGAACTTTCTCACATAGCTTGGAGGCTGGATGCACTATAATATTATTGAATGTTTTCCAGCTTTGTGTTATTGATAAGCTATCCTCAGGATAGGTCATCAGTATTGGGTTGGTGGCAGTCTTAGACCTGGCGCCCCCACTGATCAGCTGTTTTCGGCACCGGAAACTAAAAAGTGGATGTTGCTGTAAACGGGAAGACGTAGTAGCCATGCTGCCGTACTGCAGCTCGGTTCCTGTTCACTTGAAATGGAGCTGAGCTGCAGTAAGCTGAGGATAGGGCATCAATATAGAAAGTCTGGAAAAGTCCTGAGCTTAAAATTCAGTTCCCACATTGGATGGGATTTGGTGAAGCAATGTGGATCCCAACTCCTCTACCCTGGCTTTCTTCAAGCTCACTCTGATCTTTGGCTCTCTTCTCCTTACTGCACATGTGTGCCTCTGCCTGACCTCATGTGTGCATGCAGTGAACAGTATCACACTGGCGGTGAATCTGATTGGCTGCTTAGCGTGGATGATTGGAGGAGGTGGAGCCGTCAATTTTGGCCTGGCGTTTCTGTGGCTCATCCTTTTCACTCCCTGCTCCTATGTGTGCTGGTTCAGACCTATTTACAAAGCTTTCAAGTAAGTATCTACCTGCCTATATAAATCTAGTAAACATGTTAAGTTCCATGTCTCCTTTTTTATTTATTCATTCATTCATCCATCCATCCATCCATCCATACATTCATCCATGCACAGTGGCTGTGTACTTTATTCCGCCAACCAGTCCATATATATATATATATATATATACATAGCCACCACGATTAGTGACTCCTGTGATTGTCATTAGGCATTTGGGCATTTCCTTAGGATTATTGTCACCATCATTTTCTCCAGTCTGTTTTGCTATCTTTTAAACTCTTGCATTTGTGTTCTTGTGTATTTCTGTTAATACTCCTTAACTCAATGAAGATATCAGCAATTTTGTGTACATATAATTCTATACTAGCAGTTTCAAGGACATATTCGGCACGTAACTGAGCCGAACGGAACCTAAGGACCTCCATAGACTATAATTTATGGGGTCCTTAGGTTCCGTTTGGCTCAGTTATGTGCCGAATCCGTACTTTCTGTTCTCCTGCTCTTAAATGGAGTAGGAGAACGGAAAGACTGAACCGTGATGTGAACGAAGCCTAATAATGATTACCTGCACAGTAGGCCTGCACAATATATCGCGAAAGCAATCGTAATCGCAATTAATCGCCATATCGCAATTTGCTGACCCAAAAATGCTGCAATTATATTACCGTATTTTTCGCTTTATAAGACACACTCCCCAAAAGTGTGTGTGGGGGGGATGGCAGTGCGTCTTATAAAGCGATGGTTGACTTTCTACGTGACACTGACACTATCTCCGGCCTCTATGCTGCACAGCGCTGCCAGCGATACATCAGTTACAGTGCGGGGAGGGGCTGGTGGAAAGTCGTTATTTTAAAGAGGACCTTTCACTGGTCCACAGTTTATTAGGCAAAGCTATGTACATGGAGAGCGGCACCCAGGGATGTCCCTGCACTTACTTGTATCCCTGGGTGCTGCTCCGCTCGTCCTCTGTAGCCCCCGGTACCGGCGCTCCTGCTTCTCCGATTTTGCCTGGGGCGGATACTTCTTCTTTTGCCCTGGGCGTCTCCTTCTCCCAGGGCCAATCGCAGCGCTCAGCTCATATTCAGGATATGATACCGGGGGCTACAGAGGACGAACGGAGCGGCACCCAGGGAAACAAGTAAGTACAGGGACATCCCTGGGTGCCGCTCTCCATGTGCATAGCTTTGCCTAATAAACTGTGGACCAGTGAAAGGTCCTCTTTAATGAACACATGTTCTTTTATCTATTTTATTTATCTGTTCTGTGCAGCGCTATCAAAGAAAATGGCAAGTTTTGTATCTTGTACTTTTGCAGTAATGCAAATATGTATTTTATTTTTCAGTTTTTGAGTTCAGCATAACTACATTTCACATCATCAATCATCTGTGTGTGCTTTTACCTTGAAAATCCAAGCAGATAGACCTCTAGCACAATTCTCTTAAAATATCGCATCGCATATCGTTATCGCAATTTTTAGGGCCCTAATCGCAATCGCACAAAATTCCCATATCGTGCAGCCCTACTGCACAGTCATAAAACTCCTCTGACTCAAAATGGCTGTCTATACTATCTGTTAGTGCAGTCTGCAGAATATCCAGTGTATTTCTAATAGATGCAGCGTTACACTGCTTACCCCTGCCTCCTGCTTGTAAGAGCTAGGGGAATCAATCACAAGCAGGAGTCAGGGAAAACAGTGTGAAGCTGCACTATAATGGAATAGTGCAAAGTGTGTTAGCGGACAGACGTTGTCTCAGTTGAGTTGTCTTGATACCAAAATTTAGATTCGATTTCGATACCATAAAAAAGTATTGCGATACTCCATACCATTCGATACCACGCGGATAAAAATAAAACACCAAAAAAGCCGCGTGTTTTCGGCATTTTCAGGAACCTCAAGCCCATAATCGAACAGTTTGATCCTATTTTTTGGGGGGACAAGGTGACAAAAAAAAAAATCATGTGGTTTTTATTTTTTTTCTGTTACAGCGTTCACCGCATAGGAGATATTTCTTTTATTCATAGTTCGGGGCTAGAATCTGGGATCTTTTCAGCCATTGTCCTATTCACACTAATAGAGCTCTATTGGGGTGAATAGGACTTCACACTGTCCCTGCTGCCCTGTGCATAGTACACACAGCAGCAGGGAGCTTACCATGGCAGCCGGGGCTTCAGAAGCTGCCACTGCACCACCAATGAATGAAGGGGAGGGGACCCTTTGGCCACTTCCACCAATGATTATAATACTGAGGGGTTAACTGCCGCGGATCGCAGCGCACTGTCATAGAGGTTGGGTGCTGGCTGTGATTCTGCCACCGGCACCTGCCGTCTATATTTGTATTTATGGGTGAGTTATCATTGGTGGCACAGTGGCCACAGCCCGTCCCCTCCTCCGCCCCCTCTCTTCTTATTGGCAACAGCGGCACAGGGGGGAGGGAGGGAGTGGCTCCTTCTCCGCTGTGCTGCTGAGGAGAACATGGAGCTCGAGGATAGCGGTGCGCGTTATGTTCTCTGATACTAGGCTGCACAGTAGAGCAGCCTAGTATCAGTAAATGTCAAATCCCGGTATAGAATCAATACCGGTACAAAAGTATCGATTGGGCACCGATAATTCGATACCCACTGCAACCCTAGTCTCAGTGAGCTGACACTGCTTTTCTAGATAGGAGTAGAGCAAGTGCAGTGTGATGAGATTTCCCCTTTGCATGATGGGAAATGTAGACTGGATTAGGAGAATGATACAGGAAGAAATAATCAAGGTAGACAATTCCTGAATAGCACATCAGCTAAAACAAGTATACACAAGAGCCTGTGATTTAATAATACCCCCATGCTGCACTGTATAGGGAAGAACACAAGTGCTTCTTTAACACATCTTTCATGTCATAAGATGACTGGAATGTTTTATTGAGTAAAATGTTCTTTGTCTAGCGACGAGCATGCATGCAGCCAATCACATTCTACGTAGTAATAACCGTATGTTAGATTTTTTTTTGTGTCGGTTCTGAGACACTTAACAATTGTTTGAATTTTAACTTCCTCTTTGTATAGGACAGACAGTTCCTTTAACTTCATGGCGTTCTTCTTCACTTTTGTGGCTCAGTTGGTCATCAGCATAATACAAGCTGTGGGTATTCCTGGTTGGGGAGTCTGGTAAGTCAGAGATCTAGGGGTTATCTCAGGATGGAATTGTACAGTATAGTCTACTGTTGGATAACCTTTTGCTTTACCACAGATTTTTATATATTGCAGTCAGATAAACATTATACAGCTAGAGCTGTAGAAATTGTGTTACATGAATGTCTGGGGCGTGCAGATAAATGACTTCAAGATTTCTAGACGGAAACAGCAAATATTTTACTATTTTGAATAAAAAACAAAATACTCCGGGGGTGGTCCACCCCTGGAATAGTTTTCTACAGACCCCTTGGCGTGGCCGGACCCGGAGTAGTAATCATACTTAACTGATCTCCTCCACTAGGTTCCATCTCCTTCGCTGCCCCGCCACCTGTGCATTTCCTGGGTCTCCCTGCGTCAACATCGGGTTTTATGCGGTCGTCACGTGACTACTCCAGCCAATGACTGGCCACAACGGTGACATGTCACCTATGCGTCACTTGACCTGTCATTGGCCCCTGTCAAGTGACCAGGACACAGTGCTGGGACCTGCAGTGCTGGTGAGGCAGCGATTGAGTCTGAACCCAGCTGCGAGGATCAGGTAAGTGGGTCAGGCCATGCTGCGGGGCCTGTAGAAAACGTCCCCGGGGTGAGCAACCCCTCTATAGACTTAATGAAAAACCTCCAACCATTTTCTGCCTACAGCTGCAGTGGTTACACACTACAAACCCAATGTAGTCCACTCCTGTAATCATGCCCCCCTCGAAATGTATGTTAGCAATTAGTTAGGGGACAGGGGGAACACTGGGAATTGTTTAAATCGGGACAACTTGCAGAGTTGTTTGATATACTTTACATGTATTGGACTTGCTTCATTTTGTACGTGTGTTTATAGAGGTTGTATTAGTCTGTATAATAGCTGCACGAACATTACTTTGTTCTGATCTACAGTTTTTTTTGGGCTTTGTCCTGTTTTTTACAGTGGGTGGATTGCAACCATCTCCTTCTTTGGAACAAATGTTGGATCTGCAGTGGTGATGCTAATACCAACCATTATGTTCACAGCGATTTCTGTCTTATCCTTTGTGGCATTGACCAAGGTATGTAGTTTACAGTTTTATTTTCATCATGAGATGCTCAAGGCATTCATCATGTTTAACAAGACTTTCTTCATGTTTAGATATGGCAGGCTGTTCTGCTCACAGCGGTATTTGTCTGGCCGATTCTCTGCATATTTGGCGGGTTGGGTTGGATCTTAGTCAGACCCCATTATAGTTAATGAGACCAGACTACATTCATGTAGCTTCTGGCAATGCCAGATCCAGAGAGACCCCGTAGACTGTTCCCTGTCGGAGCAGCATGCCAAATCTCCTGAACGCTGATGTGAAACTAGCCTCAGAAAGGTACATGATGTAGATTGTAGTGAATGTAATGTTCGCACTGGTGACTGTATAAGGGTCCTTTCACACTTGCGTTCTGAGGATCCGGCAGGCACTTCCGTCCCGCCGGATCCGGCAGAACGAAAGTCGCCTGAAGCATTAGAAGACTGATCAGGATCCTGATCAGTCTTCGAAATGCTTTCAGGTTACTATGGCAGCCAGGACGCTATTAAAGTCCTGGTTGCCATAGTAGTAGTGGGGAGCGGGGGAGCGGTATACTTACAGTCCGTGCGGCTCCCGGGGCGCTCCAGAATGATGTCAGAGCGCCCCATGCCCATGGATCACGTGATCCATGCGTGTGGGGCGCCCTGACGTCACTCTGGAGCTCCCCGGGAGCCGCACGGATGGTAAGTATACTGCTCCCCCGCTCCCCACTACATTTTACCATGGCAACCAGGACTTTAGCGTCCTGGCTGCCATGGTAACAATTGAGAAAAAGCTAAACGTCGGATCCGGCGATGCGCCGAAACGACGTTTAGCTTAAGGCCGGATCCGGATAATTGCCTTTTCAATGGGCATTAATTCCGGATCCGGCCTTGCGGCAAGTGTTCCGGATTTTTGGATGGAACAAAAAGCGCAGCATGCTGCGGTATTTGCTGCGTCCAAAAAACTTTCCGGTCCTGAACTGAAGACATCCTGATGCATCCTGAACGGATTTCTCTCCATTCAGAATGCATGGGGATGATCCTGATCAGGATTTTTCCGGCATAGAGACCTGACGGCGGATCTCTATGCCGGAAAACAAAAACGCCAGTGTGAAAGGACCCCAAGTTATCTTTGTTCTGGTCCTCAGCTGGGTCACGTGACCAAGAATGACTCTCTCCAATTGACACAGCATCTTATGTGGCGACAGTAAGTCAGTTTCTCCATTCATTCCTATGAGAGCCTCAATGTCATTCTCATAGGAATACATAGAGAAACTGATTTTCTGTCCGCACATAAGATGCTGTGTCAGTTGGAAAGTCAGTCGGTCACATGACCCAGCTGAGGATCAGAAGGAAGTGGATAAGGCCTCGTGGACACGAACGTATTTTCTTTCCGTGTCCGTTCCGTTTTTTTGCGGACCGTATACGGAACCATTCATTTCAATGGGTCCGCAAAAAAAAAAAAAGGAAGTTACTCCCTGTGCATTACATTTCCATATTTCCGTTCAACAAAAAAATAGAACATGTCCTATTATTGTCTGCATTGCGGACAAGGATATTACTGTTCTATTAAGGGCCAGCTGTTCCGTTCCGCAAAATACGGAATGCACATGGACGTCATCCATGTTTTTTGCGGACCGCAAAATACATACGGTCGTGTGCATGAGGCCTAACTCACATATACAGTCGCTGGTAAGTATATTACCTGCACTACAATTTACATAATATAGCTTTCTAACAAACCAATGAATAAAAAATTTGGGAGTGCATTTTTTATTTTCTGTCAACGTAGCCGTACGAGGACTTTTTATTTTTCTGGATGGGTTGTATTTTTGAATGACAACATTCCAGGATTTTGATACTGATAACCTATCCTCCGGATAGGTCATCAGTATCTGACCTGTGGGGGTCCGACACCCAGGACCCCCACCAATCAGTTGTTTGAAAAGGCAGCGGCCCTCACAGGAGTGCCAGTGCCAACAACTGATTGGCGGGGGTCCCCAGTGTCGAACCTCACCGATCAGGTACTGATGACCTATCCAGAGGATAGGTCGTCAGTTAAAGAATACTGGAAAATCCTTTTACTTAAAATAACAGCAATTCGAGTTATATTTTGTCCAAAATAAAGATAAGTGTCTGGTATGTTGCCTGTACACCGTGCTGCAGGTCCCAGAAGTGAAGTGGGTTATATTCACACAAATCAGCCAAGCAGTTGTATAGGACCGCGCTGCTTTCTCCACCCTTCAGGAGACAATTCCTCCCCCTTGTTTCATTCACATTCATTTCATTGTATTAGCAAGTTGGTCGCTTTTGCTTCACCATTGGTGCGCTCTTCTGGTCTGTCGCAGAGCCATTCACACAGAGGACTGTGGATTGTATGAAGAGCACCATTTTCCTGTGTCCAGCACACACCTGTGAAAGAAACAAGAGAGGAATGGTCTCCTGAAGGGTGGAGAAAGCAGTGCGGTCCTATACAACTGCTTGGCCAGTTATATTTTGTGTTTTGCTTCTATGGCATATTTACTGGATAATTGATGTTTTCTCTATGTTGTTTGGCGTACATACAACTTTTGATCATTTTCTATTCCATTTTGGGGGGGGGGGATGAAACAACATCCCCCCATTTTTTTTTGTTGCAATAGTTGTCATGCGCGCTAAATAAGGCATTTTTTTTTTTAATCAGATTTTTATTGAAAAGTTTTTCTGACATTTTACCACGCAGTGCTTGGTATCACACTCATCCCCATAGAAGTGAAAGGAGCTGTGCGCAATACTAAGCACAGCCTCTATAGTATACAGTGTACGGCGCTGTGCTTCGTAACCACAGAGAATGCCGCGGTGCTCACAGGAGTGCCGGTGCCTTCTCGAACAACAACTAGGTGGGGGTCCTGGGTGTCGGACCCCCCACCGATCAGATAGATACTGATGACCTATCTAGAGGACTCTTGAGCAGAGGGGCAAGCCCTTCAATGCTCGAGGGCTGATTTTTGAAGGAATTCAATTTGTTAGAATCAATTTGCTCATCTCTAGTTATCTCCCATATTGTCCATCACAGTCAGTTCCCGCTACAGATGATGTGGGCACAGCTCCGGTGTGCGCTCGGTCACCATGGCATACATTTATAGCTCTTTGCACTGACTTCATAGGTATAGGGTTTAACATTGACTTGCCAGGATAGCCACCCAAGGTGGCGCTAGAGAGAAACCAGTTTCTTCCTTCTCAAGGGGTGTTATTTTTGCATCCTATGAAAAAAATTAAGATCGAACATGTCAAACTATATATTTTATATAAAATATAAATATTTTATGTAAGATAAAATGTCAATAAAATATGTAATTAGTCAGGAAATCCATTAGGTGGATATAAAAAAAAACGCCTTTTCTTTTATCTTGAGACTCTAAATTAAATTTATGTAATTAATGAAACGAAGAGGCAATCAATTTATGCAAAAATATAAAGTTTATTTACAAGTGAATAAAATTCTAAGACATACACTGACATAAAGGCATCAAAAGATTGTCCAACTGTAATACCACTAAACCCTCACTAGATGGTGCTGTAACCAAACACCACCACTTCACCTGCACAGGACAACTTAAAGTTACCTATGATATACTTTTAACAAACAGACCAATGATTAATATACCAGGAGAAACTCAGGATCTTCTATTTACCAAACAGGCTATAACATGACAAAACACGATTAATACAGGAACAATAAATGTTATCCCTTGACTCTGTCCCAGCCTATGGCCAATCAAAATATATATGTTATTAATATGATAATCTATTCAACTTGCCAATCAAACTAAGGAATAAAACTTCCCAAGGGTTCAGTCCTCTTTTCAAATGATGTCAGATCCTCCATTAGCAATGTGCATCTTTGCTAAGAGAATGATCAACACTATATATCCCCACAATTCGGGGACTTTTGGCTAAATACCGAGAGAAATGGCTTATTAATATCACACGCAATAAGCACAATATACATTACCAAGTCAAGGATGAGCAGAGTCTTGGATGGGAACCAGTTCTCATGAATTTTTCTAGTAGTCAAAATATAATCCAAATTTCTTTTGGTGTATCTTTCTCATGGTCAGTTTCCTTTGTGGGTCTTTTCTTCCTGTGAGAGCTTTCTTCTTGAGACGATGCTCTCTTCCAACAATACTTATCCTCCTTATTATCTCACATTACATCCTCCTGGATTATGATCTCCCAATCAACTGAGGAGGGTGTAACGTATGTTAATACCACTGTGATGTCATCTTAACCCTTGATATGCTAAATGGGATGCTGTCCATCTGGCACTGTTGTACTGCAGATGAATATCGCAACTTTAAACATTAATTCTAAATACCTAATAATATGTTCACATGACCTTCTTAACCTCTCCAATATACATCAGTAATGAGGGTTTCTTCCTGACACTTTTAATTACCCATAACCTAGACTTGTTGGAGTCACTGGGGGAGATTTATCAAACTGGTGTAAAGTAGAACCGGCTTAGTTGCCCATAGCAACCAATCAGATTCAATCTTTCATTTTCCAAAGGAGCTGTGAGAAATGAAAGGTGGAATCTGATTGGTTGCTATGGGCAACTAAGCCAGTTCTACTTTACACCAGTTTGATAAATCGCCCCTACTGTCTTCTCCTATCTTTTTGCATTTATGTTAATGTGTAACGGGACAATGGGCATTCTTACTCGGCATCCGGACTTGTATATTTAACTTGTTTACTTGGATGACTAATTACTGTCTGAAATAACACTTAGCTCTTCTCAGGAAACCAATTAGCAGAAACTTACTTCAGTGTTTCTGTATACATTCTAAATGACACATATACATGGTAATAGAAAAAAATATATATATATATTTGTTTTCTTTTATACATTTACACATAAATTACACCTTATATGAATCATTTGGTTAAGATACGTTGCAAATCTAAATATACCACACAAAAATATATAGAATATAGTTGTGAATATATAAATTGGACAACACACAGCAGATGTTTCCCATAAGGCATGACCTTGTAAAGAAGTAAAATAACACGTTGCTATTAGGTTATCTCGCCCAGACATGTCTGTAGGACCCATTATAATATTAACATATACACCACATCTGCTGACAATAATTTTTAAGAAACAATACACTCTATATTCACTATGAATTTTTACCCAGACTGAACTCGGCATGAACTCATCTTGGCCTGTTATAATCCTACAGAAAGACTTTGTAACTCTGGTTCAGTCTGTCTTTATTCTTAAAGGTGATGAGCATCCCTTTTAATTCTAATGTTATCAAATATCAATATATGATTATGAAAATGCACAACAAACATTAAAATGAAAATAATTTTTATTTCCCCCCCCTATACACAGGTACACAAATTTTACCGTGGTGCTGGAGGCAGCCTTAGTAAGGCTCAAGAGGAGTGGACCACGGGTGCTTGGAAAAATCCTCACGTCCAGCAAGCCGCTCAGAATGCAGCTTTCGGAGCAGCACAGGGTTCCATGGCACAACATGAACCTCAGTACTCTGCCACACCAAATTATGGGTATTCCAATCAAATGTAAGGGTTTTCTCGGGACTGCAAGAATACATTCCGCAGGGTCACCGGGCCCTTCCATTCCTGCTGTCCTCTAGTAGATCAATTGTATCTTTAACATTTTACCTACTTCCCTTTGATATGGTGCATAATTGATTGTGGTGTGTATGTTGTGTTCTGGAGAGAATCCTACCCCTGAGAAAGAAGGGTAACATGTTTATGTGAGTTCCATACACATAGCCCAATACGTTGGGAGCTATATGATATACTGGATGCTATACAGAAAATATAAAAAAATAAAGAAATTCACGGCATTTGTATAATTAGCTGTAAACCTAGACAAGGTGAAATTCAGCAGCAGGTAGCCATTGAAGTGTATGACATCAGCATGTAGCATCAAGCCGGCACTATCTCTGGCGGTGGATGCTGGTATCTGCAACCTTCTCCTGCATATTTTTAATACCAAATGTGGGACTACCGTAGCATTCCCTGTTGCCATCTTTAAAGTTTTGGTTTTTATACCTCATATAGCATATGGAATTACATGATAGCAAATTGTCTGATGATCATACTGCAGTGTTAGTTGGCCAAACCCTGTCCTGTTACCTGCAGGAACACTTGGTGTATTGTGGATTATTGAATAGTGCTGTGTAATAACTGTAATTATGTGTTTTTATGGAAAATACAGCGCTCTAAATTTCTACCGACTAACTCAACAATACTAATGCGCTGTGTATGTAAAATGCTGTAAATTCCAGTGGTGCACTGGGTTTCGGGGTACATAAAAAGCACAAACAGAATTATCGCCATCATCTTACCGGGAAGATCTGAATCATGCAGCCCCCGTACAGAGGAACGCTATGCATACTTTGGCCTGTTCTTACTAATAGATGAAACCATGCAAGTGTAGTGTCCTCAAGAGGACCTGTGAGCTCTCCTGACATGTCGATCTTAGTAAATACTTGTATTCTTCAAGAAACCATTCTGGAGCATAGCTGTGTTGTACCAGTCTTCTGTTATTTCTCTTGGTGGTGTGCCTTTATGAACGGACACTGTCCAATCCGTGCTGGCTGTGTAGGGACACGCCCCTTTAACACAGAGTGGCAACACCCATTTGTCACTTTATTCATACATACTCAGGAGGAATAATGAGAAGGATGCTCCAGAAATGTTATTCACGGGGAATACAAGTATTTAGTAATACAGCCATGTCAGCCTGTCTACCCTTTCCTCTTTTACTAAAATAAGCCTGTGTGTGTACATATTCGGTTTACCGTATAAGACACGAGTTACCTCTTCAGGAGCGAAGACATGTAATATAATAATATTGTAAATTTCTCATACACTTATATTTGGGGGACCAAATAAGTACTGACACAATGTATTTACTCACGGTGTGTATTAAATTGTAGAGATAAATGGGCAGCTAGCGTCTACAGACAGAACTCTGGACAGAATCCACAATGTGAGTCGACGTCCCCAATAATATGATTTGGCGCTACCGGCCGAACTTGTTTACATTTTAAATTTGGTTTTTGTAACCGGATTCTCCAAAAAAAAAAGGTCTTAGGCTACATGCACACGACAGTGAAAAAACCACCATTTAAAACGGACATTTTTAACGGACGTTTATTTCACTAATGCCTTTCTGTGAGACGCACGTTAAAAATGGACCCATTCAATTATATGGGGTCAGTCTGTCAGTGAAAAACGGACAAGATAGAGCATGTTCTATTTTTTGACGTCCGTTTTTCACTGACAGTAAAAAAAACTGCAGTGTGAATAACCCAATAGACTACCATTGGTTCTAAATCAGACGTGTGATGGCCGTTAATAAAATGTACATCACACGTCCGTTTTTCACTGTCGTGTGTATGAGGCCTTAAACTAATCTCTCGAGCTGTTACATTTCTTTGGCTCTGGCAAATAGCACTTTCAAAGGTGTTCTCCATCAGAATGTACGCACGCTTGTGTTAAAACCTGGCTCTCTTGATAGATCTTTCGGCAGCTATAGCATATGTTACCGCTATAGCATGCCGTATAATAATACATGTTGTAATCTGTTTCTTTACTTCACTTTTGTGTTGTTGTTGTTTTTTTTTTTTTCCCCCCTCTCTCTAAAACGAAGAACAAAATGAAAACCATGCATCTCATGTACTCGCAATATTACCTGTAATGTATGTCTCCTATACAAGAAGACGAACAGTTTAGAAGATTGAGCACTTTCTGCCAAAACTGCACAGCCGGTGTCAGTGATGCTGCCAGCTTCACATTCAGTGTCAAAAATAAAAACGCACGAATTCTTATGTTACATTCAGATCATTGCCAGGATTTTAGGATGCAGAATCCATGTACCATTCTAAACTTCTGCTGCTAAATCTACTTGTCTTACGTGTGGCTTTGCCGTGTAGTTGATGTGGATTTTATCCCACGCATCCACATGTAATTTGTGGATTTTTCGGCAGATTTTTCTGTGTCACAAGAATCCACCCTTTTATCCACACTGTGCCAATTCTGGGCCGAGACTAAAAGGTGTCATAAAGGAACATACAATGCAAAATTTGTTGCAAAGCCTCCAAAAACTGTGCCCCGAGACGGCGCTGAGCGTATGTTGCAGAGTTTCTCCCTTCATAGTAGGGATTTTCTATTGGAACAACCCCTTTAATGAAAGTACTGAGAACTGTGATCGTATGTAGCGACCATTCCCTGTCTGAGGTTTACTTCTGTCGTCATCTCAGTCCTATGATCTATACTTGGGAGACGTAAACCAAGAAGAATAAGGCCTCTTTCACACGAGCGTGACGGGTTAGGTCGGATGCGTTGAATGAAACACGCACCATTTTGTAAACAAGTTCAGTCAGTTTGGTCTGCAA
This sequence comes from Bufotes viridis, assembly GCA_033119425.1. Classification (NCBI taxonomy): domain Eukaryota; kingdom Metazoa; phylum Chordata; class Amphibia; order Anura; family Bufonidae; genus Bufotes; species Bufotes viridis. Next base: position 148,885,240 of record CM065590.1, on the reverse strand, counting down.
TTACGTTCAGTTTTTTCCGTGCGGGTGCAATGCGTTTTGATGCGTTTTTCACGCGCGTGATAAAAAACTGAAGGTTGACAAACAACTTCTCCTAGCAATTATCAGTGAAATACGCATCGCATCTGCACTTGGTTCCGGATGCAATGCGTTTTTCACTGAAGCCCCATTCACTTCTATGGTGCCAGGGCTGCGTGATAAACACTGAATATAGAACTTGCTGCGTTTTTCACACAGCGCAGAACTGATGCGTGAAAAAAAGACGCTCATGTACACAGCTTTATTGAAATGAATGGGTCAGGATTCAGTGTGGGTGCTATGCGTTCACGTCGCGCATTGCACCCGCATGGAAAACTCGCTCGTGTGAAAGGGGCCTAATTGTCCGTCGTTCCAATTCTTTTGAACACTCCACCGGTAATAAAAGCGCCATGTATATTTCCGTTTAAGAGGATCCTTGAGTTCTAATGTCCAGATCCGATGATAGACTCTGGTATTCTGTCATTTTATGTGTAGTTTCTCTTAAATTATTGATGTTTGGTGAGAAGAAATGTGCAGAACAAAGTATGTGATTCCATAAGAAAATAAAGAAACGTTCAAACTCTCTCTTCCTGTGACTCCTTGAATAGACCTGTGACTGTGGTTTATGGTGGTGGGGTTACGAAAACTGCATTTCCGCCTCTTCAGCGTGGTTTGCTTGAATAGATTATTATACGCAAATAAATAAACTCTCATTGATTTGTAAACTTCGACAAAGGAGGCACGGCTCCATGTCCGCTTATTTCCCAACTTCTTTTAAAATGGAGCCGTTCAGTAATACGACGAGGGCCTGCCAGCTTATCTGACCGGTTTTAGTACACACTTGTATTCCCCATGAAATAACAATTCTGCAATATTTTTTCTAAACTCATTGTGCCGTTCCTTTTGCATTCCTTCTGCAAAATTAACTGGGTGTTGCCATGTCAAACTGTGTAGTCAAAACACTCTGGGGGTCATTAATCAAACTGTAGTAAAGTAGAACTGGCTTAGTAGCTCAATCAGATTCCACCTTTCATTTCCCAAAGGTGCTGCCCAAAATGAAAGGTGGAATCTGGTTGGTTGCCATGGGCAATTAAGCCAGTTCTACTTTACACCAGTTTGATAAATGACCCCCTCTATTTACAAATGATGGTAACACGCACTTGTTAGTTGCTTCATAGATTTCCTGGAGGATTAAAAGAACGTCACAACACAGAGTTGTTTTGCCCACAACATAATTTGGGAGCATTTTTTCTTCCTAGTAGTTACTAAAACAGACATGTTGTGTCTTTTCCCTCCTCTTCTTATGGGTTCAGATAATGTGGGATGTTGGGGGAAAAATAATCTCTTACCATCTTGTATAGACATATGATGGTGATGTAACAAAAACTAAAAAAAGGGGAGCTAGCCGATCATCTTTGAAGCTTCCTTACTGAGATTTAGGAGAGAACATACTAAGGGTACTTTCACACTAGCGTTAAAGTTTTCCCGTATTGAGTTCCGTCATAGGGGCTCAGTACCGGAAAAAAAACGCATCAGTTTGTCCTAATGCATTCTGAATGGAAAACAGTCCATTCAGTATGCATCAGGATGTCTTCTGTTCCATCCCTTTTACTGTATTTGGCCGGAGAAAATACCGCATCATGCTGCAGTTTTTCTCCGGCCAAAATTTCTGGAACACTTGCCAGATCTGGCATTTTTTTCCATTGAAATGTATTAATGCCGGATTCAGTACCAAGTGTTCAGGAAATTGACGCATTGAGGGATCTGGTTTTTCGGTATGCGCATGCGCAAACCTTTAAAAATGTGAAAAAAATAAATACCGGTTCTGTTTTTCCAGGTGACACCGGAGAGACGGATCTGGTATTTCAATGCATTTGTCAGATGGATCTGCATCCGGAAACAAATGATATTCGTTTGCATATGGATTTCCGGATCCGGCAGGCAGTTCCAGCAATGGAACTGCCTGCCGGATTCTTCTAACGCTAGTGTGAAAGTACCCTAAGACCAGCTTTTCAAAATGCAAGTCTTAGTCCAAAGTGTTCTGGAGTAAGGTGCAAGAAACTTACTAAGGCCCCTTTCACATGGGCGAGTTTTCCGCGGGGATGCAATGCGTGAGGTGGATGCGTTGCACCCGCACTGAATCCGGACCCATTCATTTCTATGGGGCTGTGCACATGAGCGGTGATTTTCACACATCACTTCTGCGTTGCGTGAAAATCGCAGCATGCTCTATATTGTGCGTTTTTCACGCAACGCAGGCCCCATAGAAGTGAATGGGGCTGCGGGAAAATCGCAAGCAAGTGCGGATGCAGTGCGATTTTTCCCGCATGGTTGCTTAGCAACGGGACCCGATCTTTATTATTTTCCCTTATAACATGGTTATAAGGGGAAATAATAGCATTCTTAATAAAGAATGCTTAGTAAAATGAAGATGAAGGGGTTAAAAATAATAAAAGTTAACTTACCTTAGCCACTTGATGGCGTAGTTGCGATCTGTCTTCTCTTTTCCAGCATCAGCTAACAACTAAAGGACCTGTGATGATGTCACATCACATGGTCCAATCACATGGTCAATCCTACCATGGTGATGGACCATGTGATGTGACGTCATCACAGGTCCTTTAGTTGTTAGCTGATGCTGGAAAAGAGAAGACAGATCGCAACTACGCTATCAAGTGGCTAAGGTAAGTTAACTTTTATTATTTTGAACCCCTTCATCTTAATTTTACTAAGCATTCTTTATTAAGAATGCTATTATTTTCCCTTATAAACATGTTATAAGGGAAAATAATAAATTCTCCAGAATATTGTACCCGAAACCGGACTTCAGTGATGAAGTCCGGCTTCGGGTCTGGGTACCAAACATGGCGATTTTTCACACGTGCGTGCAAAATGCATTACAAACGTTTGCACCTGCGCGGAAAAATCGCGCATATTCCCGCAACGCACCCGCCTCTTATCCTGCCGTCAAACATGACGCCCGTGTGAAAGAGGCCTAAGAGTTATAATTTTATGGCTCACTTTTTGAATATTGGTACCACATTTGCAATGCGCCAGCCTAGTCCAATGGAAGCATAACCCAAATAGTAAGAAGGAAAAGATCTTGCTACAGTGCAAGCCTGAGGCCAACGAGAGACTAGACTGAGGAAAGCAAAACAGAAATACTAGCTTCTGCCAGAAACAATGGGGGTAATTTATTAAAACCAACGTTTTGGACAATGGTCTCAATAACCACTATATCTGGCGGTGGATCCGTCGCAGTTAAGATGAGGCGCTGGCCATAACTTCAGCATATGCTGTGCCTTTCTAAAAATAAGCCAACTTTCTTGCTGTCATACATTTAGACGTACTATAGGCGTATTTCTGGATAATAAATGACCCTCAATATTCATACCCAGGGGTGCCTAAATACTAAGAAAGAAAAAGATGGAACCAATCAAATGGCAAACAGGCACTAAAAGTAACAGCACACTTCCCAAAGACCTATGCAAACATTGAAAACATGCTTATTGTACATACAAATGTAAGGTTATTTGGACACATTTTTAATCAAAACTGTATGGGCACATCTACCAGCGACAAGATCACCTCTTCAGATGGGAAGCTACACTCTCAGACTTGCCTTTCCTGAGCCTAGGCTTACAAAATGAACGCAGGGTAGATTGGATACATGGCCCAAATGGAAGCAGCCCCTCCTCTAATTATACAATAAAATAAAAACATAGACCAACACCTCCAAACAAGAAAAAGATTCAAGCAATCACTAAATGTAACAACACACTGCTCCTTGCCCAAAGACATATACGAACATTGAAACTGTGCATAACTATTTAAGTTTTTGCACACATTTTCAAAATGCTTTCAGTGTTATTATGGCAGCCAGGACGCTACTAAAGTCCTGGTTGCCATAGTAAGTAGTGGGGAGCCAGGGGAGCAGATACTTACAGTCCTTACAGTGCGGCTCCCGGGGGCGCTCCACAATGACGTCAGAGCGCCCCACGCGCATGGATCACGTGATCCATGCTCATGGGGCGCTCTGACGTCATTGTGGAGCGCCCCAGGACTCGGGAGCCGCACGGACGGTAAGTATACTTCTCCCCTGCCTCCCCACTACACTTTACCATGGCAGCCGGGACTTCAGCGTCCTGGCTGCCATGGTAACCTTCACAAAAGCTAAACGTCGGATACGGCGATGCACCGAAACAACGTTTAGCTTAAAGAGGACCTTTCAGCAAAAAAAAATTCATGAGATACTTATACCATCTTACAGGGCTGCTGCCGCTGATGTCCGCACACAGTTTTTTTTTTCAAACGCCCCCCCAGTTCGCCCGCAGCGCTCCCGGTATCTTCTGTGCCTCTGATGCTAATGAGGCAACTTGGTTATAGTAGGAGGTTTCATTTAGTTATGGTGGGCGGTGTCTCTTCTCTCTGGCAGCGAGTGCATCCAATCGCAGCACTCCTCTCTAAGCCAGGGCTCCCTGGCTAAGAGAGGAGCGCTGCGATTGGATGCACTGCCAGAGAGAAGAGACACCGCCCACCATAACTAAATGAAACCTCCTACTATAACCAAGTTGCCTCATTAGCATAAGAGGCACAGAAGATACCGAGCGCTGCGGCGAACTGGGGGCGTTGAAAAAAACTGTGTGCGGACATCAGCGGCAGCAGCCCTGTAAGATGGTATAAGTATCTCATGAATTTTTTTTTGCTGAAAGGTCCTCTTTAAAGCTGGATCTGGATTAATGCTTTTCAATGGGCATTAATTCCGGATCCGGCGTTACGGCATGTCTTCCGGATTTTTGGATGGAGACAAATCCGCAGCATGCTGCGGTTTTGTCAACGTCCAAAAAACGTTCACGTACTGAACGGAAGACATCCTGATGCATCCTGAACGGATTGCTCTCCATACAGAATGCATTGGGATAATCCTGATCAGTATCTTTCCGTCCTAGAGCCCCGAGGACGGAACTTTAGGACGGAAAGTAAAAACGCAGATGTGAAAGGGGCCTTAGGTGCTGCAAGCTACATACCAGGCCATGTAATATCCAAATGAAGAGTGACAGTTATGTATATAATGAATATCATAAGAGGTTGAACTACCAGGAGCAGCGTAAAAGAACAGTAAAGATTGGTCAATGGCGGATCAATAGCAGCAACTATTAATAAAGTGCACAGTGCATAATGAATCATGGATCCATCCCATCACATAGAAGACCCCACATAAATACTTTATATACCAGGAGTGTATGTGGGGTCTTCTATGTGATGGGATGGATCCATGATTCATTATGCACTTTATTGATAGTTGCTGCTATTGATCTGCCTACAAGCAAGCTTCGGATGCTTCATTCCACTTTAAAAATCCATTAACGAGGTTATTCAACGAAGTCACGCGCGACTTCGCGAATAACTTACTTCAGCTCCTCAGAGCCCATACATTCTAATACTGTATGGAGACGAATCTCTGTACAGTATTATTCTGAAGTTTTGAACAAAGCGACTTTGGATGAAGCATCTGAAGCTCTCTTCGCTCAACACTAGTGACTATCTATCAATGGTAGCACTGATGAGCGGTGGACTTTTTAGAAATCTCAGACAACCCCTTTAAAGGGGTTGTCTCACTTAAGCAAATGGCATTTATCTGGTAGAGAAAGTTAATACAAGGCACTTACTAATGTATTGTGATTGTCCATATTGCCTCCTTTGATGGCTGGATTCATTTTTCCATCACATACGCTGCTCGTTTCCCTGGTTACCCCCACCCTGCAATCCATCAGTGGTGGCCGTGTTTGCACACTATGGGAAAATGTCCAGGCCTTTCTGGTGATTGGAACTGTGGGAGTGCGCATAGTCCAGCACTTTTTCCTATGGTGTACAAGCACGACCACCGCTGATGGATTGCAGGGTGGTTGTAACCATGGAACCGAGAAGTGTATAATGTGATGGAAAAAGGAATCCAGCCAGTAAAGGAGGCAATATGGATAATCACAATAAATTAGTAAGTGACTTATATTAATTTTCTCTAAATGATAAATGCCACCTGCTGAAGTGAGACAACCCCTTTAACATCAATTCCAAGCAGGTTGTCATCAGCAAAGCGTCCTGGCTGCCATGGTAACCATTCACAAAAGCTAAACGTTTGATCCGGCGATGCGCCAAAACGACATTTAGCTTGATGCCGGGTTAATGTTTTTCAATGGGCATTAATTCCGGATCCGGCACGTCTTCCGGATTTTTGGACGGAGACAAATCCGCAGCATGCTGCGGTTTTGTCAACGTCCAAAAAACGTGTCCATACTGAACAAATTTCTCTCCATTCAGAATGCATCAGGAGAAAACTGATCAGTATCTTTCCGTCCTAGAGCCCCGAGGACGGAACTCTAGGACAGAAAGCAAAAACGCAGATGTGAAAGGGGCCTAATAGGGTGCTTTTACACTTGCGTTTTTACTTTCCAGCGTAGAGAAAGATACTGATCAGGATTATCCTAATGCATTCTGAATGGAGAGAATTCCGTTCAGGATGCATCAGGATGTCTTCCGTTCAGTATTGTAACGTTTTTTGGACGTTGACAAAACCACAGCATGCTGTGGATTTGTCTCCATCCAAAAATCCGGAAAACTTGCCGTAACGCCGGATCCGGAATTGATTCCCATTGAAGTGCATTAATGCGGAATTAAGCTAAACGTCGTTTCGGCGCATCGCCGGATTCGACGTTTAGCTCTGCGCATGTGCAGCGTCAGTTCCGATTGGTTACCATGGCAGCCAGGACGCTACTGAAGTAGCTGGCTGCCATGGTATGTACTCCGCAGCAGTGTACTTACCTGCTCTGCGGACCCCGAGCGCTCCTTCATGATGTCACAGGTCCGGGCGGCGCATTGATCTATGCGCCGCAGGGACCTGTGACGTCATGAAGGAGCGCCCGGCGGCTGCAGCGCAAGTAAGTACACTGCTGCAGAGTACCATGGAAGCCAGAACTTCAGTAGCGTCCTGGCTGCCATGGTTACCTGAAAGCATTTCGAAGACTGATCAGGATCCTGATCAGTCTTCAAATGCTTTCAGACGACTTGCGTTCTGACGGATCCGGCGGGCCAGAAGTGCCTGCCAGATTCTCAGAACGCAAGTATGAATGCACCCTAAGTGGCATTTATCACGTAGAGGAAGGTAATACAAGCCACTTACTAATGTATTGTGATTGTCCATATTGTCTCCTTTGCTGGCTGGATTCATTTTTTTATCACATTATTCACTGCTTGTTTCTATGGTTACAGACCACCCTGCAATCCATCAGTGGTGGTCGTGCTTGCACAATAAAGGAAAAAACACTAGCCTATGTGCGCTCCCATGGTTCTGGCCACCAGAGAGGCTGATGATTTTTCCTATATTGTGCAAGCACGGCCACCACTGATGGATTGCAGGGTGGTCTGTAACCATGGAAACGAGCAGTGTATAATGTGATGGAAAAATTAATCCAGACAGCAAAGGAGGCAATATGGGTAATTACAATACATGAGTATGTGGCTGGTAGTAACTTTGTCTACATAATAAATGCTATTTGCTGAAGTCAGACAATCCCTTTAAGGATCAAAGAGGGACAGAGGGACTTGGGTCAAAAAGAGGGACACTTGGGGAGCATGTCTCAGGCTATGAAGAATGCACAAACTGATGTGATCTATTTACTTGCTGCATGGTTATAAATACGTGCAGACATTCAGGCTCAGCAACAACGACTTCCTGAATTTGCTGTCACAAAGTTACTAACAGCAGAATACTCTATTCCAGTGTAAGACGCTTATCGGTAGTAGTAATCCCATGCGCTGTAAGGACCTTGCGGTCTCACAGGGTCACCTGACATACCAAAGTCATGTGGTTTGGTCACGTGGTTGCGGCGCACAGCACTGTGGGAATGTCACGTGATATTGTGACGTCAGCAGGTCCTCACCGGGTATAGTATTTAGCCTTTACTCTGATTGGTCCGCATTGCATATAATGGCTTCGTTGTCATGTGAGGCTGCACGATGACACATGGTAATGGCATTTCATACTGTATGGCTTTTATTAAAAAGTCATCCCTGCTCAGCGCTGCGTTGTTTCTCTCCCTAGCCCTACTTTACGTGTAGGTACGAAGGAACTAGCAGTGAGGACTGAGGAAACGTGACCAAGCTGCCAATGGCAACCAATCAGAATTCAGCTTTCATTTTACACATTGAAAGCTGAGACCTGATTGGTTGCCGTGGTCAGCTCCTCCCCTGTTTCTTTCCTAAGGGCCCCTACCTGGTACTGGCACGGTCTGTGTGTGCAGTGTGCCAGCTGTCTGGTAGCGCTTCACCAGTGTGTCTGTATACTGGTATAAAAAAGGGCACTCCAGCTGTGGTGAAACTAATACTCCACACATGCTCAATTCACTTCTGGGGTTCAGAGAACAGGGGGGGGGGGGGGGGGAGCTGTGCATGCTAGGAGTTGTAGTTTCACAGCAGCTGAAGTGCCAGAGGCTGCAGACACCTGATATAGATTATATATAGAGCGGTAGCATGACATGCTAAAATAAGGGAGATCACAGCTACAGAAGAAGGAATTATGGGGTTTATGCTACTTACTCTCTCTTGCCCACCACTAAATATCTGCTTTTTATATCGTTTTATTTTAGGCTAAGGTGGAACTCCGTATACGTTTGCTATACATTTATGACCTGTGTTTGTTTTTTCCCCCCTCTTTTCTGGTAGCATGGATTTTGGCTCTGTAGATATGTCAATTAAAGGGGTTTTCCAGTTATAAATGATTTTTAAGCAACTGCCCACAGCCTATCCTCCATGCTGCCTCTGTTGTCTCCATCATATAGATAGTACCACAGCACTTGAAAGTTTATGTTAGTAAAGAGCTTTTATTGGTGCGTTTAGTCACAAAAAGTCCAGACGAAAGGAGATGCGTAATTGCCCGAAATACTCATTACAGTTGGACATTTCGGTCATAAGACCTTCATTAGCACAATGAGTCTTAGAGCTCATGCACAAAACCATATTTATTTTGCGGAACGCAACAGCTGGCACCTAATAGAACAGTTCTATCTTTATTATTTATTATTAGAGCGCCATTCATTCCATAGCGCTGTACATATAAAAAGGGGTATACATGCATAATACAGACAAATGCCCACAGAGAAATTTCCGTTTTTTTTGCGGACCCATTGAAATGAATGGTTCTGCATATGGTCTGCAAAAAAACGGAACGGACACGGAAATAAAAAAAGTTTGTGTGCATGAGCCCTTAAGCAGAAAGGCAAGTGGAGCTGTGGATGTCCCGGCTGTCTCCATCTTCCGGTCCCTGCACCATTTACATCCGGTGGGGCATCGTCACATGCACAGCTCCCGCCAATGACTGACTTCAGAAGTGATGTCATGCTTGTGGCCACATCCCCACTGAAGCCATTCATAGGCAGGAATGGTGCATCTGACCCTGCCCATGCCCCACCTAAAGAGCGCGGGGACCTGAAGATTTACAAAGTGGAGGCCCAGAGTGCTGGGGAGCGGGTAAGTATCAATTTTCAGTTCCTGCTGGCACTTGGATAAAAATCATTATAACTGGAAAACCCCTTTATGCTGTCTGTGGCTTTGAATGGCATATGTCTATGTTTTTTTATTTTGTATTCAGCACAAACTTAATTGAAACGAGTTTAAAAAAATGAAGGGGTTAAAGGGGTTGTCCCACTAAACATATTTTACAGTTTTCAAACCAGCATCTGGATTTAAATACTTTTTAATTATGTGTAATTAGCGCTGGTTCGATTTTGCCAAAAAATAAAATCTTATTTATTTATTTTTTTCAACCCTGTGGACGGTTTTTGATTTGAATCTTGATTTTCTTATAACAACATATATTACTAAAATAAAGTTTGCAGTTATGTACACAGTTCCTGTGTGAATCCGTTGCCCTGTCAACGGATTTCACAAGTAACGCCGTCCGACACCATCAGAGTGATTGCATGGCAGATTTTGCCATCAGATACGTGTGTAATCTATTTTTTAATTTTTTATTCTTTTACAGACAAAAAGTCCTGCAAGTCTGGCCCTTTTTGTCCATGAAAAAATAAATAAAAAATTACACACCGAACTAATGACAATGGATGGCATTATCCGCTGTCCTGATCACATGCCCCGCTGCAATCTACTGACTACATTGACGGTCAGAGAAGTGCAGTGCACATGGTGGGAGCAGACTGAGCTCCTGCTCCTCATACAGGATAATGCGGAGGCGGCAGCGAGGCAAAAGACAGCTGGGTGGGCCAGACAAGTGACGTGGCGGAGCAGACCGGGAGACAGCGCCATTATGAAAATCCATTTGAGGAATCTGTGAAAATAACTGAATCATCTGATGTCTCAAAGGCAAATGAATCAAATGAATTCTATTAATCTCCAGCCTAATATAGAGGGAGGACTGGAGGAGGATATATAATGTATATGGAGGGAAGACTGGGGGAGGGTATATATTGTATATAGAGGGAGGACTGGAGGAGGGTAAATGCACTACCAGAGAAGGAAAAAAAAAACTTGGAAAACGACTAAAAATACACTACCAGAGAAGGAAAAAAAAACTTGGAAAACGACTAAATACTCTACCAGAGAAGGAAAAAAAAAAGTGGAAAACAACCAAATACACTATCAGAGAAGGGGAAAAAATTGAAAACTTTATGCCATTGAGCTGAGATTATAAGTATAAGGTGGTGCATCCTTTATTTTGGGTTCTGCTGCAGGGTATATATTGACACAGGGTCACATTAATACTGGGCGCCATCCCTCCTTGCTGCGCTACAGGCTGTCACTCTGGCTTAGTAATAGTCATACGGATGCTGTATATCCTCCTGTGGTATCTCATTCCAAGCTCTTTCATCTTAAACATGGAGTTCAGCCAAGGTTATTGGCTTATTTGCATGGCAGATGCTGATGCGGCCACCATTAGTACAAAGAGAGAACCTGCTTTAATCACTACCCATTATTGTTTATCATTGATGGCCATATCAGAGTTTGCAAGAGGGCTAGAGAGGGCCTACTGTCATCGTACATAGTGTGGAGACACACAGGACCAACACCAGGTGTCATGGTGCGGGGAACCATTAGCTACCATGGTTGTTCCCATCTGGTATTTGTGAAGGGAATATTGACCAGCCTTCGGTATGTCCAGAACATTTGTAAACCAGTCCTACTGTGTTTTTTTGACTGTCCCACACACTGCCCGTGCTACACAGCATCCTCATCAGCTCTCCTGGCCAGCTCAATCACCAAATCTCTCCTCCATTGAGAATGTGTAGGACTGGGTGGGGCGACGGACCTCCCATGCACAGCAGCTAATAACCACCCTGGCTGAACTACGGGTCCAAGATGAAAGAGTTTGGAATGACATACCACAGGCTTGATATCCAGCATCTGTATGACTTACCATGCCAGAGTGGCAGCCGGTATCACAGAAAGGGGAGATGGCACCCAGTATTAATGTGACCCTGCCGCAGAACCCAAAATAAAAGGGTGCACCACCTTGGTTATGTAATCATTGACCAAGTACCACTAGGAGTTTATATTTTGTCTATCTCAGCTCAATCACATAAAATTTTCCAGGTGTTCTTTTTTCATTTTCCGGTAGTCGTTCTTCTTATAATAAAGAGCTTTTGTTATTACAGACACTGGTTATATCAGTTCCAGGAAATATACTGGTAACCCGCACTGCTCTAGAGAACTTTTATTTGCAAGTTATACGTCAGGTGGATTCTCTCTGAATATTGACTTTGTTCTGTGTGTTACTGTACCTGTACATTACTATACATAGTATCTTAGGGTGATAAGCAAATAATTATTTTATAACATTAGGAATGCCATTATAAATAAATTGCTCATGGGACATGGAGACATTTTATTTTGCTTATTATGTTTTGTGCAGGTTGTAAGCAATGGACAGTTCTGGTGCAGAATCTCCTGACAAAGTGACCTCTTCTCCCTGTGCCATCCATGTGCTTGTTGGTGTCACCGGCAGTGTGGCGGCTTTGAAGCTGCCCCTTCTAGTGTCTGGACTTTTACAGATTCCTGGAGTAGGTGCAAAATAAATCCTTAATGTATTTATACTAATGTATCTTTGCACTGTGTTAGCCAGTAGTCTCAGTAATTGATACCTTTAAAAAAGCGTTTTCCAAGACTTTTGTACTAATCAGTATTGTCGAATATTTATTTCATATAAAATATAAAATCATAAAAATTCTGATTTTATATTTTTATGAAAAATAAAAAATTATGAAAAATGTAATTGGCGGACATATAAACGCCAGTTCTTTTATTGATGAGATCTAAAGTCAATTTGTGCATCTAATGAAACAGGGTGCAATTAATTATATAAAATATAATTTATTACAGATAAATATAGTAAAATGGCATACAAATTAATACAAAGAAAGTTTGGGTACAATATCAAAATTGACCACAATATGGTGCTCCACCATTTACACTAGGCTCACTTAATTTACTAAAACCAAGTACAATATTGCTAATTGCTAATGCTATTCTTCAGCAAATTAATACCACTTAGTGTACTGGTTTTAAAACATTATAATATAATAAAGAAACAATAGAAATGAATCTGTGGAAAATCCCTTATGCTCAATCAAAGAATATAGCTGTAAAAGCCACCTTATAAATACGCCTATTGGCCTAATTACGGATAATAAAATCCGATCAGAGATCTCACTCTGATAGAAATATTACAGGAATTTTAATGATGTGGACGTTCATTAAAATTTCCCATAAAATTACTATTTTAACACTATTGACCCACTCAAAATGGGGTCTTAACTATATGCCAATTAGAGCGATTTATAATTACTGCAAATAAAACAAATGATACGTTACCCCTGGCTTTGGGATAAAGAGCTTTTAGAAGGGACCCAGCTTTCCAAGATTTAGATCTCCAGTTTCTTTTGCGAGTCTAGGGTGTGTTCCTGGAAGAATTCCTTAGGGTGGAGGGAGCTTTCTCTTAGGACTGGAAGTGGTGAAGATGATCTGTGACGTCCTGTGATGTCTGTAAAGTGTTTTTGACTTCCCAAAAACTGGATCAGATATTCTAATTCTTATCTATGTCCTTATCTCTTGGATTAGGAATTTCCAATCGGATAAGGTGGGTGTTAATGTATGGTAATTATGGTGATGACGTCATTTAATTGGCATTTTTTTTAGAAACTTCTGTCCATCTATCACTTGATGGCACTATTGTATCATCTATGATGTTTTTAGAATTCAAATGTTCAGGAAAGCCAGATGTGTACAGATCTAATCTGTTCACATGACCTTCTTAACCTTTGCTCATTATATCAGCCAAAGGAGGTGCCCTTTCTGACACTTTGCTAAGACTGACTAACAGTATTAGAAGTTTCCCTAATCCTTGAATTTATGGGGCAGATACGAATACAATGGTCATTAGAGAGTTTAACCAGTTTGTGTATCTTATATATATATATGAACAAATAGATACAATGATGCATCATCAATAACTAGATATGAATATACAGACATATGTATCATCGTTTAAAATATACTAAAACTATATGAAATCACATGAATATATACGTTACACTAGTGAATATCTGGAATGACACTCAATAACCTCTCTTGACCCCGGTACTTAAGAAAGGACCACATTTTGTTATTATATGGTCGTGTCTTCCAGACAGTGTATGTGAGACCCATTATATTCCTTAAGATAAGCCCACATCTGTTGGCAATAACTTTTTAAAACAATATACTTTGTATTCAGTATACACTTTTACACAGACTGAACCCTGCATGATCTCATCTTGGCCTGGTTTCAGTTGTATAGCAAAACTCTGGTTCAGTCTCTCTCTTAAAGGCAATGAACGTCCATTTTAACCATATCATCATCAGATATCAATTATAGTTATGAAAATGCATGACAGTATCACGGGATCAAATCCAGTGCTGAGCCACGCCCCCTGCACTGATCACATGACGGTGACGTCACCCCAGGTCCTTTGGCTGTTCAACAGTTCGGGTTGGTGGAAGCCGCCCCTTATGGATTCCATATGCCGCAATACTGGAATCCATAACGGGATGCGCGAGTTACCACAACCCGAACGCCGAACTTTTTTTTAAAGTTCGCTCATCTCTAATCTCTAGTCATCAGTATATGTCTTGTAAAATCCCTTTAATGGCTTACTGAAAGGCAAGTCTTGGCCTGATTGTAGTTCTAATGACTCAAGCTAACATTATTATATGGGGGCATAAATATGCCTGTGTTATGGCTTGTGTCAAACTAGCACATAGCAAGCATTTATGTCTGCTGAAGTCTCTTCATCAGGCATGGTATCACATATTTATACACAGAAGGAGCATGTATGGCCTATAAGTCTCCTCACGCCGATTAAGGCGCTCTCTCCCCAAGGAGAGAAAGTACACTCCAAATCCTAGATAAGAAGTGTGAAAATGTATTGTCCTCTGATTGTGATCTGGTTCATGGTTGTGCTGCCCCCACCAGGTCTGATGGGCACATTCCTTAAAGTGATGTACAAGACGTAAATCCATGTGACACATTCATTCTTGTACTGAGTATTTGTTCACCTAAACACTGCTGTCTCTCAGAGGTTTGACATGACTAGTAAAGACCTTATACACAGGCTGGTATTCAGAGCAGTGATCGGGAAAGAGAGTTTCTCCATCCCTAGGAATTATTACCCTGCGTAGAGATGCCACTGATCAAATGCATTGCTGGTGCAGACACCTAAATCATAATTTCTCGGCGGCAGATCGTACTGTGTAAACGGAACTGCTGCCCAGAAGCTATTATTCTGTATGGGGAGAAGCATTCGCTGTAGTCATCCCTTGCCCCCATACAGCGGAGGCGATTGCCGCATTGAAATGCAACTCTCACGTCTTCTGGTGAGCAGGCATTTATCGAGAACGAATGGATCGTTCCCAATAATTGCTTGCTGTGTCGGCCTTTGTAATAGAGCCTTTATGGTGTACATTGTTGATTTGCTGCCGCAGAATTGTGGACAGAAAATCCTTAGCATTTTATGGATGCAGCAGAGGTGGAGATTTCAATAAATCTCATTCACGCAGTACAGAAAAAAATTGACATTTTTTCAGCTTGTCCATTTGTGCTGTGGATTTCCCCCATTGATTTCACACTTTGCAATGCATAGATTGCAATCTGCGGCATATCTGCAGCAAAATCCGCAACGAATCTGCATGCAACACATCCATTTCAAAATCCGCAGAGGTATAGCAGTTTATATCCTGTGTGGATGTACCCTGAACAGCTGCAGTAGTTACAGCCCTTTACTGCTCTCCTCATACTGTTGGTCCTGCTTCACATCATACAGATCAGATAAATGTAGGCCAAACCAGTGGAACATGTAAAGTATGTGGGGCCTCCTGAGATAAGTATCAGGCTGTTGGAATTCAACAGGCTGATTCTTAGGGAGATAAGCCACTGCAAATGGAGTCTGGCAGTGATAAAAAAAACAAAAACATACATGCTCAGCCAAACCAAATGGGCATGGTGTATAGAGGGGTCATAAGAGAAAGCTATCAGTCAGACACTCCTTTGACAGCCTTTTAAAGGGACACTAACCCCAGAATCTAAACAAACAAAAAAAGTACAGCTAAGAAGACATAACATGATCTCCTTATGTGTCTTTGTTATTTGCTCTTGTTTTGTCAGATGTAACGATTGCAAACCATGAACAATAAATAGAAAAGCAATGAATTCTTCTCTCAGGCTGCAGCAATGTCTGTCCCCTCCTGCTCTGATACTAGGGCATGTAAGCCAGGAAGTTTAGGAGGAGGGGGCTGTTTGCCCAGTGAGCGTGGTCATTTTGCTGGAAGGAATCTCCTCTTTATTAATAGTCCAAAATAGATTTGGTAACAGCACCAGCCATAGTACCAGCTGTAACATATACATAGTACCAGCCATAGTGCATACAGCTGGGTAGCTAATCTGTCCAGCTACACAGTAATAATTCCTCCCTTGTCTGCATAATTGTGAAGATTTGCCTTTCAGTAGCTTTGAAAGGCTCGGTAGTATGTGGATCTAAGTTGGAGATCAAACTATGAAGACGGTTGTCTTGATAATATATTTATGGATACTGCGGCAGATTTACCATTTAGGACGAGATTTGAGACAGGTCTAATTTGAACAAGTGGCCTATTTTGAGCGAGATTTACCAAAAGTCACACGTTATTGATAAATTTATTGCAAACATAGACACCCAAGTTAGACCACAACACCTCTACACAGACACGGTGCATTATGGAACTGATCCACAGCAAAAACGGGAAGCCAAGAAAACTGTGGCACAACACCAAATTCGAATACTACAGCCATGCGAGCACTTTTCGAGAACTAAACAGGGTTACCGCGTTCACAATTTACTGTGGGTCCTATCTCTATTTCCAAAAACACCCATACTTATTAAAATATAAAGAATATCCCATCCCATATGTGAATGCAAAAATAAAAAAGTTATAATTCCTTGAAGACAGGAAAGAAAAATGAAAACGCAAAAACAGAAAAAAAAAAAAAAGTATTCAAGGGGTTAATATGCATCTACGATTTAGCACTTGGACAAAAATATATTAAAAACTGTGATTTTTATATCTTCTGGAGCCTAGCCATGGCTATTGTAATACATGTATTGCCACCTTACAAACTAGCATTGTGGCCACACAGCCGAGAAAGCTGTGTTTTAGATCAGCTCTCTAAAGCACGCCTGGGTGGTAGCTGGCATGAGATGCAACTTTTTTGCAACATTTTGAAAAGTTGCAAAACCTAAATGAGCCATAATGAGGCCAGTCTAAGGCCTCTTTCAGATTTGCGTTGTGAGGATCCGGCGTGGACCTCCGTCGCCGGAAATGCCCGCCGGATCCGTCACAACGCAAGACAACTGAAAGCATATTGAAGACTGATCAGTCTTCAATATGCTTTCAGGTAACCATGGCAGCCAGGACGCTACTAAAGTCCCGAGTGCCATGGAAAAGAAGTGGAGAGCTGTGGGAGAAGCTACTTACATTCCGTGCGGCGGCCGGGGCGCTCCTCGATGACGTCACCGGGTCCCTGCAAACCATGCGACGCAGGGACCCGGTGACGTCATCAAGAGCGCCCCGGCCACCGCACGGAAGGTAAATAGCTTCTCCCCCGGTTCCCCGCTTCTTTTCAATGGCAGCTGGGACTTTAGTAGTGTCCTGGCTGCCATGGTTACCATTCTTTAAAGCTAAACGTTGTATCCGGCGATGCGCCGAAACAACGTTTAGCTCAAAATCTGCTCCGGATTAATGCTTTTCAATGGGCATTAATTCCGGATCCGTCCTTGCGGCATGTCTTCCCGATTTTTGGACGGAGACAAATCCGCAGCATGCTGCGCTTTTGTCAACGTCCAAAAAACGTGTCCGTACTGAACTGAAGACATCCTGATGCATCCTGAACGGATTTCTCTTCATTCAGAATGCATTGGGATAATCCTGATCAGTATCTTTCCGTCCTAGAACCCGAGGACGGAACTCTAGGACGGAAAGCAAAAACGCAGATGTGAAAGGGGCCTGATCTGACCTTTTCGTGTAGAAAATAGAACTCATGAGGAATTGGCAAAGAGACACAAAAGTTACAATTACCAGCAAAAAAGTTGCAAAAGCAATGTAACTATTGCATGTTCAAGGTTTTACTAAAAATAAGGGTTAAAAAAATATATACTTAGTGGAAAGGGGCATGGCTCTTGAGTTGTCCAGTTTAATCTCAAAACATTGCAACCCCTTTAAATGGTGTCTTCAAAAAGTGCAAGCCCTCACATGTGTCAACAGAAAAATAAAAAATTTATGGTTCTGAAAAGCAAGATGTAACAAACGAAATCATGTTACCAAAATTGGCCTGGTCCTGAAGGGTGTAACGTGGCAGTTCCCTAATAAAATATTATTTTCCTCTGTTAGATCACATAAAGGGCATGACGGGCAGATTTTAGTTTTAAAAACTGTCTTTGTTGCCCCTAGAAACAAGTCATGGCACAGCTTTCCTTTTTTAAGAGCAAAATACAAAATGAAAGCTGTGTTGGGATTGATTGATTGATTGGGAATCTGTCCCAACGAGTTTAACCTCTTGCCGCCACGCTAACGCCGATGGGCGTCAGCGCGGCGGCTCTCTCAGGTCTCAGTCACGCCTATCGGCGTCATCTCGTGAGACCTGAGATTTCACATGAACGCGCGCGCGTTCATGTGATCGGAGCCGGGACAACTGAAACTACAGCCTGCCAGCGCTGATCATGCGCTGGCAGGCTGTAGATGCGGAAAAAAACGCATTTAAATCGCATATTAGACGCTGTTTTTTAAACAGCGTCTGATATGCCTGCTGTCTGCTCGTCTGGTGGTCCCTTTGTTTGGGACCACCAGAGGAAACATAGGAAAAGTGCACCAATCACTACACACACACACCCCCACCCCCATCACTGATTAACCCCTGATCACCCATGTCACCCCCCTGATCACCCCCTGTCACCCCCTGTCACTAATCACCCCCTACAGGCTCATTCAGACGTCCGTATGTGTTTTGCGGATCCATGGATCTGCGGATCCATGGATCTGCGGATCCATGGATTTACAGATCCGCAAAATACGGACACCGGCAATGCGCTTTCCGCATTTTGCAGATCCGCACAGAACTATATAGAAAATGCTTTTTCTTGTCCGCAATTGCGGACAAGAATAGGACATGTTCTATATTTTTGCGGAACGGAAGTGCAGACCCGGAAGCGCGGATCCGTAATTCCGGATCCGAGCGGGACAAAGTCTGTCCCCATAGAAATAATTGGGTCCGCAATTCCGGGGCATAAGGGTCCCTTATCACCGCCAGTTAGTTAGCTACTTGTTAGGTAGTTAGCGCCCACCGCCCCGCAGTCACTGATTTTGGCAGAGATTTTTTCATCCACATTGATCGATGCGAATGAAAAAATCTGTGCCGTTCATTTATTTTATTTTTTTCAGCGCAGAGGCTGAACGGAAAAAAAAAAATCTCATTACCCGTATGGTCAATATAAGCAGAATCGCAGATACTCCTAATGCTGGCCATACGTGTAATGATTGCGGAGACCCTCAAATGCCAGGGCAGTACAAACACCTCACATGTGACCCCATTTTAGAAAGAAGACACCCCAAGGTATTCCGTGAGGGGTATGGTGAGTTCATGTAAAATTTTATTTTTTGTCACAAGTTAGTGGAATATGAGACTTTGTAAAAAAAAATATATATATATCAATTTCCGCTAACTTGTGTCAAAATTTTTTTTTTTATGTGAACTCGCCATGCCCCTCACGGAATACCTTGGGGTGTCTTCTTTCCACAATGGGTAAACTTGTGGGGTATTTATACTGCCCTGGCATTTTAGGGGTCCTAAAGCGTGAGAATCCAAATACGTAAAAATGCCCTGTGAAATCCTAAAGGTACTCATTGGTTTTAGGGCCCCTTTGCGCATCTTGGCTGCAAAAAAGTGTCACACATGTGGTATCGCCGTACTCAGGAGAAGTAGGGCAATGTGTTTTGGGGTGTATTTTTATATATACCCATACTTTGTGTGAGAAATATCACTGTAAACGACAACTTTTTAAATTTTTTTATACAAAGTTGTCAATTTACAGAGATATTTCTCTCACCTAACATGGGTATATGTAAAAATACACCCCAAAACACATTGCCCTACTTGTCCTGAGTACGGCGATACCACATGAGTGACACTTTTGCAGCCTGGGTGCGCAAAGGGCCCAAATTCCAACGAGTACCTTTAGCTTTACATGGCTGCTCACAATTTAGCCCTGCCCAAAATGCCAGAACAGTATAAACACCCCACAAATAACCCCATTTTGAAAGAAGACACCCCAAGGTATTCGCTGAGGGGTGTGGTGAGTCCATGAAAAATTTAACTTTTTGTCAAAAGTTAGCGGAAAGGGAGACTTTGTGAGAAAAACAATACAAAATCAATTTCCGCTAACTTGTGCCAAAAAAATCTTCTGTGAACTCGCCATGCCCCTCACGGAATACCTTGGGGTGTCTTCTTTCCAAAATGGGGTCACATGTGGGGTATTTCTACTGACCTGGCATTTTAGGAGCCCTAAAGCGTGAGAAGAAAAATGCGTAAAATGCCCTCCTAAAAGGTACTCATTGGTTTTAGGGCCCTTTGCGCATCTTGGCTGCAAAAAGTGTCACTCATGTGGTATCGCCGTACTCAGGAGAAGTAGGGCAATGTGTTTTGGGGTGTATTTTTACATATACCCATTCTGGGTGAGAGAAATATCTCTGTAAATTGACAACTTTGTATAATTTTTTTAAAAGTTGTCATTTACAGAGATATTTCTCACACAAAGTATGGGTATATATAAAAATACACCCCAAAACACGTTGCCCTACTTCTCCTGAGTACAGCAATACCACATGTGTGACACTTTTTTGCAGCCTGGATGCGCAAAGGGGCCCTAAAACCAATGAGTACCTTTAGGATTTCACAGGACATTTTTACGCATTTGGATTCCAGACTTCTTCTCAGGCTTTAGAGACCCCTAAAATGCCAGGTGAGTATAAATACCCCACATGTGACCCCATTTTGGAAAGAAGACACCCCAAGGTATTCCGTGAGGGTCATGGCGAGTTCACAGAATGGTTTTTTTTTTGGCACAAGTTAGCGGAAATTGATATTTTTTTTTTTTTTACAAACTTGTGACAAAAAATAAAATTTTACATGAACTCACCATACCCCTCACGGAATACCTTGGGGTGTCTTCTTTCCAAAATGGGGTCACTTGTGGGGTATTTATACTGCCCTGGCATTTTAGGGGTCTCTAAAGCCTGAGAAGAAGTCTGGAATCCAAATGCGTAAAAATGTCCTGTGAAATCCTAAAGGTACTCATTGGTTTTAGGGCCTTTGTGCACCCAGGCTGCAAAAAGTGTCACTCATGTGGTATCGCCGTACTCAGGAGAAGTAGGGCAATGAGTTTTAGGGTGTATTTTTATATATACCCATGCTGGGTGTGAGAAATATCTCTGTAAACGACAACTTTTAAATTTTTTTATACAAAGTTGACAATTTACAGAGATATTTCTCTCACCCAGCATGGGTATATGTAAAAATACACCCCAAAACATATTGCCCTACTTCTCCTGAGTACGGCAATACCACGTGTGTGACACTTTTTGCAGCCTGGGTGCGCAAAGGGCCCAAATTCCAACGAGTACCTTTAGGTTTTACAGGGCTGCTCACAATTTAGCCTCGCCCAAAATGCCAGAACAGTAAACACACCCCACAAATGACCCCATTTCGGAAAGTAGACACCCCAAGGTATTCACTGAGGGGCATAGTGAGTCCGTCTGAGATTTTATATTTTTTTGCCAGAAGTTAGCAGAAATGGAAACTTTATTATTATTTTTTTCCTCAGAAAGTGTCATTTTCCGCTAACTTGTGAAAAAAATGAAATGATACATGAACTCACCATGCCCCTCCGTGAATACTTTGGGGTGTCTTCTATCTAAAATGGTGTCATTTGGGGGTATTTATACTATCCTGGCATTCTAGCACCTGAAGAAACATGACAGGTGCTCAGAAAGTCAGAGCTGCTTCAAAATGCCGAAATTCACTTTTTTGCACCATAGTTTGTAAATGCTATAACTTTTACCCAAACCAATAAATATACACTTATTGGATTTTTTTTTATCAAAGACATGTAGAACAATACATTTTGTGAAAAATTTATATAGAGATGTAGTTTTTAAAAAAAAAATTTACAACAGAAAGTGAAAAATGTCATTTTTTTGCAAAAATGTCGTTACATTGTTATTAATAGCAAAAAAAGTAAAAATGTCAGCAAGAATGAAATACCACCAAATGAAAGCTCTATTAGTGAGAAGAAAAGGAGGTAAAATTCATTTGGGTGGTAAGTTGTATGACCGAGCAATAAACGGTGAAAGTAGTGTAGTGCGGATTTGTAAAAAAAAAATGGTCTTCAAGTGGTTAATTTGACTTATTTGAAAAAAATGTTTCCGGGTCTAGATATTGCTCTTAAATGCTTGTTTGTTGCCCTCTTGTGTTCTTGAGACTCGCTCATAAAATGTCCACTTACTGTGTCCAGTGCTGGTGACACCGAGCTACTGAGCATGTGTGACCACCAATCCTGACACATAAGTGGGAATCAAGAGGACAGCAGGAGGGGCACCATAAGTATGTAACAGCAATATCTACACAGGAGCAATTTTTTAAAAATAATTGCAGCTAAAAAACTGTTATATTTTGTGTGAGCTAACGAGTGAGTAAATAAATACCGTATATACTCGAGTATAAGCCGACCCCCTTAATTTTACCCTAAAAAACTGGGAAACTTAGTGACTCGTGTATAAGCCGAGGTGGAAAACACTGTTATGGGGGATCTGTGGATGACATTGTTATGGGGGATGTGTGCTATGACACATAGGGCCAATGAGGGGGGCCAGCATAAGACACACATGAATAACACACACATAGCATCTTACGCTGGTTCCCCTCATGGTGTCCACTCATGTGTCCTAAACCGGGCACATAACTGTCTGTGTGTGTAAAGTGTTTTACTGCTGAAACAATATCTCTTCTATTGATAAAATGGCCAGACTCACTATGAATGTACTGCAGAGAGCGGGCCCGCCGGCTCGTGACTGACGTCAATTAGTCACGCTCCTCCCACTTCATTCATGAAGCAGGAGCGTGACTAAGTGACGTCAGTCACGCGCCGGCCCGCTCGCTGCAGTACATTCACAGTAATTACCGTTACTATACGATTACCATACTTTGTGCAGCCCTAGTGTGCACTCACGGACGCCGCATCGATGCGCGCGCATCGTGGGTGCACTTGTGCGCGCACCGAATCAAATTTATGAATTTATCAATAGGACTCGAGTATAAGCCGAGTTCGGGTTTTTCTGCACAATTTTTGTGCCGAAAAACTCGGCTTATACTCGAGTATATACGGTATGTATTTGTGGGACACCACCTTAATTAAACTTAAAACTATCTCTCTCTCCCTGCAGGTTGAGGTGCAGGTTGTGACCACAGAGAGAGCAAAACATTTCTACAACATACAGGAGATACCTGTACCAATATATAGTGATGATGATGAATGGAAGGTAAGGTGGGATTACACACTTGGAGTCAGCAGGTGACGTTTGTGGAAACAAACTAAGGCCTTATTCACACTTCAGTTAGTTGATCAGTTATTTCCATCAGTTATTGTAAACCAAAAACAGTAGTGAAGCCTACTCAGAGATCAGGTATAATGGAAAGATCTGCACTTGTTCTGTGTTTCTGGCCCGCATCTGGTTTTGGTTCACAATAACTGATGGGAATAACTGACCAAATAACGAAAGTGTGAACTCAGCCTAATTCATATAAAGGGGTTATCCCATAAAAAGGGTTGCTGTGCAGTGAATAGCACCATTGAAATGAATAGTTAGTGTAATACACAGTTTTTAAGTACATTACATTGTCCTGCCTGGTAGCGCCCCCTGCTGTTTGTCTTTCTGTCCACCTTTTCTTGCATTTAGTGGTGGACTAACATACTCAGTAGCTTCTCCTCCCCTCCATGCTGACGTAGTGATCTTGTCAGGGAAAACACCCTGATGCCGTCAGGAAATAATTTTGGTTGGGGCTCAGGCCTCTCAGTCTGCCAGAAGGTTCCTAATTAGATGCAGCGCGCTGGAGAGCAAGACTTGAGGAACAGACATGGCGCGATTAAAACTTACTATGATTTAAAGACACGTACAAAACCCTTTATAGTTGCTCAGAGTATTCAAAAATGTCCAATAAAATCTATTAGAAAACAGCCTATCAGAATACTGAGTTAACAATCCAGTTATCAGCCTTAGAAAAAGGACCTACAGTGTGGAAACATATAGCACATGACACATTAGGACTTCTTGGGATGTGCAAGCTTCTATTTTTTGTGACTTGATCATCAGAACTGCTGCCCTCTGCCAGAGAGATACAAAATGGAGTTTAGCATGTATACAGAATGGGGGATGAGAATAGAGAATTTAGCCAAGTTGTCCTCACTTTAACAATCTCATAGTGAAGTAAGTATAGCGGCCCAGACTCCTTTCATTAATCCATAGAATTATGTAGCTATCTTTCCCTCTAGACCAGGGGTCTACGTGCTCCAGTTGTTGTGAAACTACAATTCCCAGCCTGCTCCATTCATTTCTATGGGAGTTCTGAGAGGAGCAGAACATGTATGCATGCTGGGAGTTGTAGTTTCACAACAGCTGGAGTGCCAGAGGTTGTCTACCCCTGCTCTAGACAGCGGAGACGGAAATTGTGGGGGCATTACATCTCCAGGGCTATATGTGAGGGCCTATCTTTTATGCAGGGAAGGAAGGCAGCGTTGGACTGAAGTTTCTTGGGCCTACCAGAGGAACTGATGAGGTCCCACCCTCTGTCTATACAGAAATTTTGACTTATTAGTCCTGTCCATTATTGATGGACATGCAGGACTTAAACGGTTTGATAGAAGATCTAGATAGGCAGACATAGACTGAAAAGGGCCCTTGTGCAATAAAAGTACGTGGGCCCCTACACCTGAACAAGCGATGCATTTTTGTAAAAATGAACTGAGAAAAAAATCATTGACACTAGGTCATTGCCTCCACATGTCTCCCGGGAACAAATGCCAGCACAGACAGGGAACAACATTGGGCTTTTTACTGATTGATCTTCTAGAGAGTGTGGTACCTGGTTCTGTGTGTGGCTTACTGTTTGCATCCTTTGTCCACAGATGTGGAATCGCCGCTCTGATCCTGTATTGCACATCGAGCTACGCCGCTGGGCAGACCTTATGATCCTTGCTCCCCTAGATGCTAACACTTTGGGGAAAATTTCCAGTGGGATTTGTGACAACCTGGTGGTGAGAATTTTTTATTTTTTTTTTACGTAGGAATAGAAGACAGTAAATGTGCTGCAGTGGATTCTGCCCCTCTGGGTCGATGGAATTTGTCATAGGACAGCTTGCATTGCTTTTATTTCTATTGGTTTCTATCGGGATATGCACATAACTTGATCCATATTTCTGGCCAAAAACAGAAGGGAATTTCACCCAGAAGGGATTTCCAGCTTTCCTCTAATGAGATCCTTTGCTGATGGACGGCAGTGTAAGTAGTTCATAGTAGAGGATATGGACATCATAGATAGGAGGCATATGGGACTTGGTGTAGCCATGTGATCACCAATGGGTTTGGACCCGGCAGCCAAAACCACAGCAATCAGTTGATCGCCATGGAAGCAAACTTCCGGAAGTGTCATACCCAAGTTAAAGTGAACCTGTCACCATTAAAATCTAGTGGAAACCGCAGGCAGCATGTTATAGAGCAGGAGGAGCTGAGCAGATTGATATTTTATAGGAAGAGGTTAAAGGGCATCTGTCAGCAGATTTGTACCTATGAAACTGGCCTGTTGTATGAGCACTTGGCAGCTGAAGGCATCTGTGTTGCAATGGGGGTGTTGCTGTTATTGCTAGAGGCTCTGCACTCTCTGCAACTACTGTGCGTTCTGCACTTTGATTGACAGGGCATGATCACATTTATGCTGCCTGGCCCTGCCAATAAAAGTGCAGAGGTCGTGCCAGTTACAGATAGAGCTGAGCCTCTAGGTGTAATAACACTGCCCCCATTTATCCTAGAGGCTCTATTAAAAATTAATTTGTCTCAGCGATTTGGGCACATATGAACATGGGACCAACACAGATGCCTTAAGCCTCCGGAAACCTCCGGCACTCCAGCTGTGGTAAAACTACGACTCCCAAGATGTACACTTGCTTGGCTGTTGTCAGAACTCCTTAGAAATGAATGGAGCATGCTGGGAGTCGTAGTTTCACCACAGCTGGAGTGCCGGAGGTTAGCCATCACTGCCTTAAGCTGTCAAGTGCCCATGTAACAGGTCAGCCAGTTTCATAGGTACAAACAGTGGCGTTGCGAGGGGGGTGCGGGGGGTGCGGTCCGCACCGGGTGACACCAGTCTGATGGGGTGTCACCAGGGGCGGACTGACTATTGGCAGACGCGCGACGGAGATGAGCGCTTGCATTGCGCTCATCTCCGTGCGGAGCAGCAGCAGAGGAGGGAGAGGCGTGTCCTCTCTCTCCCTGTTCCTCTGTTAGGCTGCCAGCACTAGGCCGGCAGCCTATCAGAGGCCGGCTCCGGCGGCGCGATGACGTCATCGCGCCGCCGGAGCCGTACAGCTCGAGACACAGGCCGGAAGAGGCCTGCATCGCATCGCTGGAGGTAAGTACATGTGTTTTTTTGTTTTTTTTTTTGTTTTTTTTTGTTGGGGCTACTGGCACCTAAAGGGGGCTACTGCCACTAACGGGGGCTACTGGCATATAAAGGGGGCTCTGGCACTAAAGGGGGCTACTGGCACCTAAAGGGGGCTACTGGCACCTAAAGGGGGCTACTGACACCTAAAGGGGGCTACTGACACCTAAAGGGGGCTACTGGCACTAAAGGGTGCTACTGGCACTAAAGGGGACGGCTACTGGCACTAAAGGGGACGGCTACTGACACTAAAGGGGGCTACTGGCACTAAAGGGGGCTACTGGCACTAAAGGGTGCTACTGGCACTAAAGGGTGCTACTGGCACTAAAGGGGGCTACTGGCACACAAAGGGTGCTACTGGCACTAAAGGGGGCTACTGACACAAAGGGGCTACTGGCACTAAAGGGGCTACTGACACATAAAGGGGCTACTGGCACTAAAGGGGCTACTGGCACATAAAGGGGCTACTGGCACTAAAGGGTGCTACTGGCACTAAAGGGTGCTACTGGCACACAAAGGGTGCTACTGGCACTAAAGGGGCTACTGGCACCAAAGGGGGCTACTGACACCTAAAGGGGCTACTGACACCTAAAGGGGGCTACTGGCACTAAAGGGGCTACTGGCACTAAAGGGGGCTATTGGCACATAAAGGGGGCTACTGGCACTAAAGGGGGCTACTGGCACATAAAGGGGACGGCTACTGTCACTAAAGGGTGCTACTGGCACTAAAGGGTGCTATTGGCACTAAAGGGGGCTACTGGCACATAAAGGGGCTACTGGCACATAAAGGGGCTACTGGCACATAAAGGGGCTACTGGCACATAAAGGGGCTACTGGCACATAAAGGGCTACTGGCACATAAAGGACGCTACTGGCACATAAAGGGACGGCTACTGGCACATAAAGGGACGGCTACTGGCACATGAGGGGGACTAATGGCACATGAGGGGCCTAATGGCACATGAGGGGGCCTAATGGCACATGAGGGGCCTAATGGCACATGAGGGCCTAATGGCACATAAGGGGAGACGGCTACTGGCACATAAGGGAGACGGCTACTGGCACATAAGGGAGACGGCTACTGGCACATATGGGGGCTACTGGCACATAAAGGGACGGCTACTGGCACATGAGGGGGACTAATGGCACATGAGGGGGCCTAATGGCACATAAGGGAGATGGCTACTGGCACATATGGGGGCTACTGGCACACAATAAGGGGGGCTACTGGCACATGTGGGGAGGCACAAGAGAGGCACTTATTACTAGCACATGTGGTGGCATGGAGAGGCACGTGTTACTGGCACATTATTATGGGGCACTATGTGCGCCTCAATCCTGGGGGTGAGAAAAGAGAAATGATGGGGAACAATCACAAAATGTCTGTTTGTGCCATGGAGTCTGGAGGGAAGAAAAGAAATGTGCCACCCATGGGGGGTGACATGATGAGGGGACAATGATGAAGAGAGGGACAATGTTGGAATCTGTGCCATGGGGGGTGACATCATGTACCCCCGGCACAGTCAGACTTCAACATTGTCCCTCATCATGTCACCCCTCCCCCAATGGTACAGACTCCAACATTTCCCACATTGGGGATCATGAAGGATCGGAGCTGACGGCTGACATGGGGGGGCATGATGGATGGGGGCTGACGGCTGACACGGGGGCTGATCTGAGGTGTGATTAACATTGGTGGTCTGACCTGAGGTATAGTGGAGAATATTGTTTCTTATTATACTCCTCTAAAACCTATGTGTGTGTTATAGTCTTATAGGGCGAAAAGTACAGTCTTCAAGCGATTGAAGCATAGCGAAGATACCAGGACCACACAGAGGAGAAGCCAGCTGCTGCACACAGGACCAGGACCAGGTGAGCTGCGGGCGGGGGGTCGCCAAGATGTAGCTTCACTTGAGCTTGCACCGGCCCAGGTCACGTCACTCACACAGGCACAGCACAGCCTGAACCAGCCCAGACTTGTTGCTGATGTTAATGGATGCTATAACATTGCACCATCCTTCTGAACATACACATCTGTCATCCGCCTTACCTCATGATCCTGGAGCTGTGCTGTACAATGGCCGCCGAGCTCTACAGCACAGCTCCAGGATCATGAGGTAAGGCGGATGACAGATGTGTATGTTCAGAAGGATGGTGCAATGTTATAGCACCCATTAACATAACAGCAGCAATTCCTCTTTAGTTATATGTGAAGACACTTGGTACACACCGGACTGTAAGTGAATTAATAACTAAGGCCCCTTTCACACTACCGCTGTGAGGATCCGGCGTGCACTTCCGTCACCGGAAATGCCCACTGGATCCGTCACAACGCAACACACCTGAAAACATTTGAAGACTGATCAGTCTTCAAAATGCTTTTAGTGTTACCATGGCAGCCAGGACGCTACTAAAGTCCCGGCTGCCATGAAAAGCAGTGGGGAGCCAGGAGAAGCTACTTACCTTCCGTCTGGCTCCTGGGGCGCTCCACAATGATGTCACAGCGCCCCTACGTCGCATGATCACATTATCCATGTGATGTAGGGGCGCTGTGACGTCACTGTGGAGCGCCCCAGGAGCCACACGGAAGGTAAGTAGCTTCTCCCCTGGCTCCCCACTACTTTTCCATGGCAGCCGGGACTTTAGTAGCGTCCTAGCTGCCATGGTTACCATTCAGAAAGGTAAACGTCAGATCCGGCGATGCGCCAAAACAACATTTAGCTTAAAGTCGGATCCGGATTAATGCTTTTCAATGGGCATTAATTCCAGATCCGTCCTTGCGGCATGCCTTCAATTTTTTTGGCCCAAGGAAAATCCGCAGCATGCTGTGCATTTTTCATAGGCAAAGAAACGTTTGAATACTGAACTGAAGACATCCTGATGCATCCTGAACGGATTTCTCTCCATTCAAGATGCACTGGGACAATCCTGATCAGTATCTTTCCGTCTTAGAGCCCCGAGGACGGAACTCTAGCACGGAAAGGAAAAACGCAAGTGTGAAAGAGGCCTAAGCACTAGTGAGTATCTGTTAATTTTGGTTATATGACTAAAACATTATTGCTTCGGGGGGGGTCTGGGGTGACACCATTTTCTACCGCACCGGGTGACACCAGCCCTAGCAACCCCACTGGGTACAAATCTGCTGACAGATGCCCTTTAAATTATGTGGGCAGGCCTACTCAGTAATTGATTGCATTTCCTGTACGTTTAGGCTAGTTGCTCACTAGCGGCAAGAAGCTCCGGCAGGCTGTTCCAGCGGGTCGTAGTTTTATTCCGGCCGCCTTTCGGCATGTTTTCTGTGCTGCCGCCGGAACTCTGGCCCCATGCGTGCACCAGGGCTCCTTGCCGCTAGTGTGAAAGTAGCCTTAGCCATGCAGAGCTAGCGGTCATTCACCAAGTAGGACCGCCCACATGACTCCTAAACATAAAAAGAGCAGGGATTTCAATGAATAAAATACAAGCTTTAGCTAATCCTTTCCCATTAAATGATATATCAGTCTGCTCAGCTCCTTCTGCTCTGTAACATGCTGCCCTCAGATTGCATCGCATTTTCAAGGTGACAGGTTCCCTTTAAGATTCATCTACGTAACATGATGTCAAGTCACCAATAAACAATCATTTCCTGAGGATTTGATATTTCCATAATTCTGATCGTTGCTGCCCGGTAGCTATTCATTAGGCTACAATGTGTTGTATAAAATGTAAGCGTCAGATGAGCAGCAATTATTGGCTGTAACGCTGACGTGATCACTGAAGATCAGTGGTAAAGAATAACGTTAATTTCCTCATTCTGGTTGGCCAGTTACAGTTACTCGGAAATGATGGTATTGTAACGATTGGCCGACGTAAAGAGGTTTTTGATAAGACATCTGTTCAATCGTCAGAAGCCCTATACTTTTTTTTTAATAGCTGTAAAGTAGATTTCTTTTGTGTGCTAACATAGTAACATAGGGGGGATTTAGCAATGCTGTATGCCAGTTTTCTGTTATTTTGCGCAATAGGATTTGTTAAATTTATTAACAGACCTGCATCTTCCTCCAGTGGACTTCTTACTAAGACCAGTGTATGAAGCATCATCTGGCTTTACTAAACATGCCCCTTAATTTATAAAGCAGAAAAAAGACATCCAGGTGAGCCTGTTATTCTGCAACGGCGATCCACAGGAAGGCAAAAAAAACAAAAACTCATGAGGGCCTATTTTCCATACCTTAGTGGAAAATCCTTCCTTTCTCTAAGGCCTCATGCACACGACCGTATGTTTGGTTCGCGTCCGAGCAGCATATTTTGCAGCTCGGGCACAGACCCATTCACTTTAATGGGGCTGCAAAAGATGCGGACAGGACTCCGTGTCCCCGCCAAAAAAATAGAGCATGTCCTATTCTTGTCCATTTTGCAATGGAGCAGCTTCTGTGTTTTGCGGATCCGCAGTTTGCGGACTGCAAAACACATACGGTCGTGTGCATAAGGCCTATATCTGACGATCAGAATATCTTCCTGAAACCCTTCTCCACAAATCTAATAACTATAACCCAGAGTCTCACTCTAGACGTAGATAACGTCCCCTTGTCACAGTCCCGGGTATAAATTGATTGTGGGAGAGATCCTGTACTGACCTTTGCTATAGTTATACATAGGTATTAGATCTCCCCTCAGTCGTCCTTAAGAGTCCATATATTCCATAAATGACTTTAGTTTCCTGCCTATGAATCCTCGCAAGCTCTGCTACATCTTTCTGGTGCTGACACCTATACACCAGGGATTCGCAACCTCAGGAACTCCAGGTCTTTGGAAATTAGAACTCCCAGAATGCTCCTTTCACTTTTGTAGGAGTTTGAAGAACAGCCGAGCATGTTTGCATGCTGTGAGTTGTAGTTTCACAGAAGCTGGATTGCCGAAGGGTGCTGATCCCTGCTGTACACAATACTCCATTTATGGCCTGACTAGTGATTTGTAAAGTGATAGAACTATGTTTTCATCATGTTATTAGCCTTGGCAGCAGCTTAGTTGAAGGGGTTTGTCTGAGTGTTTAATACTGAGCCCCTGTCCTCAGGATAGATCATGAATAGGTAATTGGTGGGGGTCTGACGCCCTGCACCCCTGACGATCAGCTGTTTTAAGTGGTCACGGCCTCCTCGCAGCTTACAAAGCACAGTGCTGTCCATTGTATAGCATACAATATATATATTGCATATTCGTATTGCAGCTCAGCCCCATTCACTTGAATAGGACTGAGCTGCTATTAGGCCTTGTGACTGATGAATGTGATGTCACTGGCTTAGTCCAGACACACATGAGCGAGTTCAATGCGAGGAACTTGCGGTATATGTCTGTGTGAGGTCCAGTTCTGGACCTGCTTGTCTGACAGGATCGCACAGCATTATACTGATTTATAATGCTGTGTGACCCTGAGAGTCCTAGAATCTACTAAATTACACTCATTCAATTATTATAATGCTCTGTGATCCTGTCAGAGGAGCGGAGGTCAGAATGGGATCTCACTCTGACAAAAGCTGTGAGTTCCTCGCATTGAACTCGCTTATGTGTGTCTGGCCTTAGGACGAGGCCGCAGAGACGAATCCCCAATGATCACATACTGATGACCTATCCTGAAGATACGTCATGACTCTGAGTATTAAATACTCGGACAAGCCCTTTGAGTTTATTGTTAACTAAACTACCCAAATCCTTTTACACATCAGTTTTATCCAGAGTTTGTACTGGTGACATATATTCTCCCTTCCCATGTGCATAACCTTACTTACTGTCCAGCTTGAGTGCTTGACCTGAAGAGGCCTAAAAATTGTGGAGGGTCTGTAGCAAGGTTCAATCTGTCTACAAGTGTTATTACTCTGAAGCATAAATTACCCTTTACACTTTTATTTTCCATCAGACTGATTCCAGACCTCAGTGTTCTTCACATATTACATCCAATGAAGTCATTGCCTTGCTCTTTGATCTATAACAAATTCCTTTACAATTTACGACCCTGCTTTATCTTTATGATGTACCACTCTGTGTCTCTGTTCAGAACAGATCTGAACTCTTATGGTGTCATTTGGAGAGACTTATTGAATAATGTGTCTCATTGCCCCAAAAGCTTACACTTTTAATTCACGCTGCCCTGGTTCTCAGTCCCTGTGGGTAAATGGACTTATTTTTAAGGCAGTGGTCCACTGGTAGAAGTATCCAAGTTGTCTCATGTCAGCAGACGAGATATTTTTCTAAAAGAAAGGGAATCCATCTGTATAGATGGGCCACTCTTTCTTTGGAGGAGTCTTTGGTTTGACTCACAAGCCATTTTCCATACTTCAACCCATGGAGCATTGCTTTAAAAATATGTCTACATATAACCGCTGAGAATGAGAATCTGTACCCCCAGAGCAGCATGAATTATGGTAAACGGTATAAGTAGTAATAGAGCATTTTGACGCATTTTCACTAGTCATTTGGCTTTCTTGATTAGAATGGCTTGTTCGAGAATTTTCCAGCATTGAATACTGGCGAATCATGCTTCAGTCATGGAGGTAAAGTGTTGATTGCTTTTGCAAGACTAAAGCTATTAGGTATGATTAAACTGCTCGGGAGAAGTGTTAGAGCTGTATTGTAAGTGGCAGACAATAGATGTCGCACCCCTCCAGTTCTATTCAAGCTTGCTTTTTCCAATTTAACATAACTTCTTTTGAACCAGTCCTCCTCTGTGTCAGAGATGCAAACCTTGCTGTCATCAAACAAACATCTTTTGTCGTTAAGAGGTACCATATTTTTTCGCTTTATAAGATGCACATGATAATAAGACACACCTAAGTTTTGAAATAAGAAAATAAGAAAAAATATTTTTCATCAGACCTCGGAACAGATCCCCAGTCTTCTTCAGACCCCCAAATTAGACCCCTAATTTTCATCAGACCTCAGATCAGACCCCCATGTCAGACCTCAAATCAGACCCCCATGTCAGACCCCTGTATTAGATTAAACCCCCATGTCAGACATCAGATCAGACCCCTATCAGAGATAAATAAATGAACTTACTTCTCCTGCTCTGCCACCACTCTGCAGATCTAGTGGTCTCTCTACACTCACCGCTCTCTGGTCTTCTCCATGCCGTGCTACACGGCAGGCATGGGCGTAGCTATAGGGGGTGCATTGGTAGCAGTCGCTACCGGGCCCAGGAGCCTGAGGGGGCCCAAAGACCCTTGTACCACATAAGGAGACACACAAAGCACTGAGGGAACGGGGGCCCAAGCTGAACCCTTGCACCAGGGCCCATGAGCCGTTAGCTACGCCCCTGACGGCAGGTGTTGACTCTTCTGTGCTGGGCCATACGTTGGTGTAGCGGCTGTTTTGCTTCCCCAATGTACTATTCTTGGCACTCCTCACTGCAGTGGACTGCATACATAATATTGCTCTTTTTAGGTTTTAGCGTGCGGTCTTTTGGGTGAACCATTTGCTGCCAGGTTTAAAACAGACAGGGATGCGATGTTCATTAAAATTTCTTCTGAATTTTTCAGATACCCCAGCTGTATACTGAAGAACCAAGTTTTTCCTTCTGCTCTGCTTCACACTTTCACTGGCAATCTTGAATTTTTTTTCTTCTTTTCTTAGTTTTAACAAAAGTCCTGTCTGAATACCTGCAAGTTCTAAGGGCCCCTTCAAGGTGTTGTAATTTCCTTGTCTTAGCCTCTACACTGATATTTTCGGCCCGGTGTTGTAGGGTTCTGCTGAACCCCAGTTTGTGATCAAGAGGATGGTGGGAGTCAAACAGCAGGTACTGATCCGTATGATTAGGTTTCCTGTAAACTTCAGTTTCCAGCCTTTCTCGCTCTCCAACTATTAGCAAGCAGTCTAAAAAAGCCAGTGTGTTGTTCTGTACATCTTTCCGCAGATACCTGGTGTTATGGTTATGGTTGATGTGTTCAGTGAACGCATGTACTTTATTTTTTTAATTTTTTACCCAGGTCTCATCCACATCAGGGGTGCAAAATCTCTTGTCTGCCACTTACAATGCAGCTCTAACACTTCTCCATAGGCAATTTAAACACACCTAATAGCTTCAGTCATGCAGATGAAATCTACACCTTACCTCCATGTCTGATGTACGGTATTTAATGCAGTAGAATTCTCATACAAACTATTTTGACTGAGAGAGCCAGTTGGATGACTAGGACTAGCAAAATGTCTTCAGGAAGAAAAAAATCCAGTTGCTGTGATTAATTACTGCTGATATACCATGACCTGGATGAATGAGAACCTGCACAGACATCTGGTAAACTATGTTCATAATTTATGAATATACAAATGTATTTAAAAAAAAGGTTTAGATTATCTTTAAAGGGGCTGTCCGGGTTCAGAGCTGAACCTGGACATACCTCCATTTTCACCCAGGCAGCCCCCCTGACTTAAGCATTGGAGAAGTTCATGCCCTGATGCTCTCCTTTGCCCTGTGCTAAATTGCGCAGGACAAAGGCATTTTCAGGAGTTCCAGTGACGAACCGTGCTCTCCATGGGGCTACCAGGAAGCCCAGTGACGTCACCGGCACTGATGGGCAGGCTTTAGCACTGCCCTAGCCAGTAAAACGTCTAGGGCAGCACTAAAGCACGCCCATTAGACCCGGGGACATCACCGAACACACTGCTCACCGATTTAGCGCAGGGCAAAAGAGAGCATCCGAGCATGAACTGCCACAATGCTCCTGTCAGGGGGGCTGCCTGGGTGAAGTTATGAAGGTATGTCCGGGTTCAGCTCTGAACCCGGACAACCCCTTTAAAGGCAGCAGCTCAGGTATACAGCAGCAATTTTGATGCATATTTATACACAGGGTTTAAAGGGATAATTTGCATAGCCCCATAGATTATCCTAAGTGTATTTCCATACAGGCACACATCCGCAGCAGCAAATTCTGCATTCATAGTGTAAATACTGCAGTAGAGTTCAATCTCTGCATTGCAAAGTGTGAAATCCGCAGGGAAAATCTCCAGCATCAATGCTATACTATGGATTTAAAATCCACACTACGGGTCAAGTTATGTACTGATTTCATCAGGATTTTTTTCTGCAGCATGTGGATGATACCTTCTAAAATCTCATCAAATTTGCAGGCAATTCTGCGACAGAAACTCTCAGCATGTATGCCATGTGTAAACTTACCATAAAGGTGGCATAAATTCTTTGGGACAGATTAACTACCTAAAAGAAAAACTGTCTTTGCACTGGAGATGCTTCACCAAGGCAGAACCGATGCAGTCCGGCATCAGGTACTATCATAAATGTATCACTTGCAGCGGTTCTGCCTCTGTTAAGTATCTCCTCCAGTGCCTCAAGTACCTGCTGTTGTACTGTTTTCTTTGAGTTCCATTGGTTATGGGCATGACTCCCATGACTCTGGTCAGCGGGCAGAGAAGCGTTGGAGCAGAAAATATTTCCAAAAAGTACTCAGCTGTATTGTTCTTGCACTGCACAATACAATCTGGTGGAGTGCCTTGCTTTTTTTCTTTGTCTTAGGCTACTTTCACACTTGTGGTAGCCTTTTGCAGCAAGCTGTTCCGGCGGGGAACAGCTTGCCAGATCCGTGCTACCGCAAGTCCACAGTGCAGCCCGAAGTCCGCTACGGCCCCATTCACGCAGCATGGCAAACATGCCGAGAGGCGGCCGGAATAAAACTACAGCACACTGGTTTTCCAGAAATGATTTAAAATAGCCGTCAGCAACCTGTCTTACAATGTGAGCAGGATGGGTTGCCTCTACTTGCAGAGTTGTCTAGGGGGGTGAGAGGATTTGGCTTCACTACACACTGCACACTGACACTTGCATATACTACACATTGGTAACTTATCATTTGATTTATTTTTAATATTGTGTAGGGACAGGGATGTTAAACATTTTTGTAAGATACTTTTTTAGGGAAAGATGTTTGTACTAGAAAACAGCGTGTAAAAAGCCTTCTTAGCAAAGGTTTAAAGGGATTGTGTTAGGGGTTTTATATTGAAGACCTATCCTCCACAGAGTTTTTACTCTTTGGTCCGTAAATGGGTCTTCACTCATCTTTTTTTCCCCCTCCTTCAACAAACCCGCCATTATTCTGGCCACTGGAAGTTCTCTGGCGCCATCTTGCTCCTGTGCAGAATGATGATACGCACACTCTGGCACTCAGAATCAGACTATTTAAAGAGTGGCCAGGGCTGGGATGTTTGGCCACGACTAATATCAACTGGAACATCAGGGCCATTGTGCCTACTATTATCTGATCCCCTGAGGAACCTATAGACCTGAAATAGGGAAAATGCGTCAGGGAAGGGAAGACTACTCTGGTTGATTACTGAATACGTAAATGGCCACAGCTGTGGCAAATACCCCTAAAAATGATTAAATACTGACCCTCCTATCATATAAAGTGCACTTATTATCATCCATATGTGATGATTTTTATGTGTATTCATGTTTATTGGGATTTTATTTTAATAATATTTGATTAATAGTTATGTTTTAAGTAGGTTGAGTCCAGTGAACAACCCACATTACTAATATGTTTACTATCCGTGTCCTCACACAATTAAAGAGAAATGACAGTTACACTTCAGTTAGAATCATTCAGCAGACTTTCAGTAACACTGATACACCACCAGGTGGTGCACATGCATGAAACATGAGACGACCAGTTGTAGTTACCTATTTTGTCTGTACATATTAAGTCTTATTATCACGTCAGTGTTTCACGGACGTGTGCTGTACGTGTTCTCCACAGACAGCACACGTCCCCAATCGTTTTAATGTGTGTATTCAGACATGAGTGTTTTAGCACTGTCCGTGGGTCCGTGGTTTTAGCAGTGATGCATGCTCTATTTTGTCCGTGTTCACGGATCCATCACGTCCATTATAGTTTATGGGTCCGTGAAAACCACGGATGCAACATGGATGAGTATAATAAATTAAATATATCATTAGGTGACATATTACCTGGGAATCTAAGAATTTCTCATCCTTATGACATGTTGCTGGATCGAATACCATCTGCCTCTGATGCATTATCCCATAAATATTAGCACATAGAGGTCATTCCTGCTCTTTGTGGACATAGGCAGACAACTCATTAACATACACATGCATCAATAATATACATATATAGATGTATCTAATTTAATAACATGAGAACTTCTCAGGGATAAACCTTCTCATAATGACCCCAAGTGACCCTCACTAGGAAGACGCAAACGATGTCTGCAGGGCTCTCCCTTTTCCTGAGACCAAAACTGAAATACGGTAGATCTTTAAAGATATATGTGTGAATATAAGAACAGACACACATATATCTCCACATTATTTTCTATTCTAGCTCTTTAACACGGTGCACAGCCATAAAACATGTATCTGCACAAATGCATCCGTTCAGAACGGATCCGTTTGTATTATTTTTAACATAGCCGAAACGGATCCGTCTTAAACACCATTGAAAGTCAATGGGGGACGGATCAGTTTTCTATTGTGCCATATTGTGTCAGTGAAATCGGATCCGTCCCCATTGACGTACATTGTGTGTCAGGATGGATCAGTTTGGCTCAGCGTTTTGGTGTCCGCCTCCAAAGTGGGATGGAGGCGGAACGGAGCCAAACTGATACATTCTGAACGAATCCTTATCCATTCAGAATGCATTTTAGGGCAAAACTGATCAGAATGTAGGGGGTTGTCCGGGTTTAGGGCATGAACTGAGCCTAGTTCATTATTTGACGCATTCTATCTTGTGGTTAGTGTGTCTTATGATAGTGTTGTCCGTTTTTTTTCCTCTCTGTTTATTGTAAAGTGAGGAACATAACCAACGAACTGGCAAGCATCGATTAAATTTTTAAAATCCAGAGGAAATTTCATATGTCGTCTTCAGTAATTTTTGGTCCTATAATGACAAATACTGTTATTTATGGGAGCATGCATCCTCTTAACAATCCAGCTCATGCCAAGAAAGTCTCACGACTTGTATTTTCATCATTGTGCTCCTTGTACAGGGTATGACTAGATAATTCCAGGTATACTGGATTGTAAGAGAAAATAGGTCTCAATAGCTATATTCAGCTATGTTGTCTCTGGGCAGCCATTTTTACTAATGTTTTCTACTAAACTCTATTTTGAAGACCCTTTGAAAGTTAGCTCATTAGAAATCTGATGTTTTGGAAGAAATGCATAACCAACTACCTCAGTGAATAGAGAGGAAAGGAAGTTATAAATGTAGGTAATTCTGTTGTGGAATGTGTGGCTTTTTCTAGTGTTAATTACTTGACCTCTTTTTTACCTCAGGTCAGGAGAGCAGTTGTAAGTAGATGTTTTATGGCATTCTCTATCTGAAGGTTGTGTTGTAAGTTAATGTTTTGTGGAATATACCCTAAGTTTATGTCACATAGTTGACCTATGGTGCGATCTGTAACTATGAGCGAAATCAGCTGTACCAATATGATGAGAGGGCCAAATCAATGGCTCGGGAAATAAATCATCACAGACACACAGGAAAGTGTGTTTTCCATAAAATGGCCTTCTTGCGTGTATATATACCAACAGCATATCATAATGACTTTAGGCCAAAAGGAATTCAATTATTAAAAAGTTTCTCAAAGAAGTGAAGACAGGACATTCGGCCTTGAGTTTAGAACATTCTAATCTAAAAATAATGTAAAAATGAAAACCTCAGCATGAAAATAATTAAGTATAAGAATTACTAAGGGGAAGAGGCCACTGTGAGGAGACAGGAACAAAATGTAGTATGTATGATTTCCAAAAACAAACAAACCTTTTTTTGGATGGTTTTGGACTCAACCAGGTACATTAACTGGCGCAAGACACCACCAACTTCACCTCTTTCCCCAGATGGGGCCAATAACCATTTCCACAATTTATGGAAACATTCATTTTTAGCAGGAAATATCTGGTTGTAACACTTGTTTTTCTCAGTTTACTCCTGCCCTAAAAACATACTTTTACTAGTGCATATATGATTAATACGACCATTACTAGTTGTACTACACCTTGTAAAATTCCCTGAAACCACCCACTAAAAAACACAAAACCAGTTTACTGGATTCAGGAATGAGAAGGTGTCTCCCTACTAGGGTTGTTTCGGGTATCGAAATTTCGATACCCAATCGATACTTTTATACCAGTATCGATTCGGTACCGGGATGTTAATTTTTTCGATACTAGAGTGCGCTACTGCGCAGTCTAGTATCTCCTGTTATGGGAGATCACGGCGCTCCGCGCACTGCTCTGGTCTCTCCTACAGTGGAGAAGAAGGAGGGAGGGAATCCCTCCCTCCTATGACGCGGCCGCCTCTGAGCCCAATGAATGGGCGGCTAATGCAGGAGGAGGGACTCGGGCTTCTACTATGCAGTGAGCTGCCTGCCGTACTGCACTATCATTACCATACACAGTGTATTATAATGACAGCCCTGCCCTGCGCTGTGTGCTACAGTCTGTAATACACATCGCAGGCTGTGCTCTCATTATCATAACAATAGCACAGCAGGGCTGTCATTACCATACACAGCGTATGATAATGACAGCGCAGCACTGCAGGGCCGATTGGACTGTGCAAAACAGGTCACTAGAAGCTCCTGGGTTGCACTGAAAGAGTTAACAGGAACGGGTTACCCAAGGGCTGCCACTGCTGTATTTCTCTGATCCCGGAGCAGGAATGAAGAGAGCAGCCCAGCCAATAAGAGAGAGGAGGCATGTCAGGACAGCCAATCAGATGAAAGACCCGCCCTCCCTGCAGTTTATGCCGGAAAGAGAGTAAAGACATGTGCTTCTGCCTGGGCTCCTAGGTTAGGTTTCCCGGGAAGAGGAAGGTGGGGGACACTGCACTGTGTGTATGGGGGGGAGGTGACACTGCACTGTGTGTATGGGGGGGAGGTGACACTGCACTGTGTGTATGGGGGGGAGGTGACACTGCACTGTGTGTATGGGGGAGGTGACACTGCACTGTGTGTATGGGGGAGGTGACACTGCACTGTGTGTATGGGGGAGGTGACACTGCACTGTGTGTATGGGGGAGGTGACACTGCACTGTGTGTATGGGGGAGGTGACACTGCACTGTGTGTATGGGGGAGGTGACACTGCACTGTGTGTATGGGGGAGGTGACACTGCACTGTGTGTATGGGGGAGGTGACACTGCACTGTGTGTATGGGGGAGGTGACACTGCACTGTGTGTATGGGGGAGGTGACACTGCACTGTGTGTATGGGGGAGGTGACACTGCACTGTGTGTATGGGGGAGGTGACACTGCACTGTGTGTATGGGGGAGGTGACACTGCACTGTGTGTATGGGGGAGGTGACACTGCACTGTGTGTATGGGGGAGGTGACTACATAGTGTACATGTGTGTATGGGGACAGTGACTACATAGTATACATTGTGTATGTGACAGTGACTGCATAGTATATATTGTGTATGTGACAGTGACTGCATAGTGTATTTATGTGACTGGGGGTGTGGGGCAGTGAATGCATAGTAATTGTGTATATCTGAGCAGTGCAAGAGTATTAGGCTAGGGCTACACAGACTTTTTGTAGCGCGACGGATTGATTTTAACTATTGAATTACAGCTGCAGTCTATAAGATTGCATTTAACCGAACACATTCATTTGGATTGCAGCTACAATCAGTCGCGCTACAAAAAGTCGCAGTGTAGCCCTAGCTTTTGGACTGGACCCATGTGCCTCACATTAATAGTAAGTGAGGTTTTTCTGTTTAATTCAATAAATGTTTTAAGTTTAAATAATCAATAGGCTTTTTTGGGTTTTATTTTATTTTTTTAGCGTGGTATCGAATGGTATCGAGTATCGCAATACTTTTTTATGGTATCGATACCGAATCAAAATTTTGGTATCGAAACAACTCTACTCCCTACCATGATTCTATATTTTACCCTATGCTCCTTCTATCATCTATCCTGCATCTGCATGATCATTGGATAATTGAACAAGGTGCTATAGAGTACAAGCACCAGATGCCTCAGGTGGGATCCACTTTTAGGCCACCTGGCGGCAAACATAACAGTAGTATAACCTCTATACGGTTCTTCAAACTAAAAGTGACAGGTCGACATGCCTATTTTCCTGCCCACTCCACCCAAACCACGCCTAAATACCACCCATTCAACTCCCCCTTATTCTGTCAAGTGTCCTCCCCTTCTGATGTGCCCTTTCTGAAGCCAAAACATGCCCTTATTTGTTGCCCACAGCATCCATTTTGTGAAATATGGCAACCATTTTGTGATTTAGCAAAGCACGTCAGGGAGTGTGCGAACATGTTGTGAAGACATGTTCGGACATGTCCTAAGACGTTATTTAAGAATCATTTTTGCTTCGTTAGGAAATTTGCTTCTTTAGGAAATTATGTTTAATTATATACGATCATGTTTAATAAAATAATATTATAAATATTGATAATGGCAAATATTTTTTGTCCTATTTGATCACTGCATCTATCACAGATATTCAACAGACCGAACTAACGGTGTCCTGTATTTGTCTGTTTTGACACCTTATAATCTTAGAATTTTTAGATAAGAATTTCATAAATTCACCAGAAAACATATTATTTGCAGACAATAATACATAACCATCAAAAAATAAATAAATACATCATTCGGAATAATATAATTAAAATCCAGTGCTTTCCCCGCTGATATGAATTGTCTGTATTTACAATGTAAGCAGACGGAAGGTCAATAATTTTATTTCTCGGTTATAAATCGCACGGAAATGCACCTTTAAATATACGCCAGGCGTGAAATTTAACTTTGATAACGCAGGTAATTTCATAATTTATTCATTTTTTTTTGAAAATCATATAAAACCTCCCTTCTATTGTTTATTTCAGTAATATTTTCATGAACGGAATACACAATCATGTTAATAGTGTTTAGCACCTGCTCAGGAAATCTAATTTCAGCTCTGAGATTTCCGTTTTTTACTAGAGAGAAATGTCAGAGAGAAAAAGTTCTTGATCCGGCGACAAATCAAAAGCGAACAAAGTGTAACAGTTCAAAATTTCTGACTCATCCACGGCTAAAGCGTTGTCAGCCTTTTGCTTCCCCGAAATATGTACGAGCAAATATGTACAGTCATGGCCAAAAGTTTTCAGAATTACATAAATATTGGAATTTGGAAAAGTTGCTGCTTAAGTTTTTATAATAGCAATTTGCATTTACTCCAGAATGTTATGAAGAGTGATCAGATGAATTGCATAGTCCTTCTTTGCCATGAAAATTAACTTAATCCCAAAAAAAAACATTTTACTGCATTTCATTGCCGTCATTAAAGGACCTGCTGAGATCATTTCAGTAATCGTCTTGTTAACTCAGGTGAGAATGTTGACGAGCACAAGGCTGGAGATCATTATGTCAAGCTGATTGAGTTAAAATGGCAGACTTGACATGTTAAAATGAGGGTGATGCTTGAAATCATTGTTCTTTCATTGTTAACCATGGTGACCTGCAAAGAAATGCGTGCAGCCATCATTGCATTGCATAAAAATGGCTTCACAGGCAAGGATATTGTGGCTATTAAGATTGCACCTCAATCAACAATTTATAGGATCATCAAGAACTTCAAGAAAAGAGGTTCAATTCTTGTTAATAAGGCTTCAGGGCGTCCAAGAAAGTCCAGCAAGCGCCAGGATCGTCTCCTAAAGAGGATTCAGCTTCGGGATCGCAGTGCCACCAGTGCAGAGCTTGCTCAGGAATGGCAGCAGGCAGGTGTGAGCGCATCTGCACGCACAGTGAGGCGAAGACTTTTGGAAGATGGCCTGGTGTCAAAAAGGGCAGCAAAGAAGCCACTTCTCTCCAAAAAAAACATCAGGGACAGATTGATCTTCTGCACAAAGTATGGTGAATGGACTGCTGAGGACTGGGGCAAAGTCATATTCTCCGATGAAGCCTCTTTCCGATTGTTTGGGGCATCTGGAAAAAGGCTTGCCTGGAGAAGAAAAGGTGAGCGCTTCCATCAGTCCTGTGTCATGCCAACAGTAAAGCATCCTGAGACCATTCATGTGTGGGGTTGCTTCTCATCCAAGGGAGTGGGATCACTCACAATTTTGCCCAAAAACACAGCCATGAATAAAGAATGGTACCAAAACGCCCTCCAACAGCAACTTCTTCCAACAATCCAACAACAGTTTGGTGAAGAACAATGCATTTTCCAGCACGATGGAGCACCGTGCCATAAGGCAAAAGTGATAACTAAGTGGCTCGGGGACCAAAACATTGACATTTTGGGTCCATGGCCTGGAAACTCCCCAGATCTTAATCCCATTGAGAACTTGTGGTCAATCCTCAAGAGGCGGGTGGACAAACAAAAACCCACTAATTCTAACAAACTTCAAGAAGTGATAATGAAAGAATGGGTTGCTATCAGTCAGGAATTGGCCCAGAAGTTGATTGAGAGCATCCCGAGTCGAATTGCAGAGGTCCTGAAAAAGAAGGGCCAACACTGCAAATACTGACTCTTTGCATAAATGTCATATAATTGTCGATAAAAGCCTTTGAAATCTATGAAGTGCGTGTAATTATATTTCAGTACATCACAGAAACAACTAAAACAAAGATCTAAAAGCAGTTTTGCAGCAAACTTTGTGAAAACTAATATTTGTGTCATTCTCAAAACTTTTGGTCACGACTGTATATTCACAAACAGCTGGTTCGCCTTGAAAATTAGGCTGAAACGGTTTTGCGGGTATCTGTTGTCTGTCCAAATATAAGGCGGCATAATTCACATTATAGTGATTGAAGCACAGAGGATTTCTCTGGTAATTCCCAGAAAA
This sequence comes from Bufotes viridis, assembly GCA_033119425.1. Lineage (NCBI taxonomy): Eukaryota > Metazoa > Chordata > Amphibia > Anura > Bufonidae > Bufotes > Bufotes viridis. Next base: position 148,841,090 of record CM065590.1, on the reverse strand, counting down.
TTAGTCGTTGTCCACAAACGCGAATATTACTGTTTTTGGAATGTTTCAGAGATAAAGATTCTCATGGTTAGATATGCGAGTACCGGCAGGAATACTGTACACTTTAAGCGACGTTCGATTGACCGAGTACTTTGCGTTAGCGGTTAACATATCGCGATTGTGTCGGTTTCTAACAGCGGGCGGTACTTGAACTCTTTTGACAAACAGTGACGCGTGCTGTATTTGGACTTTAAAATGGGTCGCCTCAGCAGACGTAAGACAGAAGGAGTCTTTTTTTTTGGTCAACTTTATCTTTAGATCTAATCCGTTCAGTATTAACTTCGGCTGATTAAATGTATCGGCGTAAATGGGTTCCATTAATTCCATACTTCTAGAGCGAACCGTATACTGCGCTTTCTTGGTGAAACCAACATTACACCCATCGAGAGCTCTGTTATAATGATGCCCTGCAGTATCTTTATAGAATAAACCGGCTGTACATTGGGACGCTAAAGTTTGTGAATTATAATTTATTAGGAACTCTATATACGCTCTATACGTATAAAGGTTGTCACTTCTTGAAATCAACGTTTCGTCGAGCGTTATGTCCAATTGATCAAAAAGGCTTGCAATAGGGTAGTTAATAAGGGCGACGCGGGATCCGTCAGGTATGGGTGTGTTATCCGGGCTAACGATTCTGCAAACGACGTGTAACAGCTTGTTATTTAGGTGGTAATAATATTCACCGCTGCCCGAGATGAAGAACTCCAAAGGCACATTGTAGGCAATGGCTGCTATTGGTTGTACCTCTACATAAAGCGATTTTTCAATACTTGTTTGTGTAGAGGGTGTTTAAAAGATATCAATCTCTGATTTTGTGTACTCGGCGCATGCGTCAGGTACAAAAGATATAGCGGTTGATTAGAAGATGTCGCTTGGTGAATGACTTCTTGTTTTCTGGGGGCGATGTATCTTAGGTGGTGCTTCTTTATTCTTAAAAGTGGGTAGGACGACGCCGTTGCGGGCGCGTTTTTTTTTTTTTTTTACATTTTTTTCCTAATCTGCACAACGCCAGAGCCCTCCTGCCCTTGCGTAGGTCTATTTATTCGATCCATAACGGCGGTTAATGCCGTAGCGAAAACATATACATACTTTAGCGATGTTTCTGGCCGCTGTTTTTATGTGTGGTTTTACAAGTTCCACACCTTTCTTGGATAGGGGAACGATTCGACAGAACAGCCCCCGAAATAACCCAGCGAAACCAGAACCCTGCATGAATTCTGTGCCATGAAAGCCGTCCAAACCATGACCAGCTCTCGCTATGTAATAATGTGTATACGCATTCGGGTCGCCGTACACTCTCTTGGACAACATTTTAATGCGTCGTCACCGCACTAGGTCTAAAGTGTAATCGCACAATAGTTTTCCCGTATTTGAATTTAACAGGTTTAGCTTGGTCCGTGAGTATCGATATTGTAATGGTATCTAAGTGTTGTTTGCAGAGAAGTATATAGTCCGGCCTGTTATACTTCTGCATGACTATTTCGGAATTTTTACCACTTTCCTCCAACGTTCTTAAAAGCTGTACGTAACTATCGCCAACAAGTTGATGCTGAATGATATCGGTATAAACAAACATTGTATAAAATTGGGCTATAATATCAGGGTGAATTTTTTTCTTTTATAGGTAAAGAATCGTTCTCTTTTTGTTAAAACTAAATCATCGTCCGCTAAAACATCCACAAAATGTTCTAAAACACACAAGCCAGAGTCGGTGTGGCGCAAAACTAAGTGCTCCGCGTCTACATTCTTGTTCGAGCGATCACACGCATAACCCTGCAGACCCAATATACTGCCTAACTTTTCACCAGACATGAACTTGTATAAGGTTGATTACATAAACGGTTCTGTCAATCTCATCATATCTTAAGCGCAATTGATCAGGCGGTATTTTTATAGAATCAAGTTTGTTATTAATGGCTTTGATCTGCTCATTTCATATTAGGGTAATACCCCGATTTAACAAAAAACTCTCTCCTCCGTGCGATGTAGAATACACCATCTCCGGACCCGAAGGTTTTCCAAGAATGAGTGTGCTGAATCTATACTAACGCCACTTCATAAGGTCCGTGAAGATGAACAGCTTTTGCTAATTTAGTGGTGTAATCGGCTATGGTATTTTCGGGGTAAAGGTTCTGTGGGGGGAACCCTAAACGGAGATGTTGTCATGGGGGAGTGGAAGAGGATTCCAATGAAGCTCTAGTGAACTCCATGCTCAAAAGAGTTAAGGTAGTTCTGGAAAATAATGGTGGCCACACAAAATATTGACACAATATTTTGAGGGCGCACCAAATTTACACTGTTATACAAGCAGTACACTGACTACTTTACATTGTATCAAAGTGTCAGACCTTCAGTGTTGTCCCATGAAAAGATATAATAAAATAATTACAAAAATGTGAGGGTTCTACTCACTTTTGTGAGATACTCTAGAACTGACTGTCTCGCACATTAAATGCCGCCTGTACAGCACACTGACATTGATCTCAGGACAAGAAATTAGAAGTCATACATTTATATGTTCCAGACCTCATGAATTCTTTTGGCACTACTACACTGCGATCCACCAAAAAGGTAAAAAAAAATGTTCACTTACATTACTACATATAGACCTAACAGATATCTTACAAGACTGGCAATAAGGTACATTCATACAGTTGGTTTGTTAGTTCTCTTATGAGACTACAGTGCTCGCTGCACTTCAGGAACACCCTGAACAGCTTACCAAAAAATAGCCGTGAGACACTTTAACCGCTCACACAAAAGTGAACCCCAGCATCTCAACTGCAGACTTTACACAGTTGGTTAGTTAATCTTAACCATCATCACACCCAGTGGCGTAGCGTGGGTTGCCAGCACCCAGGGCAAGCCAAGTATTGCGCCCCCCCCCCAACCTGTGGCCACACCCCTTTTTACAGATAATGTAGTAGATGTCACCTGCAGTCCTATGTAACACTACAGATAACACAATGATAACGCTATGAGTACAGATAATATAGTAGATGTCACCTGCAGTCCTATGTAACCCCACTGATAACACAGTAATAACTCTCTGAGTACAGATAATTTAGTAGATGTCACCTGCAGTCCTATGTAACCCCACTGATAACATAGTAATAACTCTCTGAGTACAGATAATGGAGTAGATGGGTGTGAGGCCCCAGAATTCAAAACACGCACATTGTGACCTGAAGTCTGGGGCCAGGATGCGACAGGGTGGGCCAAATACTACACCCCCCAACACATATTTGGATGGACATACATTGCTATGAAATATACAGTGTATTACAGCACATACCTGTTACATCCAATGACCTCTCCTGGGATGTATACTTTCCTCAGCATCTTCATTCGGGGATAGGACCGTCATGACACCTTCTTTCTGCCGCGTCTCATCTCTGTAGAGTTTCACAGAAAATGTTTATATTTCTCACTAACATAGATAACAGACCTCCTCTCCCCCGTAGTGCCCATAAGTAAAATGCCCTCTGTATAATTATAATATATAATGGCCCCTCTGGAGTATTATAGTAATAATTATGCCCCCTTCAGCCCCTCCAGCATACAGTACCATGTAAAATAGATCACTCCCCGCCTTCAGCCCATCCAACATACAGTCCCATGTAAATGATAACACCGTCCCTCTCTTCACTGCCTGCCTTCAGCAACTCCAGCAAACAGTCCCATGTAAAATACATCACTCTCCCTGACTTCAGCCCTTCCAGCATACAGTCCCATGTAAGATATATCAATCTCCTGACTTCAGCTCTTCCACGCTTCAGCACAGTCCCATGTATAATATATCACCCCCTCCCCCTCAGCTCCTCCAGGCTCCAGCCCCATGTATAATATATCACTCCCCCCCCCTCAGCTCCTCCAGGCTCCAGCCCCATGTATAATATATCACCCCCCCCCCCCTCAGCTCCTTCAGGCTCCAGCCCCATGTATAATATATCACACCCCCCCCCCCCCCCCAACTCCTCCAGGCTCCAGCCCCATGTATAATAAATTACCCCCCACTCAGCTCCTTCAGGCTCCAGCCCCATGTATAATATATCACCCCCCCTCTTAGCTCCTCCAGGCTCCAACCCCATGTGTAATATATCACCGTCCCCCCTCTCAGCTCCTCCAGGCTCCAGCCCCATGTATAATATATTACCCCCCCCCCCTAGCTCCTCCAGGCTCCAGCCCCATGTATAATATATCACCCCCCCTTAGCTCCTCTAGGCTCCGGCCCCATGTATAATATATTACCCCCACCCCCCTCAGCTCCTCCAAGCTCCGGCCCCATGTATAATATATCACCCCCCCCCCCCTCAGCTCCTCCAGGCTCCAGCCCCATGTATAATATATCACCCCCCAGCTCCTTCAGGCTCCAGCCCCATGTATAATATATCACCCCCCTCAGCTCCTCCAGACTCCAGCCCCATGTATAATATATTACCCCCACACACACACACACAGCTCCAGCCCCATGTATAATATATCACTGTCTGTCCCCCAGCTCCTCCAGGTTCCAGCCCCATGTATGATATATCACCCCCCCCCCTTCCCTCAGCTCCTCCAGGCTCCAGCCCCATGTATAATATATTACCCCCTAGCTCCTCCAGGCTCCAGCCCCGTGTATAATATATCACCCCCTTAGCTCCTCTAGGCTCCAGCCCCATGTATAATATATCACCCTCCCCCCTCAGCTCCTCCAGGCTCCAGCCCCATGTATAATATATCACCCCCACCCCCTCAACTCCTCCAGGCTCCAGCCCCATGTATAATAAATCACCCCCCACTCAGCTCCTTCAGGCTCCAGCCCCATGTATAATATATTACCCCCCCTAGCTCCTCCAGGCTCCAGCCCCGTGTATAATATATCACCCCCCCTTAGCTCCTCTAGGCTCCAGCCCCATGTATAATATATCACCCTCCCCCCTCAGCTCCTCCAGGCTGCAGCCCCATGTATAATATATCACCCCACCTCCCCTTAACTCCTCCAGGCTCCAGCCCCATGTATAATATATCACCCCCACCCGCTCAACTCCTCCAGGCTCCAGCCCCATGTATAATACATCACCCCCCCTCTCAGCTCCTCCAAGCTCCAGCCCCATGTGTAATATATCACCGTCCCCCCTCTCAGCTCCTCCAGGCTCCAGCCCCATGTATAATACATCACCCCCTCAACTCCTACAGGCTCCAGCCCCATGTATAATATATCACCCCCCCCCCCTCAGCTCCTCTAGGCTCGAGCCCCATGTATAATATATCACCCCACCCCCCGTCAGCTCCTCCATGCTCCAGCCCCATGTATAATATATCACCCCACCTCCCCTCAACTCCTCCAGGCTCCAGCCCCATGTATAATATATCACCCCCACCCCCTCAACCCCTCCAGGCTCCAGTCCCATGCATAATAAATCACCCCCCACTCAGCTCCTTCAGGCTCCAGCCCCATGTATAATATATCACCCCCCCTCTCAGCTCCTCCAGGCTCCAGCCCCATGTGTAATATATCACCGTCCCCCCTCTCAGCTCCTCCAGGCTCCAGCCCCATGTATAATATATCACCCCCCCCCCCCCTCAGCTCCTCTAGGCTCCAGCCCCATGTATAGTATATCACCACCCCCAACCCCCCACTCAGCTCCTTCAGGCTCCAGCCCCATGTATAATATATCACCCCCTCTCAGCTCCTCCAGGCTCCAGCCCCATGTGTAATATATCACCGTCCCCCTCTCAGCTCCTCCAGGCTCCAGCCCCATGTATAATATATCACCCCCCTCAGCTCCTCCAGGCTCCAGCCTCATGTATAATATATCACCCCACCCCTCAGCTCCTACAGGCTCCAGCCCCATGTGTAATATATCACCGTCCCCCCTCTCAGCTCCTACAGGCTCCAGCCCCATGTATAATATATCACACCCCCCTCTCAGCTCCTACAGGCTCCAGGCCCATGTATAATATATCACCCCCCCCCCCCCCAGCTCCTCTAGGCTCCAGCCCCATGTATAATATATCACCACCCCCAACCCCCCCGCCCGAGCACCTCAAGGCTCCAGCCCAATGTATAATATATCACACACAAACACCCTCAGCTCCTCCAGGCTCCAGCCTCATGTATAATATATCACCCCCACCCCTCAGCTCCTACAGGCTCCAGCCCCATGTATAATATATCACCCCCCACCCCTCAGCTCCTACAGGCTCCAGCCCCATGTATAATATATCACACCCCCCTCTCAGCTCCTACAGGCTCCAGGCCCATGTATAATATATCACCCCCCCCACCCCCGAGCACCTCAAGGCTCCAGCCCAATGTATAATATATCACACACAAACACCCTCAGCTCCTCCAGGCTCCAGCCTCATGTATAATATATCACCCCCACCCCTCAGCTCCTACAGGCTCCAGCCCCATGTATAATATATCACCCCCCACCCCTCAGCTCCTACAGGCTCCAGCCCCATGTATAATATATCACCCCCCACCCCTCAGCTCCTACAGGCTCCAGCCCCATGTATAATATATCACCCTACGCCTCCTCAGCTCCTCTAGGCTCCAGCCCCATGTATAAATATAACACCCCCACCCCTTCAGCTGTTGAGGCTCCAGCACAGCCCCATGTATAATATATCACCCCCCACCCCTTCAGCTGCTGAGGCTCCAGCACAGCCCCAAGTATAATATATAACCCCCCCACCCCTTCAGCTGCTGAGGCTCCAGCACAGCCCCAGGTATAATATATGACCCCCTTCAGCTCCTCAAACTCCAGCACAGCCCCATGCATTATATCCCCCCGTGAGTCACTGTCACTCACTGTTGTGTTGCTCTCTCTTACACAGGCTGCTCTCCCTCCTGAAGCAGCAGCCACCTTTTTCTTGAGTTCCTCTTGCTCCGCAGTGCCTGGAAGGTGGGAGGAGCCTATGCCTGTGAGTACTGCCATGTGGCTGGTGTTCTCGGCCCTGGTGATTCAGCAGGGGGCACGCTCCTTCTGCTCACAGTATCCTGCTCCTTACTCACTCATACAATTATTGCCAGCAGCCAGCGCTCCCCTGCAGTCTGCGCCCGGGGCAATGGCCCCCCTGACCCCCCCCCCCCACCCCACGCTACGCCACTGATCATATCTAAAACTTTATTAATTTACAATAGGTTCTTGGACTGGATATTTTAGACAAAGTACTCACCCAGATCTGAAGACTCGGCACAGGGAAGGACAGAGGAAAATATTTGTAAGAAAAAGATTGTTGCCATGCAGCTGCTTAGGAAGGTCTGTCTGTCCCAGTGAGGGGTTCTTATCGATCTGAGTCAACCTATGTGTCATCCTGACCCTATTTGTATGACACGTTTACTATGAACGAAATCAGCTCTATCGATGTGATGATAAGCCCAAATCAAGAGTTAAGTCGAGTGGCTCGGGAAAGAAATCATCACAGAAACACAGGGAAGTGTGTTCTCCATAAGATGAACTTCAATTTAACTTCAACATGCGTGTATATATACCAACAGCATATCATCATGGGTTTAGGCCAAAAAGGAGTGAAATTATTAGAGTTTCTCACAGTAGTGAACTCAGGACATTCGGCCTTGAGTTTAGAACATTCTAATCTAAAGATAATGTAAAAATGCAAACATCAGCATGAAAATAATTAAGTATAAGAATTAAGGAGGGGAAGAGACTGTGAGAGAATATTTCATGTCAAAGTTTTGCTGATTCTTTGTGTCAAAAAAGTATAAAAAGCCCCTTGTAACAAAGAATAGGCTGCACCCTTCTGTATATTATCTTTGTGCATGTTGTGCAATCTGTATTCTGCTCTGCTGGGTGTCTGAATAAAGTGCTGTTCAACTGAAGCACTAACCAAGACCACAATGCCCTTGTATTTTACTTTCTTCCTTAGCTTGTGTTTTTTCTTTATTTTGCAGACCTGTATAGTTCGCGCATGGGACTTACAAAAGCCATTGCTGTTCTGTCCAGCTATGAACACATCCATGTGGGAACATCCAATCACAGCAGAACAGAATGAACGTCTTCGCAGTTTTGGCTACATAGAGATTGCATGTATTGAAAAAACACTGATGTGTGGTGACAAAGGTCAGCAGTTACTTTAGAGCACATATACTATGGTCAAAGGTGTTTGCTCTCTCTGTATGCTCTTGGGTATTCATCATGACCTTGCAGTGTCACAATTGGATATGAACCATGCATACTTACACAGTACAGAATGACTGTGTCCTGTGGCTATAATGGGCAGACACAATAATTTTATGGAATTTTATGCTTACAAAACTTTAAATTAGGAAGCTTAGATTATTGTAGTATGGGAACTGTATACTGAACATTTTCTCTTAAATCTTTCCTGACACATGATAGTAGGTGACTTGCCGCAATTTGACGTACTATTACGTCATGGTGATCAGGTGGGCACCGGAGCAATGCGCGCCTGATCACTGCAGGGGCTCGGAAGTCGCTGACCACAGCATAGAAGGGATTAATCTGCTGGCATCGGCTTTTACAGCGATGCTGACCGCGGCATAGAAGTGGTTCGCGGTCAGTGAGGGTTCCAATTGGGTCCCCTCTCTGCGGTGACAGGAACTCGATGGGTGAGAAGGCAGCTCGATGCCTTGCAGAGGCATCGGGACCTGCCTTCTAGGCAACCTGTTAGTGTATGTCATACACTAACAGGCAATTCATTATAATACAGATGTATTGTAATGCATTGCAGAGGGGATCAGACCCCCAAAAGTGGGACAGAAATGAAATAAAAAAAAGTAAAAAAAAAAGTGTTTTTAATAATAAAAAATAAAGTTTTAAGTAAAAAACAAACAAACGCCCCTTTCTCCTGATTTTATAATAAAAAATAGATATTAAGTATCGCCGCATCAATAATGACTGGCTCTTAAAACACGTCGATAAACACTGCAAAAAAATAAAAAATAAAAACAGTGATCAAAAAACACATGCCACTCAAAATAGTACCAATCAAACCGTCACCTCATCCCGCACAAAATGAGACCCTACCTAAGACAATCAAATAAAAATTTTTAGCTTTCAGAAAATGGAGACACTAAAATATAATTTTTTTTTTGCTTCAAAAATGCTATTATTGTGTTAAAGTAAAATAAGTAAAAAAAAAAGTAGACATATTAGGTATCGCTGCATCCGTAACAACCAGCTCTAAAAAATTATCACATGACCTAGCCCCACAGGGGAACACCGTAAAAAAAAAAAAAAAAAACTGTTTCAAAGCTCCATTTTTTGTCACCGTACAAAAAAGTGCACCAAGCGATCAAAAAGACATATGCTCCCCAAAATAGTAACAATCACTGTCACCTCATCCCGCAAAAAAAAAAAAGACCCTACTTTAGACAGTCGGACAAAAAATGAATAAAAAACTATGACTCTCAGACTATGGAGACACTAAAATGTTTTTTTTTTGTTTAAAAAATGCTATCATGGGGGCGCGTGGCCTGACTTAGGCGGTGTGAAGACGCACATTGAGGGAGCTCCCGCCACGGGGCCGAGATTCTTGAGCCATATCCAGCTTGCTCTGCTCTTATGGTGCGCACACGAAAGGGGCCTTCTGCCGGCACCCCATCGGCGAGCCCAGCAGGGGACAGAGGCGACATCCAGCGCTATTTCCCAGCCGAATCGCCCCGGGCCCTACCTACACCAGGCCGCAACCCGGGCGCTGCGCCATTCACCCTGAACCTCCTACCAGCTACCCAGGCGCCATCAGTGGCCCGTTCAGCACAGAGAGGAGCCCTTACCAAGGGCCTGGGACAGACGACACCTCGAAGCCGCCCTGCTGTGCCCGATGCTGACCCCTCGCTACACGCCGCGGAGCAGCCGACATCTTGTGGCGGGAACTGCGTCGGAGCTCCGGCTACTTGCTCAGGTACTGGGGCCATGGCGGGGGGCGCAGGTGCACCCGATAACTGGGACATTAGAGAACAACTCAAGCTGCTTCCTACTAAAGCTGAAATGGAGAAATATGTGGAACGGCTGGAGAATACTTACAAATCTGAACTATCCACACTCAAAGCTGGTGTTCAGGCCTTGGAGTAAAGGGTGGAGGAGGTTGCCTCCTTGCATGATAATACTGCGGCACAGGTCGACGACCTTATAGCACAGGGTGCTCACAGAGACCGCCATATAGCTCAGCTGTACCGCTTGCACGAGGACATTGAAAACCGCAATAGGCGAAACAACATCAGGATAAGGGGACTCCCTAAGGCCACTAAAGCGGAGGACCTCATCTCCACTCTACAAGGTATATTCAGCTCTATCTTGGGAGAACCCGTCTCAGGCCGCCTTGAGCTTGACAGAGCCCACGGGGCTTTAGCTCCGGTAAGCACCGACCCCAACAGGCCGAGAGACGTCATATGCCGCCTCCATTACTATGCTGTAAAAGAAGAGATCATGAAAAAGGTCAGGAATCTACCATCCATTGACTTCGACGGCGTCTCCCTGATGATCTTGCAGGACTTATCTAGGATCACTCTGGCCCAAAGACGAGCCCTCAAGCCTCTACTGGAACTACTGCGCGAGAAGGATATCCCGTATTCATGGGGCTTCCCATTTCATTTAGTGGTCGCAAAAATGGACGGCGCCATGAACTCAGGGATCCGGAGGACCTCAACTCATTTCTTACCACCCTGAACCTTCCGCGTGTCCTCTTGCCAGAGTGGCAGCTGATACCTCCACTCCCGTCTAAAGCTGCAGACAGACGACGTCGGAGATCTCCATCTTCATCTACTTCTCCACTGATGGGACTTGCGGCTTGATAAGTATTGCCCCGAGCTTGTGGCATTCTTCAGGAGGCGCTCCTGAAATTAACAGCCGGCGGGCTGTGTGATTCTACCTGCGAAGCATACACACTTATTGTTCCTTTGTGTTCGCATTTGTACCTAGCGGGCTGTCCTGATCAGTCGGACCTGGCTTACTGTCGGCTTTCCTACCAGTTTCTCCTCACTATTTGAGCTTCGTTCCACTAGGGCTCTAGTTTGTTTTATATTGCACCATTTTAATAATATTATTTCATGTCCGGCTTGGTTTTCTCGGCCTCGGGGCGGCTTCCTTAGCCCCACTGTCACTGGAAGTCATCTCCCCAGCTTCTTTTCGTCTCCACACAAGACGAGTTGGTCTCCCCTTAGGAGATTGTGTAACTTCTTTCTCCTCTTTTGACTCCTCTCTGTTCTTTCCTTCTCTTTCTGTGCTTTTCTTCCTCTCTGCCCTCACCCCTTCTGCCGCAGTTGAGGTAGTGTCCTGCCCTACTCCCTGGGACATAGATAGTTTTTCTACTCCTGAGGGGCGCTGCCCTCGGTCTCCATATCAGTTTTCATCTGAACCCCACCCAATTGATAGCTTCCTCCCTCCTCCCTATTGCCCCCTGCAGTAGGCCACAGAATGAGCCCTCCTGTCATTAAATTGGCCTCAGCCAATGTAAGAGGCTTTAATGTCCCTGAAAAGAGATCTGCCATTCTCTATCACATGCACAAAGAGGGGGTGCAGATCCTCCTTTTGCAGGAGACTCATTTTAAAGGAGATCAGGTCCCTAGAATCCCCTCCAAATTCTATAACATCTGGGTTCATAGTACAAACCCTGAAGCCAAATCCAAAGGTGTCTCAATAGGTCTTCATAAATCCTTATCTTATGTTTTTCTAGATTCACAGGTCGATCCTGGAGGCCGCTACGCCTTTTTGAAATTGAAGATCCATGAGAGAGTGTACACCATCGGGAACGTTTACTTACCTAATTCTGGACAGAACAAAGCCCTAACAGGTATCCTAAACAAACTTGACTCTTTTGCAGAAGGTGAGTTGTTATTTGGGGGCGACTTCAACATGGTCTTAGAACCTGCCTTGGACTCGTCCACAGGTACGACAGCATTTCCCAGATCCGCTATTGTGTCGGTTAAACAAAAACTACACAAACGGCGGCTGGTTGATGTCTGGCGGATCCTCCACCCTAGAGACAGGGACTACACTTATTTCTCTCCAGCACATACTTCGTATAGCAGACTGGATAGATTCCTGATTTCTCATCACGCCCTAACCTTCTCACCCGCCTCTAGTATAGGCACTCCCATATGGTCAGATCACTCTCCGATCTTTCTGTCTCTGGAGCTTCCCGGACTGGTGCCCAGGGAATGGTCCTGGAGGCTTAATGAAACTCTCATGCATGACAGCGTGTGCAGGGCTGACATTATATCCTCCATCAAACTATTCATTGACACCCACTCTTCTGATAGCACCCCCCTACCTCTACAATGGGAAGCCTTAAAATGTGTAGTCCGGGGGGTTTTTATCAATCATGGTGCGCGCCTCAAGAAAGCAAAAGGGGAGAAGATCGCTCGCCTGATTGCGCGAATATCGTCATTAGAAAGGGCACATAAAAAATCGTTGGACCCTGACACTCTTGCTGAATTGACAGGCTTCCGTGAACAGGTTAGAGACTTACTCACCCACCGTGCCCAGGCTAACACTGAGCGCTTTCGAAGTTATCTATATGAACACTCTAACAAGCCGGGGAAGGCCTTGGCGCGTTTTATACACCCTTGACAACTGGCGGGATACATACCTTCCATAAGAGATGGTAGTGATACTCTTGTCCATCATCCTGGTAGTATTGCTGATGCCTTCCGACTATACTATGGGGGCTTATACAACATTCAAGGACAATTTGGGGACATGTCAGCGGATGCTCTTAAGAGTAGGATTACCGACTACGTGCATGAAACCGCACTCCCGACCATCCCTTCCGGGGTAAGCGAGGAATTGGAGGGAGATCTTTCAGGGACTGAAGTAGGGGAGGTCCTGCGCGACCTGAAGGGTGGGAAGAGCCCGGGCCCAGATGGTTTTACCGCCTCTTTTTTTAAGACCTTTAGAGATGAATTGCTTCCCTTCATGCTAAGAGTGTTTAACAGCATCTCCCCATGTTGCCCATTCCCTAAACAATCTTTAGAGGCAACCGTAGTCGTGCTCCCAAAAGCTAACAAAGACCCAACTGTGTGTGGCCACTACAGGCCTATTTCACTTATTAATTGTGACATTAAAATATATGCCAAGGTGATAGCGAATCGTCTGAACAAAGTCCTCCCCAGCATCATTCATGGCGACCAGGTAGGGTTTGTCCCCGGTAGGGAAGCTAGGGACAACACCATCAGAACCATCAATCTCATCTCCCATGCCTCGTCCTCCAAGTTGCCTCTTTGTCTCTTCGCGGTGGATGCCGAAAAGGCATTTGATAGAGTCAGCTGGCGGTTCATGTTAGCCGCGCTGAGACAGGTAGGCCTTGGTCCGACCTTTATAGATAGGATAAGCGCTTTATATACTCAACCGACGGCTAGGGTGCGCGTCAATGGGGTCCTTGCTGCTCCCTTTGAGATCCATAATGGAACACGCCAAGGTTGCCCACTTTCGACACTGCTTTATGTCATAGTCATGGAACACTTAGCTAATGCCTTACGATCCAACCCTGATATAACAGGCATAACAACAGGGTTGACCCATCACAAACTTGCTCTGTATGCGGTTGACTTACTCATGTATGTTTCTAATCCTTGTGTATCCATGCCTTCCATATTGGAAGAATTTAAGAGGTTTGGTCATCTCAGCAATTTCAAGATCAATCCTACAAAGTGTGAACTACTAAACATCTCGCTACCGACCAATAGCGCTCGTCAGCTGAAGAGCAATTTTCCCTTCAAATGGCAATCTGATAGCATAACGTATTTGGGTTTACAGATACCCAGGCAGCTACATCTCTTATATCCACTTAACTATCTGGGGTTGCAGAAGAAAACGCTGGAGGACTTACAAAAATACTCCATGAAACAGCTGTCCTGGTTTGGTAGACTGAGTGTCCTTAAAATGGACGTTCTCCCACGGTTCCTATATTTGTTCCAGACTATACCAATTCTTGTCCCTAAAGTGTTCTTTGCCTCCCTGCAAAAAGCCTTCACCAAATTTATTTGGGGAGCTGGTAGAGCTAGATTGTCGGCCTCGGTTCTGACCAAACCTAAAACTAGAGGGGGTCTAGATCTCCCTGACCTGCAGCTTTATCATGCTTCAGCGGTCTTGATGAGACTGATCAACTGGTCTGATAGGAAAACAACTAGGGTGTGGGTTCAGATGGAGAGAGACCTCTCCCCTATGGAGCTAGATGTGGCTCCTTGGGTCCTCATTAGACCACCTTCTGAACAATGGCCTTTCTTGGCTAGGCACACGCTGTCATGCTGGGATCATTGGACCACAAAATACTGCCTCTCCTCCAAATGCGGGCCATTAACCCCGATCATGGGCAACCTGGACTTTGTCCCGGGCTACCAGTCCCTGGACTTCTTAATTTGGCAGAGGGACTCGGTCCCCAGAGTGCGTGATATTCTTAATCGGAATACTATCCAGTCTTATGAGGCCATCGTACCTGAGGATAGGCGGACGGGGTCTTCCTGGTTTGCTTACTATTAGGTGAGAGCATTTGTGCGGCGTCTACTGGGTGGAGTATCGTGCCCTGCCCATACAGCCTTCGAGACCATTTACATGCGCCCTAGCTCCCACTTCAAACTACTCTTACAACTCTATCAAATATTGCTTGACCTGGGTAACCCAGGAACGGCTCCCTTTTTTAGAAAATGGGAATCTGACCTACAAATAACCATTTCGGATGAAGAGATCAAGAGAATGTGTACACTCTCTCATGGCATATCATTAGCGGCATCTGCTAAGGAAAAGAATTATAAAATACTGGCCAGATGGTATTATTGCCCTCTGAAATTGCACAAAATGTTTCTGTCTGCCTCCAATCTCTGCTGGCGATGTAAGACCGATACGGGCTCCATTCTTCATGTTTGGTGGGACTGCCCTTCCATTAAGAGATTTTGGGACCAGGTCTTTGCTGCATATACTAAATTCTCAGGGTCATCTGTCCACAACACACCCAAGGCGGCTCTGTTATCGCTAATTCCAGGCACACTGGCTCAAATAAAAAGGAACGCATTACGATTCTTCCTAACGGCTGCACGTATGGTTATCCCTCGACACTGGAAAGCCACTCGTGTCCCCTCCATGGGTGAATGGGCAGCTAGCTCCGACACCTCCTGAGGATGGAGGAACTGGTAGCCATTGCACACAACACAGAGACTATGTTCAATGACAGATGGCACTGCCTGATTGAGTTCCTCGGTTCACCTGACTTCCTCACGTGGATACGAGCTGGAGATAGTGGAATGGGTTGGGGGACTTGAGAGTGGGGGTGAGGGCTCCTCCTGACCTTATTGACTTCTTTACCTTCAACAACTACACCTTCTTATCTTTCCTGTTTTCTTTCTTCTCTCTTACTTGTCATAGGGCTCTGCTAGTCAATTTGATTGCACTAGTATAGCGTTGTTGTTATACTTATGTATTCTGAAGCCCAGATTGGGTCTGTGACGTGTCTTATTATTCACTAATATTTTGCTCACATTACGTGATACCCCATGTGATATTGTATTTTGTCAGTATACACCTCTCTTGCACTACGGATCCTGTGTGATCCGATTGATATGCTACTCTTTGCCTTCAATCGCATTATTTGTTGTATTGTACCCTTACTTTATAACTCAATAAAGATATAGTACACATAAAAAATGCTATCATTGTGTGAAATTAATTTTAAAAAAGTAGACATATTAGGTATCGCAGCATCCGTAATGACCTGCTCTATAAAAATATCACATGACCTACCCCCACAGGTGAACGCTGTAAAAATAAATAAAAACTGTACCAAAACAACCAATTTTTATGGTCATCTTACCTCATAAAGTGTAATAATGAATGATCAAAAAATCATATGTACCCAAAAATAGTACCAATAAAAACGTCAACTCTTCCTGCAAAAATTGAGCCCCCGCACAACACGATCGGCAGAAAAGAAAAAATGTCACTTAGAAAATGACACAAAAACATAATTTTTTTTCAAAAATGCTTTTTTATGTAAAACTGAAACAAACAAACTAAAGTAGACATATTTGATATTATTGCGTCTGTAACAACCTGCTCTATAAAAATAGTACAGGATGTAACCTGTCAGATGAACACTGTAAAAAACAAAAAATGAAAACTGTGTCAGAACAGCCATTTTTAGTTACCTTGCCTCACAACAAATGTAATATAGAGCAATCAAAAATCATATGTACCCAAAAATAATGCCATTAAAACTGTCACCTTATTCCATAGTTTCCAAAATCCGGTCACTTTTTGAGAGTTTCTAGGGTCGCATCAGGGGTGCTTCAAATGGGACACGGTGTCTAAAAACCAGTCCAGCAAAATCTGCCTTCCAAAAACCATAAGGCGCTCCTTTTCTGCCGTGCGCCCTTAAAGCAGTTTACCACATGTAGTGTGTTTCTGTAAACTGCGGAATCAGGGTAATAGATATTGAGTTTTGTTTGGCTGTTAACCAAAAAAAGTGAAATTTAAAAATTTTGTCCTAAATTTTCCCTTAATTCTTAACCCTAAAGGTTTAACAAAGTTTGTAAAATCAGTTTTCAATAACGTGAGGGATGTAGTTTCTAAAATTAGGTAATTTATGGGTGGCTTCTACTAAGGCCTCTTGCACACGACCATATGGTATTTTCAGTATTTTGCAGTCCGCAAAAAATACAGATGATGTCCGTGTGCATTCCGTTTTTTGCTGAACACCTTGCCCCGGATAGAACAGTACTATCCTTGACTGTTATGTGGACAATAATAGGACATGCTCTGTCTTTGAACGGAAATACGGAAACAAAAGGCATAAGAAGTACCTTCCGTTTTTTGGGGGATCCATTGAAATAAATGGTTCCATATACGGTCCGCAAAAAACGGAACGTATACGGGGAAAAAAAAAGTCGTGTGCAAGAGGCCTAAGCCCCACAAAATGACTTCAGAACTAAACTGGTCCTTAAAAAGTAGGTTTTGGAAATTTTCTTAAAAGAAGTGCTTCTAAAATTCTAAGCCTAACGTCCTAAAAAAATAAAATGACATTTACAAAATGATGCCAACATAAAGTAGACATGGGGAAGTTTAAGTAATAAATATTTTATGAGTTATCAATTTCTGTTTTAAAAGCAGAGGAATTGAAATTTTGAAAAGTGCGAATTTTTCAATAATTTTTGTAAATTCAGGATTTTTCATAATGAAAGTGAAATATATTGACTCAAATTTATGACGATCATGAAGTACAATGTGTCACGAGAAAACAGTCTCAGAATGGCTTGGATAAGTAAAAGTGTTCCAAAGTTATTACTACATAAAGTGACACATGTCAGATTTGCAAAAAACGGCTTAGGCAGGAGGGCGAAAACCGGACCAGCGTAGAAGGGGTTAAAGGAGTATAGGATATGCCATAGATGTCCAATAGATGCAGGCTGTCCCTGTGGGACCTACGAGGCAAACCTCACATTCACGGTATTCTCCATTCACTGCTTTGGGACTTCCAAAATTAGCCAAGCCAGCTGGCAGCTGTTTTCTTCAGTCACAGCAGGGCTCTATTCTTGAGGCGGGAGCCACACCTATCTGACATCTATGGCATGTAATAAACCATAAATGTCCTGATGGGATAAATTGTTTAATACATTTTATCAGGGTAGTGCAAGAGCTCTTGCATCTTACTAAAGAATGTTAAAATAAAGCCTGCAGTACACCTTAGCCAAATGTAAGGTTACAATTATATGTTTGGTTCAGCCCATCTGTCGCTCAGGGCCATTAGATGGAGCACACAATGATTGTGCATGTTGGAGTAATAAACGTGCCATAATTTGTTCCCCAGGATAGCTACCAGAGATGTTTGACAGCTGCTTAAGCCTGCTGTTTTGAACATTCGTGTTTATGGGGTTGTTCAGAAGATTACCTTTGTCCACGTGTTTGGTGACTATTTTATATGTATGGGCAGGTCTAGGTGCAGGAAAAATACTGTATATGGCTCACAGCCCAATGTCTAATGTTTTAAAGGCTATGTGCACCTTCAGAGGCCATTTTTTTTAATGATTGCATCTTACTCATTTTCGGCTAAGGGCTCTTTCACACTTGCGTTCTGAGGATCCGGCGGGCACTTCCGTCCCGCCGGATCCGTCAGAACGCAAGTGGACTGACAGCATTTGAAGACTGATCAGTTTCCTGATCAGTCTTCAACATGCTTTCACTGTTACCATGGCAGCCAGGACGCTACTGGAGTCCTGGCTGCCATGGTACTCAGCAGCAGTGTACTTACCTGCGCTAGCCGCCGGGCGCTCCTAATGACGTCACAGGTCCGGGCGGCGCATAGATCAATGCGCCGCCCGGACCTGTGATGTCATAATGGAGCGCCCGGCAGCCGCAGTGCAGGTAAGTACACTGCTGCGTTAGGTATTACCATGGCAGCCAGGACTCCAGTAGCGTCCTGGCTGCCATGGTAACCGATCGGAGCCCCAGCTTACACTGGGGCGCCGATCGGAACGGCTGCTGCGCATGCGCAGCGCTAAACGTTGGATCCGGCGATGCGCCGAATCGACGTTTAGCTTAATGCCGGATGCGGAATAATGCTCTTCAATAGGCATTAATTCCGGATCCGGCATTGCGGCATGTCTTCCGGCTTTTTGGACGAAGACAAATCCGCAGCATGCTGCGCTTTTGTCAACGTCCAAAAAACGTTCACATACTGAACGGATGACATCCTGATGCATCCTGAACGGATTTCTCTCCATTCAGGATGCATTGGGATAATCCTGATCAGTTTCTTTCCGTCCTAGAGCCCCGAGGACGGAACTCTAGGACGGAAAGAAACAACGCTAGTGTGAAAGAGGCCTAAATACATTTTTTCAATTGGCCTTTATTAAAAATATTGAGTCTGTCACAAAGGGTTAACTGTTTTTCTAGCTGTGTGACTGGTACATTCACTTTCTTATCTCTAAAACTACTAAGAGGTCATAAACACTTATTTACTATTCTTATCAGTAAGATAAGAACTGAGCTATGAGGAGTGTTTAGGAGGTCTGAGAGCAGAGATAAGGAGTCTGTCAGCTCCTGGTCTGACGGAAAAGACAAAGTCCAATGGGTGCTGCTAGAACATTTCAGCTCTGTACAGAAAAAGAGACTTCATATTTTTAATAAAGACTAATTTAAAAAAATATTTTTAATTCTAAATGAGTACAATGCAATAATAAAAATGAATTTCACCCAAATGTGTACATAGCCTTTAAGGGTATTTGAACCATCTACCTACTGCTACCTACTGAATAACTGAGCAGGTAATAAAAGATTGTGGAGTGTCTGACTGCACCTGGTTCCCCATTCTCCCCTTAGCTCTATAACCACGGCATGAGGAATTTAAATAGAACAGCAATTGAGCATTAAAGCCTTATTCACACGTTCATAGTGTTTTGCGGATCCGCAACACACCTTTCCACCAGCCCTATAGAGATGCCTGTACTTGTCCGCAATTGCGGGCAAGAATAGGACATCATGCTCTATATTTTTGCGGAGCCGGTGTGTGCTCTCCGCATCCATCACGTCCCTATTCAAAATTAATGGGTCCAAATTTGCGGAACGGGTGCGGACGAAGATTGTGGACGTGTGAATTAGGCCTTACTGTATACTTCATTCAGGACCCCACTGATCTAATATGCATAACTTTCTTTTGTGCGGAAGCACATGGAAGCTCTTCGGTGTGCACACGACTGGTATTCGTGCCTTGTGGATCCGCAGTTTGCAAAACGCAAAACGCGTTTGTGTGAAACTGTGAATGCACTCTAACACAAGTAAAAATGCTTAATTTTGTCCTTAGCTTCTTCTGTCATATTTATTATACATCTTGTGTTTCCTACAGGACTTGGCGCTATGGCGGAGGTCAGTACTATCCTTCAGAAGGTGCGGGAGTTTCTGTCCAAAAACAAGCTTGATCATTGACATCACAATCTTCAGATACGTCCACTTTTGTATCAGTCTTTCTAATGATATTAAGGAGTTAATATTGTTGGTAACATTTCAAACATAAATCAAATAAACTATAGTGAATATACAATTCTAAAATAAACACGCAGTGAGGGAAGGTATTGTTTTTTTTTTTTATTGCTTTGGAGCCAGGAGCCAGCCTTGCGGCTAGAGCTCTCTTATAGAGCTGTACTCAATTAAAATAGAATAAAGTCAGTATTGTTCGATAGAGAGAGTGTGTATAACTGTGTTTTTCTCTTTATAAGACGCAATGGCAGTGAATGTTATAAAGTGAATACATTTTGAAAGCGCTCGCTAGTATGCAGGTGTGGGGAGTGGTGAGTGTAGCACTGCCTATAGCAGGTATCAGCAACCTCTGGCACTCAAGCTACTGTGAAACTACAACTCCTAGCATGCACATTTACTCAGCAGTTCTTGTAACTTCCATAGAAGTAAAAGGAGGATTCTGGGAGTTGTAGTTTCAGAACAGCTGAAGTGCTGAAGGTTGCTGCTCCCTGGTCTATACTAGCTGCTCCCTGGTCTTCCTCTGGCTGCCACGCTGCGTGTATCCTAGCTGCTTACACCTTCTGGACGTAGTGTGCGGGGGTCTGATATGGGGGTCCGATCTGAGGTACCATATGGGGGTCTGATCTGAGGGTCTGATACGGGGGTCTGTTCTGAGGTCTGATGAAAAATATTTTTTATTATTTGACTCCTCTCAAACCTAGGTGTGTCTTATCATCAGGTACATCTTATAAAGTGAAAATTATATATATATATATATATATATATATATATATGTATAGTATCTCACAAAAATGAGTACACCCCTCACATTTTTGTAAATATTTTATTATATATTTTTATGGGACACCACTGAAGATATGACACTTTGATACAATGTAAAGTAGTCGGTGTACAGCTTGTATAACAGTGTAAATTTGGTGTGCCCTCAAAATAACTCAACACACAGCGATTAATGTCAAAACGGCTGGTAACAAAAGTGAGTACACCCCTAAGGCCCCTTTCACACGGGCGTCATGTTTGATGCCCGGATAAGAGGCGGGTGCGTTGCGGGAGAATGCGCGATTTTTCCGCCCAAGTGCAAAGTGTTCTAATGCGTTTTGCACGAGCGTGCGAAAAATCGGCATGTTTGGTACTCAGACCCGAAGCCGGACTTAGTAACATACATAGTATATAAGGCCGAAAAAAGACATTTGTCCATCCAGTTCGACCTGTTTCCTGCAAGTTGATCCAGAGGAAGGCAAAAAACCCCTGTGAGATAGAGCCAATTTTCCCCACTTAAGGGGAAAAAATTCCTTCCCGACTCCAATCAGGCAGTCAGAACAACTCTCTAGTAGCTATAACCTGAAATATTTTTACGCTCCAGAAATACATCCAGGCCTCTCTTGAATTCCTTTATTGTACCATCACCACCTCCTCAGGCAGAGAGTTCCATAGTCTCACTGCTCTTACCGTGAAGAACCCTTTTCTATGTTTGTGTACAAACCTTCTTTCCACTAGACGCAGAGGATGTCCCCTCGTCACAGTCCTGGGGATAAATAGATGATGGGAGAGATCTCTGTACTGACCCCTGATATATTTATACATAGTTATTAGATCTCCCCTCAGTCGTCTTTTTTCTAAAGTAAATAACCCTAATTTTGATACCCTTTCAGGGTACTGTAGTTGCCCCATTCATCACTTCATCACTGAAGTCCAGTTTCGGTTTGAGTATTCTGTATATTTTATTATTTTCTCATATAACATAGTTATAAAGGAAAATAATAGCATTCTCAATAGAGAATGCAATGTAAAAAGTGCAATAGAGGGTTAAAAATAATAAAAAACGAACTCACCTGCTCCATTTGATCGTGTAGCTGCCCGTCTGCTGTTCTGTCTTCAGCTGGGCGGGGGGTGAAGGACCTTCAGTGATGTCACTGGGTCACATGGTCCAATCACCTGCTGAATGTCCTTCACCCCCCCCCCCCCACCCAGCTGAAGACAGAACAGGAGACCGGCAGCTATACGATCAAATAGAGCAGGTGAGCTAGTTTTTTTTAATTATTTTTAACCCTCTATTGCCCTTTTTACTTTGCATTCTCTATTGAGAATGCTAATATTTTCCTATATAACTATGTTATAAGGGAAAATAATAAAGATTGGGTCCCCATCCCTATCGTCTCCTAGCAACCATGCGGGAAAATCGCAACGCATCCGCACTTGCTTGTGGATGCTTGCGATTTTCCTGCAGCCCCATTCCCTTCTATGGGGCTTGCGTTGCGTGAAAAACGCAGAATATAGAACATGCTGCGATTTTCACGCAACGCAAAAGTGATGCGGGAAAATCACCGCTCATGTGCACAGCCCCATTGAAATGAATGGGTCCGGATTCAGTGCGGGTGCAATGCGTTCACCTCACGCATTGCACCCGCGTGGAAATCACGGCCGTGTGAAAGAGGCCTAAGTGAAAATGGCCCAATTAGCCATTTTTCCTCCCAGTTGTCATGTAACTCATTAGTGTTACAAGGTCTAAAGTGTGAATTGGGAGCAGTTGTGATAAATCTGGTGTTATAGCTCTCACACTCTCTTATACTGGTCACTGGAAGTTCAACATGGCACCTTACGCATGGCACCAGGTCCGATCAGTTACCATGGCAGCCAGGACGCTACTGGAGTCCTGGCTGCCATGGTAAGTACAACGCAGCAGTGTACTTACCTGCGCTGCGGCCGCCGGGCGCTCCATTATGACATCACAGGTCCGGGCGGCGCATTGATCTATGCACCCCCCGGACCTGTGGCACCATATATATATATATATATATATATATATACACACACACACACTTCAAGTGTCATATTTCAGAAAGACAATGCTTGCCCACACAGCAAGGGTTTCTTCACCAGATTTGGCTGCCCGGTCGCCATATTGTGCAGGATCAACAGGCCCAGCTGCAATATCTATGGGCAAATTTGCCACAAGATATCGTGTGGAATCTGTATACCTCCATGCCCAACCATATCTCATCTTGTATCCAGACTAAAGGCGGGTACAGTTTTCCCTAATAAATTTATCTTTTTACTCTAATATTGTAATCACTTACATATATCATCATTACATTCACAATAAAATGTAATTTAATTCTAACAACTCCCTCTTGGTGCCTTTTTTTTGTCAATGGTTATATATATTATATGTATTACTGCATGGGTTTTGTTCAGTGAATGCTGGAATTGTGTATCTTCCCTTGGGGCCCCCCCCCCCCCCTACAAAAATGTAATAAATACAATAATACAATACAATAAAAATGTAAGTGTAAAGACTTTTGATTTTTGAATACAAAAATGAAAAAAAAGTTGCTCCTTCCTAAAGGTTCAACATAGGCCCCATCCTGTAAAATCATTTTGGTTTTGCTATAGTTAATGGTGTCTACTAGGGGATTAAATGGTTGAGATCAAAGCTTCGTATAATCCTGGCCATGGCAATGCAATATTGGCTGTCAGCTGATGCCCATTGCTGATGGTGCAAGTACAGCTACTAAGTCCATGCTGTAAAAGCATGATGCAGAAAATATCAACTCCCCGCTGTAATAGTGCAGCACAGTGCTGGAATGGTTTATAGTGAAACATGAAAGGACCATATAGACCACTCAAACCTTGCTTGGAATGGCTTACAAAATTGTACTACTACATGTGACACAACAGGCCTCATTTATAAAAACTGTCAAAATGAAAATCTATGCTTGGTGCGAACCTGTCACAGTGTGGTTCACTGTGACATGGGTTGACGTGTTGCTCACGTTTGTGCTCTGGCGTACTGGCTACGGTGGATTCCGTACAGGCTGGTTCACAGGGGCGATGTGTAGTAAAGTAACACAGCCTGTGTGTGTACTGTTCTTTGTTAATGCATGCTCCCCTCCCTGTTTGGTTCTTGTGGGGTTAATGGTTTGATTTGGGTGTGTCTGCTAGGTGGTCAGATGACCTTGTCACCCTGCTATAATATCCTGTGTGCCCCTCTCTTCTCAGCCATCAGACTCCTGTGTGCCCCTCTCTTCTCAGCCATCAGACTCCTGTGTGCCCCTCTCTTCTCAGCCATCAGACTCCTGTGTGCCAGGTTGCAGGCCACAGCCTGGCTGCAAGTTCTCTTCCTGTGTGTGAATTAGTGATCCTTTTCCCTGCAGCACTGGAGGAGTTAATGCCCTTTCTGATTCTGTTATTAGCTGCTTGACCAATGAGCTCATCAGTCCTCCTATATAGCTTTTTCTCTGCTCCCTTCTCCTTGTTTGTGCAATTAGGTCTCTAATTGGTGAGCTAAAGCCTGTAAAATGCTATGTTCTGTTTGTGTTCCAGTGTACCGACCACTGCCTGTCTCCTGGATCTTGTACAATGCCCTGACTTGTGCTTGTTCATCATACCGATCCTGTGCCGCCTACTCTGACCTTTGGAGTGTTTCACGTATTTGCACAAACTCTTGACAGCCCTGACCTCTGCCTGTTTCCTAACTACCTTGGTGCCTGGCACTGCTGTCTCTGATCCCCGTGGTCAGCAGGTAACCACAACAGGACTTTTCCAAGAGTTAGCGAGCGGACTGGTGGCCCCCCTGCAATGAAGGCCAAATCACTGTATAGGGGTTAAAGGGTGAAAACCAGGGGACCACCATGCTAACTCCTTCAGGACTAGTCCATAGTCATGCCGGTTGGTTGGCACAGTGGATCCACATCTACTGCCTGTAAAACCTGGGCACTTGAGAGAGCAGAATGTGGAAGAATAAAAGTCTGTATTCAGACTACTATTCATGAGCAAAAATCCTCAGAGTACATTTGTACTGCTCTCCCCAGCACCTACCTAGTGCTGTCAACAGTTTAGCATGTTCAACACTGCTGACAGTCTCCAATTAAACACGAAAGGTGATTTGTTGCTATTGGCAAAAAAGCCAGGTATTTCTATTCCGGGTAGTAGGTTGAACTATTTGTTCTGCAGTCCTGCACCCTGTACCGGTTCTCAGGGTTGTGATTCCACATATGTGCATGTTAACAAGAGCAAAAAGTCCCATTCTGGGCTGCACAGTGCTCTATATTGTTGACTGACCTCGGGGAATACCATAATTATCTGTATATTATGTGTGCTCAAACAATTAAAAGGAGGTGACATAGCAACCGGTGTTCTGGCAAGTAGAAAACAGCGTTGGATTCTAACACAGCAGTATTACCCACAGTTTTATCTGAAATATGTATTTCACAGAACCTTGACACACGATGGGCAGATATACTAAGACTGGCATTACAAACGCCAGCTTTAGTATAGAATAACAGGCCTCTTAATAAATCTGGCACACTGTCCAGCAGTCCTTGTACCGGAAGTTCAGTCTACAACAGCTATGAACTGGCATAGATTTGAACCAACATTTACGTCAGTAAATCCGTCAGCCCGTGGGAGACCACTCCCTCACCAGCAAAGCCCCACTCCTCCCACTCCCATAGCCAGCTTTGAAAAGTGTCAAGTCACATTGTGCAAACATGGCGATTTTCTTTATGCCACAATAGTTGCTAAATGTTCCTCAAGGACTTTTGGCTGAAAGAGAATCAGGTTTAATTAGATAGTTCCATCTGGGCTGGATTGTAAGAAATCAGGCCTCAGTAGCTGGGCTTTGCTATATTGTCTCTGAGCAGCCATTTTTACCAATATTTTCTACTACTGTGACCTTTGTTAATTGAAAAGCTGACCTCTTGGAATAATTCAATACAACTACCTCAATCCTCCATGCATAGAGAAGGCATAAGTCTAGACAGCTCTATTATTAAGTGTAAATTCCAGACGTGTAACCCATTCTCTTATTGAGTTGACTTTTGTATTGTCATAGGTTATGAGAACTGTGGAGGTAGATGTTTTATGTGTGTCTAGAACACTTTATCAGTATTCCATGTTTTAAAGAAAATAATCAAGAATCGTGTCACGTATTGATGTTTAAAGTTAAAATGTATTACCTCAGTCATAAATTACTAATGAGTTAATCATTGCAGTAGAATTAGTAATTTAATTAGAAAATCTTTCCACACCAAGCATTTGTCATGTCAAGTTTTACTGTTTTTTGTGTCAAAGGGGTATAAAACCCCAGAATTGGTCTTGCTCTCAGTTATGTCCTCAGCACTTCTGGGTGTGACCTTGAGGTTGGTAACCCTTCACTGGATGCTGGTTTCCTCTTCATTGGAGAAGTGGCACTGAATTGCCCGACCTCGTGGCAAACAAAACATTGTCAAGTACCTCTAACACCTCTCTACAATGAGTAGAGAGGCAGAGGGGGAAAGGACTACTTCTCCTGGCTGCCCCCCTCACCAGGTGGAGTGCTCTTGCATAACGGCTCCTCTTCTGGCTGCAGGCACCCAACCAGCAGCATATCAATCTGCCAGTCTTGCCGCCTCCGCAGATGAAGCAGGTTCATAATCTATCACTCATTCTTTCACATCAGCTAGGCACTATGTCAAGAACTGCTCCTGAATCATCAGATCCTTCAGTTCATCAAAGCTGGTAATTTTCAAACTCCAGACCACTATTGGAAAATGACTAGTAAGTCTCAGAAGCATTGTGCTTTAAAGGGAATCTGTCAGCTCGAAACACTCCCCAAACTAGAGCAGCCGTGTATAGCGTAGGTGGTGTAGAGTTTGGTTATGTAATTTTTAACTTCTCACTTGCATTCTGATGCTGTGCTCCAACCAACCAACCAGCAGTATAATGTATTGAGAAGACTCCTCTTTGAGTCCTATTATGTGCACGAACACTGGAGTCCTCACAATACATTTTACTGCTGGTTTGTAGGAGACTCAATGTGAGTGTAAATCTGGCCATCAAACAGCCCAGGGGAGCTGCTGAATACCCTTAAGAGCATGTTGTGTAGCACAGGCAATGTATGGGCAGGCATTATCTTGTTGGAACATCAAATCTCCTGGTTACACGATATCTTGGACAACGTTCCACCCTAAACAGGGAAAGCGGTAGCCAATGGTGCCCAACACCATGACATCTGGTGATGGTCCAATGTGTCTAAGCACTATACATAATGGTTGCAGGCACTCACCTGCCCTTCTGCAAACTCTTATACAGCCATCATTAGTACTAAGGCAGAATCTTCTTTCTTCACTAAACATAATTGTTTGCTATTGATGACCTAAGAGTTCGGAGGAGGGCTGGAGAGTACACACTGCCATCATACATAGTGTAGAGACACAAAGGACCAACACCAGGTATCATGGTGTGGGGCCCAATTAGCTACCATGGCCTTTCCTGTCCAGACCAGCTTTAGGTATGTTCAGGAAATTGTGGAACTAGTCCTACTGCCCTTTTTGACGTAGGAGACATGGTGTTCCAACCACATAAAGCCCACCCACTAACTCACTGCTTTACGCGATGTGCTCTTCAGGATATCTAGCAGCTCTTCTGGTAACCTTGATCACCATAATTTTCATGTGCCTCCCCAACGACACTAAGCAGGAGGGTTACCCCGCCCCCCAGGGAAAGAAAACAGCGTGGAGAACAAACCTTTAAAAGCCTCCTCCCATATTCCTTCTCCCTGGCCGGGTGTCAGGAGGGCTGCAGCAGGATGTTGGATCCCGGGGCAAGAAAGAGGCCCTTCCGACATCTAGGTGTAAGCCCTGCGGATCGCAGGCAGCCCGGGCGTCGCGGCTTCCATTGCAGGCCGTGTAGGAGGTTGCCGGCAGCACGAGTGCTTTCGGGCCGAAATCTCACGAGATCCGGTTACGTGGGTACACAGCCGCAGCGTCGGCATGCGTGCGGTACCACGTGACCAGGAAGTGAAGATAAAATGCCGGCTAGGGGCAGAAGAATGGCATCTGTCTCGGCGTGCAGCTCCAGAAAGGACCCAGCATGTCTCTGCCTACTGAATTGCCCCCAGGCCCTCCAAAGACCCTGAGCCCGGTAAGCCTTCTCATAACAGGAGTATTTTAATGACATCTCTTCGCTCACTGTTTCCCCTTTGTTCAGTACACCAGGGGCCTGTCCTGGGTGAAGGTTACTTTCACAAGAAAATTTTCCTTTATGAGCCCTTCCTAAAGGAATTTTTCCTTTTAATTTTAGGGAAAACCCAAGGTCGGGGAATCCTCTCTAAAAAAAGAAGTGTGCCATTTGCAGAAAATAGCTAGCTGGCCACTCTAAAAAGTAGTTTTGCCAGAAATGTGCAGATAAAGTAATGGCAGAGGAAACACCGTCACCAGTGGACAGTCTAAGATCCATCATTAAGGAAGAAGTTAGTTCAGCCATTAAAACCAGGATTACCTCGATTCATCAGATGATAATTCTGGGAAGCCCCTATGTTCAGTTGAAGATACTGATTCATTACTAAAAACTATTAGGTGCGGCCATGAATATTGAACAAACTAAAGAGCCTCAATCAATCCAGGATCAGATGTTTAGGGGCCTGGCAGACAAGAAGAGACGTGTTTTTCCTGTACACGGAAATATAAAAAAATGAATTGCTAATGAGTGGAAAGACCCGGAGAAAAGATCGGGAGTATACAGGGTTTTTAAACGCAAGTATCCCTTCAGCGAATCAAACTCTGCCCACTGGGATAAAACCCCACGGGTCGATGCTCTGGTCGCCAGGTTTTCAAAAAAGTCCTCACTTTCCTTTGAGGATGTGGGCCTCTTAAGGGATCCAATGGACAAAAAATGCGAGTCGATCCTTAACCCCTTAAGGACTCAGCCCTATTTCACCTAAAGGACTTGGCCATTTTTTGCAAAACTGACAAGTGTCACTTTATGTGGTGATAACTTTAAAACGCTTTTACTTATCCAGGCCATTTTGAGATTGTTTTTTCGTCACATATTGTACTTCATGACACTGGTAAAATTTAGTCGAAAAATTTTATTTTTATTTATAAAAAAATATTAAATTTACCAAAAATTTGGAAAAATTAGCAATTTTCCAAGTTTCAATTTCTCTACTTCTATAATACATAGTAATACTGCCCAAAAAAGTTATTGATTTACATTCCCCATATGTCTACTTCATGTATCGATCATTTTGGGAATGCCATTTTATTTTTTGGGGACGTTACAAGGCTTAGAAGTTTAGAAGCAAATCTTGAAATTTTTCAGAAATTTTCAAAAACCCACTTTTTAGGGACCAGTTCAGGTCTGAAGTCACTTTGTGAGGCTTACATAATAGAAACCATCCAAAAATGACCCCATTCTAGAAACTACACCCCTCAAGGTATTCAAAACTGATTTTACAAACGTCATTAACCCTTTAGGTTTTCCACAAGAGTTAATGGCAAATGGAGATAAAATTTCAGAATTTAGATTTTTTGGAAAATTTTCCGTTTGAATCCATTTTTTCCAGTAACAAAGCAAGGGTTAACAGCCAAACAAAACTCAATTTTTATTGCCCCGATTCTGTAGTTTTCAGAAACACCCCATATGTGGTCGTAAACTGCTGTATGGCCAAACGGCAGGGCACAGAAGTAAGGGAACGCCATATGGTTTTTGGAAGGCGGATTTTGCTGGACTGGATTTTTGACACCATGTCCCATTTGAAGCCCCCAGATGCACCCCTAGAGTAGAATCTCCAAAAAAGTGACTCCATCTAAGAAAGTACACCCCTCAAGATATTCAAAACTGATTTTACAAACTTTGTTAACCCTTTAGGTGTTCCACAAGAGTTATTGGCAAATGGAGATGAAATTTCGGAATTTCTATTTTCTGTTAACTTGCCTCAAAAAAAGTGTAATATAGAGCAACCAAAAATCATATTTACCCTAAAATAATACAAACAAAACTGCCAACTTATCCCGTACTTTCCAAAATGGTTTCACTTTTTTGGAGTTTCTACTGTAGGGGTGCATCAGGGGGGCTTCAAATGGGACATGGTGTCAAATAACCAGTCCAGCAAAATCTGCCTTCCAAAAACCATATGGCGTTCCCTTCCTTCTACGCCCTGCCGTTTGGCCATACAGCAGTTTACGACCACATATGGGGTGTTTCTGCAAACTAGAGAATCGGGGCAATATATATTGAGTTTTGTTTGGCTGTTAACCCTTGCTTTTTTTACTGGAAACATTTATTAAAATGGAAAATTTGCAAAAAAATAGCTATTTTCGGACCGTTTTTATTTTTTGTTATTTACATCGTTGAACTGACAGGTTAGATTGTGTGCTATTTCTATAGAGCAGGTTGCTACGCACGCGGCAATACCAAATATGGCTACTTTTTGGGGGGTTTTGTTTCAGTTTTACATAATAAAGCATTTTTGAAAATAATGATTTTTTTAGTGTCTTCACATTCTGAAAGCCATATATTTTTTTTATTTTTTGGGCGACTGTCTTATGTAGGGGCTCATTTTTTGCGGGATGAGATGGCGGTTTGATTGGAACTATCATGGGGTGTATATGACATTTTGGTCGCCTGCTATTACACTTTTTGTGATGTAAGATGACAAAAATGGCTCTTGACACCGTATTTTTTTTTTTTTTTGTGTTCACCTGAGGGGTTCGGTGATGTGTTATTTTTATAGAGCAGGTTGCGACGGACGCGCCGATACCAAATATGTATACTTTTTATTTATTTATTTAAGTTTTACACAATATTATCATTTTTTAAAACAAAACAAATCATGTTTTAGTGTCTCCATAGTCTGAGAGCCCTATTTTTTTTTTGGGGGGGTGATTGTCCTATGTGGGGTATCATTTTTTGCGGGATGAGATGACGGTTTGATTGGCACTATTTTTGGGTGCATATAACTTTTTGATCGCTTGCTATTGCAGTTTTTGAGATATGAGGTGACAATTTTTTTTTTTTTTATTGTTTTTATTTTATTTTTTTAACAGTATTTACCTGAGGGGTTAGATAATGTGATATTTTTATAGAGCAGGTTTTTACGGACGCGGCGATACATAATATGTATACTTTTTATTTATTTATTTTACTTTACCACAATAATAGCATTTTAGAAAAAAAAAATTATGTTTTAGTGTCTCCATAGTCTGAGAGCCATATTTTTTTATTTTTTTGGGCGATTGTCCTATATAAGGACTCATTTTTTGCGGGATGAGATGGCGGTTTTATTGGTACTATTTTGGGAGGCATACGCCTTTTTGATTACTTGGTATTACACTTTTGTGATGCAAGGTGACAAAAATGGCTTTTTACACCATTTTTTGTGATTTTTTTACGGTATTTGCGTGAGGGGTTAGGTCATGTGATATTTTTATAGAGGAGATTTTTACGGACGCGGCAATACCTAATATGTGTAGTTTATTTGTTTTTTTATTTTTATTCAGTGATATGTATTTTTCTGATTTTTACTTTTTTGCACTTTTTGACATTTTTTGACCCAGACCCACTTGGTTCTTGTAGATCCAGTGGATCTGGTGTCTATATAATACAGAACAGTACACTATATAGTGTACTGCACTGTATTTTTACTTTTCACAGCCTGGTCAGACTTCTGCCTTTAGCAGAAGTCTGACCAGAGTTACTATACCATGGCAAGCAGGACGCTTCTGAAAGCGTCCTGCTGCCATGGTAGCCATCACCCGCTGCCATTACAGAGCAGCGGGTGATGGGAAGAGAGGTGAGCTCCCTCCTCTACAATCCTATCCCATCGGGGGCTGCAAAGGTACGGCAGCCCCCGATGGGAGAGGGAGGGAGCTCCCTCCATGTTAACACTCTTCTATACCGCGGTCCGTACGGACCGCGGTATAGAAGGGTTAAACTGCTGACATCTGCAGCACAGATGTCAGCAGTTTATAGCAGGGGGTCAGCAATGTGCTGACCCCTGCTATACCCACTAGACACCAGAGAAATGCATTGAAAGGAGGCGGGCGGGGATCGCAAATGCGATCCTGCCTGCCGCACCGCCCGCCTCCCGCGCCGCCCACCCGCAGCACCGCTCGCAAATCCCCCTGCACCGCCCGGGGGACACTAAGATGGCGGGGTGCAGGGGGTTAAAATTTACAATAAGGGCAGATTTAGTCTCTGATCTCGCGGTCACAGACCGCGGGGATCAGAAACTACACATAGCGCAACAAACCGCAGGTCTGAATTGACCTGCGGTTTGTTGCGATCGCCGACATGGGGGGGTCACAGGACCCCCCTCGGCATTGTCACAGGATGCCTGCTGAATGATTTCAGCAGGCATCCTTTTCCGATCACCGCCACGTGCGCAGCGGTGATCGGATCTTCTCAGGGCGTACATGTACGCCCTGAGTCCTTAAGTACCAGGACGCTAGGGCATACATGTACGCCCTGCGTCCTTAAGAGGTTAAAAAATCATGGGACACTTGTACCGCTATGTTACGGCCCAGTATTGCGGCCACTTGTACTGCAAGGACCCTTTCACTGTGGCTCTCCCAATTAGAAGAGCATTTACTTGCTGGTACTCCTACCGAAGACATTCTAGCCTCCATTCCAGTCCTAAAGCAGGCCACTAACTTTTTATTGGACACCTCAGCTGATCTGGTAAAACTATCGGCCAGATTGGCCGCCTTGGCTAACAGGAGATCCGTATGGCTGAGATTATGGTCAGGGGATAATACCTCAGAAAACAAACTGTGTAATATCCCCTGTGAAGACGACAGGCTCTTTGGCTTTGTCTTGGATGATATCCTAGACAAAGCCTCAGACAAGAAAAAAGGGTTTCCATCGGAAGCTAGATTTCTTTCATAACCGCCGGTCCTTTCATTCTCAAAAGAAAGGTAGACCAGACCACAGAAAAAAAGAGAGTTATGTGGCAACTCTCCAGAGGTAGAGGAAGGGGTTTTCTTTTCAACCCGGACAAGTCCTCTAAACAGCCTGGCCAATGATGCCAGAAATCTGGTGGGGAAGACTTCAAAAATTTCTCCCAGCCTGGGAAGAAATTGCAAAGTCTCTGTGGGTTTTAGACCTGATATCTTCAGGCTACAGAATAGAGTTCTCTTCCCCTCCTCCAAAAAGATTCTTTATAAACAAGAGACTTTACATAAAAAATAAATCCCTTCTAGAAGCGCAGATTCAATCTCTGCTCTTAAAACAGGCAGTGGCGCCAGTACCCCCTGGTCAGGAGGAAGAAGGCTTCTACTCACCTGTCTTCCTGGTGAAAAAACCAAATGGCTTCTACAGAGCAATCATAAACCTAAGAGACCTAAACAGGCATATTTCTTACAAAAAGTTCAAGATGGAGACAATAAAATCCACGATCAATCTGTTGTTTCAAGATTTCTATATGGTGACCTGGCCGACGGCTATTATCACGCCCCCATCAAAAATACTTGAGGTTTATCTAGACAACCATCTTGTTAATCTTCAATTTCAAGTACTTCATTCGGCCTTTCATCTGCCCCTCGGGTGTTCACGAAAGTCATGGCAGAAGTATCGGCCTACATCCATCAGCGGGAGATCCTGTTCATCCCCTATCTGGACGACTTCCTGATAACTGCTCATTCTCTGTAAAACCTACTCAGAGATTTACAGGTAGTCAGAAACACTCTTCCATCTCCGGGGTGGATGTTAAACCTAGAAAAATTGGACCTTGTTCCGACCCAGAAGAAAGAATTTCTAGGAGTTCTCCTGGATTCCCGGTTAATGATATCTTTTCTCCCACAGTCAAAAATTCAGGACCTGAGATTAAAAAATCTGTCATTCTGGTCTTTACCGAAAGTCTTATGGCTATCCTGGGGTTCATGACCTCAACCACTCCCGCCATCAAGTGGGCACAGTTCCACAGCAGGCCACTACAGAATTTTCTCTTATCAACCTGGGACAAAAGCCCTCTATCCCTGGACAAAAAAGTGTCACTCCCACTTCAGGTCAAAACAACTCTAATCTAGTGGTTAAAGAAAGATCACTTGATTCAAGGAGTTCAATGGAGACCTCAGAATCCAATCGCAATCACCACCGACGCAAGCAACTTAGGTTGGGGGGCTCATTGCGGAGACCAGGTTGTCCAAGGGATTTGGAAGCAATGCGGCCTCCCCCTGTCCTCAAACATGTGGGAACTTCAAGCGGGCCCTAAAGTCTTTTCAATCAGCCATACATCAAAAAGATGTAAACATTACAGCAGTGGACAACAGTACAGCAGTGGCCTATATAAACAAGCAGGGTGGCACAAGAAGCAAAAATCTTAGCCAGGCGACTTACCTTTTGTTCTCCTGGGCACAAGACCGGATAAACTCGATCTCGGCAGTCCATCTCAGAGGAAAAGAAAATCAGCTTGCAGACTACCTGAGCAGACAGGAGCATAAAAAGGATGTCCGGCACTGCTGGATCTGGTGCAAATTCTTCCTTTTATTAACGTGGCAACAAGGATTGTACGGACACACTGTACAGCGGTAAAATTGACACGTTTCGGACTGTAAAGTCCTTAGTCGTAACTACTCCTCAGATGCTTTTCTGAACGACCATGCACGCTGAAATCGGCATTTGGGTGACCTGGAAATTTTCTTTGAATGACCAAGTTACCTGAGCAGACAACCCCTAAAATGGGGAGAATGGTCCCTGAACAGGAGGATATTTCATTTGCTGTGCGAAAAGTAGGGTACACCAATCCTGGATCTATTTGCCTCCAGAGCGAACAGGCAAGTAGAACATTTCTTTTCCCTGCCCTTCCAGGACAACCCAAACGTTTTGGACGCATTCTCGAATTCCTGGCCAACTGGCCTGCTATATACCTTCCCCCCGATATCTCTAATTCCCAGAGCCCTAGCCAAGGTAATGGAGGACAGATGCAAGGTAATCATGATAGCCCCATTCTGGCCCTGTTGTTAAGCCTAGCCAAAAGGAAATTCTGGATGCTTCCTCAAATCCCGGATCTTCTTCTTCAGGGCCCTGTCCATCATCCGGATGCTCGACAGCTGAATCTGACAGCCTGGAGACTGAGCGTTCTTTCCTAAGAGCTAGGGGTCTATCAGATACGGTGATCAACACTCTTCTGTACAGTCGTAAACCGGTCACCTCAAAAATTTACCTTAGGGTCTGGAACGCCTTTTTGCAATTTTCAAAGCATTGCTGGGACCCTTCAGAAACACCAGAAATTAACAATTCTAGAATTTCTCAAGAAAGGTCTTGAAAACGGTTTAGGTATTCAAGTAATTCAAGAAAACGGTTTAGGTATTCAAGTACTCTGAAAGTTCAGGTAGCAGCCCTTAGTGCCTTTTTAGAATCTAAGTTAGCGGAGGTACTTCTAATCAGGCGCTGAAGCCTACAGTCAGAACCATGGTTCCTCCGTGGGACCTCAACCTGGTCCTTTCTGTTCTCTTGGACCCTTCTTTTGAGCCCCTCTCTGAGATACCTCTTAGTCTGCTCTCCATGAAAACCACCTTCTTAATCGCCATCACCTGTGCTAGAGGAATAGGCAAAATCCAAGCCTTGTCCTGCCATCCACCATATTTGACGACAGAATAATACTAAAACATGAACCCTCTTTTCTACCTAAGGTGTTCTCCAAGTTTCATTGCGACCAACAGATCTCTTTGCCTACCTTCTGTCCACAGGCCAAGACTATGGGAATATGGGAGGAGGCTTTTAAAGGTTTGTTCTCCACGTTGTTTCCTGTCCCTGGGAGGTGGGGTAACCCTCCTGCTTAGTGCCGTTGTGGAGGCTAAATTGAAAAGTCAATTTACTGGTAAGTAATCATCATCTTTCTCCCCCATTAAGAATGTCTGGAACTGGATGGGGTGATGAATCTCCTAACCACAACAGCCAACAACCACCTTGGCTGAACTACAATAACTATGCCAGAATGGCAGCCTGTACCGCAGAAAGGAGAGATGCCACCCAGTATAAGGCTACCTTAATATGAGCATTTAAAAAATTTCCTTTTTTTTTTTTTAATAGGTGCTTTCTAAAAGATGGCCATTAAAATTGGCCCCTTCAATTGCATGGGGCCAGTCAGACCGTAAAAACAGCCAAAATGCCCATTTTTTTGACAACTTGGTTGTGTGAATGTGACCCTGCTTCAACATATACCCTGCTGCAGAACTCAAAATAAAGGGTGCACCACTTTGTGTGATCACTGACCAAGCATCACTAACAGTTTATACTTTGTCATTGTCAGCTCATTCACATTGTTTTCCAGGTGTTCTTTTTTCATTTATTGCTTGTATTAAATGGTGGGCCAGATTGCTTCGGGCTTTGATTACTGCAGAATCCATACTTATACTCTCTGTAACGTACAGTTGTCTTTATTTAATAGCAATTAAATTTCTGGTACTAGATCCAGGATGTAGCTTCTGGGAATAGCACATGCTCTTTATACAGTTGGTTCAGGAGATGTTCCAAAATTTCTCCTAAAAAGCAAATATTGTTGCACCCTGGTAGCCCGAGGCATTGCACACTTATGTAAGATGCAGTGAAATCTGGTAAGCTGGGCTGGAGTAAGTGAACAGGTGTACATGCAGACACTTAAGGCTGTATTACACTGGCCAGCTGTTGGCCAGTTTAGTGATGATCTGGTAGTCTAAGGGTACGTTCACACGACGACAATTGTCGCGCGACAAAAAGTCGCGCGACAATTTGGGAACCACTACACTGCAACATTTGTAGCGCGACATTGATGTCACATTAATGTCGCGCGACAATTTTTATAATGGGAGTCTATGGTGGTGTCGCACGTGCAACATGCAACATGTTGCGACTGCGACACAACAGTCGCAAAAAATCCATCCCGGATGGATTTTCTCCGACTTTCGTGTCGCAGTCGCAGCATGTCGCATGTCGCACTGCGACACCATAGACTCCCATTATAAAAATTGTCGCGCGACAATAGTGCGACTTTTTGTCGCGCGACAATTGTCGTCGTGTGAACGTACCCTTATACTGCCGCCAATTACTCGATTCTCATAGCTCGTTCATCTGGCAATTGGAACCTTTGAGCATGCTTAAAAATCTTTACCGACGGCAGATTGTGCTGTTTAATCAAAATCTGCTGCCAGCAATCAACTAGATAGCGTGAAGATGAGAGATGGTATAACGATTATTTTTCACCATGTTGTGGAGCAGTTCTCTTCATGTAATAGCAGCGGTCTCCTCCGCTAGCTAGCAGGCAATTGCCGAGAAGGGACGCTTCCCTCCTGGCAATCTTCCTTTCACCATCGGGCAGTTCGCTGTCATAGTGAAGCAGGGAGCCGTCCGCTCCCTCCTTCACTGTTCTGCTGATCTCCAGCGCTCCACCCTCAGGCCGCACATCCCCCTGCTGGCTGTGAGAGGAACGCTGAAAGCCCGGAAATCGGCCTCCTGCACAGCCAGCAGCGCAATCTGTGTGGGAGAGCATCTTCAGTTCAGGGAAGCAGGTAAGTATTTGTGTTTTTTGTCTTTCATGTAGCCAGAGAGGCCAAAGTGGGCCACAAGGAGGACTCTGTGATGGGGCACAAAAGTGGGCATAACTACACTGAGGGGCACATATCTGGCCATAACTACAGTGGGGGGCATATATCTGGGCATAACTACAGCGAGGGGGTACAAACTGGGCATACCTACTGTGAGAGGAACATGGGCATATCTACTGTGGTGGGCACAAATGTGGGCATAACTACTGTGAGGAGCACAAAGGTGGGCATAACTACAATGAGGGGTCACAAGGAGAATATAACTAATGTGAAGGGGGTCACAAAGTGGGCATAACTACTGTGAGGGGGGCAAAATGTGGGCATTTATGCTGTAAAGGAGAAACAATGTGGGCATAATTACTGTGAGGGGGCACATGTGGGCATTATTACTGTGTGGTAGCACTAAGGGGAATTGCTCTAGATCACCCTGTTATACATTGGGGTGGCTCAGTCTTTTTTTATGGCCAGCACAGCGCCCCCTCATAGGTATTTTCCAGGTACCGTTACCATGCCTTTCTTATGTGATTATTCTTTTTTCTCTATCACCACAGGAACCTTGTTCTGGATCCTGCGGACATCACACCGACACGCCAGCGACTCCCTGTATGAGGTATGACCAGTTGTTCTTTCTTTCGTTTATTGCAAGGAGTATTGGCACCGCCATGCAAATCTGAATCCTTGCCCTGGGTGCAGGAAAGCCAAGCTGCACCTCTGCCATGGCAGAGATGATACAAATATTTTATTACAGTACAGGGAACTCTATAAATGCTCTCCTGATCTTTTGCTTTTTTAGGCTAGGTTCACATGCGCAGCAGGAGCCTCCGTTGCTGATTCTGGCAAAAGAAAAGGATGAAATACCACTGTATGTAGAATCATTTTGCCTGGTATTCATGCTGGAATGCTGGTATTCATGCTGCAAACCCAATGGACATCATTAAAATGAATGGGATCAGTCAGGGCCGGTGCAAGGATTTTTGCCAACACAAGCGAAGCTACATTTTGGCGCCCCCCCCCCCAATGATCACATTATGACCCCCTATTGTGTCACACTTCTCCACCCCCCTCCCCATGGCACATCATCCTCCCATGTCACATTTCTTCCCCTCCATGGCACAGACTACAGACATTTGATTTGTCCCCCCTCGCATCCTGTCACCCGTGACCCCCCCCCCATTAATGTTGTGTAACAATTATAAACAATATGCGCTCTGCGCTCATCACCTACCACCTACCCTGTGGGAGTCGATAGTCTGTCTGGGCTGTCCTGGGCTGGCTGGCTGTATGAGTCACAGTCACCAACAGCTGCTCCAGTCCCTGCTGCTGCCCGCCGCGGAGCCACTCGCCAGTCACACCCCCCCTGAGTGCCCCTATGACTGTGTTGCCGTGCTGCCGCTCTGTGAGTGAGGACCCGGGCTGCATGGCACATGCAGGCAGGGGTGGGTGGCCGGCGGCACTGCGGCGCAACTCGCCGCAAGTGATTTAAAAAAAAAAGTAAATTTTTCCGCCCCCCCCTTCTCTGCGCCCTAAGGCAGCCGCTTGGTCTGCCTTATTATAGAACCGGCCCTGGGATCAGTTGGACAGCAGTGGTGTCTGCCAGATGCGGAATTTCTGGTATTCTGATCCTATGCTGGAACAGTAGTCAACAGTAATAGTAAATAGTAATAGTAAATAGCAAAACTGATTATTATAGTACATGTAATTGGCCTATTAGACTGAATACAATTTAAGCCAATTATTAGGAACAAGCACATAGGAATGCTTGTTTCCAAAAATACTGGCACTACAGGGTGGGCATTATATACTGGCACTATAGGGGGCAGCATTATATACTAGCACTACAGGAGAACATTAAACATACTGGCACTACAGGAGACATTATAATACAAGGGGGTTATAAATCCAGGGGGCATTAGAACTACAGGAGACATTATGGGGCATCACTGGGACATTATGGTGTCATTATTACTACTGGGAGTACTGTAGGGGCATTATTATTGGACACAATATGGAGGGCATTGCTACTAATGGGGGCCGTTTTGAGAAGCATTATCACTATTATAGGCACTATTACTAATGAGGGCACACTGGGGAGAATTATTAGTATTGGCGGACTTTGTCGAGCACTATTATTAAATCGAGGACTGTGTATGGCACTATATTTTCTGCAGTATATAATTTGGGGCCATTGGGGAGCACAGTGGTTACAGTATTGGGGGTAACAGCAGGATGGGGAGTTTGTGTTGAGAAGGATGGAAGTTTGAAGGTTCATATCAGGAACCTAAGATGTGGCGGAAAGAAGTTGTTATGGCATCCTGACCTGAAAGGAGGAAAGCGAAAGTCTACATCAGATGAGACATCACTGGATGTAACAGGTATGTAGTGCTGCATTCTCCTGTATGTTTGGAATCTAATGTCCTTCCAAATCTGTCTTTAGCAGTAAGGCTGGGAGGAGGGGTTGGATTAAGAATTTGGCACGGGGGAAGGGGAGCCCCATTTCGATTCTCACCTTAGGCAGCATAGGGCCTAGAATCGGCCCTGCCTTTCTCTTTATGACCCGCGTTCTTGCATGCAAAGATTGGTTGACCATATACATGCCATATACACAGTGTTTCAGTCACCACAGCAACTGGAAAAAGAACAGCCGCTTGTTTATATCCCTACCACATACTCATTGACAATTACTTGGAATTACTCCCCCACCTCACTTTCCGCCAAGTGCAGGTGTCCATCTCCCCCACGCCAACATCCTGCCCAAGTGTCCTCATTTTTGAAAACCAAAATATGGTGACCCCCACATAAACAGATAACATATCTTGTAGCATGTATCATATATTAAGTGATTTTATAAGTGTATCCCCTATTATAGTCTTTTGCATATGATTTGTGGGGATTCGCTCTGGTAGTTAGGACTAGCGGATGCAGTATAGAGGCAAAGTAAACAGTTCTTGAATCAAACAGCGGTGTTTATTCACATATTGTAGTATAACAAAATGCAGATAAGGTGTATCACAAAACGCAGGTGGCTTGGTGTTTGTTCACACACAAGGAAAGTCCATAAACAATAAAAGTCACCTTTTCTCCTGGGTGTTAATTCACACCCTGTTAGCAGTTCAGCCTCACCCTGAAGAAAAATTAATGCCATACAGACAGTCCCCTCCCCAAGTAATAGCACTCCTCAAAGTCCCACCAATAGTAATTCCCTTCCAGAATGCCCTCATTAGTAACACTGCCCCATATAGTGCCTCCAACAGTGATAATGTTCCCCAAAAGTGCTTCCATTAGTAGAAGAGCCCTCCAGTATTAATAATGCCCTCACAGAGCACCCAGTAAAAAAAGCCCCCTATATTGTTTCCCTAGTGGTAATAAAGCTCTCTACAGACCCCTCAGTAGTAATACAGCCCCCCATAGTGCTCTTAGTAGAAATAAGTTGGATCTATAAGTCACTCCTATAGATCCCCCTGTAGTAATAAGAACGCCTATAATGTCCCCTGTATTTAAAATGCTGTGCCCCCAGAATTTATATTGCCCCTACTATTATAATGCTCGCCCTGAAGTGCCCCCAGTATTTATAATGACCCCAACAGTGCTCCCTTTAGTTATATTCTTCCCTTTAGTGTCTTTAGAAATTATAATTCCTCAGTACTTCCACCATACAGTCTCATGTAAATAACACTATTCCCCTCCCTGCGCCATAGAGTCCATGTAAATAACATCACTACCCTCCCTTCGACCCTCCAATATACAGTCCCATGTAAATAACATAACCCCCTCCCCAGTTGCCTTCAACATAAAGTCCCATGTAAATAATTTCAACCCCCTCCCCAGCCGCCTCCAACGTGCAATCCTATTTAAACATAACCCCCTCAACATTCAATACGATGTAAATAACATCACTCCCTTCCACAGCTGCCAACAACATACAGTCCCATGTAAATAACATCATCCCTTCCCCAGCCACCTCCAACATTCAGTCCCATGTAAATAACATAACTCCCTCCCACAGTCTCCATCAACATACAGTCCCATGTAAATAACATCATCCCCTCCCCAGCCACCTCCATCATGTCCCATGCAAATAACATCACCCCCTCAATATTCAGTCCCATGTAAATAACCTCACTCCTCCCCACTCCAAAATACAATACAGTCCCATGTAAATAACATCCCTCCCTTCAGCCCTAAAATACAGGCCCAGTTAAATGACCACAACTTCCATCATTATTCTGCCTCTCACACTACGTAATCTATTCCTTCACTTACCTCTCCTCATGTAGCAGACCTCACCACAGCTTCTTCCCCAGGACTTCTCCTCTTCACTGCTGAGCACCATCCTCTCCTGCACTGGTCACATGATGCTGACATCATCGCAGGTCCTCAACCGCTGCCTTTTGCACTGATCACGTGACTGTGATGTCATTACAGGTCCTTCAACTCTTGCAGTGCTTTAGATTCAATTGCATTGCTGTCCTGAGGACGACAATACAATTGTAACTATCTGGCAGGCAGTACATTCAGGGACCAGGCCCTTAATGTTTTAGCCTAGCAACAACTCTGCATGTAAGTATTTAATGTGGGGAGAGGAGAAAGGCCCTACCAGAGACTTCTGGTGGCAGATTATCTCCTGAGATAACAAAAGGATCAGGCAAAAATATTAATTTCCCCGATCCTTCGCTCCGATGACATCAGTTGGCATGGGAGAGTCAAGAGCCCCCCATAAACTTTAAACTAATGTGTTTGGGGGCCTTTAAAGATAAAAAAACATGAACAAATGTTGGATATTTTCTTTGCCTATTAAATTGGCAACAATGAGTATTTCTAGGTAAGAAATAGCATTGGGAAATATTTATATATATAGTTGCACACTTGGGCAACGGTAGGTATACATGCTTTGAAAAAATATTTATCCCCCTTGAACTTTTCCACATTTTTTCGCATTACACCCGGAAACG
Source organism: Bufotes viridis (assembly GCA_033119425.1). NCBI lineage: Eukaryota > Metazoa > Chordata > Amphibia > Anura > Bufonidae > Bufotes > Bufotes viridis. Next base: position 148,798,883 of record CM065590.1, on the reverse strand, counting down.
TACATTTTATTACACAAGTATGTGTAAATTGAAAATAAAATGATACATGTTTTTTTAAATGTTTAATACATAAAGATCTGAAAAGTGTGGCGTACATTTGTATTTAGCCCCCTGTACTCTGATACAGCTAAGTAAAATCTAATGTGACCAATTTCCTTCAGAAGTCATCTAATCCGTAAATAGAGTCCACCTCTGTGTAATGTAGATGGATGGAGATAAATACAGGGCAATTTTAGAGGAAAACCTGGTAGAGGCTGCAAAAGACTTGAGACTGGGGTGGAGGTTCACCTTAGAGCAGGACAACGACCCTAAACATACATGCAGAGCTACAATGGAATAGTTTCGATCAAAGCATATTAATGTGTTAGAATGGCCCAGCCAAAGTTCAGACCTAAATCCCATTGAGAATCTGTGGCAAGACTTGAACATTGCTGTTCATAGGGGCTCTCCATCCAATATATAGCAAAGAAGAATTGGTAAAAATGTCAGCCTCTAGATGTGCAAAGCTGGTAGATACATATCCCAAAAGACATGCAGCTATAATTACACCACAGCTATAAATGCACACCACACTTTCTGATGTATCATTTTCTTTTCACTTATCACATACTTGCTATTTTATGTTGGTCTATTACATAAACACCAAATAAATGTTATAAACTTTTAAAGGGTATGAATACATTTTCAAGGCACTGTATATGCTAGTATTATGATAAATGAGACAAGTGAATTAAAACAAAGGAGAGAAGCAAACAGCTGTAGCACTAAATATTGGAGCCGTTCATAGATAAGGAGTGAGAACGTTTTATTGTCCTCTGATTGAGATTTGGTCCATGGTTGTGATGCCTTCACCAGGTCTGAGGATTAATTGATATAGAATAACATAATTCCATGTCAGACAATCATTCATGCTCTGAGTGTGTCAAAGCAGGAGCGTAGCTATAGGGGGTACAGAGGTAGCAGTCGCTACTGGGCCCAGGAGCCTAAGGGGGCCCAAAGACCCTTGTGCCACTTAAGAAGATGCTGGTATTCTAGAAACTGCATGCTGGTCAAGTTACACCTCTGGCTGTAGGGAAGGCTATAGGTCAAGAATTTGGCATGGAGGGGACTGCCGTTTCAATTTTGTCTCAGGCAGCACAAAAGCTCTGTGCTTCCTGGCCCCTGGCCACAAAGCACCGAGGGAAAGGGACTCAAGCTGAATTCATGCACAAGGGCCCATGAGCCTTTAGCTATGCCCCTGTGTCAAAGGTTATCATGAACCTTTGACACACTCAGGACAGGAATGAATGTGAAGCCATATCTGTCCAAATGTCCACCCTATAGTGGAAATGTATTAAATGCAGGCCATTTATATTGATGGAGGACCAAATAATACATGCACATACCCCCTTGTATTATGTCTATCGACCTTATAAGAACATAGGCACGGGTTTTGACCTGATGGTAGCAGCCTCTTCAATTGTAATTTACGTTTGGAAGAAAATTAATGTGCATCATATTGTGTTATGGATTTGTAAAGGAATAACCACATTGTTTTGTTAATACACATATGTAATTTAAATTACGTATAAAAAATGTTGTATTTCTCAAAGTCTTTCTGGAGATATTAACCCTTTCAGGACCCTGCCATTTTTCACCTTAAGGACCAGGCCATTTTTTGCATATAGACATGTGTCACTTTATGTGGTGATAACTTTAAAACGCTTTTACTTATTCAAGCCATTCTGAGATTGTTTTCTCCTCACAAATTGTACTTCATGATAGTGGTAAATTTGAGTCAAAATATTTCACTTTTATGTATTAAAAAATACCAAATTTACCAAAAAGTTGGAAAAATTTGCAATTTTCTAAATTTCTATTTCTCAGCTTTAAAAACAGATAGTGATACCTCCTAAAATAGTTATTACTCTACATTTCCCATATGTCTACTTCATGTTTGGATCATTTTGTAGATTACATTTTCTTTTTGTGGGACATTACAAGGCTTAAAAGTTTAGAAGCAAATCTTAAAATTTTTAATAAAATTTCCAAAACCCACTTTTTAAGGACCAGTTCAGGTCTGAAGTCTCTTTGTGAGGCTTACATAGTGGAAACCACCCATAAATAACCCCATTTTAGAAACTAAAGACCTTTAGGTGTCCCACGAGAATTAAATAAAAATGGGAACTTTTTTTAAGCAGATTTTAAATTTTAATCTATTTTTTTCTGCAACACATCAAGGGTTAACAGCCAAACAAAACTCAAAATCTTAGAAATCAAAAAAATTTAAGGAAAATAGAGATAAAATTTCAGAATTTCACTTTTTTGGCAGATTTTCCATTTTAATAAATTTTTCCACTAATAAAGCAAGGGTTAACAGCCAAACAAAACTCAATATTTATTACCCTGATTCTGTAGCTTACAGAAATATGTTGTACGGGCACATGGCAGGGCGCAAAAGGAAAGGAACGCCATATGGTTTATGGAGGGCAGATTTCACTGGGATAATTTTAAGTTGCCAGGACTAATTTTTTTCAGTATGAGATGACGGTTTTATTAGTACTATTTTGGGGGGCATATGACTTTTTGATCGCTTGGTATTACACTTTTTGTGATGTAAGGTGACAAAAATGGCTTTTTTTTTTTACGGTGTTCACCTGAGGGGTTAGATCATGCGATATTTTTATACAGCAGGTTGTTACAGATGCGGCAATACATAATATGTCTACTTTTTTATTTATTTAAGTTTTACCCAATAAATGCATTTTTTAAACAAAATAAATCATGTTTTAGTGTCTCCATATTTTAAGTGCCATAGCTTTTTTTTTTTATTGTTGGGGGGATTGTCTTAGGTAGGGTTTCATTTTTTGTGGGATGAGATGACGGTTTGATTGGTACTATTTTGGGGTACGTAGGACTTTTTGATCAATTGGTATTACGCTTTGTGATGTAAGGTGACAAAAAATGGCTTTTTTTACATGATTTTTTTTTTTTACAGTGTTCACCTGAGAGGCTAGGTCATGTGATATTTTAATAGACCTAGTTGTTACGGACACAGCGATACCTAATATTGTTGAAACAAAAAAAAAAACATGTTTTAGTGTCTCCATATTCTGAGAGTGATAGTTTTTATATTTTTTGCCCGATTTTTTTATGTAGGGGCTAATTTTTTGCGGGATGAGGTGACGGTTTGTTTGGTACTATTTTGGGGGGCATACGCCTATTTGATCTTTTGGTGTTGCACTTTTTGTGATGTAAGGTGACAAAAAAATGGTTGTTTTAGCACAGTTTCTTTTTTATTTTTCCTACGGCGATCAGGTGAGGGGGTGGATCATGTAATATTTTTATAGAGCCGGTCATTATGGATGAGGCAATACCCAATATGTCTGTTTTTTTTTTGGTTTTCTCATTTTTTTCACAATTTTATGTGTTTTATTTTGGGAATTTTTTTTTTACTTGAAACTTTATTTTTTTATTTTGAAAAACACTTTTTTTTAAACATTTTTTTTTACTTTTTTTTTGTCCCACTATGGGACTTCAATGGGACTTCTGGAGTCTGATCCCCTCTGCAATGCATTACAATACAACCTGTATTGTAATGCATTGGCTGTCAGCTTTTATGCTGACAGCCTGCCTATGGAAGGCATCAGGCTTGCCTTCTCTGCCATCGGGCCCCCGTCACTGCAGCGCAGGGACCCGATGGAGATACGGAGGGCACCCATAACCTCCGCACAACCTCTGCATGCCGCTGTCAGCTTTGACCGTGGTATAGAAGGGGTTAGTACGCCGGCATCTGTGTCTTCGCCGATGCCGGCGTATGCAGCAGGGACCCCGCTGTCAGTGACTTACGGACCGTGCCTCTGTTCGGACAGGTGCAGCTCCTGTACCCGTCCCATCAGCCCTCCATACATGTACGTCCCTGGTCCTTAGGTCACGTCCAGCTGTGATGTACATGTACGGCAAGGGTCCTTAAGGGGTTAAATGTCACATGTTCAGCATGTGTGTACTTTGGATTGTTTTATAATCTTTAGAAAAGTTGATTCTAATCAACATCTCAAATCACACTTCTCTTTGTGCCTCATATGGAACAGCTAGCTAATAATTATCTTTTCATCATTTTGGAGGAGTGGTTAACGTTTTTGTATTGAATTCAAAATAATTAATTATGTTTAGCCAAAACAGATTGATTAGGGCAGATTATGGGGTAAAACATTTTTTTTTTTTAATAAATCACTTCTTAATAAATAGGGGTTAATAGCATAAACTCCAACAGCTCCTTTTCCCAGATCAGAATATCAAATAAAAACCTGTCCATCGTGTCTGAACTGCCCCCTTTAATATTAATTTGTCTATGTAGTCTGGAACCACACCAACAGCAGTGTGTTTGTGTAGTCTGGCTCACCCCATATAACAGCATTATGTATTTTCAGCAATCTGAATGTGTAACTTGAAAAGCCTCCAACAGTCTGACAGTTTAGTCTGGACCATCCACAATAAAAGCACTCTAGTTATATATTCTGGACCGCCTCCTATAACAGCAGTCTGGCTATATAGACTGGACTGCCACCTACTACAGGTTGTACTATGATTGTATTGTGTTAGGGAGGAAGACTAATGAATCCTTTGATGCATGTGTCTTTACAGAGGAAGAGGTTCTAAGTCAGATGTCTAAACTTAATATAAATAAATCACAGGGGCCTGATGGGATACACCCAAAGCTATTAAAAGAGCTTAGAGGTGTACTAGCAAAACCATTAACAGATTTATTTAACCAATCACTGGTAACAGGTGTCGTCCCAGAAGATTGGAAATTAGCAAACGTTGTGCCAATTCACAAGAAAGGTAGTAGAGAGGAATCGGGCAACTATAGGCCAGTAAGCCTGACATCAATAGTGGGAAAATTAATGGAAACCATACTCAAGGAGAGGATTGTGGAACATCTAAAAACCCATGGGTTGATTGATAAAAAACAGCATGGGTTTACTTCAGGTAGATCATGTCAAACTAATCTTATTGACTTTTTTGATTGGGTGACTAAAATAATAGATGGCGGAGGTGCAGTAGACATCGCTTATCTGGACTTTAGTAAGGCTTTTGATACTGTCCCACATAGAAAGCTTATCAATAAACTGCAGTCTTTGAGCTTGAGCTCACATATTGTTGAATGGATTAGGCAGTGGCTGAAGGACAGAAAACAGAGGGTTGTAGTCAATGGAGTATATTCAGACCATAGTATTGTTACCAGTGGGGTACCTCAGGGATCTGTTCTGGGACCCATATTGTTTAATATCTTTATCAGCGAAATTGCAGAAGGCCTCAATGGTAAGGTGTGTCTTTTTGCTGATGACACAAAGATTTGTAACAGGGTTGATGTTCCTGGAGGGATACACCAAATGGAAAAGGATTTTGGAAAACTAGAGGAATGGTCAAAAATCTGGCAACTAAAATTTAATGTCGATAAGTGCAAGATAATGCACCTGGGGCGTAAAAACCCAAGAGCAGAATATAAAATCAGTGATACAGTACTAACCTCAGTATCTGAGGAAAGGGATTTAGGGGTCATTATATCAGACGACCTAAAGGTGGGCAGACAATGTCATAGAGCAGCAGGTAATGCCAGCAGAATGCTTGGGTGTATAGGGAGAGGCATTAACAGTAGAAAGAGGGAGGTGCTCGGGCCGCTCTACAGAGCACTAGTGAGACCTCATTTGGAGTATTGTGTGGAATACTGGAGACCATATCTGCAGAAGGATATTGAAACTTTGGAGAGAGTTCAGAGAAGAGCTACTAAACTAGTACATGGATTGCAGGACAAAACTTACCAGGAAAGGTTAAAGGACCTTAACATGTATAGCTTGGAAGTAAGAAGAGACAGAGGGGATATGATAGAAACTTTTAAATACATAAAGGGATCATCACGGTAAAAGAGGAGAGAATATTTAAAAGAAGAAAAACTGCTACAAGAGGACATAGTTTTAAATTAGAGGGGCAAAGGTTTAAAAGTAATATCAGGAAGAATTACTTTACTGAGAGAGTAGTGGACGCATGGAATAGCCTTCCTGCAGAAGTGGTAGCTGCAAATACAGTGAAGGAGTTTAAACATGCATGGGATAGGCATAATGCCATCCTTCATATAAGATAGGGCCTGGGGCCATTCATAGTATTCAGTATATTGGGCAGACTAGATGGGCCAAATGGTTCTTATCTGCCAACACATTCTATGTTTCTATGTATTCTGGACCTCCTCTTATACAGCAGTGGGGATATGTAGTGAGTAACAGCCCCTACAATAGCAGCCGTCCTCATTATTCTCCTATAAAAGCAGTCTGGAGGCCGGTTGGACCTCTGTCTATAACAGCGGTTTGGCTCTTTAGTCTGGGATTCCCCCTATAACAGCAGTCTGGACGTCCCCTGATAACTGCAGTCTGACTGTGTAGTCTGGACCATCCCCTATAACTGCAGTCCGTCTGTGTAGTCTGGACTTACCCCCTAAAACTGCAGTCTGGCTGTGTACTCTGGACCCCCTCTGTAACTGCAGTCTGGCTGTGTAGTCTGGACCACCACCAGGCCCGGCGCTATAATAAGGCAGACCAAGCGGCTGCCTTAGAGCGCAGAGATGGGGGGGTGGAAAAATGAAACTTTTTTTTTAAATACCATTATTTTCGCCCCATAAGACGAACTTATTTCCCCCAAAGTGGGGAAAAAATGCCCCTGCATCTTATGGGGCAAATATTAATGAAGCACTTTAATTATGGAAGCGCTACACTAGTACCGGAGGACCGGGAAGCGGTGAAGGCTCTGTACTCACTGCTTCCTGGTCCTCGGCTCAGCTATCGGCTGTGCAGGGCTGCGCACAGTGTAAGGGCGCTCTGTGACCTCACACTGTGCGCCGCGATACTCAGCCGACAGCAGGATGAAGAGGATAGAGATGGTGATGAGCGGTGGCGTCCAGGAGCAGGAGAGGTAAGTGAGTTTTTTTATTTTATTTGCGCTGGGGGCTGATGGCTGATATATGGGGGCTGATGGCTCACAGATTGGGGCTGATGGCTGACAGATAGGGGCTGAGGGCTGAATATATGGGGGGTGATAGCTGACTTATGGGGGCTGATGGCTGACATATGGGGAAGATGGCTGACATGTAGGGGCTGATGGCTGACAAAGGGGGTGATGTAAAAGGAGGGGGGGATGTGACATGGAGGGGGAGAAATGTGACATGGAGGGGGAGAAATGTGACATGGAGGGGGAGAAATGTGACATGGAGGGGGAGAAATGTAACATTGAGAGGATGAAATGTGACATGGAGGGGGAGAAACGTGATATGGGGTGGTGGTGGTGGTGATGTGACAGAGGGGATTATGTAAAAAGGAGGGGGAGAAATGTGACATGAAGGGGGACAAAATGTAACATGGAGGGGGAGAAATGTGACACGGAGGGCTGATGTGACATGGGGGGGGGGTGATTTGACATGGAGGGGGAAAAATGTGACATGTAGTTTGCTTTTTACACAAAAGAAAAATAAGTTAAAGAAACATATATGCACAGGAGGTGGGTGTGGTAGGTAGACTGCAGGGTTTTGCAAGGCGGGCATTCAGGCGATTGGAATGGGGTCCGAGTGGGATGCTGGTGTTAGGGGGAGTTCTGGTGATAAGGGGTGCCACAATGTAGCTTTGCTTGTGTTGGCAAAAATCCTTGAACCAGCCCTGACCACCTCCTATATGTGCAGTCTGGCTGTGTAGTCTGGGCATCCCCGGATAACTGCAGTCTGGCTGTGTGGTATGGACTGCCCCCTCTAACTGCAGTCTGGCTGTTTATTCTGGACTGCCCCCTATAGCTGCAGTCTGACTGTGTAGTCTGGACCACCCCCTATAACTGCAGTCTGACTGTGTGGTATGGACTACCCCCTAAAACTGCAGTCTGGTTGTGTATTCTGGACCACCCCTAAAACTGCAGCCTGCCTGTGTAGTTTGGATGTACACCTATAACTGCAGTCTGCGTCACCCCTTATAACTGCAGTCTGGCTGTGTGGTATTGACGTACACCTATAACTGCAGTCTGGCTGTGTAGTCTAGGCCACCCCTATAACTGCAGTCTGGCTGTGTAGTCTAGGCCACCCCTATAACTGCAGTCTGGCTGTGTATTCTGGACTGCCCCCTATAGCTGAAGTCTGGCTGTGTGGTATGGACGTACACCTATAACTGCAGTCTGGCTGTGTAGTCTGGACCACCCTTATATCTGCAGTCTGGCTGTGTTGTCTGGACCACCCCTATAACTGCAGTCTGGCTGTGTGGTATGGACTGCCCCCTATAACTGTAGTCTGGCTGTGTCGTATGGACTGCCCCCTATAACTGTAGTCTGGCTGTGTCGTATGGACTGCCCCCTATAACTGCAGTCTGGCTGTGTCGTATGGTCTGCCCTCTATAACTGCAGTCTGGCTGTGTGGTATGGACTTTCCCCTATAACTGTAGTCTGGCTGTGAGGTATGGACTGCCCCCTATAACTGCAGTCTGGCTGTGTAGTCGGGACCACCCCCTATATCTGCAGTCTGGCTGTGTGGTATGGACTACCCCCTATAACTGCAGTCTGGCTGGGTGGTATGGACTGCCCCCTATAACTGCAGTCTGGCTATGTGGTATGGACTGCCCCCTATAACTGCAGTCTGGCTGTATGGTATGGACCACCTCCTATAACAAGGACCTTCCATCTTTGCAGCAGCTCTGTTGTGCATTCTAGATGTATCTGAGCTATCACATCCCTCTGATGTGATTGTATGCATGATTGTCTTGAAAGCAAACTATTTTTATCTTGGGGACTTGCTTTTACCTACATTACCACTAAAGTGTTTTAGAGCTGGTATATCTCCAATAATAAGGCTTTTGTAACCCTAACACATAACTGTAACTAAATATAACATTTAGTAAAGTGAATAGTGTTTGATGGTATTACTTAGCAAAAGCAAAAGGTATTGCAACTTTTGTTTAAAAAGTAATTAACAATTATTGTTCAAAAAAGGTTAAACATGAAACTGTCAAGAAATTGTTTAGCGGGTAGTCCTAACATATCATTAACCCTTTTGTGAACCACATATACCTCAAAGTGTGCAGGGAGGGGATGGAATGAACTTAGCAGCTGAACCTTCTCCATACACAGCGGGTGTCAGCCCTTTGGCAGGGTGTATTATTTTGTTTGACGAATTGTATTTATAATAGCACCATTTTGGCATACATATAATGTTACATAGTTAATTAGTTTAAAAAAAAGACACTGGTCCATCAAGTTCAACCTGTCTCGATCACTTATACAGAAGTCAGGAGGTGCTGGAATGGAATAGGCAGGGATTTATAATAATAATCTTCATGAGGTGATTATTTCTTCTTTTCTAGCATTTTGGTGGCTGGAAAACCTCTTTAAAGGGGTTGACCATTCTCTGGCTACTGTTAACCAATATGTATGTATGATGACTACATGGCACTTATTAATACAGCCTTTGTTGATATCCTTTGCCATTTTCTATATTTCATAAGCCATATTTCCTTGTTTGGCAAATTTTCTGAGCTGTCCACATAGAAGTCCTGTCCATAAGATGGCCTCTGATGGAGGGTTATGTGACCAGACACATCTGTCAGCCTCCACCATTCTATTCTGCAGTGTATTTGAATGAGTGATTTGCCTGGTCACATGACCCTCCACATGGACAGCACTAAAGACTTAGCCAACAAGGGGCATAAAGAATATATATATATAAGGTGCAATATTTATAAGGGGCAAACATAGAAAATGGCACAGAATTTCAACAGAGCATATATTACTAAGTGTCATGCAATAATCTCACAAACACATTGATGAATAGTTACAAAAAAATGGCCAACCCTTTTAAGATTGTGTATCAAGAAGTGTAAAACTTTATCCTCACTCCTGAAGGTTTGCAACTCAGTAAGGCCTCATGCACACGACCGTTGTTTTGGTCCGCATCCGAGCCACAGTTTTTGCGGCTTGGATGCGAACCCATTCACTTCAATGGAGCCGCAAAAGATACTGTCCGCATCCGTTGCTCCGTTCCGTGGTCCGCAAAAAAGAATATAACATGTCCTATTCTTGTCCGTTTTGCAAAGTAATAACAGTACTAAACAATACTGATGTTTTTTAGCTAAATAAGACTTAAACAATGATAATAAACTGCTACTTACAGTTGTGTTCAAAATTATTCAACCCCCACTGAAATTGAGTGTTTTGGCCAGTTTGACATTGATTTTGATCATTTCAGTCATCTTGTTTACAATTAAATCAAAGAGGCACTTGTAAGTCAGACAAATATAACATAACATTTATAATGAAATAACCACAAATGTCTTTTCTGTGCTCACATCATTATCAGTTTTATTCAACCCCCAAGCGACATTCAATCTTGGTACTTAGTACAACATCCTTTTCCAGTTATAACAGCTTTTAAAGGTGAAGCATAGCTTGACACAAGTGTCTTGCAGCGATCTACAGGTATCTTCGCCCATTCTTCATGGGCAAAAGCCTCCAGTTCAGTCACATTCTTAGGCTTGCGCGCTGCAACTGCTTCCTTTAAGTCCCACCAGAGGTTCTCAATCGGATTTAAGTCTGGTGACTGCGATGGCCACTTCAAAATGTTCCAGCCTTTAATCTGCAACCATGCTCTAGTGGACTTGGAGGTATACTTGGGATCATTGTCCTGTTGAAAGGTCCAACGTCTCCCAAGCCTCAGGTTTGTGACGGACTGCATCACATTTTCATCCAATATCTCCTGGTACTGAAGAGAATTCATGGTACCTTTCACACGCTGAAGCTTCTCTGTACCTGTAGTAGCAAAACAGCCCCAAAGCATGATTGACCCCCCGCCATGCTTCACAGTAGGCAAGGTGTTCTTTTCTTCATAGGCCTTGTTCTTCCTCCTCCAAACATAGCATTGATCCATGGGCCCAAACAGTTCTAATTTTGTTTCATCAGTCCACAGAACACTATCCCAAAACTTTTGTGGTTTGTCCACATGACTTTTGGCATACTGCAGTCGACTCTTCTTATTCTTTGGAGATACGCAGTGTGCGCCTTATTGTCTGAGCTGAAACTTCAGTACCCGCATCTGACAAATCTTCTTTCAGTTCCTCAGCAGTCACACGGGGACTTTTCTCCACTTTGCCCTTCAGGTAGCGCACAGCAGTCGAAGTCAGCATCTTATTTCTGCCTCGACCAGGTAGCGTTTTAACAGTGCCCTTTGCCTTGAATTTGCGAATGATGCTTCCTATGGTGTCTCTTGGTATGTTTAACATCTTTGCAATCTTCTTACAGCCATTGCCCTTCCTGTGAAGAGAAATCACCTCTTCTCTTGTCTTCCTGGACCATTCTCTTGACTTCACCATGTTTGTAAACACACCAGTAAATGTCTAGAAGGAGCTGAGTATCACAGTCATTTTACATCTGCCGAATTGGTGCTTATTATGCTTGATTGCTGCTCCTTGACATCCACAGGTGTTTTCAGTACCTGATCGAAAACACTTGAATGAACCTCTGTTCTTAAGAGTGGTCGTCTTTAAGGGGTTGAATAATTGTGTCAATGAAGAAATCACAAAAAAAACATTTAATACTGTATTACAAAAACAATTGATGTCATTTTAGTTGCATTTGGTTCTTTAAAAAGTCCTTGTAAGATTTCATTCTGAACACAATTACAAATGTACACTAAATTCCCTAAAACCCTTTACAGCATTGGGGGTTGAATAATTTTGAACACAACTGTAGCTGAGCTTATGGTCCCCATAGTCCACTTAGTTTCCCAGGAAAGAGGCCCGTGGCTGACTTCAGCTTCCTGATTAAGCAGCTGCAGAATAGATTTTTTTCCGTGCAGCACAGTGTTAGGCCTCATGCACATGACCGTAGGTGTTTTGCGGTCCGCAATATGCGGATCCGCAAAACACGGAAGCTGTTCCGCATTCCGTGCCCCTATTTGCGGAACGGAACGCGGCCCATTGTAGAAATGCCTATTCTTGTCCGCAAACCGAATAAGAACAGGACATGCTATATTTTTTTTGCAGGGCAACGGAACGGAGCAAAGGACGCGGACAGCACACGGAGTGCTGTCCGCATCTTTTGCGGCCCCATTGAAGTGAATGGGTCCGCGCCCGAGCCGCAAAATATGCGGCTCGGACGCGGACCAAAAATAAATTTGTGTGCATGAGACCTTAGTGTGTTCTTCGGCTAAGACTCCAGTGTCCTTTAATCCATATTTTCATGAACGGTTGTATTTATTTTTACCCTTTTGCTTATTTACTAAATAATGGCACATTATGAAGCGTCGGACTGGGGTGGCTAGGGCAATTTATTTTGGGGGCCCACAGTACAGATACATTCAAATATTACCTGCTCACACAGCAGCAAGATGCTTGAATATGGGGGTCCCTGCAGCAGCTTTGAGAAGGTAGGTCCTGGAGAAAAGAGAATACTGGCAGCTTTCCTCTATACCTAGAAGTAGTAAGGGTATACATGTTTCGTCAAACTAAAAGTGACAGGTACCATGCCCCCTTTTATACAGGCTCTCCCTGCCCCTTTTATATCGCTTGATATAAAATTTATACTGTTATATATGTGCTTAATATTGAATTAATATTAGATTTATATAAACTTTATATTAAATAATACAAGGATATGACAGCTTATGCCTGGCCAGCGCTATTAGGTAATGCTTCTCTTAATGTCCATCAGTGTTTAAATTTAGACATCTGTTCAAAAGTAGCACACAATTATGATTTTCTACTACAGCTGATATCATTTAGCTAGTTCAAAAATGCTTTGTTCAGTTTAACAGTGGCACCGAGTATTGACATAGCTGGTTCATCTGATACGCTACAAGTTGTATACAACAAGTTCCTGACAGTTGCCCAGATTAATGATTGTCTACTACAGCTGGTATCATTTAGCTAGTTCAAAAACGATTTGTTCAGGTCTTTAAAAAGTGACACGGAGTATTGACATAGCTGGTTCATATCTATATCACTACTGTCTATTTATCCAGCTACATAATCTATCTATCTATCTATCTATCTATCTATCTTTCTTTCTATCTATCTATCTATCTTTCTATCTATCTATCAATCTATCTCATATCTATCTATATTTCTACTGCCCATTCATCCGTCTACATATTATATCTTTCTTTCCTGCTTTCTTTCTATCTATATACATTTCTATATTAGTTAAAAAATAAAATCCTATTTTGATAAAATCTTTCTCATAAGACCCTTTATAACATTGATACCTTTTTGATTTTAAATTAAGATGCTAACATAAAAAAAGTATTTATATTAATTTATACGGATTTAATATAAATTTATTACAACAATATGACATTTATACCGACATTTATACTGCGATACCGCCTTCCACATGTTGGTAACTTTTATTGCATTGTTTGCTCAGTTTTTCATTTTATGTTTTTGGCTGTTAGTACTTGGCCCATGTGCTCTGCTGCCCGGCTATTGTAGCTTTATAATGGAGCTAAGTTAGCTCTGGCGGTCCGTGTTTGGACTGCGTTCATGTAGGGGCTTAGAGCACATGTTCCTGTTTTTCTATTTGTCCCTCATTTCCCAATTGTTAATGTAGGAGATACTCTTTTGGGGCACATTAATCTGGGCATTGAGGCTGGGTTACCATCTATTTATTGCATCTTGTCAGTATTGAGTACATGCTTTGTGTATACCTTTTATGTGGAGGCGGAGTTGCTTCCTTGCTGTCATATTGGATCCCATTTCTTACCGCTGTAATTTGCTGAGAATTATTATTGATTTTTAATATGAATATTTATTGCGATTCTAATAAAGATATTGTTATTTAATTGATACCGGGTTGTCATTTTTTGGTGGTTGTACTATGCAACATCCGGGGTTTTTTGTGAGGTGGTTTATAGGTTTGGTGGTGTTAAATAAATTTGTTACCCTGAAGGACTTAAAAATTAGATTCATAGACTCGCTGAATTTCATGCCTATGAAGCTCAGCAAGATGCCCGGGGCTATGGGTTTTTCAGGTGCCAAGGGTCACTTCCCACATTTTTTCAACACAGTAGAAAACCAAAACTACATTGGCGTCCTACCGGCCGCTAGGTATTACGGTGTCGATTACATGATGCCCGGTGAGAAAAAAGAATTCATGGATTGGTACGAGAAACATAAAAACGTCACCTTTAATTTTCAGGAAGCGTTAAAAGCCTACTGTAAGCAGGATGTTGAGGTTTTGCGACGGGGTTGTGAGTGTTACAGGGACACGATTATGGCCATGACGGAAAAAAAAGTTCTGCAGTACATTAAACGTGAAAAGAAATACAGAACGGTCACTAAATGTATTGACCCATTCCAACTTATCACGTTGGCCGCCGTGTGCATGGCTATGTACCGGTTTAAATTCCAACCCAAAAATACCATAGCGATTGTCCCTGCAGATAATTACCACAAAACCCAGAAACGATTTTCAACACCCGCTATACAGTGGCTCATGTACACTGAACATGTTGAGGGCATTTCTATACAGCACGCGTTAAAGGGCGGTGAAAAAAGGGTGGGTAAATATTTTTTGGACGGTTATGCGTTTGTTAATGGTAAACACATCGCTTTTGAATTTCAGGGTTGTTTTTATCACGGTTGTCCTGTGTGCTATAACGAGCATGACAGCAACGAGATTACTAAATCCTCCTATGGTCAGCTGTACCAAGCTTTCCTAGTCAGGAAAAGTCGACTACAGAGACAAGGATTTACGATCCGTGTTCTGTGGGAACACGAGTGGCGTGATATGGTTGCAAATGACGCGGGGGTCAAAGACTTTCTAATTAAAATGAGATTCCCTATTCCTTTAGACCCTCGTGATGCCCTTTACGGTGGTAGAACTAACGCCATTAAACTTTACCACGAGGTACAACCCGATGAAACAGTGCATTATTACTGTTACGACCAGAGGAAGTGGATCCTCTGTGTCAGCTGATAGAGGACTAGGAATTTGCCCAATATTGCTGACTGCTGACTCACAGAGTCAGGACACTGGTGTTTGCACCAGTCACCCAGAATGCAGCTAACTGCAGCAATGTGAACAGAGTCCAACAAATGCGGAATAAAGGAACAGAAGGTCTTTACTGGCAGACGGTTATACAAAAGTCACTTGAGATAAAGGCAAAACAAAGTTCAGAGTAATGCAGTGTGTAGATTAAAGCTGTCTCGTTGTCAGGCAGTGCAGGGTCAGGAATCCAGGCAGACTTACAGGAGACGATGGACAGAAGCGTAGACAGAAGATGCAGTGTTCGATAATCCAGGTGATTCAACAAACAGATGGCAGGCAGATACGTAGTCAAACCGAGCAGGGGTCCATAGTCCAGGCAATCCAGCAAGTAGATGGTAGGCAGAGTCAGGGTCCAGCAAAGCAGGGGTCAGAATCCAGAAAATCCAACAGACACAGATGGACGCTTCAGCGGGAGTCAAGAGGTACAACAACCACGCTTGGGCACCTCCTCCAGAGTGAAGCTGCCCTAAATACTCAAAGCCCCACCTATGGGTGGGGAGGATAATCAGGACCAGCTGCTTATCCCCTATAAGACAGGGAGAGGTGCACGCGCATGCTCTATAGCGCCTCAGATGACACCTGGTAGTGAGGATGGAAGTGGCGATATGCTGGAGGACGCCTGCGTCTCTTATAAGGTAAGCCAGCCCTGGAATCCATGGTGCTGAGCTGTGCAGACAGGGATCTGACAGTACCCCCCTCTTACACCCCCTCCTCCGCACGGTCGACCTGGAGTGAAATTTCTTCAACAACAGGGGGCATGGATATTGGCTGCGGCCTCCCATGACCTCTCTTCAGGACCATAGCCCTTCCAGTCCACCAAATAGAAGGTCTTACCTCGGATAACCTTCCTATCTAGAATGTCCTTGACCTCAAATTCGTCATTTGTAGTGACAGGAGGAGGGTTCAGTGAGGTACCTTTGCAAAACCTGTTAAAGACAGCTGGTTTAAGTAACGACACATGAAAAGAATTGGGAATCCGCAAGGTAGCTGGTAATTTGAGTTTGTAAGCAACAGGATTAATTTTTCTTATCACAGGAAAAGGTCCCAGGAATCGCGGAGCCAGTTTGTAGGAGGGCAGTCTGAGACGGATATTCTTAGAAGAAAGCCATACCTTGTCTCCAATGGCAAACTGAGGAGAAGGTCTACGCCTCTTATCTGCGGACCTTTTCATCCGGTCAGCCGTTCTCTGAAGAAATTCCTTTGTGTCAGACCAGACACGAGAAAGCTGCTCCACACAAGAATCTGCTGCAGGAACCCCTGATGAAGGTTGTACAGGGAGAGGAATACTCGGATGTCGGCCGTAGATTACAAAAATGGAGAGTTACCTGTGGCTTGACTGACTTGGTTATTATGGGCAAACTCCGCCCAGGGAAGATGCTTCACCCAGTCGTCCTGATGGGCATTAGAGAAATGTCGCAGGAAGTTCACCAATATTTGATTCATGCGTTCCACCTGACCATTAGACTGTGGATGGTAAGCAGAAGAAAAATCCAGAGATACATTCAGAGACTTACATAAAGATCTCCAGAACCGGGAGGTGAATTGTACTCCTCTATCTGAGACGATGTGGAGAGGAAATCCATGAAGACGGAAAATATGTAAGATGAATAGCTCAGCCAGCCGAGCAGCAGATGGTAGACCTGTAAGCGGGATAAAGTGTGACATCTTGGAAAAACGGTCAACGACAACCCAAATGACTGTACAACCCTCGGAGACAGGTAAATCGGTTATAAAGTCCATACCAATATGCTGCCAGGGGACCTCCGGTACTGGCAGTGGCAATAATAAACCTGCAGGTTTTATCCTGGGAGATTTATTCTGGGCGCACGAGGTACAGGATGCCACGAAGTCCCCAATATCCGCTGTCATGGAAGGCCACCAGTAATGTCTGGAAATGAGATTCAAGGTCCCCCGTTGACCTGGATGGCCAGCAATCTTGGACGCATGTCCCCACCGTAGGATTTCCCTACGTTTGGATTCTGGAACAAAGATCTTACCTGGGGAACCTTGGACAGGTTGACTGGAGCCACTGGGACTACTTTAGTCGGTTCAATAATGAACTGGGGTTCCTCCTCAGTATCTGTGGTTTCAAAAGACCTAGAGAGCGTGTCCGCTTTGGTATTTTTATCAGCAGGCCGGAAGTGAAGTTGAAAATTAAATCGGGCAAAGAAGAGAGACCAACGAGCCTGACGAGGATTGAGCCGCTGAGCTGTCTGCAGGTACGTCAGGTTTTTGTGATCGGTGTAAATTATGACTGGTAGACAGGAACCCTCCAGGAGGTATCTCCATTCCTCTAGAGCCATCTTGATTGCTAGGAGTTCCCTGTCTCCAATAGAATAGTTCTTTTCTGCAACAGAAAATAACTTAGAAAAGAAACCACAAGGATACATACGACCCGAGTCATTCTTCTGTGACAGGACCGCCCGGCTCCTACAGAGGATGCGTCCACCTCCAAGAAGAACTGTTTGTGAAGTTCCGGGCGTCTAAGGACTGGAGCTGAAGAAAAGGCCTGCTTGAGGGAGGAGAATGCCGTCTCTGCTTCAGAGGACCACTGTTTGGGATTGGCACCCTTCCTGGTGAGACTGGAAATAGGAGCTGTCAAGGTAGAAAAATTACGAATGAACTGACGATAATAATTAGCAAAGCCCAAGAACCTCTGTATTGCCTTCAGGCCGGAAGGACGGGGCCAGTTGAGCACTGCAGCCACCTTTCCAGGATCCATTTCGAGACCCTGATCAGAGATGATATATCCCAGGAAGGGCAGGGAAGATTTTTCAAAGACACACTTCTCCAGTTTAGCGTATAGACGATTTTCCCGTAAGCGTTGTAAGACCAGCTGCACATGCCTGCGATGAGTTTTGATGTCTCTGGAAAAATAAGAATATCATCCAAATAGACTACAACACAAGAATAGAGCAGATCACGAAAAATGTCATTTACAAACTCCTGAAAGACAGCAGGGGCATTACAGAGACCAAATGGCATAACGAGGTATTCATAGTGGCCATCCCTGGTGTTAAAGGCTGTCTTCCATTCGTCACCCTTACGAATACGTATTAAATTGTAAGCCCCCGCAAGTCCAATTTAGAGAAGATCCGAGCCCCACGGAGTCTATCAAATAGCTCGGAAATTAATGGTAACGGATACTTATTCTTGATGGTGATCTTATTTAGACCACGATAGTCTATACAGGGGCGAAGGGACCCATCCTTCTTTTCACGAAAAGAATCCTGCCCCTGCAGGTGATGAAGACCTCCTGATGAAACCCCTTTCAAGATTCTCCTTGATATAATCTGCTGTAGCTAGCATTTCAGCAGGAGACAGTGGGTACACACGACCTCGAGGAGGAGATGTACCAGGTAGCAGATCGATAGGACAGTCATAGGGGCGATGGGGTGGTAGTACCTCAGCCTCCTTTTTATCAAATACGTCAGCAAAGGAATGATAGACAACTGGCAAAGCCTCCAGGCCTTTAGGAGGAGAAGTAGAAACCCTTCGTTGGCAAGAACGTAGGCACCTGTCTTGGCACTGCGGTCCCCATCGAAGAACCTCTCCAGAAGTCCACTCGATTATGGGATTGTGCATTCTAAGCCAGGGTATCCCCAGCAAGAGAGAATGGGACAGTTCAGGGAGCACATACAGAGAAATCCTTTCTACATGTAACACCCCTACCTGCAGTTCCAACGGCTCAGTGACAAACCGGACTGGATCCGTCAGCACTTGCCCGCTGACAGCCGTCACCAGTAGGGGATTCTTTAGCAGGCGTACAGGGATGTGATATTGATTCACTATATGCTGGTGTATAAAGTTCCCCGCCGATCCGGAATCCAAGGAAGCAGGTATGGAGACTTTGACGCCCCAAGAAACAGAGTTACAGGAATCTGGAGAGTGGAATAATTTTCGCCTAGGGCCGCCTCCCCAGAGACCCTAAGCGCTGGAGTTTCCCGACTTTTGAGGACAATTGCGGACACGGTGGCCCGGGCCACCACAGTAGAGGCAGAGTCCAGAAGACATGCGGAGACGACGTTCCTCATCCGAAAGCCTAGTGGAGTTCACCTGCATGGGTTCAGGATCCGAAAAAGAGGGGCGTAATGAAGGCTGAGACAAATTAGACTTAAACTGGAGTTTTGGAAGTCTTTTTCCCGGCTGACCTCCCGAGCTCGCTCCGAAAACCGTATGTCGATTCTTATTGCCAGAGAGATCAGTGATTCAAGGGAGGTAGGCACATCACGACCTGCGAGTTCATCCTTAATATGTCCAGATAAACCCTCCCAAAAAGCCGCCACCAGAGCCTCCTCATTCCAGGAAACCTCAGACGCTAAGGTGCGGAACTGAATCGCATATTGGCCCACCGACCGGCCTCCTTGACGGACGTGCAGCAGCGAGGAAGCCGCAGAAGAAGCTCGACCTGGCTCCTCAAACACCCTCTTAAAAGAGTCCATAAATAATGCCACATTACTGGTGATAGGTCCAGATCTCTCCCATATTGGATTCGCCCAGGCCAGAGCCTCACCCTCAAGATGAGAGATAATGAACGCCACTTTAGCCCGGTCAGATTGAAAGTGATGAGGAAGCAGTTCAAAGTGAATTGTACACTGGTTAAGAAACCCACGACAGGTTTTTGGGTTGCCGCTGTAACGGGCGGAGCAGATAATCGCGGTCCGGAAAAGCTTGGCTGCGCTGCAGCCGCAACAGGAACAGCCGGGGCAGTAGGGCCCTGTGCAGACGGTGCTGGAGAAAGGGAGTCCAGGCGAGCTGCTACATGCTGCAAGTAATTTATTACTTGTTTCTGGGTGGTACGCTGTTGTTCGAGTTCCTGTAGAAGTTCAGACATTCCTGGGTTAGAGCCAGCGGAATCCATGGCCCAAGCGTACTGTTACGACCAGAGGAAGTGGATCCTCTGTGTCAGCTGATAGAGGACTAGGAATTTGCCCAATATTGCTGACTGCTGACTCACAGAGTCAGGACACTGGTGTTTGCACCAGTCACCCAGAATGCAGCTAACTGCAGCAATGTGAACAGAGTCCAACAAATGCGGAATAAAGGAACAGAAGGTCTTTACTGGCAGACGGTTATACAAAAGTCACTTGAGATAAAGGCAAAACAAAGTTCAGAGTAATGCAGTGTGTAGATTAAAGCTGTCTCGTTGTCAGGCAGTGCAGGGTCAGGAATCCAGGCAGACTTACAGGAGACGATGGACAGAAGCGTAGACAGAAGATGCAGTGTTCGATAATCCAGGTGATTCAACAAACAGATGGCAGGCAGATACGTAGTCAAACCGAGCAGGGGTCCATAGTCCAGGCAATCCAGCAAGTAGATGGTAGGCAGAGTCAGGGTCCAGCAAAGCAGGGGTCAGAATCCAGAAAATCCAACAGACACAGATGGACGCTTCAGCGGGAGTCAAGAGGTACAACAACCACGCTTGGGCACCTCCTCCAGAGTGAAGCTGCCCTAAATACTCAAAGCCCCACCTATGGGTGGGGAGGATAATCAGGACCAGCTGCTTATCCCCTATAAGACAGGGAGAGGTGCACGCGCATGCTCTATAGCGCCTCAGATGACACCTGGTAGTGAGGATGGAAGTGGCGATATGCTGGAGGACGCCTGCGTCTCTTATAAGGTAAGCCAGCCCTGGAATCCATGGTGCTGAGCTGTGCAGACAGGGATCTGACAATTACGATTTCACCAGTCTGTACCCTTTTGTTAATAAAACTAAGACGTACCCTGTAGGCCATCCAAAAATCATTTATGATCATTTTGGTTACATCAAAAATTACTTCGGCATCGCCAAAGTTAAAGTGTACCCGCCCAGAGATTTATTTTTTCCAGTCTTGCCTGTAAAGCTAAATAAAAAACTAATGTTCCCGCTATGCTACACATGTGCATCAAACTGCCAGAAAGAAATTTGCAACCACACAGATGATGAGCGATCCTTGACCGGTACATGGTGCACCATAGAACTAGTTTTAGCTGTGGAAAAAGGTTACAGGATCGCTGAGATCTACGAGATCTGGCATTTTCCGAACACAGCAGACGATCTGTTCGCCCCGTACATCAAATTACACCTCAGAGATAAACAGGAGGCTTCCGGTTATTCCAGTTGGTGTAAAACGGATTCTGAAAAAACTACTTACATAGAGTCATTTTTAAAAAAAGAAGATGTCAGCTTGTGAACTGATAGGATAGCCGTAAACCCAGCAAAAAGACAAATTTCAAAACTGTTCCTAAACTCTTTGTGGGGTAAGTTTGGACAGCGTTCTAACTTGCCACGCACCAGCATTGTCACGGACCCTGACAACTTTTTTTTGTGCCGTACTATGACCTCTCCGAGGTTAATTTAATCGATGACGATACGGCCGTAGCTAATTGGCGCTATGTAAAAGAGCGCCACACACAAAACAGAAACACAAACATTTTTATAGCCTGTTTTACAACCGCTTATGCCAGACTCGAATTATACAACCTCCTAGACAGACTGCAGGAACGTTGTCTTTATCACGACACAGACTCCGTCATATTCGTGAGTAGGGGGTTTGAATGGACGCCACCCTTGGGTGATTTTCTCGGTGAAATACCAGTCGACACACACATTACCGAGTTTGTATCCGCAGGTCCAAAGACTTACGGTTACAAACTTAACAACTGGAAAACTGTGCTGAAGGTTAAGGGTATAACACTCAACGTTGCTAATGCACGACTTGTTAACTTTGACAGTTTAAAAGACCTTGTGTTGGATTACTCACGCAACAACGACCCCGAGACGCAGAAAACAATAGGTATCGAGCAAAACGGCATTTTCAGAAATAGGAAGCGTTTGACCATAGAGACAAGGCCTTTACGTAAATGCAAAAGTGCGTCTACACAAAGAGACAGCTGACGAACGACTTTACAACTTTGCCTTTTGGGTATTAAACATGACTGCGCAATTTCAACATCCTTTTTCGTGTATTCTAGCAGGACCATCAAATTCCGGAAAGAGCTTTTTTGTTAAAAAGTTAATAATACATGTGGATACGTTAATGTCGCATAAACCTGACAATGTCATTTGGTTTTACGCATGTTGGCAAAAATTGTATGATGAACTAACACATTTGTTTACAAATATCAGGTTTATCGAGGGGGTACCGCAAAATTTTTCAGACGCTGATCTATTTCCAACGGACAAGGTAAATTTGGCGGTTGTTGATGATCTTATGGAGGCGGCTTGTGAAAATCTTGAAATGCAAAATGCATTCACCAAATACGTACACCACAGAAATTTGAGCATTATGTATCTCGTTCAAAACGTTTTCTGCCGGGGTACGAAAAGCCAAACCATAAATTTAAACACTAAATACATGGTCCTTTTTAAGAACCCTCGTGATAAATTACAGGTTATTACGTTGGCTCATCAGATGTACCCCGGTAAAACACGTTTCTTTTTAGAAGCTTTTGAAGATGCTACACACAAGCCTTACGGCTATTTACTTGTAGATTTAAGGTCTGACACTCCTGAGGAGCTACGACTCAGAACAGGTCTGTTCCCACCAGACCTGCCGGTGGCTTATGTGTGCAAAAAGAAGCTCTAAAATGAGGTATTTCACATCTTTACGGTTATTTTTGTTAGTGTCGCTGGTGCTGTAAAGATGTCAAACAGGATCCGGCGTAATTGGGAGCTTTTAAAAGCATTAGTCAAAACAAATCTGAAGACCCGAAAATCAATATTACGTAATGCCAGTAATGATTTGATATCAGCTATAGGTGAGATCGCACTCAACATCCTTAAAGGAAAGATACCTCTTAAAGAGCGCCAAAAAAATATACTGAAAAAATGGCGTAGGGCTATAAAGAAATTAAGCGATAAAAAGTAAACCATTAAAGCAAAGAAGCGCATTGTGACCCAGAGCAGCGGTTTTATAGGAGCTTTGCTCGGCTTTGCAATACCTTTAATCACTAGCCTAATAGCTAATACAGCCGGTGGTTCATAATGCAGTATGCCGAGAAAATGTTCCTGGTTTCCAAAAATTAGTTGGACAGGCTTAAAAAAACATCCGTAGATGCATCAGATATAAGACAAACCGCCATACGCCGATTAGATGATGAGATTAGCGAAATACTACACAGAAATGACCTTTCAGATGATGAAAAAATTAAGATTTACACAGCAGTATTACAGAGGTACTTAATGCTCAACAAACAGTCCGGTAAAGAAATGTCGACTTTAACCCTGATTACACAGCCGCAAACCGATCAACAACAAATGTCAAATCCTCCCGCCATCAGCGCAGATACTAAAGAGATACTTGACAATATTAATACTCGTTATAGAAAAAACGCAGAACTATTGTTAAACAAACTGAACCGCTCAGGTAATAAGCCACCCTGGAACGCTATGGGTGAATTCATTTACAAAGAACAAACGGTACCAGGATTCAACATTATTGACCTGATTCGAACAGCTACCCAGAGTCACGGATTACCTAATATTAAACCACACGGTTGGGACTATTTTATGGAGACTATCGCACAGCTGAACATCCCATCAACAGTTATCGGTAATACAAGAACAAGAGAACTTTTTGATAATTTGAAAAAACGGTCGCTGAGTGGTTCCTTTGACGCATCACGAAACCCTTTTACACCGCAGGTGTTATCATCGCCACCGGTGTCGACGCGTGGGTCATACCTAAAAAGAGGCTATCGCCTTTGCTGCAAGCTGCTTGGTTAACGTTGTAAATTTTGTTACTTTGTCGATTGTATATAAATTTTTCTTTGTATTAAACGCCTTATAATGTTTTATTTGTTTACATACATTTTCTTTGCCTGTATATAAAATTTCTTTGTGTGTAATGTCTTGTAATATTTTATTACTATACATAAACTGTTTTAAATAAATATAATATCTTGATTATTTAAAAATGTATAAACAGTTAGGTCGCGTTGTTGAGTAGACGCTGGTTAAAACGCTGCTAAAATGACGTCAAATACCATCTTTTATGAATAAAGTATCACAACCTAAGAGACGTCGCCGTCAGAAAACAAGAAGTCGTTCACCGAGCGACATCTTCTAGTCAGGCACTATGGCTTTTGTGCATGACGCATCCGCCGAGTACGCCAAATCAGAGTTGGACATCTTTCAAATACCGCCTACACAAACAAACATTGAAAAATCGCTTTATGTAGAGGTGCAACCAATCGCCGCAATCACTGACAATGCACCTTTGGAATTCTTCATCTCTGGCAGCGGTGAATATTATTACGACCTTAATAACACGTTGTTACACGTCGTTTGTCGAATGTCGCGCTTATTAATTACCTTATAGCGAGTCTTTTTAATCAATTGGATATAACGCTCGGCGATACGTTGATTTCAAAAGCGACAACCTTTATACGTATAGAGCGTATATAGAAGCCCTAATAAATTATAATTCACAAACTTTATCGTCGCAATTTACAGCCGGTTTATTCTATAAAGACACAGCGGGACACCATGATGAGCGGGTTCTAGACGGTCGTAATGCCGGTTTTAGCAAGAGAGCACAGTATTCCGCGCGCTCTAGAAGCGTGGAATTAATGGGCCCCGTTTACGCCGATATATTTAATCAACCGAAGTTAATACTGAACGGTTTAGATCTAAAGATAAAATTGACCAGAAACAAAGACACTTTCTGCCTTATGTCTGCCGAGGCTTCCCATTTTAAAGTACAAATACAACACGCATCCCTGTTTGTCAAAAGGGTACAAGTATCGCCCGCTGTAAGAATCGGCCACAGTCGAGCTCTGTTAACAGCTAACGCGAAGTACTCGGTTGATCGGGCTTCGCTTAAAGTGTATAGCATACCCGCTGGGGCTCGTATATCTAACCACGATAACCTTTTTCTCGGAAACATACCAAAAACAGTAATACTAGCGTTTGTGGATAATGAATCATTTTCCGGGAGTTACCAAAGAAATCCTTTGTGCTTCAACCACTATAATGTGAATTATGCGGCATTATATTTGGATGGTCAACAGATCCCCGCAAAACCTTTTCAACCTAACTTCCAGGATGAATCAGCTGTTCGTGAATATATGACTCTAGTACATATTTTGGGGAAACACAAGGCTGACAATGCTTTATCTGTTGATCGGCAAGAGTTTTTGAACGGTTACACTTTGTTTGCTTTTGATTTATCGCCTGATCAAGAACCCGGCGGTCATTTCTCTCTAGTAAAAACTGGCAATCTGAGAGCTAAAATTAGATTTGCTGAACCGGTTGCGAGCACAGTTAACATGATTGTATATTCAGTTCATGAAAATATTATTGAAATAAATAATAGACGGGAGGTATTATATGATTTTCAATAAACATGAATAATTATGAAATTGCCTGTGTTATTAAAGCTGATATTAACGCCCGACACATATTTAAGGGTGTATTTACATGCGTTTTATTACCATTTAATAAAATCATAGACAGACCCGCGGCCTACATTGTAAATACTGATAATTCGTATCAGCGGGGGAAGCATTGGATTTTAATTACATTATACCCGAAGGATGTTTCTATATTTTTTGATAGTTATGGTTTATCACCCGCAAATGAAATATTTCCTGGTGACTTTATGAAGTTTTTATCTAAAAACTCTAAGACTATAAGGTACCAAAACAGTCAAATACAAGACGCCATTAGTACGGTCTGCGGCCATTACTGTATCTATATCTTACACTGGCTCGCTAAAGGCAGGTCTTTTGAAAATGTGTTAAAAATGTTCACTAACGATTTTAGAAAAAATGATCGTATTGTGCGTTCATTTGTAACAAAACGCATGAAGCGATTATGTATACGCGGGTGTAATTACAATCAAACGTGTTTGTCCCAAAGATCTGTTGAGAAATGTACGATGTCTTATTGTAAATAAGTAAAATTAATAAAGCTTTTTAAACAAGTTAAATTCTCATTGTTTGGTTTTTAATGCTGCTAATAAAGCACATAACACATTTTATAAGAATTTAATAGGTATGACAAGCTGCTAGCCTATTAACTAGTTGATTCTACTCAAATAGCTAATGCTAATTCTAATTAAAAGGATTTTAATTGGTGCAATATAAATGCCATATGACGCAATATAAATGTCCTATGGAGCAATATAAATGTCATATTCGTGTTTTAAATTAATATTAAATCCATATAAATGTGATATGGAGCGATATAAATGTGGTATTAAATGTCATATTAGCGTCTTAAATTGATATTAAAAACATATAAATTAATATAAATTTTATATCAAAAAGTCTAACTGCCGAGACCCGGGATCGAACCAGGGACCTTTAGATCTTCAGTCTAACGCGCTCCCATCTGAGCTATCTCAGCAATCGCTAATAGCGCTGGCCAGGCATAAGCTGTCATATCCTTGTATTATTTAATATAAAGTTTATATAAATCTAATATTAATTCAATATAAAGCAAATATCAAACAGTAAATTTTTTTTTATATCAAGCGATATAAAAGGGATCAGGGAGAGCCTGTATAAAAGGGGGCGTGGTACCTGTCACTTTTAGTTTGACGAAACATGTATACCCTTACTACTCCTAGAAGTCATCTCAGCTCTGATCATGTCTATAATGATAAACAGGAGTTTCTTTATTAATCTATCAAGTTTTTTATATGAACATAGGCTGGTTGAAGTGCAGTACATTGAATATATGTATATAGAGCAGTAAGTCTACTGTGTTATGTGCAGGGGGTGGAAGACTAGGGGCCCACCTTGCTCAGGGGCCCACCGGAGGATTTACCTGTACCCCTGTGGGCCAGTCTGAGCCTGTGTACAAGCCTTTTAAATGTGATACTGTATTATACATAATACAGTAAAACTGTATTTTGCTATGCTATACAAAAAATGTCATTGATTAGGGCCCCCAGACATATGTTTGTTTGGGGCCCCAGAAATGCCAAGACCACCCTTGTCTACATTATATCTACTCACTACTCAATTTTTTATAAATGTATCTATCCTCACAATCCTTGAATTCACTGTAAGGTTTTTTTATGCTGTTTTTGAAGCAAAAACCTGCTCTTAATACTTTCTTCTCCTGTTATGATCCACTCCTGATTTTGGCTTCAAAAACTGTATAAAAAAAAACCTTAAACAGTTAAAGAGATCTAAAATTAAACTTTAAGTATATGGTGCTTTTTAAAAATTCCCATGACAGATAAAGAGGCTTGTAAGACAGATGTACCCTGGGAGAACACACTTCTTAGATGCTCTGAGTGTGATGTATGAGCTTTATGGATATTTGTTAGTAGATCAAATTCACCCAAGAAGCAATGTTTTAAGGTAAGGTCATTTCCACCATTGGCAGCTATGTATGTTCAGAACAGCCTTTTCAACTCTCCATCCATTAATGATAGCTGTCGGACAGAAAAAAAACAGTGGTATTTGTCCATCTGAAAAAACGGAATTTATGCCAGAAAACTGGTCGTATCAATGCCTAATTAAATGCAACAGAATATGTAATTTATCCTCATAGGAATCTCCAGCTAGATATTATGACCAGCAATTTCCAAAGAATTCTTTTACCAACTTAGATATACATTCTTACCAACATTCTTCTTGGAATGTTCAGGACATTTAAGCCTCACCAGCAGGTACAATCTAAAACACGTTAGGATCCCCTACTTATGGGACCCATTCCACTCAGAACAGCCTAAATTTGCTGGGACACTCTCTGCTAATTCAGGACTGTTGGCAACTGTAGGTATACGAAGCATAGCATGAATATGAAATATTCATAGTTTTCCTCAATATTTAATTTTCTAAGACTGAATATCCCAACACTTAAGGCAACAGAAGAAGTTGATTACCCTGATCATTAATACATAGGATCATGGTGAAGATGGCTTTAAACTAACTAGTACATATTCCTCTGTACTTTCTAGATGCCTCCAGCTATTTTCAGGAAAATTGTGTGGCCCCTGAAGCTGGGTAGTCCAATATCAGATGTATTCACCTTTCCATTAGTGCTTCTGTGTGAATTGGAAAGCATGCAGAGATGACATTTGGTCTTCCATGAGACTTTCGTCTCTAGTAGAGATGAGCAAACTTTAAAAAAAAGTCCGGTGTTCGGCGTTCGGGTTGTGGTAAGTCGCGCATCCGGATATGGATTCCACTATAGCGGCATATGGAATCCATAAGGGGCGGCTGCCACCAACCCGAACTGTTGAACAGCCGAAGGACCTGGGGTGACGTCACCGTCATGTGATCAGTGCAGGGGGCGTGGCTCAGCACGGGATCAAATCCAGTACAATACAAAAATCCCAACACAACCTGATGAATTTAAAGTACACTGATAAAATTGTAGGAAGACAAAGCATCCTATATAAAAGAACAGTGTCTAGCTCATGCCAAATCAGAAGGCTTATCAAAAGTCTTTTAGAAGATGTTACAAAAACGTGCAAGGTTGAGCAATGCAATAAACAGCATGGGGACCAATACAATTTACCATTTATCTGAATCATCCATTTTCTCAGCCAAATGACTTCAGTATGTGGATCACAGTCTGTTGCAAATGTTGTGGCAGACCAAGGGTCAGTCACATGATGATCGATGCCTCGTGTTTAGGTGAATGAAGAAGTCAGCACACAGTTCAAAACTCTGCCAGGATCCCAAAAAGGGAGTGTCCTGGGCCCTTTATTTATACCCCATTCCAAGGGTGCAACCCCTTAAAGTATTACATAATTGGTTTACAAATGTTCCGACAATAATTTCTGATTGGTACACACATAATACTTCTAATTGGTCAGAACTGAATCCATTTATTGATTGGTTAATACTCTATAAGCTTTCTCCTTTCCATTAATGGGTTAACTGCTAAGACATTTTTTTTTGCAAGGAATGCATATTTGGTTATTAGCAGCATGTACAAACCTTATCTTATCTCATCTCAACACACATTGCTAACTTAACTTCTATAGTTTAGCTTATGTCATTGTTTTTCAGCTACTAGCCATCGCCATTTTCTTGTTGCGCACATAGAAATTAAAATACAAAAGTCTATTTTAATATCCAGTTTCAGGAAAGCTGCATGATTTCTTTAACACTTCCCTCCTCTTGTTTTCAATTTCTGTGGGCCCTGAAGAATCTCTTCACGTGGTAGGCATTGTCTCTAACTCTGGGTTCACACCTGAGCGTTTCTGAGACGCGCGTTTTAGTCGCGCGTAATACAGCGCGTTTTTGAAAATAGGAAACGCGCAACATACACGCGTTCGAGACCAATTGAAAAAGGCATATCTACACTTTAACGCGTGTTAAACTTCTTTGAGCGTAGGGCGTTTTACAGCGCGTTGTAGAATCAAAAGGTGAGCTTCATCTTGGGTGTTGCTGTCCCTTGGTTGGACTGTGCTGTCAATCATGGCGTATCCCTTGACCAATATGGTGTGGCCTGGAAGTGTAGCTACTTGCAGTAGGCCTAGAATCGCCCTGAAAGTCCACCTCCGTCCTCCTCTGGTCACCACTATGAACACTTCGGTGATGGGAGGCCTGGGATGGACACCTACTTCCTGCCAAAGATGCGCCTCCATCCGAACTTCCACTTAGGTCCCGAAGCTACTTAATACAGAGCAGAAAGTGATAAACGCAGTAACAGTGCCACCTGGGTGATTACATTTGGGACCACCACTATAGTGTCCCCATGCTGTTGGGAGTGTGCAGAACTTGTGTGATCTCTAGAGTCTGTCCCATTATCTCCCCTAGTGAAATGAGTACCTCTGTCTGACTCTATCACCTCTGGAATCCCATATCTGCAGATTACTTCTGACAGTATTTTCTTAGCAGTGTTTTTGGCTGTTACTGGCCAGGCTTCTGGCTAACCTGAGAATACATCAGTGGCTACAAGGACATACTCATATGTGCCCACCTTGGGTAGCTGTATGTAATCCACCTGCACTCTCTGAAATGGGTACAAAGGTTTGGGAGTGTGTTTCTTGGGGGTCGTTACGAACCTCCAAGGGTTATGTCTGGAACATGTAAGACAACCCTGAACACATTTTTTAAAGAGGGTCTGAATTCCAGGGGCAAACCAATTTTCTAACACTAGTGCGCTCATAGCTCCTTTTGACAAATGTGCAAAATTGGCCATCATTGGCTATAAACTCCTAGGCAAACATGTTCTACCATTTACCTGCCAGAGTTCTTCTTCCTTTGTGGCCCCCACCTCCATCCATACCTTTTTGTCTTGAGGAGTTATCTGAGCCTGTAGTTCTTGCAGGAGCGATAAGTCTGGCGTAGTTGGCAAAGACAATATCAAGAGTGGCAAAGTGGCTGCTTGTTTAGCTGCTTGGTGTGCTTGAGCATTTCCCACAGCTAGCGGATCATCTTGCTTCACATGGGCTGGTACTTTAACAATGGCTACTTCTGTGGTCAGCTCTAGGGCCTTTATGAGGCTCTGTTCTGCTTCTGAATTTTAATTGGTTTACACGATGAAGTCAGAAATCCCCTAGTTTTCCAGATAACACCAAAGTCATGTGCTACCCCGAAAGCATACCTGGAATCTGTGTAACAATTAATTCTCAGTCCCTTACCCAATGTACATGCATCAGTGAGTGCCTTAAATTCTGCCTCCTGTGCAGAAGCACAAGATAGGAGTATTGTTGTATAATTTACAGTATTGTCCCAATAGCACTACACTTTTCTTCCTCAATGTGCAGCTGCAGTATCTCAGCGGACTGCAACGTGCCTGCTGTGCTCACCAAGGTGATGGACCAAATGGATATATTACTGATACCAAGCTCTATACTTATACTTAGAACCAGTGGCCACAATTACAACCTTTCCCCTTCCGCTTAAATATGAAATCTCCCACAGGGATACGTTCAGCCTACGGTACCTTATGGATCTGCTGCGTAGTCCACGGGGTTCCTTGCGGTCTCTGGGGTATGCTGTTGGAACTTGCTACAGGCTCCAGTCAGGGTTTCTTGTCTGTGGAGTTGCGCCCGTGTTCGTGGTTCGCGCTTACTGAGAGTGAGAGTGACATCACTGCTGTGGCTATGGAGAGTCACAGCTACCACTAGACCTCTTCAACGTGTTTCAGATAGAATCACTATCCTTAGTCAGGAAAAAGACTGGTAGTCACTGCAAGACAGCCCTTTCTTGTACATTCCTGCATCCCCCCTGCTAATTTTAAGCCTTTGGCTGCTAGTGTAAAGTGCATCTTATATAATTTCAGTGTTAATATGATTCTACCTAATCAAATGCAAACATTTTTATTTCCATGTTTAATCCGGCTGGTGCTAGTATGTCCATGTTAAATATCTACCTTGTCTCTGCTCTTGACATGTCCTTAATGTAATCACCCCCTCTCTGACTTCATAACTAGTTCTAGCCCACAGAAAACTGATCCTGTGAATTTTCCTCTATGTTTTTCCTTATAGTGGCGCGACAGGGGGTGTCCCTTAAACTTCCTCTCAATATTATATATGTGTTCACCTACTCTTTTTTTCAGGTCCCTTTTAGTTCGACCAATATATATTTTTTTCACAGGGACATGTAATGGCGTAAATTACGTCTTGGCTATTGCATGAAATGAACTCCCCTATGTTATATGTGTATGTACCTCCAGTACTTTGTATTTTAGTCTGTGTTTTGTTTTTTGGGGATTTTTTTACATCCTTGGCATGTTTTGCATGGAAAGAAGCCTTTTGGTTTATTGTCTTTTTGTATTTCTTATCATCCCTTCCGTTCATACCTATACATTTACTGGTGGGGGCTATAGTGTTACCTATGTTCCTCGCTTTACAATAGATAAATCTCAGGGCATCGGGGACCAGTTCTCCTATTACTTTGTCTTCTTTTAGAATTCCCCAGTATTTATTGAACGCTTTTTTGAACTTAGAGGCCTGACTGTTATACGGCATAATGAGGGGTGGGACGGTCCACGTTTCTTCTTTTCCTTGCTGTTTTTTCTATTTTGTCTCCTAGTAATGCCTGTCTATCTATATATCCTATCTCTGTTTTACATTTTATTAGTTTCTCTTGGTTAT
The DNA here is from genome assembly GCA_033119425.1 of Bufotes viridis. Taxonomy (NCBI): domain Eukaryota; kingdom Metazoa; phylum Chordata; class Amphibia; order Anura; family Bufonidae; genus Bufotes; species Bufotes viridis. Next base: position 148,766,850 of record CM065590.1, on the reverse strand, counting down.
AACCCTTACTCTCAAACCTTTTTTGCATACATTCTGCTTCTTCTTCATAGTGTTCTTTTTTGTGCAATTTCTCCTTATCCTCAAGAACTGGCTTCTTGGTACATTTTCAAGCTATCAGGGCAAGTGGCAGCTCTCCATGGAGATGAAACTGTTTGCGTACGAAGGTTTATTGTAGGTCTTTGTACATATTTTTAACTTAAATAAATATTGTTAAACCCAAAAAATGTTTTTTTGTTTTGCTATATGTTGGGGAGAATTCCAAAGAAAACAAATTTTTATTTAATTCTTTAACCACTTCAGCCCCCCTAGCTTAAACACCCTTAATGACCAGGCCACTTTTTACAATTCTGCACTACACTACTTTACCCGTTTATTGCTCCGTCATGCAACTTACCACCCAAATGAATTTTACCTCCTTTTCTTCTCACTAATAGAGCTTTCATTTGATGGTATTTCATTGTTGCTGACGTTTTTACTTTTTTTGCTATTAATCAAAAATTACCGAAATTTTTGCAAAAAATGACATTTTTCACTTTCTGTTGTAATTTTTTTTTTAAAAACTACATTTCTATATAAATTTTTCGCAAAATTTATTGTTCTACATGTCTTTGATTAAAAAAAATACAATAAGTGTATATTTATTGGTTTGGGTAAAAGTTATAGCGTTTACAAACTATGGTGCAAAAAAGTGAATTTCGGCATTTTGAAGCAGCTCTGACTTTCTGAGCACCTGTCATGTTTCTTCAGGTGCTAGAATGCCAGGATAGTATAAATATCCCCCAAATGACACCATTTAGAAAGAAGACACCCCAAAGTATTCATGGAGGGGCATGGTGAGTTCATGTATCATTTCATTTTTTTCACAAGTTAGCGGAAAATGACACTTTCTGAGGAAAAAATAAAAATAATAAAGTTTCCATTTCTGCTAACTTCTGGCAAAAAAAATGAAATCTCCCACGGACTCACTATGCCCCTCAGTGAATACCTTGGGGTGTCTACTTTCCGAAATGGGGTCACTTGTGGGGTGTGTTTACTGTTCTGGCATTTTGGGCGAGGCTAAATTGTGAGCAGCCATGTAAAACCTAAAGGTACTCGTTGGAATTTTGGCCCTTTGCACTCAGGCTGCAAAAAGTGTCACTCATGTGGTATTGCCGTACTCAGGAGAGTAGGGCAATGTGTTTGGGGTGTATTTTTACATATACCCATGTTGAGTGAGAGAAATATCTCTGTAAACTGACAACTTTGTTTAAAAAAATTTAAAAAGTTGTCGATTACAGCGATATTTCTCACACAAAGTATGGGTATATATAAAAATACACCCCAAAACACATTGCCCTACTTCTCCTGAGTACGGCGATACCACATGAGTGACACTTTTTTGCAGCCTGGGTGCGCAAAGGGGCCCAAATTCCAATGAGTACCTTTAGGATTTCACAGGGCATTTTTACACATTTGGATTCCAGACTTCTTCTCACGCATTAGGGGCCCCTAAAATGCCAGGACAGTATAAATACCCCACATGTGACCCCATTTTAGAAAGAAGACACCCCAAGGTATTCTGTGAGGGGTATGGTGAGTTTATGTAAATTTTATTTTTTGTCACAAGTTAGTGAAATATGAGACTTTGTAAAAAAAAAAAAAATATATCAATTTCCGCTAACTTGTGCCAAAAAATAAATTTCTGTGAACTTGCCATGCCCCTCACAGAATACCTTGGGGTGTCTTCTTTCCAAAATGGGGTCACATGTGGGGTATTTATACTGCCCTGGCATTTTAGGGGCCCTAAAGCGTGAGAATCCAAAATGAGTAAAAATGCCCTGTGAAATCTTAAAGGTACTCATTGAATTTGGGCTTCTTTGCATCTTGGCTGCAAAAAGTGTCACTCATGTGGTATCGCCGTACTCAGGAGAAGTAGGGCAATGTGTTTTGGGGTGTATTTTTGCATATACCCATACTGGGTGTGAGAAATATCTCTGTAAATGACAACTTTTTAAAAAAAATTTATACAAAGTTGTCAATTTACAGAGATATTTCTCTCACCCAGTATGGGTATATGTAAAAATAAACCCCAAAACACATTGCCCTACCTCTCCTGAGTATGGCGATACCACATGTGTGGCACTTTTTTGCAGCCAAGATGTTCAAAGGGGCCCTAAAACCAATGAGTACCTTTTAGGAGGGCATTTTTCTTCTCACGCTTTAGGTCCTCTAAATTGCCAGGGCAGTATAAATACCCCACATGTGACCCCATTTTGGAAAGAAGACACCCCAAGGTATTCCATGAGGGGCATGGCGAGTTCACAGAAGATTTTTTTTTGGCACAAGTTAGCGGAAATTGTTTTTTTATTGTTTTTCTCAAAAGTCTCCCTTTCTGCTAACTTTTGACAAAAGTTAAATTTTTCATGGACTCACTATGCCCCTCAGCGAATACCTTGGGGTGTCTTCTTTCCAAAATGGGGTCACATGTGGGGTTTTTGTACTGTTCTGGCATTTTGGGCGGGGCTAAATTGTGAGCAGCCATGTAAAAGCTAAAGGTACTCGTTGGAATTTGGGCCCCTTTGCGCACCGGGCTGCAAAAAGTGTCAGTCATGTGGTATCGCCGTACTCAGGAGAAGTAGGCAATGTGTTTTGGGGTGTATTTTACATATACCCATACTTTGTGTGAGAAATATCGCTGTAAATTGACAACTTTGTATAAAAAATTTAAAAAGTTGTCATTTACAGAGATATTTCTCTCACCCAGCATGGGTATATGTAAAAATACACCCCAAAACACATTGCCCTACTTCTCCTGAGTACGGCGATACCACATGTGTGCCACTTTTTTGCAGCCAAGATGCGCAAAGGGGCCCTAAAACCAATGAGTACCTTTAGTATTTCACAGGGCATTTTTGCGCATTTGGATTCTCACGCTTTAGGACCCCTAAAATGCCAGGGCAGTATAAATACCCCACAAGTGACCCCATTGTGGAAAGAAGACACCCCAAGGTATTCCGTGAGGGGTATGGCGAGTTCACAGAAAAAAAAAATTTTGGCACAAGTTAGCGGAAATTGATTTATTTTTTTTTTTTTTACAAAGTCTCATATTCCACTAACTTGTGACAAAAAATAAAATTTTACATGAACTCCCCATACCCCTCACGGAATACCTTGGGGTGTCTTCTTTCTAAAATGGGGTCACATGTGAGGTTTTTGTACTGCCCTGGCATTTGAGGGTCTCCGCAATCATTACACGTATGGCCAGCATTAGGAGTTTCTGCGATTCTCCTTATATTGAGCATACGGGTAATGAGATTTTTTTCCGTTCAGCCTCTGCGCTGAAAAAATAAATAAAATGAACGGCACAGATTTTTTCATTCGCATTGATCAATGTGGATGAAAAAATCTCTGCCAAAATCAGTGACTGCGGTGCGGTGGGCTGGGCGCTAGCTACCTAACAAGTAGCTAGCTAACTGGCGGTGATAAGGGACCCTTATGCCCCATTCACACGTCCGAAATTCTGTTTGCGGAACGGAATTGCGGACCCATTCATTTCTATGGGGACAGACTTTGTCCCGCTCGGATCCGGAATTGCGGATCCGCACTTACGGGTCTGCATTTCCGTTCCGCAAAAATATAGAACATGCCCTTTTCTTGTCCGCAACTGCGGACAAGAAAAAGCATTTTCTATATAGTTCTGGCAATGTGCGGATCTGCAAAATGCGGAAAGCACATTGACGGTGTCCGTGTTTTGCGGATCCGCGCCGCGGATCCGTGGCACGGATCTGTGGATCCGCTGAACCGCAAAACACATATGGACATGTGAATAGAGCCTTACAGGGGGTGATCAGTGACAGGGGGTGATCAGGGAGTCTATATGGGGTGATCAGGGGTTAACAAGGGGTTAATAGTGGTTATAAAGTGAGGGGGTGGGGGTGGGGTTAGTGTAGTGTTTGGTGCAACTTTACATTGTTACCTGGTCCTCTGGTGGTCGATCCCAGTAAATGGGACCACCAGAGGACCAGGTATTAGGTATATCAGACGCTGTTAGCAACACAGCGTCTGATATACCACTTTGATCTCATTTATTTTACATTTACAGCCTGCCAGCGATTGATCATCGCTGGCAGGCTGTAGTACAACTGCAGAGCCGCGCTCTGCTGTGAACGCGCGCGCGCGTGTGCGCGTTCACAGCAGATCTCGGCTCTCGCGAGATGACGCACGGATGCGTCCAGGAGGAATAAACTTGCCGCCGCCTGGACGCATCCGTGCGTTCGGCGGTCGGCAAGCGGTTAAAGAACTCTTGCAGTTCATCCTCCCCTCCTTCCCATATAAAAATTATATAATCTATAAAACGATGCCACAGGGTGAGGTTCGACTGGAGTCCGCCATTGCAGTGGATAAACTGATATTCCCATCGTCCTACATACAGATTAGCGAACCCCGGTGCGAACCTCGTCCCCATAGCGGTTCCCCACTTCTGGAGATAAAAATTATCATACATAAAATAGTTCTTCTCTAAAATAAACAGAATGCAATCCCCAGGAACCCAATTTGTTCATTTGTAATTTCTCCCCAAAATTCACAAAGATGCCCAAAATCCACCAGGTAGGCCTATCGTATCCAGGATAGATTGCCTGACCAGTGCACTATCCAGATACGTGGAACAGTTTTTGCAACCGTACGCACAAGCCCTCCCAGCGTATATTAAGGATACAAAACACATCTTAAAGATACTTAGTGACACAGAATGGAAAGATACCTACATAATGGGCACATTAGATGTGAAGTCCCTATATACTATAATTGAAAACCAAAAGGGTGTGAAGCTTCTAAATTTTTCCTGAATGTTAAAGGAGAAATGACAAATGAACAAATCCACACACGCTGTTAAACCAGGTGCCTATAGATGCCCCATCTTTTACTGTCATTGATCTTGCAAATGCTTTCTTTTCTCTCCCTTTACATGGAGAATGCTGGCCTATTTTTCTTTCACTTTCTGTCACAAGCAGTATGCATGAGTCGTTTTACCACAAGGGACTGCCAATTCTCCTGATATTTTCTCTACTGCTCTACATTCTGTGTTGCAGTCCTGGCAGCCGGCCTATCCAGAAACTGTTCTTTTGCAATATATTGATGATCTGGCTCTATGTGCTTTTATACTGTCGCCCTTGGATTAAGGATTACTCTCAGATGATGCAGCCACTATATGACTGCCTGAAAAGTAGAGACTTTTGAACTAACACCAGAAGCTGTGAGTGCATTTCATGCATTAAAACTAACTCTCACCAAAACACCAGCATTGGGCATCCCCAACTACAAACAAAATTTCACATTGTATTGTCATGAACAAGGGGGATTTGCCTTAGGTGTACTGACACAAAAATACGGGGACCGTATGCGGCCCGTAGCATACTATTCTACCAGGCTAGATAGTATTGCTACAGCACTACCCACATGTTTCAGAGCTGTCGTCGCAGCCTCTGAATTAGTGCTAAAAACAGACGACTTGGTACTACAACACCCTCCTACATTACAAGTACCACATTCAGTTGCTAAACTACTACACACACCATTAGAAAACGTGGTGTTAAACAGGCAGAATATGCTCAAACCCACATGCGGTTGTGCATATATATAGGGAGCATATTCTGCACTTGTAGTCCGTTGCTTATGGCAATCAACAGCAAAAGAATGCATACAATGGAAGGTGCCAGAAAACGGACTACAAGTACCACAATAACCATCCTACATAAGGTAACAATTATGTGGATGTGAAGAACAATCAAAGACTAAACAAAAGCAAAGACGGGTGCACTCTGCGATAATACTAAACCCTCACACTGATGTAAAATTGAGAGGTTAGTTCGGCATATCCTACTAGGAGGACATGTCTTAAGCCCGGGCACCGCGCCAAGGTCTCTCAAGTAGCCCGTAGCTTTTGTTTAAACTACTACACACCACCAAACTGAAACATTTGTCTCAAGCCAGAATTACAAAATATGAGATTTTAAATCCAGCTACTTTGTTGCAAGTGAATTTAGAAGAGGAGGGGGAAGTGGGAGTAGTAGAAATGTCTGATCCAATTGCAAATCATAACTGTCATGAATTGATGATTGCAGAAACAAAAGGGTTACCAATTATTACTGAAACACCATTAACTAACCCAGATGCTGAGTATTTTGTAAATGGCTCCGGATGATGGAATGATGAACAAGGACACTTTGTCACTGGGTATGCGGTAATCCTAGATGGTAAGGTAATTATACAAAACTGATATATTACTGATACCGCGCTTTATACTTATACTTAGAACCAGTGGCCACAGTTACAATCTTTCTCCTCCGCTTAAATATGAAATCTCCCACAAGGATACAATTACAGCATTTACTGCCCTTAAATCATGTACCATAAGATAGACTGGAGGCTGACCCTTCACAGTCTCTCTCTTCTTCACAGGATTTAGGGACGTGTTGAAGGGGCTTTTTATACGGATTATTAACCCTTTCCCCAACAGATCTTTTAGATCATTTGCAATAGCATCTTCCTGTGAAGAAGTTAGTGGGTACTGACATACACATGGCGGCTTAGTGCCAGGTTGCAGATGCACAGCTACCGGAGTTACTGGTAGTCTACCCAAGTCTGTCTTGGAAGTCGCCCACAAATGTGATGGGACTTCAGACAGTCAATCTGGGGGTGTAAATTTAGAGGTAGAGGAGGCACTAAATGTCATTAAGGACATAAGTGCACACAGAGTCTCTTCAGACAAACTGCCTGTGATTTGGAGTTTTCCTGAAGAGAAATCCACAGATGATTTCATGGCACTAAGCACGTCAGGTCCCAGTAAATTGTATGGACTGTCTGAGCTTACCAACACACATGTAACAATAGATAAGGCATCATGAATGTTAAGTTTTACAGGCTTTGTTAGTGGGAGTTTAACCAACGTTCCCTCAATCCCTTGACAATAAATGTAATCTGAGGAGATAAGCTCCTCAGGCACATATTTTTCTTGTATTAGGGTATGGGCTGCTCCTGTGTCTACCAAAAAGTCAATTAAAATGTGAATGTAATGATTAGTTGAGGACCTGGGGATATGTCAAGGGGGTAGTTAATGTTGAGGCAGCTCACAGGATTGACGGCACTTCATTGAGAGGTCTGGGCAGTAGCCTGACCTCTCCGGGGACATTTGACTGAGTAACGCCGTTTTTCATAAAATTCCAACATGTTACTTGGTCCCAGTTTCGTACCCTTTTCTGGAACCCACCCTTTGGTTTGAAGGGTTGATTAGCCATTATTGGCTTCTATTTATTTTGTTAGTCTAGCTCAGCTCCTTTTGCTATGGCCACTAGGTCAAGGAACTGGCAGGTCCGCCAATCAGGGCAAGCCTTTTTACAGCATTCTGTATGGGTGCTTTTAATCCAGATATAAATGTATGTTTTAGTAGTCTCATGTCCTTAATGTCTCCTGTCTCATACCCATAGTCAAGCCAGAGCTGTTCTAAAGCTGTGGCGTAGTCAGCTACAGTCTGCTTAGACGACTTGTGTTTGCATCATAAAGGTATCAGTCTGATTGCCCTGTCGCTCTTACCCAGGGTTTGAGGGCCATGATGAATTCCTGGCCCCACTGATCTGTAGCCTTATCTATAGGGACAGTACAGGGGCCTCCCCTCCTTTTGTCTCTAGAAGACTCTCCAGATCCGCCCAAGTGGCTTTATATGCGATCTGGATACTTTCCAATTTACGAAGGAAAGTACTGGGGACAGCAACTCATTAGTAATCCATGGTCGATAAACATTATAATCATGATTTTCCACTTGCCTAGCTCTAACTGTGGGGAGGGTCTTATTGACCAGTGGGTATAAGGCCACATAGGAATGTGGCTTGGGCCCCTCATAGGCTGAGCATCGCTATCTTGAGTCTGGGTTTTGTTGTCCACACTTAGAACAAGTCCACTCCTCCGGGCCATTATATGGAGGTGGTGCTGTGGGAGAGAGAGATTTTTGTTGGTTATGGGAGCTAATAGACTGTACTTCATGAGGGATGATTCATTCTTTTGTTGGCAATTTAATCACATCCCATATTTCATACACGGTCCCTTTGTCGGTGTCTTTTGCCTTATGGGCAGTCATAGTCATTCCCTGGGCTACATCATACCACATTGTGGCCTGGTCATATTTATTATGGTCCTCCAACTACCCCTTAAAATTAGTAAGAAATTTCTGCCATACTGATTCATCCAATGTTCCATTCACACCTGCTCCCAGTTTCTTTAACATTTGTTTACAGTCTTTGGTTGCTTCAGTGCCCTTTGTGCATTCTACAATATCAATTGCAGAGACCCATTTCTCTGCTCCTTTCTCAGAGGAACGCTTACTCTGTGTAGCCCCCATCCCATGGATGGCTCCTTGTAATTCACTATGCAGGTACTCACACACCTGGTGAATTACAACAGTGCTGTTGGACAAACTTCCGAGGCAGCACTATTAGTGGTACCGTGGGCACACTTCCAAGGCAGCACCACTTTTCTCTACTACCAGTGGTGCTGTGGGCACGCTTCCGAGGCAGCACTATCCACTGGTTGGCAACACTACAGTATAGTCTTGCCCATACACAGAGTAACTCACATGTCCTCTCTGGGTTTACGCGCTGGAAACCCCTTAAACCCCTCTACGTTCTTTCTATGGCAAAGGAAGCACACAAACACTGCTATCCAAATGATTATAGCTGCATCCGTCTCATCAAAACTGGTATCATAATAGCCACGCATGTATACACTATACAGTTCAGGAGTTCTCAACAACGCAGTAATTCTTCCTCATACAATATCAGCAGGCACTCAGTACATGTGAAATCACATAACATGACATAACATTGGAACAACCCCTGACCTCTGGTGCCTTTTTCAGGTACCAATAAGGAACTGCAGGGTCCCTATCCACTTTTACTGGACAGCTTTATACACTGCCACTTCTCTCAGCCTAATACCAGATAGGCCCACCAGCCTGTTTCTCCACCAGAGGCATCCAGAGACAGGGACCGGACAAGCCAGTCAGCGAGCTCTGGACTTTTATCTTTGCTCATGGGAGACAGGGTCAGACCCTTCCTAGATTTAGCTTATCTCAGCCACTCACATATTCATGCATTCATACGCCTAGAGACAGTTTGCACATATAGGGGATTTTAAGAAAAACATTCACCAGAACACAGTACAGGCACCACGTTCACACACAACACTGCAGAACAGCGAGCAGAGCTCAGGAGACAGGCAATGACACAATGGGTTACTTACCACAGTCTTCCTGGGTCCTGGTCTCCGTATCGGGGTCTGCACCTAGAAGTGTTGTTGTGGTGCCCGCATCCTCCACCAAAAAATGTTGTGACAGACCAAGGGTCAGTCACGTGATGATCGATGCCTCGTGTTTAGGTGAATGACGTCGACAGACAAAAATGACAGAAGTCAGCGCACAGTTCAAAACTCTGCCAGGATCCCAAAAAGTGAGTGTCCTGGGCCCTTTATTTATACCCCATTCCAAGGGTGTAACCCCTTAAAGTATTACATGATTGGTTTACAAATGTTCCGACAATAACTTCTGATTGGTACACACATAGTACTTCTAATTGGTCAGAACTGAATCCATTTATTGATAGGTTAATACTCTATAAGCTTTCTCCTTTCCACTAATGGGTTAACTGCTAAGGCTATTTTTTTATTTTTTTAGCAAGAAATGCATATTTGGTTATTAGCACTACAAACCTTAACTTATCTCAACACACATTGCTAACTTAACTTCTATAGTTTAGCTTATGTCATTGTTTTTCAGCTACTAGCCGTCACCATTTTCTTGTGGCGCATATAGAAATTAAAATACAAAAGTCTATTTTAATATCCAGTTTCAGGAAAGCTGGATGATTTCTTTAACACAAATTTTAAGCGCAAAGGGAAGGTGTGCTTTGTAAAAATACAAAAATCATTAATAAAGTATGTTACAAAATGTGTTATTATGACATTAGGGACATTTTAACAAAAATGTATTCAAGAGTTTTGTTACTCTTTAACCATTTGAGTGTTGTCCACCTGATTTTATTAGGCCCTGATTCTGATATAGTGGTGAATTAACAGTGTAATTTAACCGTTTGATTTCATAGATAGGAATTCCATTAGGCCTTGATTCTCATTTGGGGTGAATAACCTGTGTAATATAACTGTTAGTGGAGTATCCACATTGACATTGAATAATTTATTTTACATATTCAGTTACTCTTACCATACAGTATGTCCAACAAAGAGGTGCCAAGGACCTCCAAAGGAACTGGCAGTGGCAAAAATGTTGCTGGAGTCAGCAGAAGTAGCAGCAAAAGAAGGAGTGGTATAGCAACAGCTGCAGCAACAGGCCAGAGCTGCCAGTGTCAGCCAGCGGTCGTGTTTTGACAACCAAACCCTCTACTCTGAAATGGTTGACTTGGTCTTTACCATGAACTCAGCTGACATCCGATACCCACAGCCAGGAGTCGTGGGTTCCTCTGACACAACACTTAAATGGCATGGCCCTGGAACAACCTCTGTGTCCCCACCTGTCCTGCAACTGCCTCTTTCTTTTGTTGCTCCTTCTACCAGGCAAGTGATGTATGCCGCCGGCTCTTCTCCACTTTTCAGCAAGGAAGATATTACTAAGGACAGTCAGCAGCTACTGCCCAGTGCAGATTTCAAGGAGAGGTCTGCTGTTTCCTTCTGTAGGCAAGCACGTAGTGATGATGAGAGTCGCGTGGGAGCAGGTGTTGAGAGTGGTCTGGGACATGGCCATGAGACTGGTGAGGGTGACATAAGTGACGAGCAGTAGTGGATGATGATGTAGCTAGTCGCACTTGGGAGCCGGGTGAAGAGTGGGCTTCCGAATTAGGGGGTAAGAGTGCAGGATGGCAGCATGCAGATGAGCCAGGAGGGTAGAAGCAGTGTAAGATCTGGAGCCAAACGTGCCTGGGGTAGACCGCCTTGCTACGCAGGAGCCTACCTGTCTGGAAACAACTAGCGGTGCATGGCTTCATAGAGGCAGCGGCAGGCAGTCATCAGGGAGTGCAGAAGCTGAACGTGGTCCTGTCCACTACTACAGTCCCTCCATTCTCCCTTTACATGTGGTTGACTCTGCCCATTTCAGAGAACTGATGGCTTGTGCTGAGCCAACGTGGAGAGTCCCAAGCCATCAATAGTTCTCTAAAAAAGCAGTACCAGCTCTGCATACGTACATACAGCAGAAGGTGGGCCAGTCCTTGAGCCTGTCTGTGTCTGGTACAGTTCATGGCAGTGCCGAAGTGTGGATCTATAACTATGGTCAAGGACAATATATGTCCTTTATGGCCCACTGGGTAAATGTGGTTCTGTCCCAGGCACACCAGCAACTTGGCCAGGTGATGGCAATGCTGCCTCCACATTCTCATGCTGTGATTGCGGCGCCAATGTCCTTTCACTTCTCCTCATCCTCCCCCTTGTCCTCAGCCTCCACTGTAGGCACAGTTCAGAGTGGTTCTCCAACATACCACCTATGCAGAGCACAGCGGTGTAACTCTGTTCTGCACCTGGCCAGCCTGGGTGAACAAAGTCACACCATGGAGGAACTGCTCGGCGTCATCAACCACAAAATCAAATCCAGGCCATATCCTCATCAACTGAAGATTGGAACCATGGTCACCGATAACGGGAAAAACATTGTGTCGGCACTGCATCAAGGAGGGCTGACCCATGCGCCCTACATGGCGCACATCTTTAATCTGGTTGTAAACTGGCCCCTGAAGTCTTACACCCAACTGCAAGATGTCTTATCAATGGGCAGGAAACTGTGCATGCACTTCAGCCACTCTTACCGTGCAAACACAGCCTCCTTGAGCTACAAAGGCAGAATGGTGTTTCCCAACATCACCTCATATGCATCGTTTTCACATGTTGGAACTCCACCCTCCACATGTTGGACCGACTATATGAGCAGAGGAAGACAGTGAATGATTTCTTGATGATGCCAGTGGTACTCCACTGTGTAACTTCAATGTTAGCCAGTGGCAGCTAATGCGTGACACCTGCAATTTGCTCAGACCCTTTGAGGAGGCCACTTTATTTGTCCGACACCAGGAGTATGGGATGAATGAAGTAATTCTGCTCCTTCATGTCCTGGAGCAGATGCTGATATATCTGGCTGGCCAGAGGACAGGAGATGTGGCGGCTACATTTCATGGCCACCTGAGCCCTGTGGGTGCTGAACTGGTGGAGTAGGAGGAGGAATTGTATACAAAAGTAGGTGGTTTATCTGCCCAAGTGGCAGGAGAGAAACAGGAGGAGCATGAGGATCTGGAGGACGATGAGGAAGACCAGGCAGATGACTGACAGACCATGGCAGTATGCAGTGGAGATAGAGGCATTGATTCCCCTGAGTCCCCGAATTGCCAGATGCATGCTGAATTGCTTGCATAGTGACAGCCATATTATTACCATTCGGCAGAGGGGTGACTACTGGCTCTACACCATGTTAGACCCTTGTTACCTGACCAAAATGGGGGCCTTTTTATATCTGTCAACCGGGATAAAAACTCAACTACCATTGAGACATCCTATGTAGTCGGTTGGTCACCGAGATACACTCTCCCTGCAGGTTGGGAAATACAGATGTAGCATGGTTAGCACTCAATTGCTTTATTCTCAAGATAATGAAATGAGTTAAGAAATTTGAGTTAACAGCGGAAGTGCTAACCCTGCTACATCTGTAGCTGATTTATAACATGATACCTGATGAATCCATTCAGATCGAATCATATTTTTTTTTATTTGGCGAAGCATCCAAATCAATTTTTTTAAAACTTCACTCATTTCTGGAAATCAAATGAGCAATAAAAATGTCAATGATACGCAAAAGCTAAAAAGGGGAAGCAAAATATTCAAAACAGCTCGATTTATTCAGTATCGAGTATGAGCAACACATGCAGAAATACCTGCTCTTACACACTTTGGTATTGTCACGTTCGGGTTTGGGAGGAAACACCACACCGAACATAGGAGGGAATAAGGGGTGAGGGAATAAGGCCTGGAAACTAGGGAAAGGAGATGGATACCTCATAGTAAAACCCAAATCAAAGTCCTGACTAACTACCAGTATGAATAGACCCCAGAGGTAGGTGAGTTCATACACAGGAATACCTATTGTCCTAATTTACCCTACAGGACCCTGGTACTAATGTCAGGACTGAGACAACCTGTTCCTCCAAAAGGAAGGACGAACAGGAGTCTCCCTCAGGCCTTAATACAAATGACAGGGAAATGCAACACACACAATAACCCAAAGCACAATACAAAAGGGAAAGAAAACACTTAACTTCAAGTGGCTATGGCAGCACCAGGAACTCAGCCGAGATCCACACACCAGCTATCCACAACTCAAACAGAATCTTTAAACCGCATAGCATAGTGGGAGAAACAACAATAAATAGAGAAGGTTAAATGACCCTAACAGACACACCTGGGGAAAACAACACAGACGTCATTTGATTCAAACAGAAAACATGTCAGATCAAACCAGTCTCACGGATCTCCTGCCCCCTGTCGTGGAAAAGTCTGTGACAGGTATGCTGTCAGTGAGGTTATTAATGGTTGTCTTAGAATGTTGTGTCACACTGAATAAACTTGGGCATGTAAATCTACAAGATCAAGAGCCTGGAGTTGTCCTGTTGAAACACACCATAATCCTGGAAGTAGGACCATTGTGATATTGCCTTTTGAAGACCTCTTCATGATATTGCTTGCATGGTCTCCAGACCAATTTCCGTTAGATTTAAAAATAGTGGGCACTACAAATATATCTAAATGTCCCAGATGCTTTGCGTGTGCAAATAAACCAATATGTTTAGGCAAACTATAGTACACACATAAAGATGAGCACTCCAGGCTAACAATAGGTAAAATAACATATTTTTATTGATACCAACAGAGACAATGACCAATAAGTTAAAAACATTTAAAGGCTATGTACACATTTGGGGGCAATTTATTTTTATTATTATATTTTAACCTAAAAATCATTCTTTAAATTGTTTTTTATTACAAATGTGAACCCTTTTTTCTGAACAGGGCTGAGATGCTCTAATAGAGGGATCTGAATTTTCTTTCTCTTCCGTCAGCCAGCTAATCTGACAGGCTCCTTATATCTACTCTCTGACGTTATAAACACTCATTATAGCTTAGTTCTTATCTTAAGAATGTGGCTTAAATAAGTGTTTATGACCTTTAGTAAATTATAGATAAGGTTTACAAAGTGAAAGTGAATGTACTAGTCACACAGCTAGACAAACAGTTAACCCTTTGTGACAGAACAGCTAAAGACCAATTAAAAAAATTATTTTTAGCCCAAAATGAGTAAAATTCAGTAATTTGCCTCTGAAGGTGTACATGGGGATAATTTATTAGGACTGGCATTTTAAATGCCAGTCTTAATAACCCCTATAGCTGGCGGTGGATCCGCCGAAGTAATGAAGAGGTGCCGGCCTCTACATAATTTTAGACAATATTCTATACCTAAAACAGATGTTTTCCTTGCAGGCCCACACCACACCTACTTTTTAGACCTGGCGTGAGTGGGGAAAAGTTGCAGATTATGGAACAAATTATTTTTGTGCCGCAATCTGTGTCAGAAATACATTTACTATAGGCGTATTTCTGGATAGTAAATGAGCCCCATAGCCATTAAAATACACAAAATTCATGCTGAGCATCAATTGGTTAATAACAACTCTGAAAACTATAGCACAAAGCCTAAACATTGAGACCAATCTCTGACTATCATTGCATCCAAGAAAACAGAGATATTCATTGTTGAAGAACACTGTTTCTCAGACTAGGCTTGGGATCTGACGTCCAGTAGAGAATGGATCATTACACCCCATTCTTCTAATCAGATGATCTCTGGTTTATTGAAGTCTCTATAATAATGTGCTTCTATTCTTTTCGTTGATTTCAGGTGGTTTTTAGTAAAATATTTTGTAGTTTCAACCTAATTTTGGTTAGGGCTTTTAATGTGGAGAAGGAGTTGTCTATTTTGTGTTTCTAAAAATTCTTTTAAGTTTTTCCTTATTGCTTGGTTTGTTTCACCATTGTTCAGTATAAATATGTTGTTTTTCCAGGAGTAGGATGTGGTGGGTGGTGCTGTAGTTAAAATTTTTAGCAATATTGGCGCGTGGTCTGACCAAGTTATGCTATTTATAGTGCTCGATATGATTTGATTGAATGTATCAGCTTTAGCCAAAAACATATCGATTCTAGCATATGAGTTGTGACATTGTGAGTAATGCGTGTAGTCTTTTTCAGTGGCGTTTAAGCATCTCCATATGTCATATAGTTTTTTGTCTTTTAACCAGTTATCTATAACATAGTAACATAGTAACATAGTATATTAGGCCGAAAAAAGACATTTGTCCATCCAGTTCGACCTGTTTCCTGCAAGTTGATCCTGTTTTTATTTTTTCCGCTACTAGTATCCAATATTGGGTCGTGTATTGCGTTGAAGTCTCCTCCCAATAGTAGAACACCTTTAGATGTCTTGTCAATTTTTTTGTGTAGTTTGTTCAAGAATGTTATTTGTCTGGTATTAGGGGCATAGACGTTCACTAGCATGTATGCGGTATTGTTTATTTTACAATTAAGGATGATGAATCGTCCTTCATTGCTTTTTGTTATTTTTTCTTCCTGAAAGGTTATTGTGTCCTTAATGAGGATAGCTACACCTGCTCTCTTATTTGCTGCATTGGCATAGAATGTTTTTGCCTAGCCTTTAATTTTTATTTGTGGGTTGTTATCCTCTTTGTAGTGTGTTTCTTGTATAAAGGCTATGTCTGGTTTGAGTTTCAATATGTCATGTTTCAGGTATGCTCTCTTATGAGGACTATTTAAGCCTCTTACATTATAGCTAAGTAGTGACAATGTCATTCCACCCTCCTGTGACCAAGGGGCACAAAAAGATGGAACAATCTCAGTGAGTGTGTTGAGTGAGGATGCAGAATATGCTAGGAAAGCCACTTACGTTTTTTGTCTTCTTTATCTTTGCGAACGAAGGTGGTTTTTTTAGGGTATGGAGTGAGATGAGGGCAAGACTTGGTTACACACTTTTTCCTGGGTGAACTAAAAGTGGGCTATTCACACCTGTGTATATATATGCGTTATATTTTACATAAAAGCACAACATGTGACAAGAGCCGATCAAACCCAACTTAAACAGTAAATAGCTTCACAATCTATCAGATTCTAAAGGTATTTGGGTCAGCAGATGTAAAGAAAAGTAGTAGGTAAGAGGTACAGAATTCGTAAGCACTAATGGGGCAATCCCACTGCAAAAAAAAGGATACATACGGTATACATATACTCCAGTGTATTCTGCACTAACTATATATTGTCAACATGTTCTAGTTCAGGATAGCTCAACTCTCCAGCTGTTAGTTAACTACAACTCCCACAATTCCCTTCTGTAGGATGATAGCTGTAGGCTGTCAGGGAATGATGGGAGTTGTAGTTTTGCAACAGCTGGAGGGCCGCAGGTTG
Source organism: Bufotes viridis (assembly GCA_033119425.1). Lineage (NCBI taxonomy): Eukaryota > Metazoa > Chordata > Amphibia > Anura > Bufonidae > Bufotes > Bufotes viridis. Next base: position 148,750,305 of record CM065590.1, on the reverse strand, counting down.
AGCATGCCTGTTCTAGTCTATTAAATAAAGACACTAAATGATATAGCATATTTTCAGCGTGGTCTTTCTCTTTTGATGGTCTTTCGGGGACGTTCTTTTGGTTCGGGTGAAATGTCCCATTTGTTTAGTAGTTCCAGACCTTATTCTGTGGACGTAATGACTCTTGTTGCTCCTCCATCAGGGATAAGTACCTTGACAGGGAAACCCCATCTGTAGGGTATATTATGCTTGCGTAGGGTGTTGGTTATTGTTTGGTATTTTTTCTCTGTTGGATCGTGAATTGTGAAAGATCTGTATATACTTGTATATTTTTGAATTCCTCTGGAAGTTGTTTGCATTTTCTGAATTCTTGATTGAATTCTTTGATTTTGTAGAAATGTATCCTGGCAATAGTGTCTCTTGGAATTGAGGGGTCTAATCCCTTGGTTTGGGTAATCTATGGGCTCTGTCTATTTTAAAGTCGTGTGGGGAACAGTCTGGCAATACTAGTCCTATTAATTTTTGTAGGTATTGTGTTAATTTTGAAGGTAAGACAGTTTCTGGGATACCTCTGAATTTTAAGTTGTTTCTTCTGTTTCTGTCTTCTAGATCGGCTAGTTTGAGTTGCAGGATTTCAATTTCATCTGAATTGCTGTTGATAGTGTCAGCGATCTCATTGTGTGATTTGCAGATTTGTTCTATTTTGCTTTCCATATGTGTAACTCTGGAGTCCATCTTTTCCAGCTTGGAGTTGGTTGACAAAAAGACATTGTTGATCTCTTTCTTAAAGGATTTGTGTAGTAATAGTATTGTCTCTTTTATGAAGGACTCTGATGCTGCTTTATCAGTAGCGGTGATAGAATTTAGGTCTATTCCCGGGCTGGAGTCATTAACTTTGACCTGTTCTGTTTGAAGTGTCTGAGTTTCCTCGTTTAAGGAGTCACTGAATGACTTTTTCCTAGCTCTCTGTTTTTGAGGGCTCGCCGTATCTGAGGAGTTATCTGAGATATTGTCATTTTCGATATTATCTTCTTGCTCCTCGTTTCCCACAATTTTGTTGTTAATGGTTTTGAGGCCTTTAGTTTTGGGACATTTTGTCTTTTTTTTTGTGAGCTTTGCATATTGTACATGTCAGGAAGATCTTCTTCCAGATAATCTTTGGAATGGTAGGATTTTTTGTTGAAGTTTGCCAAACCTCAGAGCTGTTTATTCCTCTGGTGCGATAAGGGTGGTTGTGTTTCTGTTGCTGTTGCATCCCACTGAGGAAATTAGGCATCTGTATTGTATCACTTAGAGTGCCCCCTTTTTTTTTTTTTTTTAGTATTAGTACCAATAGAAATGTTCAATGAGTATGATGTTAGGGGAGTAGTTTTATTCTTGCGTTCCTCTTTAAAACAAGGTTATCTTTAGCTTGTATAGTGTAGCAGTCTGGGATTTTCCTGTTGTTTAAGGGAGTGCACTCTATGGCGGTATATTTTATATGGGAGGCTTTAGCTTATTTTGCAGAATTTTCAGCCCCACTTTAGTAACAATAACCCACAGTCCTACCAGATTACTTTGTGTTGCTGTATTTTGCAGCTGGTTGCTGGGTCCTGATGGGTTAATGGCTGTGACTCCACGTCCAGTATCGGGGTCTTTAGGGCTATATGTCTGCTTTTTCCTTCTTATCGGGCTATAGATGTGGGTAAGCCTCCTCCTGTTGTTTGCTTGTATATTGAAGGTCTTTAGTGTTTTCCTACTGTAGCCTTTTGCCTCTCTCCAGCTCACAGTGGGTTTCCCAGGGTCGCGTCCGCCATGGCTTGGATGTCAGCTCCAGGAGTGGCTCTCTGTAGTGCTCACCGTGCCTTATTTGAGGAGTCTATGTCTTTTTGTTTGCAGCCTCTTCTGCCTGTGTGTCCTAGCTGTTACTGCACTTTAGCTTGGTCTTTGTGTTGCCGCTGTCTTTTGCTTGGGGCTCGCGCAAAATGTCTCCTCCGTCTCTTCCTGCGCTTGCTCCGCCCCTTCTATGATGCGTCTTTTCGCGCCATTTTTCTCACAGACGTTATTTTCTTCAGACGTTATATATATTTATTTTTGCTTGTTCTTTCTTGCCTGTAGTATAATCCAGGGATATATCAGATATTCTGGTCGCTTTCAGCAGCTGCTGGCTCTTTTCTGACAATCTTAAGTCGCTGTATTTAGTAGCCTTGGCAGATATACACCGGGAGCTGTGTCTAGCTGCTTCTTCTCTGCATGGGCTCCAAGCTCCGCCCCCACACAAGCCAATTCTGACGGGACCATACAGGCCTCACAGCTGCTACACAGACAGGATCTGTTGTGCATCTAATTTTTTCTTCCTTCTGACAGATCAGAAAAAGGTCAAATAAATGATGATGTCAGCCAAGCCAAAAGGCAAAAAAGTGGCCCAGTCATGAAGTGGGGAGGATGGGACAGCATGAAAAGTCCACAGAGTGACATTATGACATAGTGGTGAAATGGAAGCAGCATAAGGAGGCAACAGAGTGGCACAATGACAGTGTGGAGGTGGCAGCAGCAGCATCAGGAGGCCACAGAGTGGCAAGGTGACGTAGTGTGGAGGTGGCAGCAGCATCAGGAGACCACAGAGTGGCAAGGTGACATAGTGTGGAGGTGGCAGCAGCATCAGGAGGCCACAGAGTGGTGACATCGTGTGGAGATGGCAGCAGCATCAGGAGGCCACAGAGTGGTGACATAGTGTGGAGGTGGCAGCAGCATTAGGAGGCCACAGAGTGGTGACATAGTGTGGAGGTGGCAGCAGCATCAGGAGGTCACCGAGTGGCAAGGTGACGTAGTGTGGAGGTAGCAGCCTTATCAGGAGACCACAGAGTGGCAAGGTGACATAGTGTGGAGGTGGCAGCAGCATAAGGAGACCATAGAGTGGCAAGGTGACATAGTGTGGAGGTGGCAGCAGCATCAGGAGACCACAGAGTGACCCGGTGACAGAGTGGGGAGGTGGGTGGCAATAACAGTACCCGCTGATTATGGTGGGTGTAAGAAGGAGCACTTAGCATCAGATGTGTGGCATCAGGCGGGTGGCAGCATCAGAATAGTAACTGAGGCAGGAAGCCAGAAGAAACCTGTCTCTTTTGTCAAAATGTTGGTGTGGCACCATGGATAATCTAGTCTGATGCATTAGGCATTGGTGGGTGGAAATCCTGGCTGATCCGTGCCTGATTCATCTTGACAGAGGTCAGTCTCTCCACATTTTGTGTGGACAGGCGAGTTCTTCTTGGGGTAACTATGCCCCCGCCGCACTAAACACCCGCTCTGATGCCACAGGACAGCTTTTCCAGGGCAAACTCTGCCAGTTGCGGCAACAAACCCAGTTTGACTGCCCAGTAGTCCAGCGGATCTTTAATGTGGGGTGGCAGGGTGCTGTCCAAGTATGTCACCACCTGCTGGTTCAGGTTCTGCTCTATGTCTAGCTGCTGGTGAGTAGTTTCTTCACTATGTGGATGAAGGAAGCTGCTCATCAGGGACTCTAGACTCAGGCTGCTGCTGATGGAGCTAGTACTTTCCCGGGTGCCACCCCACCTCTCCCCAGCAGCCATGGCAGTGGAACGTGAGCACAGAGGGCCCCCAGTCAGACCTGCGAGAGGATAGACCATGGCGCAGATGGGCAGTGGCCAACTGACTACATAGGATGTCTCTATAGTAGTATAGGGCTATTGTTCTCGTCAAACATAAAGTTACAGGTATAAATGCCCTTTTTTTCTCCCATAACCCCACCCACTCAACCCACAAACCCTCCCAGTCCTTCCCAAAGTACCGCCCATCACACACTCCAAACCACGCCTAAATACCGCCCATTCAACACCCCTTATTATGTTAGATCTGATATCATGTAAATAATTCAATTAAGTTGTAATATCTTTAAAAATAAAATGATATCAAGCTTGTATTAACCTCTTACTAAGCCATTATAAATATTGACTATGGCTCAGGGGCGTAGGTTGGGGGGTCTGTTTCCGGGCGCCACACTGCAGGGGGCGCTGGCGGCTGGAGAAAAAATATATTAACTCCGCTCACAGGTTTTTCTTAAGCTGCACGGGCACAGTTTCTTTTATGCCCCTCTCATCACCGCATGCCCAGACTAATGCAAGTTTCCACTTTTCAGCCCGCAACTGCTATTAACCAGCCTCTCTCTCCACTTTGCATTGGTTGGCGACACCCGGCGCTGTAGATCACGGGTCTCACGGGAAGACGTCATCTTGCTGCTGGCAGTGAGACCGAACTTGGAACAGAGCAGGTAAGGTTTTTTTTTTTAGTTATGTACACGCTGCACACCATGCTGGGGGCACCTGGAAGAGGCCCTAAGAACTGAATTTAGAAAGGGGGCCCACACCAGCTATATAAGATTACAGAGTTATAGGGGGCAGGGGCAGCCTATCATCCAATTATGTACAGGGGTCAAAATGAAATATATACAGTCTGTCGGGGCCAAATTAAATATATATAGTCTGTGGGGGCCAAATTAAATATATATACTGTATATATATATATATATATATATATATATATATATATATAGTCTCGATGAGGGCCAAATGAAATATATATAGTCTCGATGGAGCCAAATGAAATATATATAGTCTGGGTGAAGGCCGAATGAAATATATAGTCTGGATGGGGCCAAATGAAATATATATAGTCTGGGTGTGGGGCCAAATGAAATATATATAGTCTGGATGGGGTCCAAATGAAATATATATAGTCTGGATGGGGGCCAAATGAAATATATATGCTCTGGGTGGGGGCCAAATTAAGCATATATACTCTGGGTGGGGGCCAAATGAAATATATATAGTCTGGATGGGGGCCAAATGAAATATATATACTCTGGGTGGGGGCCAAATGAAATATATATAGTCTGTATGGGGGCCAAATGAAATGTATAAAGTCTGAGTGGAGGCCAAATGAAACATATATAGTCTGGATGGGGGCAAATGAAATATATACAGTCTGGGTAGAGGCCAAATTAAATACCATTATATAATCTGGGTGGAGGCCAAATGAAATATATATACTCTGGGTGAAATATATACAGTCTGGGCGGAGACCAAATGAAATATATACATAGTCTGGATGGAGGCCAAATGAAATATATATACTCTGGGTGGGGGCCAAATGAAATATATCCATAGTCTGGGTGGGGGCCAAATTAAATATATAGTCTGGGTGGTGGCCTAATGAAATATACACAGTTTGGGAGCATTATTACTTCTGGGGCACAGTGGGAACATGTTGGGAGCACTGTACGAGCACTATTACTACCATGTGTGCTCTAGCAGAGAATTATTATTATTGGTGGGACTTTGGGGTGCATGTTACTGAGGGGGTTCTCTGGCTCAACATCGCCTTACCACAATTAATTTTGGGGGATATTATGTTTACACTATTATTGTCAGGGACACTATTTTATGGGTGCAGTTATTGAAGGGCACTGTGTGCCAATAAAATATTGAGGGGGCATTATCTGCGTGGTACTAGTATTATCAGGGGGTTTATCTGGTTCTTCAGTGTAACATTGGGGAGCACAGCAGCATAGTATTGGGGGTAGTAGGTTGGTTTATCCAGAAGATGGGAGGATGATGGAAAAGTAGTAAACTATAATTTTTTTTGTCAAACTACAGAGACGAGAAATGCTGAAAAATGTTGGTCTGGTCTGAAGGTCTGAGAGGAGAAGATGAGGAAAGAGAACATCTACGTCAAAGGAGACGTCCCTGGATGTAAGAGGTATGAGGGGCTGTATTACCCTGTATGTTCTGTAGTGATGGGAGGGTGGATATAGAATTTGGCCTACCCTGCCGCAGCTCAGACCCAAACTTCAGGTCACACTGTGTGTGTTCTGAATTTGGGGGCCTCCCACCCATCCACTACATTATCTGTACTCAGAGAGTTATCTGTGGGGTTACATAGGACTGCGGGAGATATCTACTATATTATGTGTAAAAAAAAATACTTGGTTCGCCCCAGGTGCTGGCAACCCACGCTACACCTCAATGGCTAATTGATCTGTCTATCTTCCTAAAGCTAAAGTAGCTTTAATGATGGTACCACAGGTCCTGGAAGGGAATTGGTGCAGTCCCTTTGTTAGATCCTGCAGGACCTGTGATGTTGGAAATTTGCTTTAATTATATACGATCATATTTAAAAAAAATCGAAGGCGTATATGATTTAAGTAAAATATTTGATTACCGCATCTAACAGATATGTATCATTTATAAATATTGATAATAGCTAATTGCGGCACCCAACTTTCCCGGGTGCCAATAACACGTTGAAGCCATATTCGTCCTTAGCGTCTTCATACAGATTTGTCTTTCGGCCTGTCACAGCCACAGCAGCTGCTACAGAAACAACAGAAGCTGCGTCAGCCGTGGCACCCAACTTTCCCGGGTGTCGACTATCTAGCTTCTATTTCGCCAGCTGTCGATCAAATTGTACAAACACATACCAAATTTAGAAGTCCACAATGTTTATACATGCGTTACGAGGTGTCAAAAGCCCACAGTGATAGCAAGCCTAATGCACGAGCAGCTGTGTGTCATGGATGGAGAACAGTTAGCAGGAACTGATAAATAACGACAGACTGGCTTTATCCAAAACTAAGGAGCATATAGGTGAGCCCTTTAAAACCCTAAGAGCTCTCCTGACTGCTACACATGCAAAGGCCTCAATGGTAGACGATTGCATGCCCACGTACCTAAGACTGTGTGACACCTGAAAACCCTATAGTAGTGAGGGGACATGGCCACCGACTCCCTGCACTGAATACGGAGGAAGTCACCTAGAATCAAGCCAGCAAACAAAACACAAAGTAAACGGAATGCACTTATCTTAGAGCAAAACAACTGCAGCCTCCAGCAGCACACACTTCATCCAGGAAGTAATATAAACCGCAAGGAGGAGCAGTATGAGAGGGAATATAAAGCAAGCCAATTAATCAAGATAAGAGGCAGCTGAGGGAGAGAAAAGAACTGAGCAAAGTGAAACCAAAACAAAGAACGTCATACAGAAGACAGGGAGGAACCTCTGACCGACCGCCTCCCAGAACAGCTGATTGGCGGGGCTGCCAGGAGTCTGACCCTCACCATCTCATAACTTTCTGAGTACAGATGTCATAGATGTTACCTGCAGTCCTATGTAACACCCCACATAACAGTGAATTATTGTGTTATGTGGGGTGTTACATAGGACTGCAGAGAATATGTACAACATTATCTGCACACAGAAAGTTATTACTGTTATCTGGGCTGTTACATAGGACTGCAGGTGACAAATTAAAATTTTAGTTGCCAAATTTAAAATACATATGATTATAATAAAGATTTGGAGGAGAAGATGAGATGCAGGTCACAGTAGTGAGCCAGCTCTACAAATAGGGGAATACAGCACCACATACCTCTTACATCTAGGGACATCTCCTGTCATGTAGATCTTCTCTTTCCTCTTCTCCTCCGTTTGACCCAGACCGCCATGACTAATTCCTCCAGCCGCATCTCGTCCCTACAGAGTTTGTTACATGGACATGTTAGATTTCTCATAATTGGGGTCATTTATCAAACTGGTGTAAATTAGAACTGGCTTAGTTGCCCATAGCAACCAATCAGATTCCACCTTTCCTTTTCCAGAGGAGCTGTCCAAAATGAAAGGTGGAATTTGTTGCTATGGACAACTAAACCAGTTCTACTACAACAGTTTGATAAATGACCCCAAAGATCCCTATAGTGTCTACAGCATTAATAATGTCCCCTAGAGTGCCCCCAGTGATAATAATACCCTACAGTATATTGTGCTCGAGGTAATAATGCCTTTATAGTGTCCCCAAAATAATGTCCCCAATAGCAACATCCCCACACTACCCCCATATAGTATTTTCCCTTCACACTGCCCCCATATAGTAATTTTGCCTACACTGCTCCATATAGTAATTTCCCCCACACTGCCCCCATATAGTAATTTCCCCTACACTGCCTCATACAATAATTTCCTCTACACTGCCCCTACATAGTAATTTCCCCCACACTGCACCATATAGTAATTTTCCCCACACTGCCCCCATATAGTAATTTCTCTCACATTGCCCCCATATAGTAATTTACCTCACACTGTCCAATATAGTAACTTCCCCACACTGCCCCATATGGTAAATCCCCAACACTGCCCCATATGGAAAATCCCCCACACTGCACCATATAGTAATTTCCTCTACACTGCCCCTACATAGTAATTTCCCCACACTGCACCATATAGTAATTTCCCCCACACTGCCCCCATATAGTAATTTCTCTCACATTGCCCCCAAATAGTAATTTACCTCACACTGTCCAATATAGTAACTTCCCCTACACTGCCCCATATGTTAAATCCCCCCACACTGCACCATATAGTAATTTCCCCTACACTGCCCCCATACAGTAATCTCCCCCACACTTACCCATATAGTAATTTCCCCCACACTGCCCCCATATAGTAATTTCCCCCACACTGCCCCCATACAGTAATCTCCCCCACACTGCCCCATATAGTAATTTCCCTCACACTGTCCCCATAATGCCATCCATTAATTAATTTGCACTCACAACTGCCGTCCATTAATTTTGCCCCATACTGCCATCCATTAATTAAATTGCCCCCATGGAAACATGCCCCCACTGTCCCTTAATATCTCCTCACGCAAAAAAAAAAAAAGCTTATACTTACCTGTATGCTGAATGGTGTAACAGGCGCGCATACATCAGAGGGTGCGCGCGCCACTATACAGGTGCACGATGATGTCATCACGTGCGCTGGGCTTCTACCACCACATAGGCCTCAAGCCTACTAGGCCTGAAGCCTATGGCGGTGATATGCGGCGGGGCAGGGAACTATATGCTCCCGTGTCCCGCCACAGTATGTGGGCGTATGCTGGGCCCGGGGCGACCGACCCAAACGCCCCAATTATAATCCGCCACTGATCATGGCCATGACTGAAAAAAGGGTGAAAAGAAATACAAAATAGTCACTAAATATATTGACCCATTTCAACTTATCAAGTTGGCATCCGTCTGCATGGCTATGTATCGGTTTAAATTTCTTCCCGAAACACCATAGCGATGGTACCTACAGATATTTACCACAAGACCCAGAAGCGATTTTCCCCACCTGCTATTCAGTGGCTCATGTACATTAAATATACAGAAGAAATTTCTATATAACACGCCTTAAAGGGTGGTGAAAAGAAGGTGGGAAAATACTTTTTGGATGGTTATGCACTGGTTAATGGTACACGCATAGCCTTAGAATCTCAGGGGTGTTTTTATCACAAAAAATCATCCAGCAATTTACAACCCCCCTCTCTTAAAATATCACTTTTAATTATTATCACTAAAATTATTGCTGATACTGTGGTCGCTTAACCAAACCCCACCCCACTTTAATGGTCAAATATTGATACTATCATTTGTCATCATCTGTGTGTAACAGCCAACACCAGCTATATAGTTATTATTAGGTAATGGGTATGCCGAGGAAGATTTAGGTAATCGGGGTTAATCCTACTACTAGCCCTGCAATTAACCCTCCGTCTCTTCCTTTGCCCAGGGATGGCCCCTAGTGGTGGGACCTCCCTGTCCTCGTGCCTAAGGCTGAATCACCCTTGGTCTTACCCTAGTCTTCTAACAATATTATCTGGTGTTAGCCGTTAAAACACAGAGACGACGACAAGTGGTGTGTACGTCCCAATCATGCAAGTCCATACACTCCAATGAAGATCCCTGGTTAAGATATCACCGAGTCTTCTCTGGGTAAAACCTGGACTCCGAGTCTGAAAGGTGAGTTTAATAAGACTTAACACACCAGTTGTCCGTCAGTGTAATTTTACACATCATATTTCATTATGCCTTATATATTTTTAAACCTCGACGCGTTTCCCTTTAGATTACTGAAGTTCATCAGGAGGCCATAATGGGCATCAATGTCCTAATTGATGTGATAGAAATTGATATAGTACAATAGTACAGAATTGATATCAAAAACCTGATACGGCTCATATGTCAAGAGGAGTGATCTTTCATAAAGTGCAGATATCGCAGAATATCATTACAGCAGGCATGTGATTTGTGCCAATTCACATAGCGTTATATCATGCTCATGCGTGTCGATGTGACCTCACCTCACATGTCACTGCTCAGATCAATGTTCCTCCTCTGACGCCATGATTCCTGGCGTCAGAGGAGGAACATTGATCTGAGCAGTGACATGTGAGGTGAGGTCACATCGACACGCATGAGCATGATATAACGCTATGTGAATTGGCACAAATCACATGCCTGCTGTAATGATATTCTGCGATATCTGCACTTTATGAAAGATCACTCCTCTTGACATATGAGCCGTATCAGGTTTTTGATATCAATTCTGTACTATTGTACTATATCAATTTCTATCACATCAATTAGGGACATTGATGCCCATTATGGCCTCCTGATGAACTTCAGTAATCTGAAGGGAAACGCGTCGAGGTTTAAAAATATATAAGGCATAATGAAATATGATGTGTAAAATTACACTGACGGACAACTGGTGTGTTAAGTCTTATTAAACTCACCTTTCAGACTCGGAGTCCAGGTTTTACCCAGAGAAGACTCGGTGATATCTTAACCAGGGATCTTCATTGGAGTGTATGGACTTGCATGATTGGGACGTACACACCACTTGTCGTCGTCTCTGTGTTTTAACGGCTAACACCAGATAATATTGTTAGAAGACTAGGGTAAGACCAAGGGTGATTCAGCCTTAGGCACGAGGACAGGGAGGTCCCACCACTAGGGGCCGTCCCTGGGCAAAGGAAGAGACGGAGGGTTAATTGCAGGGCTAGTAGTAGGATTAACCCCGATTACCTAAATCTTCCTCGGCATACCCATTACCTAATAATAACTATATAGCTGGTGTTGGCTGTTACACACAGATGATGACAAATGATAGTATCAATATTTGACCATTAAAGTGGGGTGGGGTTTGCTGTTTAACCACAGTATCAGCAATAATTTTAGTGATAATAATTAAAAGTGATATTTTAAGAGAGGGGGTTGTAAATTGCTGGATGATTTTTTGTTAATAATACTCCCTACTGGGATGCAATCATATTAGCTGGAACTATTTTATATGTGTTTTTATCACAGCTGTCCCGTGTGCTATAATGATCTTGACCGCAATGATCTTACTAAATCATCCTATGGTCAGCTGTACCACTCTTAGCCAAAAAAAGCCAATTACAGAGACAAGGATTTACAGTCCGCGTTATTTGGGAACACGAGTGGCGCAAAATCATTGCGCAGTGATGAAGGAATCAAAGACTTTCTGTTTAAAATTAAATTACCAATGCCTTTGGACCCTTGTGACTCGCTTTACGGTGGTCGAACTAATGCCATTAAACTTTATCACAAGGTTCAACCCGGTGAAACAGTGCATTATTACAATTTCACGAGTCTGTACCCTTTTGTTAATAAAACTAAGACATATCCCGTAGGCCACCCAGAAATCATTTATGATCATTTTAGGCACATCAAAAAGTACTATGGTATTGCCAAAGTTAAAGTGTACCCACCCAGAGATTTTATTTTTCTGTGTCCTGCCCGTAAAACTAAATAAAAAACGAATGTTTCCGCTATGATATACATGCACCTTGAATTCCCAGAAAGACATTTGCAACCACACCGATGATGAACGTTCCTGACAGGTACATGGAGCACACAGAACTAATTTTAGCGGTTGAAAAAGGTTACAGGATCGGGGAGGTCTACGAGATCTGGCATCTCCTAAATACAACAGACGAGTTGCTTGCTGTGTACATCAAGTTACACCTCAAGGATAAACAGGAGGCTTCCGGCTATCCCAGCTGGTGTAAAACTGATTCTGAATGGCGCACATAGATTTGTTTTTAAAAAAAGAAGGTGTTTCCTTGTGACCTGACAAAATAGCTGTAAACCCTGCAAAAAGACAAATTTGAAAACTTTTCCTAAACTCTTTGTGGGGAAAGTTTGGGCAGCGTTCTAACTTGCCGCGTACCAGTATAGTCACGGATCCTGACAAGCCTTTTAAATTAGCATTTGTATCGTACTACGATCTCTCGGAAGTTAATTTAATCGATGACAAGATGGCCATAGTTAATGGGAGTTATGTAAAAGAGTGCTACATGCTCAACAAAACGCAAACATTTTTATAGCCTGTTTTACAACCGCCTATGCCAGGCTCGAATTATATACACTCCTAGACAGACTGCAAGAATGTTGTCTTTATCACGACACAAACTACGTCATATTCGTAAGTGGAGATGGTGACTGGAACCAGCCATTGGGGGATTTTCTCGGTCAACTAACTAGTGAAATACCCGTTGACACATACATTACTGAATTTGTATCTGCGGTTCCAAAGACGTACGGGTACAAACTCAACAACGGGAAAACCGTATTAAAGGTTAAGGGTATAACTCTCAATGTTGCTAACACTCGACTTGTTCATTTTGAAAGTTTAGAGGACCTTGTGTTGGATTACTCACGCAATCCTGATCCCGCAGAAAAATAGGTATAGAGCAGAATGGCATTTTCAGAAATAGGAAGTGTTGGGACATAGAGGCAAAAGTTCGTCTACACAAAGAGACAGCTGACGACAAACTTTACAACGTTACCTTTCGGCTATTAAACATGGCCATACAGTTTCAACACCCGTTTTCTTGTATTTTAGCAGGACCCTCAAATTCCGGAAAGAGTTTTTTTGTAAAACGTTGTTGGTACAAGCGGATACGCTAATGTCATTTGGTTTTATGCGTGTTGGCAGAAATTGTATGACGAGCTAACCCTTTTGTTTACAAATATCAGGTTTATCGATGGAATACGCAAAAATTTTACAGACGATGACCTATTTCCGCCGGATAAGGTAAATTTGGCAGTTTTGATGATCTTATGGAGGCGGCTTGCGAAAATCTTGAAATACAAAACGCTTTCACCAAATACGTACATCACATAAATTTGAGCATCATATATCTCGATCAAAATGTTTTTTGTCAGGGTAAGAAAAGCAGGACCATAAATTTTAAGACTAAATATATGGTATTTTCTAAGAACCCACGTGATAAATTACAGGTTATTACGTTGGCTCGGCAAATGTACCCTGGTAAAACACGTTTCTTTTTAAAAGCTTTTGAAGATGCTACACACTCGCCTTAGGGCTATTTACTTGTAGATTTAAGATCTGACACGCCTGAGGAACTACGGTTAAGAACCGGTTTGTTCCCACCAGATCTTCCGGCAGCATATGTGTGCAAAAAGAAGCTCTAAAATGTGATATTTCGCATTTGGACGGTCATTCTTGGTAGCGTCGCTGATCCTGTAAAGATGTCCAACAGGATCCGCCGTAATTGGAATCTTTTAAAAGCATTGGTTAAAATAACACCGATTGTCCGAAAATCAATATTACTTAGCGCCAGTAGTGATTTGATATCCGCTATTGGCTAGATCGCTCTCAATATCCTTAAAGGAAACATATCTCTTAGAAAGTGACAAAATATACTGAAAAGATGGCGCAAGGGTATAAAGAAATTAAAAGATAAAAGTCACCCCGTTAAAGAAAAGAAGCGCATTGTGAACCAGAGCGGCGGTTTTATAGGTTCGCTGCTCGGTTTTACAATACCTTTAATCACTAGCTTGATAGCTAATAGAGGCGGCGGGTCATAAAGGAGTATGAAAATGTAGAAACACCAGACATCCGCCAAACCGCTACGCAGCGTTTAGATGACAAAATTAGAGAAATACTACACAGAAAAGACCATTCAGATGATGAAAACGTTTAGAGATACACTACTGTGTTACAGAGATACTTGATGCTGAACAAACAGGCCAGTAAAGAAATGTCAACCTTAATGTTGATTACGCAGCCTCAATGTAATCAACAACCATTGACAAATGACTCTTCTAGCGGAGACGATGTTAAAGAGATACTTGACAATATGAATATAAGGTATAGGAAAAATGCAGAACTTTTGTTGAACAAACTGTGACGATCAGATAACAAGCCGTACTGGAAAGCTAGGGATGAATTAATTTACAAAGATCAAGTTATACCAGGATCCAACATCATCAACTTGATTCGCACCGTGACGCAGAGTCACGGTTTGCTTAAGGCTAAAACGCCTCGCAGGTGGGACTTCTTCATGGAAACCATAGCTGAACTGAACGTACCATCAACTGTGATCAGTAATACAAGAACAAGAGAACTTTTATGATAATTTTTAAAAGAGGGTCGGCCGGTGAACCTTTTGAAGAGGTTCGTACCCCTTTTAGTCAGCAGCCGTTCATAATAACAACACCGGTGTTAATGCGCGGCTCTTTATTACCTAATAAGCGAACGCCACCTTTGTTACAGGCTTGGTTAACATTGTAACTTTTACTTTAAATGTATTTGTATGTAGTGCCTGATAATGTTTTCATTTGTTTTACATAACTTTGTTACAGATTGATTGGTTATCGTTGTAAATTTTACTTTGACTGTATATAAAAATGTAATTTTATGTAATATCTCAATGTTTTATTTGTTTTACATAAAATGACTTTTAAAATAAAAATGTAGTCCATTTTTCTTATTATAATAAATACACTATCTTGATTAGTTAAAATTGCATAAACCGCGAGGGCGCACCGGTGATAGCAGGTACTTAAAAACATTGCTAAAACTCTGAAATATTGAGAACACAGTACTACATGCCAAAAGCTATTGGTTCTTACGGCGGTGTTAAATCCTTATTCAGAGAAGTAGGAAAATTTGGAATAAGAAAAGACGCTGTAAAAAATTGGTTGACCAACGAGAATACTTACACATTGCACAAAAAGGTTAAAAAATAATTTAAAAGAAACAAAGTCGTGGTGTCTGATATAGACGACCAATGGCAAGCTGATCTTGTGTCGATGATAGATTTTTCTAAAGAAAATAATGGTGTAAAATACTTGCTAACGGTCGTTGATACTCTTTTGAAATATGCTTGGGTACCTGGACTTTTCAATAAATCAGGGGCAACTGTGACAGCCACTTTTGAAAAGATATTTACGTTAAGCGGGCGGTCCCTAAGGAAACTTCAGACGGATCGGGGTCGAGAGTTTATAAACAAACTTATGAGAAAACTTTGTGAAGCCTTTAAAATACATCATTTTTTAACTTTGAATATGGTCAAAGCGTCGTTGGTGAAGTGTTTCAATAGAACGCTGAAAAAAAGATTGTTTTCTTAGAGAACAAAATACACAAAGATACTTTGACAAGTTACAAGACCTAGTGTATAGTTATAATCGCAAGTACCACAGAACCATATGGTGTCGACCTGTTGATGTAACAAAAGAGAACTCTTTAACCATTTGAAAAAATATCTACAGCGATTACGCCACTATTAAAAAAAGTTCAACCATTATTAAAAAAGGGGACCACTTCAGAATTGTACACTTAAAGGGGACATTCATGGATGGCTATGAACAAACCAATACGGACGAGATATTTACCATTTACGCTGTAAACACTAGGGCCTCAGACCCCTTTATAAGTTGAAAGACCTGGCCGATGAGCTCATTGAAGGATCGTTCTATGCGTAAGAAGTCCACACAGTACACCTTGATAAGCGATGCGTTTACTGGATAGAAAAAATCGTGAAAAAGAAGAAGGTTAGGGGAAAAACGTTGTATTTGGTAAAGTGGGTCGGTTACCCCGAAAAGTTTAACTCTTGGGTTCCAGAAAAGCAGTTGATGAGCATGTAAACTATGGAAGACGGCTTGTTTTTCATTACACTACCCTGCAATGCCTCTGCCAAACTTCACCCTGAAAATACCTTCGCCGATTACACCACTAAATTAGCAAAAGCCATCCATCTTCGCCGTCCTTATGAAGTGGCGTTAGTAGAGATTCAGTACCCTCATACATGGAAAACCTTTGGGACCGGCGATGGTGTATTCCTACCCTGTCAGAGAGTTTTTGTTAAATTGGGTAATTATCCTAATATGAACAAGCTGATCAAAGCCATTAATAACAAACTTGATTCTATAAAAATACCGCCTGATCAATTGCGTCTAAGATACGATGATATTGACAGAACCGTTTTAGTAACGAAATCGAGTTTATACAAGTTTATGCCTGGTGGAAAGTTAGGCAATATATTGGGGCTTCAGGGGTACTCGCGCGATCGCTCGAACAAGAATGTAGATGCAGAGCACATTGTTTTGTGCTACAACAAATCTGGATTGCCTGTTTTATAACATTTCGTGGATGTTTTAGCTGATGATGATGATTTAGTTTTAGCAAAAGAGAACGATTCTTTAATTATAAAGAGAAAAATTCACCCCGATATTAAAGTCGGATTTTATACAATGTTTGTTTATACCAATATCATTCAGCATAAACTTGTTGGCTATAGTTACGTACAGCTTTTAAGAACTGTGGAGCTAAGCGGCAAAAGTGGCGAAATAGTCACGCAAAAGTATAACAGGCCGGACTATATACCTCTCTGCAAACACTTTGATACCATTACAATATCGATACTCATGGATCAAGCTAAACCTGTTAAATTCAAATACGGGAAAACTATTGTGCGATTACACTTTAGACCTCGCGTGGTGACAACGCATTAAAATGTTGTCCAAGAGAGTGTACGGTGACCCGGATGCGTATACACATTATTACATAGCGCAAGCCGGTCATGGTTTGGGCGGCTTTCACGACGCAGAATTCATGCATGGTTCTGGGTTCGCTGGGTTATTTCGGGGTCTGTTCTGTCGAGTCGTTCCCCTATTTAAGAAAATTGTGGAACTTGTAAAACCGCACGTAAAAACAGCTGGCAGGAATATCGCTAAAGATGCTACGGAATCGATTGCCATTATGGATCGAATAAATAGACCTACGCAAGGGCAGGAGGTCTCTGGCGTAGTTCAAATTCGGAGAAAAACGTGGAAAAGAAAACACGGCGGCGGCGTTGTCCTTCCCCATTTTATGAATAAAGTAGCGCCAACTAAGAGACGTCACCGCCAGAAAACAAGAAGTAATTCACAGAGCGACATTTTCTAATCAAGCGCTATGGCCTTTGTACATGACTCATCCGCCGAGTACGCAAAATCAGAGTTGGATATCTTTCAAATACCGCCTACGCAAACAAGTGTTGAAAAATTGCTTTATTTAGAGGGACAACTGATAGCGGCCATTGCCGACAACGTGCCTTTGAAGTTCTTCATCTTGGGCAGCGGTGAATATTATTACGACCTAAATAACACGCTGCTACACGTTGTTTGCAGAATAGTTAGCCCGGATAACACACCCATACCTGACGGATCCCGCGTTGCCCTTATTAACTACCCTATTGTCAGTCTTTTTAATCAATTGGACATAATGCTTGGCAATACATTGTTTTCAAGAAGTGACAACCTTTATACATATAGAGCGTATATAGAGTCCCTAATAAATTACAATTCACAAACTTTAGCGGGCCAATTTACAGCTGGCTTATTCTATAAAGATAATCCGGGTCATCATGATGACCGGGCTCTCGACGGTTGTAATGTCAGTTTTGCCAAGAGAGCTTAGTATACGACTCGCTTTAGAAGTCTGGAATTAATGGGACCCATTTACGCCGATATATTTAATTAGCCTAAGTTAATACTGAATGGATTAGATCTAAAAATAAAGTTGACCAGAAACAAAGACTCCTTCTGTCTTGTGTCTGCCGAGGCAACCCATTTTAAAGTTCAAATACAGCACGCGTCATTGTTTGTCAAAAGAGTTCAAGTATCGCCCGCTGTGAGAATCAGGCACAGTTGCAGCACTAGCTATGGAGCAGAATGGCATTTTCAGAAATGGGAAAGCGTTGGGACATAGAGGCAAAAGTGCGTCTACACAAAGAGACAGCTGACGACAAACTTCACAGCATTACCTTTGGGCTATTAAACATGGCCATACAGTTTCAACACCCATTTTCTTGTATTTTAGCAGGACCCTCAAATTCCAGAAAGAGGTTTTTCTTGTAAAACGCTGTTGATACAAGCGGATACGCTAATGTCATTTGGTTTTATGCGTGTTTGGCAGAAATTGTATGACGAGCTAACCCTTTGGTTTACAAATATCAGGTTTAATAATAGAATAGCGCAAAATTTTACAGACGATGACCTATTCCCGCTGGATAAGGTAAATTTGGCAGTTTTTGATGATCTCATGGAGGCGGCTTGCGAAAATCTTGAAATTCAAAACGCTTTCACCAAATACGTACATCACATAAATTTGAGCATCATGTATCTCGATCAAAACGTTTTTTTGTCAGGGTAAGAAAAGCAGGACCATCAATTTTAAGACTAAATATATGGTATTTTCTAAGAACCCACGTGATAAATTACAGGTTATTAAGTTGGCTCGGCAAATGTACCCTGGTAAAACACGTTTCTTTTTAAAAGCTTTTGAAGATGCTACACACACGCCTTAGGGCTATTTACTTGTAGATTTAAGATCTGACACGCCTGAGGAACTACGGCTAAGAACCGGTTTGTTCCCACCAGATCTTCCGGCAGCATATGTGTGCAAAAAGAAGCTCTAAAATGTGATATTTCGCATTTGGACGGTCATTCTTGGTAGCGTCGCTGATCCTGTAAAGATGTCGAACATGATCTGCCGTAATTGGAATCTTTTAAAAGCATTGGTCAAAATAACACCGACTGTCCGAAAATCAATATTACTTAGCGCCAGTAGTGATTTGATATCTGCTATTGGCTAGATCGCTCTCAATATCCTTAAAGGAAACATACCTCTTAGAGAGCGACAAAAAAATATACTGAAAAGATGGCGCAAGGGTATAAAGAAATTAAGCGATAAAAGTCACTCCATTAAAGAAAAGAAGCGCATTGTGAACCAGAGCGGCGGTTTTATAGGTTCGCTGCTCGGTTTTGCAATACCTTTAATCACTAGCTTGATAGCTAATAGAGACGGCGGGTCATAAAGGAGTATGAAAATGTAGAAACACCAGACATCCGCCAAACCGCTACGCAGCGGTTAGATGACAAAATTAGAGAAATACTACACAGAAAAGACCTTTCAGATGATGAAAACATTAAGAGATACACTACTGTGTTACAGAGATACTTGATGCTGAACAAACAGGCCAGTAAAGAAATGTCGTCCTTAACGTTGATTACGCAGCCTCAATGTAATCAACAACCATTGACAAATGACTCTTCTAGCGGAGACGATGTTAAAGAGATACTTGACAATGTGAATATAAGGTATAGGAAAAACGCAGAACTTTTGTTGAACAAACTGTGACGATCAGGTAACAAGCCGTACTGGAAAGCTAGGGGTGAATTAATTTACAAAGATCAAAATATACCAGGATCCAACATCATCAACTTGATTCGCACAGTGACGCAGAGTCACGGTTTGCTTAAGGCTAAAACGCCTCGCAGGTGGGACTTCTTCATGGAAACCATAGCTGAACTGAACGTACCATCAACTGTGATCAGTAATACAAGAACAAGAGAACTTTTATGATAATTTTTAAAAGAGGGTCGGCCGGTGAACCTTTTGAAGAGGTTCGTACCCCTTTTAGTCAGCAGCCGTTCATAACAACAACACCAGTGTTAATGCGCGGATCTTTATTACCTAATAAGCGAACACCACCTTTGTTACAGGCTTGGTTAACATTGTAACTTTTACTTTAAATGTATTTGTATGTAGTGCCTGATAATGTTTTCATTTGTTTTACATAACTTTGTTACAGATTGATTGGTTATCGTTGTAAATTTTACTTTGACTGTATATAAAAATGTAATTTTATGTAATATCTCAATGTTTTATTTGTTTTACATAAAATAACTTTTTAAATAAAAATGTAGTCCATTTTTCTTATTATAATAAATACACTATCTTGATTAGTTAAAATTGCATAAACCGCGAGGGCGCTCCGGTGATAGCAGGTACTTAAAAACATTGCTAAAACTCTGAAATATTGAGAACACAGTACTACATGCCAAAAGCTATTGGTTCTTACGGCGGTGTTAAATCCTTATTCAGAGAAGTAGGAAAATTTTGAATAAGAAAAGACGCTGTGGAAAATTGGTTGAACAACAAGAATACTTACACATTGCACAGGTTAAAAATAATTTAAAAGAAAAAAAGTCGTGGTGTCTGATATAGACGACCAATGGCAAGCTGATCTTGTGTCAATGATAGATTTTTCTAAAGAAAATAATGGTGTGAAATACTTGCTAACGGTCATTGATATTCTTTTGAAATATACTTGGGTGTCTGGACTTTTCAATAAATCCGGGCCGACTTTTGAAAAGATATTTACGTTAAGTGGGCGGTCCCCCAGGAAACTTCAGACGGATCAGGGTCGAGAGTTTATAAACAAACCTATGAGAAAACTTTGTGAAACCTTTAACCCCTTAAGGACCCTATTTCACCTTAAGGACTTGGCCATTTTTTGCAAATCTGACCAGTGTCACTTTATGTGGTGATAACTTTAAAACGCTTTTTCTTATCTAGGCCATTCTGAGATTGTTTTTTCCTCACATATTGTACGTCATGACAGTGGTAAAATGAAGTTGAAAAATTTCATTTTTATTTATAAAAAAAATACCAGATTTACCAAAAATTTTGAAAAATTTGCAATTTTCAAAGTTTAAATTTCTCTACTTCTATAATACATAGTAATACCGCCCAAAAAAGTTATTGATTTACATTTCCCATATGTCTACTTCATGTATTGATCATATTGGGAATGCCATTTCATTTTTTGGGGACGTTACAAGGCTTTGAAATTTAGAAGCAAATCTTGAAATTTTTCAGAAATTTAAAAAAAAACACTTTTTACGGACCAGTTCAAGTCTGAAGTCACTTTGAGTGGCTTACATAATTGAAACCACCCAAAAATGACCCTATTCTAGAAACTACACCCCTCAAGGTATTCAAAACTGATTTTACAAATGTCATTAACCCTTTAGGTTTTCCACAAGAGTTAATGGCAAATGGAGATAACATTTCAGAATTTCGTTTTTTTTTAAATTTAAATTTTAATCCATTTTGTCCAGTAACAAAGCAAGGGTTAACAGCCAAGCAAAACTCAATATTTATTGCCCCGATTCTGTAGTCTGCAGAAACACCCCATATGTGGTCATAAACTGCTGTATGGCCAAATGGCAGGTTGCAGAAGGAAAGGAACGCCATATGGTTTTTGGAAGGTGGATTTTGCTGGACTGGATTTTTGACACCATGTCCCATTTGAAGCCCCCCGATGCACCCCTAGAGTAGAAACTCCATAAAAGTGACTCCATCTAAGAAACTTCACCCCTGGAGGTATTTAAAACTGATTTTACAAACTTTGCTAACCCGTTAGGTGTTCCACAAGAGTTATTGGCAAATGGAGATATTTCAGAATTTCTATTTTTTGTTACCTTGCCTCAAAAAAAGTGTAATATAGAGCAACCAAAAATCATATTTACCCTAAAAAAATACAAACAAAACTGCCACCTTATTCCATAGTTTCCAAAATATTGAAATATAGGACATAGTGTCAAAAAACCAGTCCAGCAAAATCTGCCTTCGAAAAACCATATGGCGTTCCCTTCCTTCTACGCCCTGCTGTTTGGCCATACAGCAGTTTACGACCACATATGGGGTGTTTCTGCAAACTAGAGAATCAGGGCAATAAATATTGAGTTTAGTTTGGCTGTTAACCCTTGCTTTGTTACTGGAAAAATTGATTAAAATGGAAAATTTGCAAAAAAATAGCTGTTTTGGGACCGTTTTTATTTTTTTGTTATTTACATCGTTGAACTGACAGGTTAGATTGTGCGCTATTTCTATAGAGCATGTTGCTACGGACACGACAATACCAAATATGACTACTTTTCGGGGGTTTTGTTTCAGTTTTACATAATAAAGCATTTTTGAAAAAAATGATTTTTTAGTGTCTCTACATTCTGAAAGCCATAGTTTATTTTTTATTTTTTGGGCGACTCATTTTTTGCGGGATGAGATGTCGGTTTGATTGGCACTATCTTGGGGTGCATATGACATTTTGGTCGCTGGCTATTACACTTTTTGTGATGTAAGGTGACAAAAATGGCTTTTGACACCGTATTTATATTTTTTCTTTTTGTGTTCACCTGAGGGGTTTGGTCATGTGTTATTTTTATAGAGCAGGTTGTGACGGACGCGGCGATACGTAATATGTATACTTTTTATTTATTTATTTAAGTTTTACACAATATCATCATTTTTTTAAACAAAAAAAATCATGTTTTAGTGTCTCCATAGTCTGAGAGCCATATTTTTTATATATTTTTTGGGCGATTGTCCTATGTGGGGTATCATTTTTTTGCGGGATGAGATGACGGTTTGATTGACACTATTTTTGGGTGCATATAACTTTTTGATCGCTTGCTATTACAGTTTTTTGAGATGTGAGGTGACAAAAATGTTTTTTTTACATTGTTTTTATTTTTATTTTTTAATGGTATTTACCTGAGGGGTTAGATCATGTGATATTTTTATAGGACGCGGCGATACCTAATATGCATACTTTCTTTAATTTATTTTACTTTAACACAATAATAGCATTTTTGAAACAAGAAAATGTTTTAGTGTCTCCATAGTCTGAGAGCCATATTTTTTTATTTTTTTGGGCGATTCTCCTATGTAAGGACTCATTTTTTGCGGGATGAGATGGCGGTTTTACTGGTACTATTTTGGGAGGCATACGCCTTTTTGATCACTTGGTATTAAACTTTTTGTGATGCAAGGTGACAAAAAATTGCTTTTTTACATAATTTTTTGTTGTTTTGTTACGGTATTTGTGTGAGGGGATAGGTCATGTGATATATGTGAGCAGATTTTTATGGACGCGGCGATACCTAATATGTGTAGTGTACTCTATTTTTTTAAATTTTTATTTAGTGATATGTATTTTTATTTATTTTTTTACTTTTTTTCACTTTATTTTTTTGACCCAGACCCAGACTTGTAGATCCAGTGGATCTGGTGTCTATATAATACAGTAAGTACACTGTAAAGTAAAAAATACAGTAAGTACACTATATAAAGTCTAAATAGGCTTTTTTGCCTTTAGCAAAAGCCTATTCAGAGTTTCAGTGCCATGGACAGAGCAAGACGCTTCTGAAAGCGTCTTGCTCCCATGGCAACCATCACCTGCTGCCAGAACAGAGCAGCGGGTGATGGGGGGGGAGGGAAGCTATCCCATCCTGTCTGGGGGCTGCAAAGGCACAGCAGCCCCCAGATGGGAGAGGGAGGGAGCTTCCTCCCTCTTAACCACTTCTATGCGGCAGTCCGTACCGCCCGCGGTATGGAAGGGGTTAAACTGCTGACATCTGTACAGCACAGATTTCAGCAGTTTATAGCAGGGGATCAGCAATGTGCTGACCCCCTACTATACCCACTAAACACCAGGGAAATCATTTGTAAGGAGGCCTCCCGCGCCGCCTGCCCGCAGCACCGCCTGCAGCACCGCCTGCAATTTCCCCCCCCCCTGCACCGCCTGGGGGTACACTAATATGGCGGGGTTACAATTTATAAGTTTGGGGCATTTTTAAGTCTCTGATCCCTGCGGTCACAGAGCGCGGGGATCAGAGACTACAGAAAGCGCAGCAAACTGCATGTCTGAATTGACCTACGGTTTGCTGCGATCGCCGACATGAGGGGGTCACAGGACCCCCCTGGGCATTGTGCCAAGATGCCTGATAAATGATTTTAGCAGGCACCTTGTTCCGATCACCGCCATGTGCGCAGCAGTGATCGAATATTTGCAGGGTGTACATGTACGCCCTGCGTCCTTAAGTACCAGGACACAAGGGCGTACATGTACACCCTGAATCCTAAAGAGGTTAAAATACATCATTTTTTTAACTTCCAATACGGTCAAAGCATCGTTGGTGGAGCGTTTTAATAGAACGCTGAAAAATGATTGTGGCGTTTTCTTAGAGAATAAAACACACAAAGATACATTGACAAGTTACAAGACCTGGTGTATAGTTATAATCGCACGTACCACAGAACCATATGGTGTCGACCTGTTGATGTAACAAAAGAGAACTCTTTAACCATTTGAAAAAATATCTACGGCGATTACGCCACTATTGAAAAAGTTAAACCATTATTAAAAATAGGAGACCAGGTCAGAATTGTACACTGTAAGGGGACATTCGTGAAGAGCTATTAACAAACCTATACGGACGAGATATTTACCATTTACGCTGTAAACACTAGGGGCCTCAGACCCATTTATATTTTGAAAGACCTGGCCGATGAGCTCATTGAAGGATCGTTCTACACGGAAGAAGTCCAAACAGCACACCTTGATAAGCGACGCGTTTACCGGATAGAAAAAAAATCTTGAAAAAAGAAGGTTAGGGGAAAAATGCAGTATTTTGTAAAGAGGGTTGGTTACCCCGAAAAGTTTAACTCTTGGGTTCCAGAAAAGCAGTTGGTGAGCATGTAAACTATGGAAGACGGCTTGTTTTTCATTACACTACCCTGCAATGCCTCTGCCAAACTTTACCCTGAAAATACCATCGACGATAATACCACTAAATTAGCAAAAGCCATCCATCTTCGCGGTCCTTATGAAGTGGCGTTAGTAGAGATTCAGTACCCTCATACGTGGAAAACCTTTGGGACCGGCGATGGTGTATTCTACGTCGCCCGGCGCGATGACCCTGTCAGAGAGTTTTTTGTTAAATTGAGTTATTATCTGAATATGAACGAGCTGATCAAAGCCATTAATAACAAACTTGATTCTATAAAAATACCACCTCATCAATTGCGTCTAAGATACGACGAGATTGACAGAACCGTTTATGTAACGAAATCGAGCTTATACATGTTTATACCTGGTAAAAAGTTAGGCAATATATTGGGGCTTCAGGGGTACTCGCGCGATCGCTCGAACAAGAATGTAGATGCGCAGCACATTGTTTTGTGCTACAACGAATCTGGATTGCCTGTTTTAGAACATTTTGTGGATGTTTTAGCTGATGATGATGATGTAGTTTTAGCAAAAGAGAACGATTCTTTAATTATAAAGAGAAAAATTCATCCCGATATTAAAGCCGGATTTTATGCAATGTTTGTTTATACCGATATCATTCAGCATAAACTTGTTGGCTATAGATACGTACAGCTTTTAAGAACTGTGGAGCTAAGCGGCAAAAATGGCAAAATAGTCACGCAAAAGTATAACAGGCCGGACTATATACCTCTCTGCAAACACTTTGATACCATTACAATATCGATACTCATGGATCAAGCTAAACCTGTTAAATTCAAATACGGGAAAACTATTGTGCGATTACACTTTAGACCTCGTGCAGTAACGACGCATTAAAATGTTGTCCCAGAGAGTGTACGGTGACCTGGATTGCATATACACATTATTACATAGCGCAATCTGGTCATGGTTTGGACAGCTTTCACGGCACAGAATTCATGCACGGTTCTGGGCTCGCTGGGTTTTTTGGGGGTCTGTTTCGTCGAATCGTTCCCCTATTTAAGAAATTTGTTGTGGAACTTGTAAAACCACACGTAAAAACAGCTGCCAGGAATATCGCTAAAGATGCTACGGCATCGAACGCCTTTATGGATCGAATAAAGAGACCTACGCAAGGGCAGGAGGCTTCTGGCGTAGTTCAAATTCAGAGAAAAACGCAGAAAATAAATCATCGTCGCGCTTATTAACTACCCTATTGGCAATCTTTTTAATTAATTGGACATAATGCTCGGTGACACGTTGATTTCAAGAAGTGACAACCTTTATACATATAGAGCGTATATCATGATGACCGGGCTCTCGACGGTCGTAATGTCAGTTTCGCCAAGAGAGTTTAGTATACGACTCGCTCTAGAAGTCTGGAATTAATAGGACCCATTTACGCCGATATATTTAATCAGGCTAAGTTAATACTGAATGGATTAGATCTAAAAATAAAGTTGACCAGAAACAAAGACTCCTTCTGTCTTGTGTCTGCCGAGGCAACCCATTTTAAAGTCCAAATACAGCACGCGTCGTTGTTTGTCAAAAGAGTTCAAGTATTGCCCACTGTGAGAATCAGGCACAGTTGCTCTCTGTTATCCGCTAACGCAGGGGCAGATATACCGCCTGTGCAGCTGGTTTGGCGGTATATCTGCAGGGTCCCAGTGCGGGAGGGGGCCCCTTCTTACCGACGGCAGGGGGACATGATCGCTTCCTAAGGACGGCGATACAGATGGATGCTGCGACGGGGTAGGGGAGAGACGTCTCCCTTCTCAGGTCCTCTTATAGGCTGCAGGCCTAGTGCCTATGGCCTTTTAGAGGCCGGCCCAGGCGGCGTGATGATGTCATCGCGCCACCTGAGCCGTACAGCGCGAGACACAGGCCGGAAGAGGCCTGCAGCGCATCGCTCAAAGTGCCAAGGAGGCAAGTACAAGTGTTTATTTTTTTATTTTCGTTTTGCTAGGGGTCTTATCTGGCACTCATGGGGGCATCTACTGGGGGCCCTATTTTATGTACTGGCACACATGGGGGGCACTATGGAGGGGGAGGGGTAAGTACTATTGGGGGTTTTGGGGCCCTATTTTATATACTGGCACATATGGGGGGCACTATGGAGGGGGGGAGCAATATGGGGGCCCTATCTTATATACCCGCACTATGGGGGCCCTATGTTATATACTGGCACACATAGGGGGGCACTATGGAGGGAGAAGAGCACTATGGTGACCCTATGTTATTTACTGGCACACATGGGGGGCACTATGCAGAAGAGGGGAGAGCAGCACTAGGTATACAGCAGAGCGGCATTTTCAGAAATAGGAAGTGTTGGGACATAGAGGCAAAAGTGCGTCTACACAGAGAGACAGCTGACAACAAACTTTACAACGTTATCTTTCGGCTATTAAACATGGCCATACAGTTTCAACACCCGTTTTCTTGAATTTTAGCAGGACCCTCAAATTGTAAAACGTTGTTGATACAAGCGGATACACTAATGTCATTTGGTTTTATGCGTGTTGGCAGAAATTGTATGATGAGCTAACCTTTTTGTTTACAAATATCAGGTATATCGATGAAATAGCGCAAAATTTTACAGACGATGACCTATTCCCGCCAGATAAGGTAAATTTGGCAGTTATTGATGATCTTATGGAGGCGGCTTGCGAAAATCTTGAAATGCAAAACGCTTTCACCAAATACGTACATCCCATAAATTTGAGCATCATGTATCTCGATCAAAACGTTTTTTTGTCAGGGTAAGAAAAGCAGGACCAAAAATTTTAAGACTAAATATATGGTAGCAGAAGAAAGAAAGGTTCCAGCACTCCAGTAAATTCAGTTAAAAAGCCTTGGCATCCTTTATTTTCAGTGAACGTAATCAACATACAAGGATAAGTTTTCCAGCATAATTACACCCGTGCAGCGGTCTACGCGTTTCGAGCGTTACCGCTCTTACTCATGACTGAAAGGTCATGAGTAAGAGCGGTAACGCTTCAAACGCGTAGTTAGGGTCAGTGAGGGAAAGGTCTATTTAGGTAGGGCTAGGAAGGGATAGTGTAAGTTTAGGGAAAGAAAAAAAAAACTTTTTTTTTTCAGTGCCTGTGGTGGTTGGGGTCCACAGACCCTAAACCAACCCAGGGGTGCTGACCCCCCCACCCGCCGCCCTCCTCTGCCACCTACCTCCACCACCTACCTCCACCACCCTCCGCTGCCACCCCCACCCGCCGCCCTCCTCCGCCATCTACCTCCACCACCAGCCGCCTTCCTCCGCCACCTACCTCCACCACCAGCCGCCCTCCTCCGCCACCTACCTCCACCACCGCCGTCCTCCTCCGCCACCTACCTCCACCACCCGCCGCCACCTACCTCCACCACCAGCCGCCCTCCTCCGCCACCTACCTCCACCACCAGCCGCCCTCCTCCGCCACCTACCTCCACCACCGCCGTCCTCCTCCGCCACCTACCTCCACCACCCGCCGCCCTCCTCCGCCACCTACCTCCACCACCCGCCGCCCGGCTCCGCCACCTACCTCCACCACCCTCCGCTGCCACCTCCACCCGCCGCCCTCCTCCACCACCCTCTTCCCTCCTCCGCCACCTACCTCCACCACCCGCCGCCCTCCTCCGCCACCTACCTCCACCACCGCCATCCTCCTCCGCCACTCTTTTTGTAATTCTTAGTACGCGAACACCCGCCCCAACACACACGCACATTGAATAAAGTTTGACACACACGCACATACACGCACACACACCCATGGCCCACCAGATGTTCTCAGTGGAGGAGGCATACGCCCAGATGCTCTCCGACACCGAGAGCACCAGTGAGGATGACGATGACCCCACCTTCCTCCTGTCATCTGCATCCTCCTCATCATCATCTGATGACGATGAGCCCCCAAGGCGGCGGAGACGCCGCCAGGTGGAGCCAGGGGCCCCACATGCTAGGGACCCTGTGGCCCACACCAGTATGAGCAGCCCTGGGGCTCGTACTGGTTTCCCGGCCCACCAAATAAGCGCACCGGAGCCCCCTACCGGTGAACTTAGCTGGTGTCCCCCAGTGGACTATGAAC
This sequence comes from Bufotes viridis, assembly GCA_033119425.1. Lineage (NCBI taxonomy): Eukaryota > Metazoa > Chordata > Amphibia > Anura > Bufonidae > Bufotes > Bufotes viridis. The sequence continues at coordinate 148,721,703 of CM065590.1, read as the reverse complement.
CTGTGATTCCGGATTTCGTTGGCAATCCTGGAATCCAGATTCCCACAGTGGGGTTCACTGAAATAGACTATTTCAGGTTTTTTTTTCAGTGACCCGCTGGTGAATCTGATGGTGGAGCAGACGAATTTGTACGCCCAACAGTTCGTCGCTCAGCACCCAGGTTCCTTTTTGGCTAGGCCCGGTGGCTGGACGCCAGTCAGTGCAGCCGAGATGAGGACGTTTTGGGGCCTCGTGCTGCACATGGGCCTAGTGCAAAACCAAGCGTCAGGCAATACTGGAGTGGGGACATCCTCTACCAGACCCCACTGTACAGTATGGCCATGACGCGCTCAAGGTTTGAGGCCATCCGGAAATGCCTGCATTATGCAGATAATGCAGCATGTCCCCCTCAAGGTGATCCCGCCTATGACCGGCTGTACAAGATACGGCCGATCATCGATCACTTTGGGGCCGCATTCGCGCAGGCCTACGCACCTGGAAGGGAGGTCGCGGTTGATGAGTCTCTCGTTGCTTTCAAGGGGAGACTCAGTTTCCGCCAATACATTCCCACTAAGCGGGCGAGGTATGGCGTCAAAATGTACAAAATTTGTGAGAGTGCCTCAGGGTACACTTACAAATTTCGTGTGTACGAGGGACGAGATTCCCGTATTGAACCCCCAGAATGTCCCCCCACTCTGGGTGTTAGCGGGAAACTCGTGTGGGACCTTATGTACCCACTACTGGATAAGGGTTACCACCTGTACGTGGATAACTTTTATACCAGTATACCCTTGTACCAGGCCCTCTACGCCAGAACCACGTTCGCTTGTGGGACCGTGCGGAAAAATCAGCGCGGCCTCTCTGCCCACCCCCTCCAGGTACCTATCCCCAGGGGTGAGACCCGTGCCCTTACTTGTGGAAACCTGCTGTTGGTCAGGTATAAGGACAAGAGAGATGTCCTTATGCTGACCACAATCCATGGTAATGGCACCACCCCAGTCTCTGTGCGAGGATCCTCGGCAACGGTCCTCAAACCCGATTGTATCGTCGACTACAATCGGTATATGGGTGGAGTTGATCTGTCTGATCAAGTTCTCCAACCATATAATGCCATGCTGAAAACCCGGGCATGGTACAAAAAGGTTGCGGTCAACATGGTGCAGGTTGCCATGTACAACGCTTTTGTACTATGCCGAGCGCTGGCAGCACAGGGACTTTCCTCCAGTTCTATGAGGCAGTCCTCAAGGACCTGATCTTTTCTGACCGGGAAAGAGCAGGTCGGAGTACCTCGGGAATTGGAGGCGCCCGGGTCGTCCCTGGCCAACATTTTCCAGGTGTGGTCCCCATACTGGAAAAAGGGACGAACCCAAAAAGATGCAGAGTGTGTCACAAGAGGGGGATTCGGAAGGACACCACCACTCAATGTGACACTTGCCCCGATCATCCGGGCCTCTGCGTCATCAATTGCTTCAGGGAGTATCACACTTCCATGGAGTACTAAATTTTTATAAGTCTCGACAGTCCCCTAGAAAACATAAAAAGTATGGCTCTAAGACTTTGGAGGCACATAAACATTTTTTTCCCAAAAATATTAGTTTTAGTGCAGGCATCCTCAAAATGCGGCCTTCCAGATGTTGTAAAACTACAACTCCCAGCATGCCCAGCTACAGGTATCAGCAGGGCATAGTGGGAATTGTAGTTTTACAACATCTGGAGGGCCGCTTTTTGAGGATGCCTGTTTTAGTGTCACCTAAGTCTGATAGCCATACATATTGGGCATCGCCGCATCCGTAAAAATCTGCTCTATAAAAATAAAATTTGACCTAACCTCTTTGAAAAACTTCTTAAAAAAAATAAAATAAAAACTATGTCCAAAAAGACATTTGTATTATTACCTAACACTACAAAAATTGTAATAGCGAGCGATCAAAAAGTTGTATGCACCCCCAAATAGTGCCAATAAAACCACCATCTCATCCTGCAAAAAATGAGCCCCTACATTATATATTCCCCCCCCCCCCAAAAAAAAAATGCAGCTACCAGGCTATTTAGATAGTAAAATTATCTTTTTTTTTTTCCTAAAATGATAATCTAGTGTCAAATCTGAATAAATCAAAAAATGTAGACAAATTATGTATCGGCGCGTCCGTAATAATCTGCCCTATAAAAATAACATTAGAACCAACCCCTCGGATGAACGGCGTTAAAAATAAAAATAAAAACAGTGTTAAAAAATCCATTTATGTCTCCTAACACTACAAAAAGTGTAATAGCGAGCGATCAAAAAGTTGTATGCACCCCAAATAGTGCCAATAAAACCGCCATCTCATCCTGCAAAAATGAGCCCCTACATTATATATTCCCCCCAAAAAAAAAATGCAGCTACCAGGCTATTTAGATAGTAAAATTATCTTTTTTTTCCTAAAATGATAATCTAGTGTCAAATCTGAATAAATCAAAAATGTAGACATATTAGGTATCGGCACGTCCGTAATAATCTGCCCTATAAAAATAACATTAGAACCAACCCCTCGGATGAACAGCGTTAAAAATAAAAAATAAAAACAGTGTTAAAAAAAAGCCATTTATGTCTCCTAACACTACAAAAAGTGTAATAGCGAGCGATCAAAAATCGTATGCACCCCCAAATAGTGCCAATAAAACCGCCAACTCATCCTGCAAAAATGAGCCCCTACATTATATAGTAACCACCCCCAAAAAAATGCAGCAGCCAGGCTATGGAGATAGTAAAATTATCTATTTTTTGTTCCTAAAATGATAATCTAGTGTCAAATCTGAATAATTCAAAGAAAGTAGACATATTAGGTATTGGCGCGTCTGTAATAATCTCCCTATAAAAATAACATTAGACCCAACCCCTTACAGGAGCGGTGTTAAAAAAAAAAAAAAAACTGTGCAAAAAACCAATTTTGGGCAAAATTTCCGTTTTAATCCATATTTTCCAGTAATAAAGCAAGGGTTAACATTGAAAAAATATATATTATTTATTGCCCCAATTCTGTACTTTGCAGAAACACCCCATATGTGGTCATAAATGGCTATATAGCCACAAGGCAGGGCACAGAACGAAGGGAACGCCATATGGTTTCTGGAAGGCAGATTTTGATGGACTGGTTTATTTACACCATGGCCCATTAGAAGTCCCCTGATGTAGCCTAGACTAGAAACTCCAAAAAAGTGACCCCATCTAAAAACTACACCCCTCAAGGTATTCAAAAATTACTTTACAAACTTTGTTAACCCTTTAGGCGTTCCACAAAAATTAATGGCAAATGTATTAACAATTTTAGAATTTCAATTTTTTGTTATATTGCCTCAAAAAAGTATAATATAGAGCAACCAAAAACAAATTTACCCTAAAATAGTCCCAAAACAACAACCACCATATCCTGTAGTTTCCTAGATGGGGTCACTTTTATGGAGTTTCTACTCTAGGGGTGCAGCAGGGGGCTTGAAAGGGTACATGGTGTAAATAAACCAGTCCACAAAATCTGCCTTCCAAAAACCATATGGCGTTCCCCTCCTTCAATGTCCTCCCGTTTGGCCAAACAGTAGTTTAGGACCACACATGGGGTGTTTCTGTAAACTAGAGAATCAGGGCAACCCATATTGAGTTTTGTTTGGCAGGTAACCCTCACTTTATGACTGGAAAAATGGATTATAATGGAAATTTATCCAAAAATTCCAAATTTCAAAATTGTTTCTCCATCTTCCACAAACTGTTGTGGAACACCTAAAGGGTTAACAACGTTTGTAAACCCAGCTTTGAATACCTTGAGGGGTGTACTTTCTTAGATGGAGTCACTTTTTTGGAATTTGTATGCTAGGGTGCATCAGGGGGCTTGCAATAGGACATGGTGTAAAAAAACAGTCCCATAAAATCTGCCATTCAAAACCCATATGGCGTTCCCCTCCTTCAATGTCCTCCCGTTTGGCCAAACAGTAGTTTAGGACCACACATGGGGTGTTTCTGTAAACTAGAGAATCAGGGCAACCCATATTGAGTTTTGTTTGGCAGGTAACCCTCACTTTATGACTGGAAAAAATGGATTATAATGGAAATTTTTCCAAAAATTCCAAATTTCAAAATTGTTTCTCCATCTTCCACGAACTGTTGTGGAACACCTAAAGGGTTAACAACGTTTGTAAACCCAGCTTTGAATACCTTGAGGGTGTAGTTTCTAAAATGGGGTCATTTTTGGGTGGTTTCTATTATGTGAGCCTCACAAAGTGACTCCAGACCTGGACTGGTCCATAAAAAGTGGAATTCGGAAATTTCGGAAAAATTTCAAAATTTGCTTCTAAACTTCTAAGCTATGTAACATCTCAAAAAATAAAATGACATTCCCCAAATGCTCCAAAAATAAAGGAGACATATGGGAAATGTAAAATCATCCCTTTTTTTTTGGGGGGGGGGGTATTACTGTGTATTCTAGAAGTAGAGAAACTGAAACTTTAAAATTTGCTAAATTTTCCAAATTTTTGTAAAAATTGTATTTTTTTATGCAAAAAAATTGACTTTTTTGACCCAATTTTAGTAGTGTTGTGAAATACAATATGTGACGAAAAAACAATCTCAGAACGGCCTGGGTAAGTAAAAGCGTTTTAAAGTTATCCACACTTAAAGTGACAGTGGTCAGATTTTGAAAAAATGGCCTGGTCCTTAAGGTGAAATAGGGCCGTGTCCTTAAGGGGTTAAAGACAAGAAGCGCATTGTTAACCAGAGCGGCGGTTTTATAGGTTCGCTGCTCGGTTTTGCAATACCTTTAATCACTAGCTTGAGAGCTAATAGATGTGGCGGGTCATAAAGGAGTATGAAAATGTTCCTGGTTTAAAAATAATAGCTATAGGTGTAGTCAACCGCCATCCCTGCGTTAGGCGGTCGGCAGGTGGTTAAAGAAAATTTCTAACATCACAGGTCCTGCAGAATCTAACAAAGGGACTGAACCAATTCCTTTCCAGGACCTATGGTGACATCATCTAAGCTACTTTAGCTTTAGTAAGATAGACAGATCAATTTGCCATTGTCAATATGGCAAATTGACAATGGAAAATTCTCCTCTGTAGCCCTATACTACTCTCTATAGTAGTTCAGTTTGTCCTCCCTCTCAGGGGGTGTAAAAAAGGCCCCCATTTTGGAGCGGTAGCGAGGGTCCAACAAGATGGAGAACCAGATGTTATCCCTCTGCCGAATGTTGACAATTCGGCTGTCACTACACAAGCAAGTGAGCATGCCGTGTGCCATTTGTGCAAGTGACTCGGAGGAACTCCCTGCCTCAATCTCCACTGCATACTGCCAAGGTGTGTCTGGGTCCTCTGCCTCCTCTTCTTCATCGCTCTGTAGCTCCTCTGGCTGCACCTCCTCTCCTGTTACCTGTGTAGAAAAACCACCCATTTTGCTACACATTGCTTGTGCTACAATGACTGATGAGGAGTAGGAGGGCGAGGAGCAGGAGCATCAGGACCAGCAGATGATGTGAAGGACAGATAGCTCCCTTCGGCTGAGGTGGTGGAGCCTTGAATGTCTGAAATCGGCTGTGGGCCGCTGGGTGATACAGCGGTTTCTGCTGCAGGCTGGACCACCACATCTAAGCCACGGTTCTCCCAGGCCACTTTATGGTGACCCTGCATATGTTAATGCAGGGCTGTGGTGCCCGCAATGGCACCCTGGCCACGCTGTACCTTTTGCCCACAGATTCTATATATGGCCATGTTCACCTACTTGGCGGTCTGGCAGTTTATTGTTAAGCCACCTGAGGAGGTGAACATGGCCATATGTTCAACACTACGCACTGACTGACTGCTACCGCCGCTTCCTCCGTGAACCCGCTGCTGCTATACTGCTGACTCCCGGCCGTGCTAGTTACTTGCTGGCTCTGCCGCTGCCTCATGGGCAAGTTGCCACCCTCTTCTCCCGATGATGATGATGCCCCAAGTGCGATCAGCTAAATCATCATTATCGAGTACTTTCCGCACATCACTGATGTCCTCCTCAACCGTCTCAGGGTCAGGAGCCTGACTGCTCGCAACACCAGCTCCCACGCCACTCTCCTCATCACTACTTGCCTGCCTAGTGGAGGAAGCAGCGGATGTCTCCTCCACATCTTGGCTTGCCAGTAGCTGCTGACTGTCTTATAGTACAGTTGTGTTCAAAATTATTCAACCCCCACTGAAATTGAGTGTTTTGGCCAGTTTGACATTGATTTTGATCATTTCAGTCATCTTGTTTACAATTAAATCAAAGAGGCACTTGTAAGTCAGACAAATATAACATAACATTTATAATGAAATAACCACAAATGTATTTTCTGTGCTCACATCATTATCAGTTTTATTCAACCCCCAAGTGACATTCAATCTTAGTACTTAGTACAACATCCTTTTCCAGTTATAACAGCTTTTAAACGTGAAGCATAGCTTGACACAAGTGTCTTGCAGCGATCTACGGGTATCTTCGCACATTCTTCATGGGCAAAAGCCTCCAGTTCGGTCACATTCTTAGGCTTGCGCGCTGCAACTGCTTTCTTTAAGTCCCACCAGAGGTTCTCAATCGGATTTAAGTCTGGTGACTGCGATGGCCACTTCAAAATGTTCCAGCCTTTAATCTGCAACCATGCTCTAGTGGACTTGGAGGTATGCTTGGGATCATTTTCCTGTTGAAAGATCCAACGTCTCCCAAGCCTCAGGTTTGTGACGGACTGCATCACATTTTCATCCAATATCTCCTGGTACTGAAGAGAATTCATGGTACCTTGCACACGCTGAAGCTTCCCTGTACCTGTAGAAGCAAAACAGCCCCAAAGCATGATTGACCCCCGTCATGCTTCACAGTAGCCAAGGTGTTCTTTTCTTCATAGGCCTTGTTCTTCCTCCTCCAAACATAGCGTTGATCCATGGGCCCAAACAGTTCTAATTTTGTTTCATCAGTCCACAGAACACTATCCCAAAACTTTTGTGGTTTGTCCACATGACTTTTGGCATACTGCAGTCGACTCTTCTTATTCTTTGGAGACAGCAAGGGGGTGCGCCTGGGAGTTCTGGCATGGAGGCCTTCATTACGCAGTGTGCGCCTTATTGTCTGAGCTGAAACTTCAGTACCCGCCTTTGACAAATCTTTTTTCAGTTCCTCAGCAGTCACACGGGGACTTTTCTCCACTTTGCCCTTCAGGTAGCGCACAGCAGTCTGTCATGCCTTTTCATAAGTATATAAACATTTATACATTTATTGTTGTTATAACATGTATTCATAGCCTATAAGCAGCCATGTTGTACTTATATTCACCCTCTTGTATGAACCTTCATTGTAAAAGAGAAAAATGGGTTCAAGGAAAGGTTCTTCCTGGCAGGTGTGGGCCTATCTAAGGGAGTGATTTTACCTCATCACTAGGCTATGAGCGGAGATAAGGTTCTTCCTGGCACACGTGTCATCTTTTTATAATGAGATGTATTAATTAAAGACAAACATATAATGTCTGTCTGTTCATATAGTGGATCGTATTTCGTCTTGACACAAGTTAATCGATATATCACATATGTCTTGTTTTATGTTTCACATATTGGTTTTATTTTGTTACATGTTATAATCGTATACTAACATATATATATCCTGTGTGTGTATCACCAGAAGCGTGCATTCCTGAGGTATGTGGGAAAGCATGCTCAGTTGGATTTCTGCTCTGAAAAGTTGTGTTATTTTCATAAGATAAGGCACCTGTGAAATCCAAAACCCACACATTTGTTGTCTACATTTTAACTTTATGACATGAGAACAGTTATACTAGTTTCTGGGAATCTAAGTTTTAATTGCTTCAAGTGTCAGGGGGCATGCCTCCCTTTTTGATGTATGTCCCAGGTGGTGGATGTTTACCACTTAACATAAAGTCACATTATATAAATGTAACTCCTAAAAGCTTCACATTTATAGCTTATACAACATTGCCGCCTAGGTATCGGCAGGTAACATAGCACGTTCACCTCAAAGCATTTTGGGTAACGTATGATCTCACAGCACCATTACCATATGTGCACACCCTCTGGTTTGGTTGGAAGACCGTTATCTAAAGGGGTGTATTCTTTTGATAAGTCTGTGAATATTAATCATAGATGGGATGAGAGAGAGATTCCAGGAGAAAGAAAAAAAAGACTACAAACAAAAGATTAAACAGACACGTGGATTTGATCCTGGATCACGGGGAAGCGTCTGGAGAGCTGACTGTCCCTCCGGAGCCCTACTCACCTTTTGACCCTTGGTAACGTATATCTTGCTTATTGCTTGCGGTATTGATAAGTTACTCAGCCCAGTATATAGTCAAAGGTCCCCATTTGTGGATCTGTAATTGATAAGGCTCCTGATCATGTTTGATCATTCTCTTAGCAAAGATGCATATTGCTAATTGAGCATCAGACATTGGTACCTAGTCCTTGGGAACTTTGTTATTCCCTAGCCTGATACCGAGCTGGTAAATTTATAGTGCCGCCATATACCTCAATTGGTTAAAAGGTGATAGAAAGGGGTACTTTTCTTTAATTTGAATGGTTGCATATCATTGCATTGATTGGCGATATTCAGTATTGATTGAAGGTAGTGGTATTATATTTCATTGTCTATCATTGTACAGGTTGTATCATTGATTTGTATTTAGCACTTATGTATAATAAACTCGCATATATTTTTGCATAGATGATGGTACCTCGTTTTCTTTCTAGTTGCACAAAATAATTAAGGTTCTCGTCAACGAGCTGAGAGGTTATGTCGCCCTCTCCTCAATAGGATCAATAACTTTGATATTTTTTCCTTTGATCCTTTCTTTAGTTTTTTTTTGTATATAAAGCATTTTTGCGCTTTATATCCGCGACAAGTCGAAGTCAGCATCTTCTTTCTGCCACGACCAGGTAGCGTTTCAACAGTGTCCTTTGCCTTGAATTTGCGAATGATGCTTCCTATGGTGTCTCTTGGTATGTTTAACATCTTTGCAATCTTCTTATAGCCATTGCCCTTCCTGTGAAGAGAAATCACCTCTTCTCTTGTCTTCCTGGACCATTCTCTTGACGTCACCATGTCTGTAAACACACCAGTAAATGTCTAGAAGGAGCGGAGTATCACAGTCATTTTAAATCTGCCTAATTGGTGCTTATTATGCTTGATTGCTGCTCCTTGACATCCAGAGGTGTTTTCAATACCTGATCGAAAACACCTGAATGAACCTCTGTTCTTAAGGGTGGTAGTCTTTAAGGGGTTGAATAATTGTGTCAATGAAGAAATCACAAAAAAACATTTTATACTGTATTACAAAAACAATTGATGTCATTTTAGTTGCATTTTGTTCTTTAAAAAGTCCTTGTAAGATTTCATTCTGAACACAATTACAAATGTACACTAAATTCCCTAAAACCCTTTACAGCATTGGGGGTTGAATAATTTTGAACACAACTGTAGCTTGTCTTCACTGTACAGTGGAGCTGAGCCCACAGCATACACTACTTCTCTGGATGAGGGAACAGAAAAGGACAGAGGCAGGTTGAGGACAGGTGAGGGCAAAGGGCTTGCTCCCGAGCCATGCCAACTAAAGGTTGTGTCTGAAGAACCGACTGACTCTTGGTTGGGGGTTTATGATATCAACCATTCAGGAACTGCTGGGTTGCTGGTCAAGACACGACTAGAGTTTAGCGAACACCTGGAAGTTCGGGTTCGCCGGGTTCAGCTGAACTTCGCCACAAAGTTCGAGTTTGGAAGTTGAGCCCGAACCCTATTGAAGTCAATGGGGACCCGAACTTTGGGGCACTAAAATGGCTCTAAAAAATTCCTGGAAAGGGCTAGAGGGCTAAAGCAAAAATGGGGGTAAGAGTAGGACAAGTGCCCTGCAAACAAATTTGGATAGGGAAATAATTTAAAATAACATAAAATACATAAAAATGAAAAATAAACATTTTAAACCTAAGCACAAGTGAGTGACAGTGGCACCTGCCACCCCGCAAACAGAGGATGTGGCAGCAACGCCACCAAATCTTTCACCGTCACCAAGCATCTCCACACTATACCAAGGAAAGCGTTCAGCTGTCCATCTCCCAAACACTGGAGAAAAAGAGAAATAGAAAGAGGAAGTACCCCCCTACCCACCCGCGATCCCTGTCCCTGAATGCCTGGATTTAAAAATTCCTGGTTCTTTGAAGTGCAGTCATTCTGTCTGGTGGAGATGGATGGAGACTTTTAAAAAACTTATGGCGGTGGCTGTCCCACAGTACGTGGTTTCCAGCCACCACTACTTTTCCAGGCGAGCCATCCCTTCCCTGCACAACCAAGTGGCGGACAAAATCAGGTGTGCACTGCGCAACACCATCTGTGGCAAGGTCCACATAACCACCAATACGTGGACTGGTAAGCACGGGCAGGGAAGTTATATATCCCTAACAGCACACTGGGTAAATGTAGCGGCGGATGGGCCAGAGGAGGATAGCAGTTTGGCGCATGTCCTTCCGCACCCGAGGATTGCAGGGCATTTCTCTTTGCCTCCTGTTGCCTCCTCCTACTCCACTTCCTCCTCCTCTACTACCTCCTCATCCGCACAGTGTAACACCTTCACCGCCAACATCAGCACAGCCAGGGGGAAACGACAGAAGGCTGTTCTGAAACTCATCAGTTTGGGGGACAAACCCCACACCACGCAGGAGCTGTGGACGGGCATGGAACAACAAACTGATGAGTGGTTGGTGCCACTGAGCCTCAAGCCCGGCCTGGTGGTGTGCGATTATGGGAGAAATCTCTTAGCAGCTCTGGGCCTAGCCGGTTTGATACAGATCCTTTGCCTGGCGCATGTACTGAATTTGGTGGTGCAGAAATTCCTGAACACCTGACAGTGAAAATCTATTTAGTTAATCCAGCCCTTAGATTCTGGTGGGACAAATTCACTTTTATTGGTGCTCGAGGACCCCTGCGGTCTGAGCTGCCGATGTGACAGGCAAATAATTTTATTAAATTTGTCGGTTAGATTGTTGGGTAACATTTCTACGGTTATCAGGACTTTATATTATAAATCGTAACCAAAACTATACAAGGAACATTTCAAAAAGAGAAAATTAACCGGAGCAGCCTCCCCCCCGCACCCTTTCACTCAAACCACTCATTAATGCCCATTCACAAACTATTTACAAATTTACTTATAAACATATTTAAATAACTATAAGTCAGATAATCTAAATAAACAAAAAAAACTATATACATGTCTTACCCTTAACTTATAAGGCCAGTCATATACAAGTGGTTCAGAGGGTGGGTTCCTGCACCAACATAGGCCAGGTACACAATTGTCCAGCCAGGACAGGCACAGTTCTGGAGGAGGAGGAGGAGAAGAAACCGTGTTCGCAGCAGGGTGGCATCCAAAGCAGCTTATGGCCATCACTTGAGCATAGATGGGGGGATTCGGAGGACACAGATGATACACCTCCCACAGAGGACAGCTTAGCATGAGCGACTATATGCTTGACATGAGCGACTACATGCTGCAGTGCCTGTGCAACGACTGCCGAGTTGCCCACATTCAAAATTGTGCAGATTACTGTATTTTATTAACCAATAGACCTGACAGAACAACAGATGTGCAGGTTGGGGGACACCTGGGAATAGTGACCATAAAATAATAACCTTCCAATTATCATTCAAAAGAGCATTTCTACAGGGAGGAACAAAAATACCAAACTTCAAAAAAGCTAAATTTAGCAAACTAAGCAAGGCCATAGGCCTAACTAACTGGGACAAAGTCCTCAAAAACAAAAATACTGCCACAAAATGGGATATCTTTAAAAGCATCCTAAATTCTCATTGTGAGAGGTACATACTGTATGGGAATAAAAGGTTAAGGAACAAAAAGAAACCAATGTGGATAAATAGAAATGTAAAGAAAGCAATAAACGACAAAAAGAAAGCATATAAATCACTAAAACAGGATGGTAGCAAGGAAGCACTGAAAAACTATAAGGACCAAAATTAGAACATTTAAAAAACAAATGAAAGCGGCCAAACTAGGGACTGAGAAATTAATTGCCAAGGAGAATAAATCAACCCTAAAATGTTCTTCAATTATATAAATGTTAAAAAGTATAAATCTTAAGGTCTCGGCTCTTTAAAGAGTAATGAGGGGGGAGTTGCAGAGAGCGACGAGGAGAAAGCAAAGCTGTTAAATATTTTTTTCTCCAATGTATTCACTGAGAAAAATAAACTGTCAGATGGAATACTGAATGTAAAACTAAATCCCCCCTTAAAAGTGTCCTGTCTGACCCAAGAAGAAGTACAACAGAGACTTAAAAAGATTAAAATAGACAAATCGCCAGGACTGAATGGCATACACCCCCGTATCCTAAGGGAATTAAGTAATGTCATATCCAGATCCTTGTTTCTGATATTTGTGGACTCTATACTGACAGGGAATGTTCCACAGGATTGGCGCATAGCAAATGTGGTGCCAATATTCAAAAAGGATCCTTAAACAGAGCCTGGAAATTATAGGCCGGTAAGCTAAATGGTAAAACACTCGGTAACACTGACATGGAAAAGGATCTAGGAATTTTAATAAACAGCAAACTAAGCTGCAAAAACCAGTATCAGGCAGCTGCTGCCAAGACCAATAAGATAATGGGTTGCATCAAAAGGGGCATAGACGCCCGTGATGAGAACATAGTCCTACCACTTTACAAATCGCTAGTCAGATCACACATGGAGTACTGTGTACAGTTCTGGGCTCCTGTGAACAAGGCAGACATAGCAGAGCTGGAGAGGGTTCAGAGGAGGGCAACTACAGTACCCTGAAAGATTATCAAAATTAGGGTTATTTACTTTAGAAAAAAAAACGACTGAGGGGATATCTAATAACTATGTATAAATATATCAGGGGTCAGTACAGAGATCTCTCCCATGATCTATTTATCCCCAGGACTGTGACTATGACGAGGGACAACCTCTGCGTCTGGAGGAAAGAAGGTTTATACACAAACATAGAAAAGGATTCTTTACTGTAATAGCAGTGAGACTATGGAACTCTCTGCCTGAGGAGGTGGTTATGGGGAGTATAATAAAGGAATTCAAGAGGGGCCTCGATGTATTCTGGAGTGTAATAATATTACAGGCTATAGCTACTAAAGGTGGGTTGTTGATCCAGGGAGTTATTCTGATTGCCTCATTGGAGTTGGGAAGGAATTTTTTATTCCCTTTAAGTGGGGAAAATTGGCTTCTACCTCACAGTTTTTTTTTGCCTTCCTCTGGATCAACTAGCAGGATGACAGGCCGAACTGGGTGGACAGATGTCTTTTTTCGGTTTTATATACTATGTTACTGGGTGGCTACCCTGCTGGATCCCCATTACAAGGACAATGTGCCATCCTTAATTCCGTCACTGAAGCATGATCGGAAGAAGCCAACGCTGGTAGACACACTGCTGATGGATTTCACACCTGACACCGGGGGCTCAGTGGAAGCACAAGGAGGATGAGGAAGAAGTCGCCAAGACAGCTGGGTCACCTCCCGCACCTCAGAAGGCAGGGTTAGCATGGCCGAAATGTGGAAATGCTTTGTCACCACGCCACAACAACCAGCACCACCAACAGATATGGAATGTCTTAGAAAGAGGCAGCATTTCAGCAAAATGGTGGAATAGTATCTGTGCACACGCCTACACGTACTGACTGATGGGTCTGCCCAGGGTCGTAGCTAGAGAGGAACCAGGGAAAGTGGCTGCTTTGGGGCCCTGACCCAGAAAGGGCCCATCCAGTAGGAGGAGGAATAAAAGACTTTGTCAGGGCCCCCTCAACAGTATTATACAATGCAAGTATATATAGTGGCAGTATAGACAGTGTAGAAAACGGAGGAACAGCTCCCGGGACTGGTCTGAGAGAGCGATCTTTAGTAGCCACAGGAATGGAGGCGGCATGAAAGAATGGGGTTGTGAAAAAATTGCTGTTGGGCCCAGTCATTTCTAGCTACGCCACTGGGTCTGCAGCATTCATGTTCTGGGTCTCGAAATTGGAGACATGGCCTCAGCTTCACCTTCACGCCTTGGAGGTGCTGGCCTGCCCTGCAGCCAGTGTATTGTTTGAACGTGTGTTTAGCATGGCTGGGGGCGTTATCACAGACAAGCGCAGCCGCCTGTCCACAGCCAACGTGGACAATATCATGTTCATTAAAAAGAACCAGTTCGTACCTTATGCAGAATAGACATGTATACCAGCCTCACCCAACCATTGTTATACTACAGAGCACTTACTCTTTGTTTTCTTTTTTAGATTTCCCAATGTTTTGGGGTCTACCCCAATTTAAAAAAAACAAACAAACAGACAAAAAAAAAACATTGTTGTTGGCTACTACCTTTGGCTTCACAGCCAAAAAAGGCTTTATGTCAGGCAACAATGTAACCGCCAATTGTAATGAATTAAGTTCCCTGTCTGTTATGCAGTGCAGGGGTACTTTGAAAGAAAGAAGGGGTACAGATCCGCCAACAATCTGAACGGCACCTAATTTACTGAATATATTTCCAAGGCAGGTATGCAGTGCTGGGGTACTTTGAATGAAAGAAGGGCTACAGATCACCCAACAATCTGAAGGCCACCTAATTTACTCAATATATTTCCAAGTCAAGTATGCAGTGCAGGGGTACTTTGAATGAAAGAAGGGCTACAGATCACCCAACAATCTGAAGGCCAACTAATTTACTGAATATATTTCCAAGTCAGGTATGCAGTGCATGTGTACTTTGGAAGAAAGAAGGGGTACAGATCACCCAACAATCTGAAGGCCACCTCATTTACAGAATATATTTCCCAGTTAGGTATGCACTATGCAATGCAGGGGGACTTTGAAAGAAAGAAGGGGTACAGATCAGCCAACAATCTGAACGCCACCTAAGTTACTGAATATATTTCAAAGTCAGATATGCAGTGCAGGGGTACTTTGAATGAAAGAAGGGATACAGATCACCCAACAATCTGAAGGCCACCTAATTTACTGAATATAGTTCCAAGTAAAGTATGCAGTAGGGTTGTTTCGGGTATCGTACTTTCGATACCTATCCAATACTTTTATGCCCGTATCGATTCGGTATTGGGATGTTCGTTTTTTCGATACTAGACCGCACTACTGCACAGTCTAGTATCTCCTGTTAGAACACGCTGTGTTCTCTGCGGCCATAGACAGTGAGGAAGGAGGGAGGTAGGGAATCCCTCCCTCCCTCCTATGATGCGGCCACCAGTGCTGAGTGTGGGAGGAGGGATTTGGGAGGAGAGAAATGCTGCGCTGGGTGAACGGCAGCAGCCTCCTCCTCCTCCTGTGTGCTCCTCCGCTGTCCTCCATAAACAGCCTGCAGCTCTGCCCCCGTCCTGCCCACACAATGATTATTAACCTTTAATACAGATATAGGAGGTGGGTGCCGGCGGTATCCGCCTCCTGTATTTGCACTAAAGGCTAATTATTGTGTGTGTATTAAACTCAATGAGTGGGCAGGGTGCCCCCAATCCCGCCCCCTCCCATTAGTAAAGTATTTAGAGCATTGGTGGCAGTGGCCACAGGGTCCCCTCCATTGGTGGCAGTGGCAGTTCCCCATGGCAGCCAGGGCTTCAGTAGTGTCCTGGCTGCCATGGTAACCGATCGGAGCCCTACATTGCGATCGGTTACCAAGGCAGCCAGGATGCTACTGAAACCCTGGCTGCCATGGGGGCTCCCTGCTGCTGTATGCACAGAGCACAGGGCAGCAGGGCAATGTGAAGTCCTATTCACCCTGATAGAGATCTATTAGGGTGAATAGGAAGGTATGAAAAGATCCCAGGTTCTACCCCTAAGGGGGGAAATGGTAAATAAAAATTAAATAAAAAGTAAAAAACAAAAAAAAAAAAAAATATTAAGTATAAATCGCCGCCTTTCCCAAAAGTTTTTAAAAAAAAACGCAATTCCCCAATTTTTTTTAAAGCTTTTCTTTTTTTTCGCGTGGTATCGAATGGTATCGAGTATCGCAATAGTTTTTTATGGTATCGATACCGAATCAAAATGTTGGTATCGAAACAACTCTATGCAGTGCAATGTCCCTTGTATTTACTGATTTTATTTCAGATTTGCAGTGCAGGCCCCAAAGGTACTTTATAGGGAAAAAAAGAAGATTTTTTAACCCACAGTAAAACAGATGGATTTACTGATTATATTTCACAATAAGAGTTGCAGTGCAGGCAGAAAAGGGAGTTTATTGAAAGAAAAAAAGATTTTTTCACCCACAAATGAAACAGATGGATTTAAATGATTTTCTTTCACTATCACTATCACAAAATGTAGTGTTTTTTTCACCAACAATGTCACATACATATTGTATTTATCAGAAATGCAGCGTGGGACGCTAATGTGCTATCTAGCACAAAAACTGTGTTTTTTGCAAACAACTATGTAAATGCAGTATGTTACGGTTTTATTGGAATATCAGAAATGCAGCGTAGGATGCAGATTTTCTATCTAGCTCAAAAAGTGTTTTTTTTTTTTTAGCACCAATGTAAATGCAGTATGTTACGGCTGTATTGGACTGTCAGAAATGCAGCGTAGCATGCAAATTTGCTATCTAGCACAAAAAAATGTACTTTTTTATAGCAGCAATGTAACTGCAGTATGTAACGGTTTAATTGGACTGTCAAAAATGCAGCATAGCCCGTAAATTTACTATCTATCAAAAAAAAGTGTGCTTTTTTATAGCAGCAAGGTAACTGCAGTATTTAACAGTTTTATTGGACTGTCAGATATGCAGTGCCTGTTGCAGACAGATAAAAAATCGCTTAAGGTCGCAAAAATATGTGACAGACTAATGTCATTGAATAATTTTCACTGCCAGGTATGCACTGTAGGCTGCAGGGGTACTTGACTGGCAAAAAAAGGGGATTTGTTCTCCACTGAGCTACCAGAACAGAATTAAAGTAATGTTCCTGGCACACATGCAGGTCACATGCAGTTGAAAGTGCACTGCACTTGCAAAAAATGGCCACCGACGCCCACTGAACTATCAGATGGATTAAAAGTTATTTTTCAGTGTTACTGGGCTCAGGGCTGGGTGCAAAAATGTAGCATAGCACCCTCCATAATCACTGTGGTTTGAAGATTGAACACGACCAAGTTAAACAGAATTCTTCCCTAATCTCTCCCTCACAGCAGCAGCAGCATCCTATCCCTACACTGAGAAGAGCAGAGTGACGTGCGGCGCTACATGACTCCAGCCTATATAGAGGCTGGGTCACATGCTGCTCTTGGCCAATTACAGCCATGCCATTAGTGGGCATGGCTTTGATGGCTTCTAAGGGCAGATTAGTAAAACGCTTGTTGATTGGCTGCCCTGCAGCCTTTTAAAAAGTGCCAAGAAATTGCCAAACACCGAACCCAAACCCGAACTTTTACAGAAATGTTCGGGTCCGGGTACCAAAAACACTAAAGTTCGGTACGAACCTGAACTTTACAGTTTGGGTTCGATCAACCCTAGACACGACCGCTAGCTGATACTGGGAGCTCAGGCCTCTCAAAGTGACCCCTGCGCCAGAAACATTTAGGCCTCTGCCATTCCCCTGTGCAGGGCCTGGCACTTCTCTGTCTGTCATACTGTTAGATCATATAGATAAAGAAAAAGGAAATTTAAACACCCCAAAAAAGTCTGTAATTTTCTCACTTCACCACACAATGGCTAATAAGACCTTTTTTCCCACTAATACACACAAAAAAGGGCTGTAGAACATATAACTGCACTGCTGAACGTCAAATATATTTTTATTTTTCCACTAATACACGCCACAAAAGGCTTAAGAACATATAACTGCACCGCTGAACGGTAAATATATATTTCTTTTTCCACTAATACACGCCACAAAAGGTTTTAGAACATATAACGGCAAATATATTTTTCTTTTGCCACTATTACACAACACAAAAGGCTTTAGAACATATAACTGCACCGCTGAACAGCAAATATGTTTTTCATTTTCCACTTATACACGCCACAAAAGGCTTTAGAACATATAACTGCACTGCTGAACGCAAATATATTTTACTTTTGCCACTAATACACGCCATAAAAGGCTTTAGAACATATAACTGCACCGCTGAACGGCAAATATATTTTACTTTTGTCACTAATACATGCCACAAAAGGATATAGAGCATATAATTGCACTGCTGAACGGCAAATATATTTTTCTTTTGCCACTAATACATGACAAAAAGTGCTGTAATTTGAGCACTTTACCACACAACGGCTAATAAGCCCTTTTTCCCCACTAATACAAGCCAAAAAATGGCTGCAACACCTCAATAACAAGAACTGTTTGCTGGAATTACAGAGCTGTATAATGGCAATTTGGGTCCCCTGTCAGTGCAGCAAGGTGTAATAGGATTGTTCCTATTACCCAGGCTGTAACCTCCCCTACTGAACCCTGTTTAACATAAATGCTGTGGAATGAGTCCTCCCTGGGCTCCTGTGAACAAGGCAGACATAGCAGAGCTGGAGAGGGTTCAGAGGAGGGCAACTAAAGTAATAATTGGAATGGGGCAACTACAGTACCCTGAAAGGTTATCAAAATTAGGGTTATTCACTTTAGAAAAAAGACGACTAAGGGGAGATCTAATAACTATGTATAAATATATCAGGGGTTAGTACAGAGATCTCCCCCATCATCTATTTATCCCCAGGACTGTGACGAGGGGACATCCTCTGCGTCTGGAGGAAAGAAGGTTTGTACACAAACATAGAAAAGGATTCTTCACAGTAAGAGCAGTGAGACTATGGAACTCTCTGCCTGAGGAGGTGGTGATGGTGAGTACAATAAAGGAATTCAAGAGGCGACTGGATGTATTTCTGGAGTGTAATAATATTACAGGTTATAGCTACTAGAGATGGGGCGTTGATCCAGGGAATTATTCTGATGGCCTGATTAGAGTCGGGCGGAATTTTTTCCACTTAAGTGGGGAAAATTGGCTTCTGCCTCACAGGTTTTTTTTGCCTTCCTCTGGATCAACTTGTAGGAAACAGGACGAACTGGATGGACAAATGTCTTTTTTCGGTCTTATATACTATATTACTATGTTACTATCCTTTCCCTACACCTTGAATAATATTTCCCTGCACCTGTGAATCGTTTTTTTACCACAATGAAGTTTTTTCTAACACTGTCCCTAGCGCCTGCTGACATCTCTCCCTGCACTAAGTACACTAGTAAATGGAAGAATCCAAGATGGCTGAGACTATATATAGGGCTGTGACATCACAGGGCTGGCTGGCTGCTGACTTGCTGCATGCATGGCATTATGGGTGATCCGGCCTTCCCAGAGTTCCTTGCTCCATGTCCTCACATGTGCATCCGCAAAAAGGAGGATACAAATATTGCTAGACATGTAAATCGGTGTCATGCAGGAGATATGAGGTCAATCTCCGTTCAGGCAATTGAAATTATAAGACCATCACCTAGGGGCGGAGATTTCGACCAACGGGTATTGCGTAAAGAAGCAGAGTGGACCTTTAGGCTGGGTACAGTCCAACCAGGGGGTCTGAATGATCGGATTTCCTACGCCTGCTTCATAGATTGAGGGGGGTTTCTCTCCTTGACTCCTCCCCCTTTAAAACTCCCCCTATGAAAGTTTTAAATTCCTCCAAAATTATTGTTGAGTATCCCCTATTGCATCACAATGACATCATGTGGTATGCTTTGGTTATACAATAGACATATATCTCTAATGTTTCTGTAGAAATGATGTAATCCATTGGTAGTGTTGTAGGTTTAGACGCTTTACTAATCGAAACACACTTTACCTAAAGCCTGGTGTATCATGAGCAGTAAATGCTTTATAAAGCAATTCCTGGGGTATAGAACACTTTGGGCATGCATGGTGCGGTTGAACGCTGAGGTGCAGGTAGTATATATGCAGGTCCGTCTATCCCAATATGCGGTCCTTATATAGGACATTCTCATTGATGTATTGGGAATAAGTAATGCATATTGATATTCTACGGAACCATAATGCCCAGCAACCCCTCCAGGGATGGCAAGTGACTCCATTACATATTAAGAATATGCTCATTATATACCATGTTTGGTTATGGGGATGTCCCTCCTCATATTGTATCCTCTGAGGAGAAGCCTGTCATATTAGATCCCACTTATCGTCACAGGAAGGAGGAGCAGGATTGAATGTGCAGCACTGAGCATCCGGAGTTGTCATAGTATCGACGTGGATGCTGGCGCTCAGTGGTCTGTTCCTGCCCCTTGATCCACCCCTTAGGGATGTGGCCTTAGCTATTTGAAGCGGCATTCGGCGCGGCCGCTTCACGGCCATCACAGCGCCGGAGGACGCCGCCACAGTATGTTAGTGTGGTAGCGTTTAGGCAGGTATCTTTATTGTTTGTGGCTCCTGATGATTCTGCATAAGATGAAACGCGTAGAGCGTGTAATGAGATAGGAGACCCGCATATACGAATGACTGAGGTGTGGGGGTGATAGAGAGGCACTTTTGCAAGCACACTTAGGTGTAATCAACAGCCAGCTGGCAGCACCATGTTTTCTACAACATAAAAGTGCTTCTTGAGGAGCAGCAAGGGGTCATTTAAACATATGACTGGCGCATGTCTCCTTAACCCTCACGTGCACTGAGTACAGTGCCTACTTGTAAGTTACCCTAATTATACACATTTGGACTTGCATCCATGGTCTACACTCTGGATGGGCTAATTGATGTGACTCTGGATGTGATGTTTGTAGTCTCCCCGTACAAATTATAGGACGGTAGGAGTGTGCGCGACAACATTGCGCTCACCGTCTGATGAGGAGATACACACATGTACAATTGGCAACAAAGCACCCTGTTTTTAATTTAAATTAATAAAAGTTATATTTTATCGTCTTTGTTTATATTCAGTGATAGGACAAAGTAATTAAATAATTAAGTCGGCCGACACAGAGACACAGTTGTAGTATCTAAGGAGATCTGAGAGACCACGCCAAAGATCTTTATTATTATTATTAGTGTTGATCGAGCACCAAAGTGCTCGGGTGCTTGAGTAGAACACCTCGGGATGCTCGGGTGCTCTACAGAGCACCCGAGCACAATGGAAGTCATTGGGAGAACCCAGGCATTAAACCAGGCACCACCTGCTCTGAAGAAGGGAGGGTGTCTGGTTCACAGGAAGAGATCAGAAATTGATGGTAACACCACTCAAATGGTTCAGGAACTGCATGGGTAAGATGTCCGGATGCATCTTGGACTCCCAGGTCACTGCTGGGAACGATGTTGTCCGAGTAGTACGCCACTTTTACAGACTGACAATAATACGCACAAAACCGAAGCTAAAATCGATTTTAGAGGAAAAATTGTTAGGAAACATTCTTTCCTGTATATTTACTTGCATATAACGTGCAAGTGCTGCCAAAAATTACAAGGAAGAGGCACTCCGATACAACCTGTATATCACATAAAGGAGGGCCTCATTCACATTCTGGTACAATTGTTCAGGTAGCGGGACTCCTACACTCATAAAGCCTATGCACTAAATGAAAGGACCATCTAAAACATTAGGGGCGAGTGCCTGCTGCTGAGCTGACCATGGAAAAAGTTATAGTTGAGGGCCTGCTGGTGAGCTGACCATGGAACAAATTATGGTTGAGGGCCTGCTGCTCAGCTGACCATCGAAAAAAAATTATGGTTGAGGGCCTGCTGCTGAGCTGACCATGTAAAAAATTATAGTTGAGGGCCTGCTGCTGAGCTGACCATGTAAAAAATTATGGTTGAGGGTCTGCTGCTGAGCTGACCATGACAAAAATTATGGTTGAGGGCCTGCTGCTGAGCTGACCATGACAAAAATTATGGTTGAGGGCCTGCTGCTGAGCTGACCATGGAAGAAATTATGGTTGAGGGTCTGCTGCTGAGCTGACTCTCTAAAACATTAGGGGCGAGTGCCTGCTGCTGATCTGACCATGGAAAAAACTTATGGGTGAGGGCCTGCTGCTGAGCTGACCATCTAAAACATTAGGGGCTAGTGCCTGCTGGTGAGCTGACCATCGAAAAAATTATGGTTGAGGGCCTGCTGCTGAGCTGACCATGGAAAAAATTATGGTTGAGGGCCTGCTGCTGAGCTGACCATAGAAAAAATTATGGTTGAGGGCCTGCTGCTGAGCTCACAATGGAAAAAATTATGGCTGAGGGTCCGCTGCTGAGCTGACTCTCTAAAACATTAGGGGCGAGGACCTGCTGCTGATCTGACCATTTAAAAAATTATGTGCGATGGCTTGCTGCTGAGCTAACCATCGGAAAAATTATGGTTGAGGGTCTGCTGCTGAGCTGACTCTCTGAAACATTAGGGGCGAAGGGCTTACTGCTGATCTGACCCTCTAAAACATTAGGGGTGGGGGTTTGCTACTGATCTGACCATCTAAAACATTATGGGCGAGGGCCTGCTGCGGAGCTGATCATCTAAAACATTAGGGGTGAGGCCCTGCTGCTGATCTGACCATGGAAAAAATTATGGGTGAGGGCCTCCTGTTGATCTGACCATCGAAAAGATTATGTTCGAGGGCCTGCTGCTGAGCTGACCATCTAAAACATTAGGGGCGAGTGCCTGCTACTGAGCTGACCATCGAAAAAATTATGGTTGAGGGCCTGCTGCTGTGCTGACCATGGAAAAGGTATGGTTGAGGGCCTGCTGCTGAGCTGACCATGGAAAACATTATGGTTGAGGGCCTGCTGCTCAGCTGACCATCGAAAAAATTATGGTTGAGGGTCTGCTGCTGATCTGACTCTCTAAAAAATTAGGGGCAAGGGCCTGTTGTTGATTTGACCTTGGAAAAAATTATGGGCGAGGGCCTGCTGCTGAGCTGACCATGTAAAAAATTATGGTTGAGGGCCTGCTGCTGAGCTGACCATCAAAAAAATTATGGTTGAGGGTCTGCTGGTGAGCTGACCATGGAAAAAATTATAGTTGAGGGCCTGCTGCTGAGCTGACCATGGAAGAAATTATGGTTGAGGGTCTGCTGCTGACCTGGCTCTCTAAAACATTAGGGGCGAGTGCCTGCTGCTGATCTGACCATAGAAAAAATTAGGGACGAGGGCCTGCTGCTGAGCTGACCATCTAAAACATTAGGGGCGAGTGCCTGCTACTGAGCTGACCATCGAAAAAATTATGGTTGAGGGCCTGCTGCTGTGCTGACCATGGAAAAGGTATGGTTGAGGGCCTGCTGCTGAGCTGACCATGGAAAAAATTATGGTTGAGGGCCTGCTGCTCAGCTGACCATCGAAAAAATTATGGTTGAGGGTCTGCTGCTGATCTGACTCTCTAAAAAATTAGGGGCAAGGGCCTGTTGTTGATTTGACCTTGGAAAAAATTATGGGCGAGGGCCTGCTGCTGAGCTGACCATGTAAAAAATTATGGTTGAGGGCCTGCTGCTGAGCTGACCATCAAAAAAATTATGGTTGAGGGTCTGCTGGTGAGCTGACCATGGAAAAAATTATAGTTGAGGGCCTGCTGCTGAGCTGACCATGGAAGAAATTATGGTTGAGGGTCTGCTGCTGACCTGGCTCTCTAAAACATTAGGGGCGAGTGCCTGCTGCTGATCTGACCATAGAAAAAATTAGGGACGAGGGCCTGCTGCTGAGCTGACCATCTAAAACATTATGGGCGAGTGCCTGCTGCTGAACTGACCATCGAAAAATTATGGTTGAGGGCCTGCTGCTGAGCTGACCTTGAAAAAATTATGGCTGAGGGCCTGCTGCTGAGCTGACCATGTAAAAAATTATGGTTGAGGGCTAGAGATGGCCCGAACTATCCGCCGACGAACAGTTCCCGGCGAACATAGCTTGTTCGCGGTCGCCGCATCGGGCGAACACATGCGATGTTTGGTCCGCCCCCTATACATCATTATTGAGCAAACTTTGACCCTGTACCTCACAGTCAGCAGACACATTCCAGCCAATCAGCAGCATACCCTCCCTCCCAGACCCTCCCATCTCCTGAACAGCATCCATTTTAGATTCATTCAAAAGCTGCAGTCTTAGTGAGAGGAGGGAGAGTGTAGTTGCTGCTGATTTAATAGGGAAATCGATAGCTAGGCTAGTGAATTCAGTGTCCACTCCAGTCCTGAAAGACTCATCTGATCTCTGCTGTAAGGACAGCGTCCTGACAACACCCCAAAAAGCAATTTTTAGGGCTGCAACATTAGTCTGCTTTTTTTTTTCTCCATATATATATTGCAGTTGCCTCGCCTGCCTGTGTGTGAGGAGCTGCAGGCCCACAGACTGTAGTGTGCCCACTGCCAGTGCCCACCCCTGTCATCCCGTGTGGCACAGGACTTTGCATCAAAAAAAGGCATTTAATTTTTACACTTTAGTGTAATTTCAGTTGCTTGCCTGCTAGTGTGTGTCAGGCCGACTTCCACTGACTGTACTGTGCCCACTGCCAGTGCCCACCCCTGTCATACCGTGTGGCACAGGACTTTGCATCAAAAAAAGGCATTTAATTTTTACACTTTAGTGTAATTTCAGTTGCTTGCCTGCTGCCAGTGTGTGTCAGGCTGACTTCCACTGACTGTAGTGTGCCCACTGCCAGTTCCCATCTCTGTCATACCGTTTGGCACAGGACTTTGCATCAAAAAAAGGCATTTAATTTTTACACTTTAGTGTAATTTTAGTTGCTTGCCTGCTAGTGTGTGTCAGGTCGACTTCCACTGACTGTAGTGTGCCCACTGCCAGTGCCCACCCCTGTCATACCATGTGGCACAGGACTTTGCATCAAAAAAAGGCATTTAATTTTTACACTTTAGTGTAATTTCAGTTGCTTGCCTGCTAGTGTGTGTCAGGCCGACTTCCACTGACTGTAGTGTGCCCACTGCCAGTTCCCACCCCTGTCATACCGTGTGGCACAGGACTTTGCATCAAAAAAAGGCATTTAATTTTTACACTTTAGTGTAATTTCAGTTGCTTGCCTGCTAGTGTGTGTCAGGCCGACTTCCACTGACTGTAGTGTGCCCACTGCCAGTGCTCACCCCTGTCATACCGTGTGGTACAGGACTTTGCATCAAAAAAAGGCATTTAATTTGTACACTTTAGTGTAATTTCAGTTGCATGCCTGCTAGTGTGTGACAGGCTGACTTCCACTGACTGTAGTGTGCCCACTGCCAGTTCCCACCCCTGTCATACCGTGTGGCACAGGACTTTGCATCAAAAAAAGGCATTTAATTTTTACACTTTAGTGTAATTTCAGTTGCTTGCCTGCTAGTGTGTGTCAGGCCGACTTCCACTGACTGTAGTGTGCCCACTGCCAGTGCCCACCCCTGTCATCCCGTGTGGGACAGGACTTTGCATCCAAAAAAGGCATTTCATTTTTACCCTTTAGTCTAATTTCAGTTGCTTGCCTGCTGCCAGTGTGTGTCAGGCCCACTTCCACAGACTGTAGTGTGCCCACTGCCAGTGCCAACCACTGATACCAGGTGGCACAGTAGCTTGCCGATAAATAAGGCATTTCATTTTTACACATTAGTCTAATTTCAGTTGCTTGCCTGCTGCCAGTGTGTGTCAGGCCCACTTCCACAGACTGTAGTGTGCCCACTGCCAGTGCCAACCACTGATACCGGGTGGCACAGTAGCTTGCCGATAAAAAAGGCATTTAATTTTTAGACAGTATTCTAATTTCAGTTGCTTGCCTGCTAGTGTGTGTCAGGCCGACTTCCACTGACTGTAGTGTGCCCACTGCCAGTGCCCACCCCTGTCATCCCGTGTGGCACAGGACTTTGCATCCAAAAAGGCATTTCTTTTTTACACTTTAGTTTAATTTCAGTTGCTTGCCTGCTGCCAGTGTGTGTCAGGCCCACTTCCACTGACTGTAGTGTGCCCACTGCCAGTGCCCACCACTGATACCGGGTGGCACAGTAGCTTGCCGATAAATAAGGCATTTCATTTTTAGACAGTAGTCTAAATTCAGTTGCTTGCCTGCTGCCAGTGTGTGTCAGGCCCACTTCCATAGACTGTAGTGTGCCCACTGCCAGTGCCAACCACTGATACCGGGTGGCACAGTAGCTTGCCGATAAATAAGGCATTTAATTTTTACACATTAGTCTAATTTCAGTTGCTTGCCTGCTGCCAGTGTGTGTCAGGCCCACTTCCACAGACTGCAGTGTGCCCACTGCCATTGCCAACCACTGATACCGGGTGGCACAGTAGCTTGCCGATAAATAAGGAATTTCATTTTTAGACAGTATTCTAATTTCAGTTGCTTGCCTGCTGCCAGTGTGTGTCAGGCCCACTTTCACAGACTGTAGTGTGCCCACTGCCAGTGCCAACCACTGATACCGGGTGGCACAGTAGCTTGCTGATAAAGCATTTAATTTTTAGACAGTAGTCTAATTTCAGTTGCTTGCCTGCTGCCAGTGTGTGTCAGGCCCACTTCCACTAACTGTAGTGTGCCCACTGCCAGTGCCCACCACTGTTACCGGGTGGCACAGTAGCTTGCCGATAAATAAGGCATTTCATTTTTAGACAGTAGTCTAAATTAAGTTGCTTGCCTGCTGCCAGTGTGTGTCAGGCCCACTTCCACAGACTGTAGTATGCCCACTGCCAGTGCCAACCACTCATACCGGGTGGCACAGTACCTAGCACGCGTAGTACCTAATTTAAAAAAAAATGACAGGCAAAGGCAGGCCACCCCGCAGGGGCTGCCGTGGTCGTGGTGCTTTGATTACCACTGTCCCTGGAATAATGCCTAGTGTTCAGAGGCCACGTACCCTGAACCCGAAAAATTCTGAGGACATAGTTGACTGGCTTAGACAGGACACCCAATCTTCAACAGCTTCCGCTAAGAACCTTGACGCACCATCCTCCTCCAGCTCAGCTTAGGTCACCTGCTCTCAAGTTACCACGCTATCGCCTGCCTCCACCACCACTACCACCACAGCCACCACAGCCGCTTCACTTGATCCGTCAGAGGAGTTATTTACACATCAGTTGGGTGCAATTAGTGATGCGCAACCATTATTAACAGATGATGTAGATTACAGGGATATGTCTCAGTCAGGCAGGATTACACACATGGACGTACAGTGTGATGATGATGATGATGATGTTGTACCCGCTGCTGCTTCCTTTGCTGAGGTGTCAGATAAAGGTGAAGCGGTTGATGATGACGATGTGTCCACGGATGCCACGTGGGTGCCTGCTCGAAGAGAAGAAGAGGGGGAAAGTTCTGAAGGGGAGACAGTGAGAATGAGGAGACGAGTTGGAAGCAGGGGGAGGTCGTAGCAAGGAGTTAGTGGCACAGTCAGACAGCATGTATGGGCACCCGGGGTCAGCCAGACAGCACGCCAGTCAACGCATGCTGTTGTGACCACCAGAATGCCGTCATTGCAAAGCTCAGCAGTGTGGCATTTTTTGTGTGTGTCTGCCTCTGATAACAGCAATGCCATTTGCAACCTGTGCCAAAAGAAACTGAGTCGTGGGAAGTCCAACACCCACCCGGTACAACTGCTTTGCGAAGGCACATGATCTCACATCACAAACGCCTATGGGATCAACACATGAGTGCAAGCAGCACACAAACTCAAAGCCACCATGCTCCTCCTGGTCCAGCATCTTCAGCCACGTCAACCACTGCTGTCCTCCCTGCCCCCTCTCAACCAACCGCCACTCCGCCTCTCACCTTCAGCAGTTCCTGCCCATCTGCCCACAGTTCCGTGGACTGTCAAGGACATGTTTGAGCATAAGAAGCCAATGTCACAGAGTCACCCCCTTGCCCGGCGACTGACAGCTGGCTTGACGGAACTCTTAGCCCGCCAGCTTTTACCATACCAGCTAGTGGAGTCTGAGGCCTTCAAAAAATTTGTCACTATTGGGACACCACAGTGGAAGGTACCCAGGCGAAATTTATTTTCAAAAAAGGCAATCCCAAACCTCTACAATATCATTGAAAAGGAAGTCATGGCATCTCTGGCATACAGTGTTGGGGCAAGGATCCATCTGACCAATGATACCTGGTCTGCAAAGCACGGTCAGGGCAGGTATATCACGTACACTGCGCATTGGGTTAACCTGCTGACGGCTGACAAGCATGGCATGCGTGGCTCCGCAGCGGAGTTGGTGACACCGCCACGACTTGCAGGCAGACCTACTGCCACCTCCTCTACTCCTACTCCATCCTCTTCGATATCCTCCTCGGCTGAGTCCTCTTCTGCTGCGGCGTCTAGCTGCACATCAACTGAATCCCCCCCAGCTCCCCAGGGGCTATTCCACATCCCGGATACGACAGTGTCACGCTGTCTTGGGGTTGACTTGCCTGAAAGCAGAGAGCCACACAGGACCAGCACTCCTGTCCGCCCTGAACGCACAGGTGGATCAGTGGCTGACCCCGCACCAACTGGAGATCGGCAAAGTCGTGTGTGACAATGGAACAAATTTGTTGTCGGCATTAAATTTGGGCAAGTTGTCACATGTGCTGTGCATGGCTTGTGTTGAATCTCATCGTACAACGCTTTGTGTCTAAGTACCCAGGCTTACAGGACGTCCTCAAGCAGGCCAGGAAGGTGTGTGGCCATTTCAGGCGTTCCTACACGGCCATGGCGCACTTTTCCGATATTCAGCGGCGAAACAACATGCCAGTGAGGCGCTTGATATGCGACAGCCCGACACGTTGGAATTCAACACTCCTAATGTTCGATCGCCTGCTCCAACAAGAAAAAGCTGTCAATGAGTATTTGTATGACCGGGGTGCTAGGACAGCCTCTGCGGAGCTGGGAATTTTTTTGCCACATTACTGGACACTAATGCGCAATGCCTGTAGGCTCATGTGTCCTTTTGAGGAGGTGACAAACCTAGTCAGTCGCACTGAAGGCACCATCAGCGGCCTCATCCCATTTGTTTTCTTCCTGGAGCGTGCCCTGCGAAGAGTGCTGGATAAGGCTGTAGATGAGCGTGAAGAGGAAGAGGAAACAGCCAGAAACAGCCTTGTCATCATCGCTTGCCGGACCTGCGGCAACGCTGGAAGAGGAGTATGAGGAAGAGGAGTCAGAGGAGGAATGTGGCGGCTTTGAGGAGGAGGAAGACCAACCACAGCAGGCACCCCAGGGTGCTCGTTGTTGTCACCTATCCGGGACCCATGGCATTGTACGTCGCTGGGGGGAAGAACAGACCGTCAATGACATCAGTGAGGACGAGGAATGGGAAATGAGTAGCTCTGCATCCAACCTTGTTCAAATGGGGTCTTTCATGCTGTCATGTCTGTTGAGGGACCCACGTATAAAAAGGATGAAGGAGAATGACCTGTACTGGGTGGCCACGCTACTAGACCCCGGTATAAGCAGAAAGTGGCAGGAATGTTACCAAATTACCGAAAGTCGGAAAGGATGCAGCAGTTCAAAACCAAACTAAAAAATATGCTTTACACAGCTTATAAGGGGGATGTCAAAGCACAACGGGAATCTAACAGGGGAAGAGGTGAGTGTAATCCTCCTCCTACCACGGCGGCAAGGACTGGACGATTTACAGATGTGTTGTTGATGGAGGACCTGCGGAGCTTTTTCAGTCCTACTAATCGCCACAGCGCTTCGGGATCCAGCCTTAGAGAACGACTCGACCGACAGGTAGCAGACTACCTCGCCTTAACAGCAGATATCGACACTCTGAGGAGCAATGAACCCCTTCACTACTGGGTGTGCAGGCTTGACCTGTGGCCTGAGCTATCCCAGTTTGCGATAGAACTTCTGTCCTGCCCTGCTTCAAGTGTCCTGTCAGAAAGGACCTTCAGTGCAGTAGAAGGCATTGTCACTGACAAGAGAAGTCGCCTCGGTCAAAAAAGTGTTGATTACCTCACCTTCATAAAGATGAATGATCGGCATGGATCCCGAAAGGAACTGACAGTGGGGGATACGTTTGACTAACAAAAGGCCTGATTACATGCCTTGGCCTCAAAATGGTCCCCACGCTGCTGTATTTAATGTCTGCATACCAGATGACTTTCGTGAATTCTCCACCACCAACTAGGGTTCAAGCCGCAATGTTTTAGTCACTTTTCTGCCTGGAAAACATCAATTTTTCCGGCCGGTGCTACAATAGCGGCTGCAACAATGCCATTATTTTTCAGGCATGTATACATGCCTAATTTTCATGTCCTATGGTGCAGCACTGTGGCTGCAAAAACAAACCAAAAAAAAAGGCACATACAAGTGTGAATTCCCCTTCGTGATTGTTACCTTGTTGTGGTGAAGGGGCTTGCGTATCACAATGAAGCAATCATCACCTCTATGAGTGTGTTGGCAATGTTGCCTCACCCCAGATGATAAGGCCGTTGCTTCATTATGGTCAGACCAAAAGCGATCGAACGGCTGGATAATATTTCATAGAAAAAACATTAATTTACCTTTTTTTTTTTTTTTATGTTGTATGGGTTTTTAATACATAAAATAAAAAATCATAATAAAGTCTCTTAATAGTTTATTAGAAATAATGCAGACAATTAAAAAAATCCCCATCAATTCCAATACAAAGCAAGTACAGAGCTCAGAACTAAATTATTTCATGATGTCGTAATGGTTCGCTAATTCGACAATGGTTAATCAATTCGACAGACGTCCCCGGATAGGGTACGTAACAGGGATTAAACTGATAGGAATAGTACTAGTTAAGACACCACTCATATAGGGTGTCACAGCACAGTGCTCTGTGCACGCGCAGTGCCCCAATTTGGGAGTAAGAGGACCGACCAAGCTGCTTTTTCCATCTCCCAGTTCCTGAAATCAATTCAGTTTGGTGTATGAGAGTTTGGTCTGTCACTGTGAAGGCAGTCGAAGGTACCCGGCCTAAATTTTTTTTCACAAAAGGCAAAAGGCAATCCCTGATATGGGATGTAACAGGGATTAAACTGATGAGAATAGTACTACAGAAAATACCACTCATATCGGGTGTGACAGTAAATTGCACGGCGCAGACGCAGTCACCATGGATTAAAACAGAGTGGAGGGAGCCAGCATTTTTTTAACCATCTCCCCGTTCGAAAAATCAATTCAATAAATGGCCCCCAGATTGGGGACGTTAGAGGGATTAAACTGATGAGAATAGTACTACAGAAAATACCACTCATATCTGGTGTGA
Organism: Bufotes viridis; assembly: GCA_033119425.1. Classification (NCBI taxonomy): domain Eukaryota; kingdom Metazoa; phylum Chordata; class Amphibia; order Anura; family Bufonidae; genus Bufotes; species Bufotes viridis. The sequence goes on along the minus strand of CM065590.1, from coordinate 148,690,598 downwards.
CAGTAAATTGCACAGCGCAGACACAGTGACCGTGGATAAAAACAAAGGGGAGGGAGCCAGCGTTTTTTTAACCATCTCCCTGTTCGAAAAATCTATTCAATTCACCTTTCGGGGACCCTTGGTGTTGTACGTGGCTGGGTGGAGGAAGAAACCTTCAATGACGTGGCTAGCTTGGTATCCAAACTTGTGCAAATGGGGAGTTTGCGGTTGTGCAAATGAACTGTTTGCGGTTGTTTGCGGTGCATTAAAAGGGGAGTTTGGTCTGTCAATGTCTGTGAAGCGGCCGTAACCCTTATCGATACAACCCCGTAACCCTGATCGATACAACATCATACCTGATCGTATACACACACTAGATGTTTTAAACCACGTTGTTCAAAAAAATTTAGGATTGTTAGGTGATTTATGCCTTTTATGGATTAAAACCCAACTCTGCGTCAACTATGTAATTTTCCATGGGAGTTTTGCCATAGATCCCCCTCCGGCATGCCACAGTCCAGGTGTTAGTCCCCTTGAAACAACTTTTCCATCACTATTGTGGCCAGAAAGTTTCCCTGTGGGTTTTAAAATTGGCCTGCCTATTGAAGTCTATGGTGGTTCGCCCGGTTCGCCCGTTCGCGAACATTTGCGGAAGTTCACGTTCGTCGTTCGCGAACGGAAAATTTTATGTTCGCGACATCACTATTGAGGGCCTGCTGCTGAGCTGAACATCGAAAAAATTATGGTTGAGGGTCTGCTGGTGAGCTGACCATGGAAAAAATTATGGTTGAGGGCCTGCTGCTGAGCTGACCGTGGAAGAAATTATGGTTGAGGGTCTGCTGCTGAGCTGACTGTCTAAAACATTAGCAGCGAGTGCCTGCTGCTGATCTGACCATGGAAAAAATTATGGGCGAGGGCCTTCTGCTGAGCTGACCATCTAAAACATTAGGGGAGAGTGCCTGCTGCTGAGCTGACCACCGAAAAAATTATGGTTGAGGGTCTGCTGCTGAGCTGACCATGGAAAAAATTATGGCTGAGGGCCTGCTGCTGAGCTGATCATGTAAAAAATTATGGTTGAGGGCCTGCTGCTGAGCTGACCATCGAAAAATTATGGTTGAGGGTCTGCTTGTGAGCTGACCATGGAAGAAATTATGGTTGAGGGTCTGCTGCTGAGCTGACTCTCTAAAACATTAGGGGCGAGTGCCTGCTGCTGATCTGACCATGGGAAAATTATGGGCGAGGGCCTGCTGCTGAGCTGACCCTCTAAAACATTAGGTGCGAGTGCCTGCTGCTGAGCTGACCATCGAAAAAATTATGGTTGAGGGCCTGCTGCTGATCTGACCATGGAAAAAATTATGGGCGAGAGCCTGCTACTGAGCTGACCGTCGGAAAAATTATGGTTGAAGGTCTGCTGCTGAGCTGACTCTCTAAAACATTAGGGGTGAGAACCTGCTGCTGATCTGACAATCTAAAACATTATGGACGAGGGCCTGCTGGTGGCCCTCTAAAACATTAGGGGTGGGGTCTGCTGCTGTGCTGACCCTCTAAAACATCAGGAGCAAGGGCCTGCTGGTGACCCTCTAAAACATTAGGTGCGAAGGCCTGCTGCTGATCTGACCATCTAAAACATTAGGGGCGAGGCCCTGCTGCTGATCTGACCATGGAAAAAATTATGGGCGAGCGCCTGCTTCTGATCTGACCATCTAAAAAATTATGGTTGAGGGTCTGCTGCTGAGCTGACTCTCTGAAACGTTAGGGGCGAGGATCTGCTGCTGATCTGACCATCTAAAACATTATGGACGAGGGCCTGCTGGTGACCTTTTAAAACATTAGGGGTGGGGGTCTGCTACTGTGCTCACCCTCTAAAACATCAGGAGCAAGGGCCTTTTGGTCACCCTTTAAAACATAAGGGGCGAAGGCCTGCTGCTGATCTGACCATCTAAAACATTAGGGGCGAGGCCCTGTTGCTGATCTGACCATGGAAAAAATTATGGGCGAGGGCCTGCTGCTAATCTGACAATCTAAAAAATTATGGTTGAGGGTCTGCTGCTGAGCTGACTCTCTAAAACATGTGTGTGAGCTTGCCGAGCTCCAAAGCCGTCATCAAGTTAGGGCCATTATCAGACATAACCGTGCCTGGTTGTAGGTTCAGTGGCGACAGCCACAGCTCAGTCTGGTCCCTTATACCCTGCCACAGCTCTGCGGTGGTGTGCTGTTTGTCACCTAAGCAAATAAGTTTCAGCACGGCGTGTTGCCGCTTCCCCACTGCAGCGCTACACTGCTTCCAGCTAATGACTGATGGCTGACTGGTGCTGCAAGATGACAATTCAGAGGTGGAATGTCACGGATAGTAGGGAAGAAGAAAACACCAGATACACACAAAAAAGGAATAGATAACAGTCTAGGCCTCAAAAGCAAAGGAAGAGGGATGGTGACCTCCTAGTAATCCCTAGACCTTTCCCTAACTCTTGCCAGTATGAGCAGATCCTGATGGTAGAAATGCTCATACGCTGTATTCCTAGGCCCTGCTGAAACTGACAAACCCTAGGATAGGTAGCAGGAGATGAGATAGTTGGTTCCTTCCCAGATGAAGGAACCTGTGTCTCCCTGAGGCCTAGAAACAAAACACAGCAGAGAACAACAAACAAAAAAGGCAACTAGTACTTAGCTTTGAGAAGTATAGAGAAGCAGGAGATCCAAAACAAACAAGCTCTAGCAACTCCAACAGGAAATATAAACCGCATGGTCAGCAGCATGAGCCGGACCTAAATAGAGCCTCATCAGTGATAACGAGTAGAACCTGAGGAGAGGTGAGATCCTGCCAAACAACAACAACATACTAAGAGGAAAACAGAGAGACCTGTCAGATAGCCTCACGTTCAGCAAGTCTATCCGACTCACCTCTGTCACAGGAAGGACCGTGACAGTACCCCCCTTCTACGGGTGACCTCCGGACACCCAGGACCGACCTTACCAAGATGGGCCCTGTGAAAGGCCTTCACAAGGCGACTGGCATTCACGTCGGTCTCAGGAACCCACATTCTTTCCTCTGGACCGTAACCCTTCCAGTGCACGAGATATTGAAGAGATCCATGAAGAGTACGTGAGTTCACTATCCTGCCAATCTCAATTTCAAGATTACCATCCACCATGAGAGGAGAGAGTGGCATGGAGGACAGTTCAGCAGGTTCGACATATCTTTTCAGCAATGACTTGTCAAACACATTATGAATTTTCAAAGCTTGCGGAAGTTCAAGACGAAAAGCAAACAGATTAATAATGGCAGAGATCTTGTATGGCCCAATAAACCTTGGCCCCAACTTCGAAGAGGGTACCTTCAAGTTAATGTTTGTTGTGGACAACCGCACAGAATCACCCACTCTCAGGTCCGGACCACTCATACGTCTCTTGTTAGCCATACGTTTATACTTTTTGCCCATTTAAAAAATTTTTTTGACTCTTTCGCCAAATAGATGACAACAAAGAGGAGAATCTTTCCTCTTCAGGTATACCAGAAGTCTCAGTACCAGATAATGTGCCAAACTGCGGATGGAACCCATATGCACCAAAAAACGGCGACTTATCAGTGGACTCCGGTCTATGGTTATTTATGACGAACTCGGCCGACGACAAAAATGAAGACCACTCTTCCTGATTCTCAGAGACAAAATGTCTCAAGTAAGTCTCCTGATTCTGGTTAGTGCGCTCAGTCTGTCCATTCGACTGAGGATGAAAGGCCGAAGAGAAGGACAATTAGACCCCCAGACGATTACAGAACGCCGTCCAGAATCTGGAAACAAATTGAGTCCCTCTATCACACACCACATCGGAGGGAATGCCGTGTAGTTTGACAATGTTATCGACAAACACTTGAGCGAGAGTTTTGGCATTAGGTAAACCTGATAATGCTATAAGGTGCGCCATCTTACTGAAGCGGTCAACAACCACCAGAATCACAGTTTTTCCTGAGGAACTAGGCAAATCTGTGATAAAGTCCATGGACAAATGAGTCCAGGGTCAGAACGGGACAGACAAGGGAAGTAGAGATCCTGAAGGCCGAATATGAGTCACCTTGGCACGCGCACAAGTCTCACAAACTGCCACATAGCCCTCAACACACTTACGTAACCCTGGCCACCAGAATCTCCGGGAAATGAGATCCATGAGCTACGTGACAATGTATCTGTTTTTTGATGTTTTTAATCCCAGGGCGATACATGACAATGAAATTAAATCTAGTAAAAAACACCATCTGGCCTGCCTTGGGTTCAGACATTTAGCCGACTTCAGGTAGGCCAGATTTTTGTGATCAGTAATTACCGTAATGGGATGAATCGCTCCTTCCAACCAGCGACGCCATTCCTCAAAAGCCAACTTAATGGCCAGCAACTCTCTATTACCTACATCATAATTTCTTTCAGCAGTGGAGAGTTTTTTGGAGAAAAAAGCACAAGGGTGCCATTTGCTAGGAGAAGAACCCTGCGACAAGACTGCTCCAACCCCTACCTCTGATGCGTCAACTTCCACATTGAATGGTTGTGACACATCAGGTTGCACCAGAAAAGGAGCAGAAGCTAAACATTCCTTGATTGCTGAAAAAGCATATAATGCTTCTTCAGACCAGACTGAGAAATCAGCGTCTTTCTTAGTCATATCAGTTAATGGTTTAACAACAGTTGAGTAATTCAAGATAAATTTACGGTAGTAGTTGGTGAGCCCCAAAAATCGCATAAGTGCCTTCAGATCTTTGGGTCGATCCCAGTCCAACACAGCATGGACTTTTTCCAGATCCATACGAAAACCCGAAGATGAGAGTAGATAGCCGAGGAATTGCACTTCTGGGACCGCAAACACACACTTCTCCATCTTGGCATACAATTTATTCTCTCTTAGGATCTGTAAGACCTATCTCACGTGATCCTCATGCGTGTTCATATCAGGGGAATAAATTATAATATCATCCAGATAAACCACCACAAACCTGCCCACCAGATGATGAAAGATGTAATTGATGAAGTGTTGAAAAACAGCAGGAGCATTGGTCAAACCAAAAGGCATGACCAGATTCTCAAAATGACCCTCAGGAGTATTGAAGGCCGTTTGCCATTCGGTGCCTTCCTTGATTCTTACCAGATTATATGCCCCCCTCAATGAAAACCTTGGCGCCGACAATCTGATTGAATAAATCTGGGATCAAAGAAAGGGGATAAGGATCACGGACAATGATGCGATTAAGCTCACGGAAGTCCAAACATGGCCTAAGAGTTCCATCCTTTTTTTTAACAAAGAAGAACCCTACAGCCACTGGTGATTTGGATGGTCTAATATGATCTTTAGCCAAACTCTCGGTGAGATACTTTCACATGGATACTGAGGACTGAGTAACGAGGGACGGCCTCCACCATCAGGCTGCGGAAAGCCTCAGTGTCCACAAGCCTAAATGGCAACATTTCCAGGGCCAGCTATTAGGAAAGGTGCGCATTTAGTGCTATGGCCTGTGGGTGGGTGGCTGGGTATTTGCGCTTTCGTTCAAAGGCCTGGGGTATGAACATCTGTATGCTGCGCTGGGACACAGAAGTGGATGTGCTAGCTGATGGTGGTTGCGAAAGTCCAGGTGCGGGCGGGAGGCATCCGTGCCTGCGTCTTGGACAGGGGATTGGCCAGCACATAACACAGGGGAAGAGGAGACCCGCAGACATTGATTGTGGACCGAGGTGTTCAGCCCACCTATAAGGGTGCTTTGATGCCATGTGGCGGATCATGCTAGTGGTGGTGAGGTTGCTAGTGTTCATGTCCCTGCTCATTTTGGTATGGCAAAGGTTGCAAATTCTTTTATCGTTCACACTTTCATCAAAAAAGCGCCAGACTGCGGAACACCTACCCCTTGGCAAGGGGAATTTCCGCAAGGGGGTGCTCCGGGGAACAGTTGCGGGCCTGTTTGGTGTGGCCCGCCTTCTCCCCTTTGCCACCCCACTGCCTCCTCCAGCCTGTTGCGGTGCTGCGGATCCCTCCAACTCTGTACTGCTGTCCTCGCTCGGCTTGCCACCTTCCCAGGTTGGGTCAGTGATTTCATCGTCCACCTCCTCCTCTTCCACTCTGGTCATCCTCCTGACTTGTTGACCTAACAACAACCTCACTTATTGACAACTGTGTCTCATCCTCATCATCAACCTCTTGAGACACTAATTGTAGTTGACTTATTGGCAACCGTGTCTCATCATCATTATCCACCTCGTGAAACACTAATTGCCGTTTCCCACCGCCACCTTCTTCTGACTGTGGATGCTCAAGAAATTGGGAATCAGGGCACAAGATCTCCTCATGTCCCTCTTCAAGCGGGCTTGGCGAGGGCCCAAATTATGGAATGGTAATAAAAAGAGCTCCTCAGAATATCCGAGTGTGGGATCACTTGTTTGCAAAGACTCTCCATGGTGGGAGGAAGGAGGATAAGGGTGAGGATTCTGTTGACCAGACTCTTGGCTACTGAGACTGGACTTTGTGGAAGACAGGGTGGTGCTTTAAGCATTATCTGCTGCAAAACCAACCGACCACCTGCTCGCACTGGCCTGACTTCGAGAGTGGTGTCCTGCGCTGCCTTTCAAACTGGGACATAAAGCTAGGTAATGGAGATTTAGCACAGGTAATGTCGCTGCCACCACATGCAAAAACATTAGACTGAATGTCACTGATATTTAGGATGGGCAAACGTTATACAGGAGATGTAGCGCAGGAGATGTAGCTGTCCGCAGCGGACACTGTCTATGGAAAAAGTACACTGGATGTCACAGATTTTTTTGGGCTAAGCACACGTTACACAGGAGATGTAGCGAAGATAATGTTGCTGTCTGCAGCGGCCAAACAATTGCAAGCTATTTAGTGCAGGTTGCGCTAAAAATATATATTGCTGCCAGATATAACAATAGTCCTTAAATGGACTTTTGGGTCTCTAACAATTGCACGCAATTTAGCGCAGGCTGCACTTATAATATCTATTGCTGCCAGATACAACAATAGTCCTTAAAAGGACTTTTGGGTCTTTACAATCGCCCGCAATTTAGCACAGGTTGCGGTAAAAATATATATTGCTGCCAGACACAACAATAGTCCTTAAAAGGACTTTTGGGTCTCTAACACCAACCCTGCCTAACAAAAAAATAAAATTTAATTTCCTACACTATCTGTCCCTTCTACAGCACAGCTCTCCCTAACTAAGACTGAGCCGAACCACGTTTCGTTGGGTGTCAGCCAATCACTGTAATACCAGTAACAGACCCAGCTACCAACATGTACTTACTTGCACGTTTATTTGATGCGTAGCAGCTAACAAACGTGCGGGAAGGAGACTCGAGCATCGCGCTCGAGCACAATCGGTATTCGGCCGAAGACCAGCCTGCTCAACACTAATTATTGTACCTTTATGATAATGGGAGTAACTGGGTGTTTCAAGGCGGTTACAATACTTCAAACGTGGCACATTACATAGTTGCATGTGATAACATTTGGCAATATCTTGTAGTTGTAAAGAATCTCAAAAAATGGATCCAATTTAGACATGTATACCAACCATCTGGATCCATTATGTAGAAAACATTTCCTAGAATTCCTGAGAAAATTGTTATGTACCTGCTCACACTACATATTTCTCAAACTTCTTCATTGTGTTCCAAATTGGGTGAAATACTCCCTTTTCCTCACAAATATTCATGTCACACCACAATTACAGATGGCCTTCAGAATGTTGTTATGAAACAGTGGAATAAATGATAAACCTCCTATGCATTATTCCATAAAGATTGTATACAGATGTATGTCATGCCTGCTCTTTATTAAAATATGAACACTTCCTATTAAAATATAGATCCACTAGTAACATATAGATATAGGTAATCTGAAGACATGATAACTTCTCATGGATAAGCTCAAAGTAACCACAAGTGACCCTCACAAAGGAAATAAAAGATTGTCTAGACCTGCTGGACTTGCCTTCTTGAGACTATCTATCTATCTATCTATCTATCTATCTATCTATCTATCTATCTATCTATCTCCAGCATCAGCACCTGGCATATCCGGGCAAGTGCCAGGGCCCACAGCTCCTGCAGGGGCCCACAACACAGCTGCCAGTGGCCAGAAGCAATGAGCGCTTCCATCAATACAGCTGGAAGCGCTCATTGCTGGAGTGCAGGGAACTGGGTCCTGTCACTCACCACTCAGCTCCCCGCGCTCCTCCCCTCCTTTAGGCCAGGGGTGCACAGAATGGTGAAGCAGGAAGACTTCTCCCTGCGCCACCATTCAGCATGCAGGCACGGATCACGCTGCCGACCTGTGTGGGTGGAGGCTGCAGCCCAGTAATCTACATAAGCTCTGCTCACACTGTGCTGCAGAGCGATCTGGTCTCAGGTGCGGCACCTGAGGGGTTAACTGCCGCTGATCGCAGCGCCCGGTCACAGGCAGGTGCCGGCAATGAGCTTCTTCTGCCTGCATCTGTATAGTAAAAGTCACTCCTCATTGGTGGCCAGTGCACCCCCCCCTTTCCCCAGTATTAAATACATTGGTGGCCAGTGCGCCCGCCCCCCCCTTTCCCCAGTATTAAATACATTGGTGGCCAGTGCGCCCCCCCATTCCTCCCTCCCCCAGTATTAAAAGCATTGGTGGCAGTGGCCACAGGGTCCCCTCACCTCCTCCTCATTGGTGGCAGTGGCAGTGATCGGAGCCCCAGCAGTGTAATGCTGGGGCTCCGATCAGTTACCATGGCAACCAGGACGCTACTGAAGTCCTGGCTGCCATAGTCAGCTCTCTGCTGCTGTGTGTACTGTGCACAGGGCAGCAGGGAGAGAGTGAGATCCTATTCACCCTAATAGAGCTCTATTAGCTCTAGATCCCAGGTTCTAGCCCCTAAGGGGGAAATAGTTAATAAATAAACTGTAAAAAAAAAAGAAAGTTAAAAAGTACACCAAAATATTAAGTATAAATCACCCCCTTTCCCAAATTTACATATAAAATATATAAACAATAAATAAAATATTACATATCGCTACGTCTCAAGTGCAAACTATTAAAAAAAAATCCTCTTTTAAGTGGTGAACTCCTATAAAAGAAAAAAAAAAGAAAAGAAAAACTGCACAATTCGCCATTTTATTTTAGTCGCCTTGTCCCCCCAAAAAATAGGATCGGACTGTTGTATTATTGGCCGGACGTTCCATAAAATGAGGAATGCACGCAGCTTTTTTTTGAATTTTTTTTTTTTTTGCGTGGTATCGAATGGTATCGAGTATCTCAATACTTTTTTATGGTATCGATACCGAATCAAAATTTTGGTACCGAAACAACTCTACTGTGAGGGGTACAATTTTTTGAAAGTATTGGGGGGGAGGGGTGCCAGAGAAACGACACAGCAGCAGCACGATGTCCTCACACATGATCCTGCTGATCTGTGTAGGAGGAGGAGCGGGGCACGCTGGAAATCAGCCTCTGCTCCTTCTACACAGCAGCGCGATGTGTCACAGTATCCTGCTGCTGCTGCTGATGGGGACCGCAGATCATGGGAGGGGCCAGGTGACTGAGGCGAGGAGTATTTATTGTTTGTTTTTTTCACTTCCTGTGAAGGGGGCACATCTGGTCATAACCACTGTGAAGGGGGCACATATCTTGGCATATCCACCATAAAAGGGCACATTTCTTGGCATATCAACTGTCAGGGGGCACATATTTTGGGATATCTACTCTGAAGGGGGCACATATTTTGGCATATCTACTGTGGGGGGGGGGCACATATCTTGGCATATCTACTGTGAAGGGGGCACATATCTTGGCATATCGACTGTGAGGGGGCACATATCTTGTCATATCTACTATGAAGGGGGAATATCTTGGCATATCTACTGTGAGGGGGCACATATCTGTGAGTAGACTGGAGGGACTGAAACACTGGGTAGAAAATAAAAGTAGGCACATAAGGATTGATTCACATATATCCGCTCTGTGTAAGGTATTTAATCTATAATATATGCAGTTTCATTGCTGTAAGTGGCGTGCAAAATGCCACAAGGGGGCCCACTGAGACTTTATTGCCCAAGGGCCCATGTGAACCTGGAGCCGGCTATCTATCTTATATATCTTATCTATCCTATCTATCTATCTATCTATCTATCTATCTATCTATCTATCTATCATCTATCTATCTATCTATCTATCTATCTATCTATCTATCTATCCCATATACAGGCATATGTATATGTGAATGTATACATACACAATTTAGCCATAACATTAAAACAATTTGTCTACTATTGTGTAGGCTCCCCTTGTGTTGGCACAACAGCTCTGACTTGTCGAGGCGTGGATCCACAAGGCCATTGAAGATGCTCTGTGGTATCTGGCACTAAGACGCTAGCAAAAATCACACAAAAAGATACAAAACATCCTGCACGATATGATAACTAAATATGCGGATATACATGGCAACATTTATAAGGAAAAAAATCACGGGAAATAATGTACTAACACAATAGATGCAAGTGCAGTATACCAGACCAACAGGGGTAATGTCTCTGTGAGGTCACGGTGCGATTATAGTGTGTGAGTATAGGTAGACCGAGGGTAAAAAGCACAGTTCTTGATTACTCACAGTTTTGTCATCCCTGGGCAGGCCTGCACAGTTAAGGGGGAGAACAGCACTGGATTCTGTTTCGAAGTGTCCTTGATTGTAACTGGGTTTAGTGTGCTTTGGTGGCTGGGCCCTGGTTTAAGTAAAGTCGTGACGCCAGTACCGTTACGGTACAACAATGATGAGAGTAGTAGTGGAGAAATTAAAGAGTGAGGCACAGGTTGAATCCAACTCACAACTTTTTACAGTCTGCAGGTTCTTAGTAGAAATGACATCTTAATATAACACAGTCTCTTTTGTATACAGAGGTAATAAGCTGTAATCCGAGGTGACAGACTTTTTGTGGCTAGGTATATCACAGACTTAAGTACAGTTAAGTTAGTCAGAATATGGCTGACTGGTGCCTAGCTCTTTGCCCTATTCTAATCCCAGTAACGGTGGTTTCTGATCCTTCCTTCTACATAAGTGCAAATAACAGCTAGCCTGGCTGTAAAATATATTGTAGGTGAGGCTGCCGGAAGCTCAAATCCTTCACCTGGGTACAAAGGCGCCTAAAAAGCCTAGCATAATGGCTATTGTCCTTCCTTTGTCTTTCTGAAGTTAAAAAGCAATTTTCCACTTGTCACCCTGGAAGAGTGGAAGGAGGTCTCTCCTCAGCCTTGTTCCTTGGCTTATAACTTGGGACAAGAACACTTGGCTACTCTGGACCGTGAAGCCCGAGAGAGAGAGAGAGCTGAGAGGAGGGGGACCTCTCTCTTTCCCCCTGCTCCTCACACCAGCAGACTACATGACTGACTACCACTAAACTAAACTGACTGACTAGGCCTGAACTGTAGTATATATAAACTATAGTGCTGAGTATCCCCATCTAGTGGTGGATGTATGTACTGCACCCTGCAGCCTGCTACAGGAATTTCACAGGATAAACCAGATATAAATTTATAAATGGCATGAAATGCAATATGACATAGGATACAACAACTTTGCAGTGCCCACATATACGAGTGGGACATAAGCATTATATATGGACTAAACCCTCACTCCGATATGATAAAATCTGAGACTCTCAAGCCAATATATTTTGATCAAAACACATCTGTGCCCACCTACCCAGCACTACGGTGGTCTCAGTCAGGCAGGTCCTACTCTAAACCTACCTATGCCGTTGGGCATCTAGAATCCGTAAAGAAGACCCTGCAAATATAGTGTGCTGCTCCTAATTACCTCTGTGTGCATCAAGCAACCAATGAAAGGAGGAATCTTGTAAATTGCAAGGTGGGACCTTCGTGGATTAGACTTATGTTTCCAGGACATCCCACATATGCTCAATCAGATTCAGATCTGGGGAATTTGGTGATTAAGTCAACACCTTGAAGTTTTTGTTGTATTCATTAGACAATTCCATTGCAAAATTATTTACCCCCTTGGTTAGTTGAATAAGATCTCCTTGTGTGCAATCAAAGTGTCACATGACCTGTCATAAGATTTGGATATAAATACACCTGTTCTTAATGGCTCCTTAGTCTGCAACACTACTAAGCAAGCAACATGAGCAGGAGACTGTTGGGAAGCAACATTGACTTCCCCACAATCTGCTGCTGTATCGTCCTATGTAAAGGGACCTTTAGGATGATCCCATCCTCGCAGTTTTAGGTTCCATTCAGACATCTGCAAGTGATTTGTGGTCCGCAAATTACGGATCCGCAAAAGACGGACACTGGCCATGTGTGTTCCACATTTTGTGGACCGCACATTGCCAGCACTATGATAGAAATGCCTATTCTTGTATGTGGCTGCGAATAGTACATGCTCTATCTTTTTTGTGGGGCCGCGGAACAGAAGTCCGGATGCAGACAACACATGGTGTGCTGTCTGCATCTTTTGTGGCCCTATTGAAATAAATGTGTCCGCACCCATTCATGTGGACGTGTAAATAGACCCTTAGAGTAATATCCTCAACTGGTGGGACAAAGATGAAGATAAAGGTATTACAATTTCCAATAATGCAGGCAATATAGACACATACCTACCTCTTGCAATGTCTGTTTTATCGGCTAGCAGTGGGTTTTTCTACCCAAGTAGAGAAGAATGCTTTGTGTAGACAATCCCCAGACCTTATCTCTCATAACAGGGTGATGTGAAAACTAACAATACAACACCTTTTATCTAATACAACAAACATTAAGGCTCGTTTCACACTGTAGGTAGGCTGTTCCGGCAGACTGTTCCGGAATATATGCTGGGAACCGGCAGACAATAACCACTGCACGCAACGGTATTTGTCCGAACCCGTTTTCAGCATATCACTGCCGAACCTTATTATAGTTAATGGGGCCGGATGGCATTCCAGTAGACCCAAGCAATGCCGGATATAGCAGGCTGTTCAAGGCCAGAACATCCTGCCAGACTGACAAACACAAATGTGAAACAAGCCTAACCTAATAATGTGCTACAGTAGCTTTTCTGTGGCATCAGCCCATACAGGTCAGCCTTCGCTCCCTAAGTGCATGCTCCGTCGTCAGTTCGCTGGATGTTATTTCTCAGATCACCCTTAGTAGATACTAACCACCACATACCAGAAGCAACCCACAAGACCTACTGCTCTGGAGATACCCTGACCCAGTATCTATCTTGTCAAAGCAACTCAGATCCTTGTGCTTGCCCATTTTTCCTACTTCCAACATATCAACCTAAAGAACTGTTAAGGGTAGGTTCACATCTCTGGCACATAACTTTGGTAATCTGTTCCGGCAGAGGACTACCTGACTAAAGGCCCTTGCACATGACCGTATGCCCTCCGAGACATACGGTCTGTGAGCGGGCCATATGTCCCGCAGCGGCATAGATCGTGTGCACAGCAGCGCACAGCATCATAGATTACAATGATGCTGTGCACGTTGAGCCGCCCACGGGGCTATTGTCCTGCACTCATATTATATTTTGAGTGCGGGACAATCGTGCACAGCATCATTGTAATCTATGATGCTGTGCGCTCCCATGCGCACAATCTATACCGCTGCGGGACATATGGCCCGCTCACGGACCATATGTCTCGGAGGGCATACGGTCGTGTGCCAGGGCCCTTACCGTATCCAGTATAGCCAGACACAAATGCACACCGCTGGATCACCTTTGACTATAAGTGGATCCTGCAGGTTTCTGGCATAAATGGTGACTTTTCGCCTGACAGTTACTGCATGCAGCCATATTTGGCCAAAAGCCAAATCCCATTATAGTCAAAGGGCATTTAACGATGTGCAGTGGTATCCGTCTATGCCAGATATAGTAACTCCCATAGTTTGTTCCTCTGCTGCAACAGACTATCTGAGTTATGTACTGGACATGTGAACCTACCCTTAAAGGAAAATGTATCATCAGAAAATTATTATTGTTTAAATCACGTTTTTATGTTTTATGCTGAACGCTGATGTGAGCTCAGCCTAAGCTGTTTGCGCTGGAAAGGAGAGGGTTAAAACAACATTATGAATACAAGCCCGATAACAACTTTTACCTGCTACAGAGTTTGGAATTTTTAGCTCTTTCAATTCCAGAGAAGACAGCTTAGGGCAAGGATCAGCAACCTTTGGCACTCCAACTGCTGTGAAACTACAACTCTCAGCATGCACACTTAACTATTGTTGTAACTCCCATAGAAGTGAAAGGAGTATTCTGGGAGTTGCAGTTTCAGAACAGCTGGAGTGCCGAAGGTTTCTGATCCCTGGCCTAGGGGGAACAGTGCCCCTGACTAGACAGGTGGCTAACCAGTTAATCACTGTTATTCACTTCTGTCAGTGGCTATCTATCTATCTATCTATCTATCTATCTATCTATCTATCTATCTATCTATCTATCTCATATCTAACTATCTCATATCTATCTATCTATCTATCTATCTATCTATCTATCTATCTATCTATCTATCTATCTATCCATCTATCCTACTAGCACACTTTATACACACCTTGACTTGTATTCTGTCTGGCTTTGTAATTGGAAGCCGCTCTTACATCATTGTCTCATTAGTGCTTTGCTGGCTCACTGCATCCTCTGGGAACACTGCCTGCAGGATCCAGATACGGATACCCCCAGGGATATAACACTGTTTTCACAGAGGCTGAGTTCACTGAGTTATGTATATTTATTATTACTTTATATCTTTATATGTTAGTGTCTAGTGCCTAAAAAGAGAACTTATACGTTTCTTGTATTTGACATATATGTTGGTTGCATTCATTGTTTTTTTTTTTTTTTGGTTTCTTCCAACTGGGAATTCATTTTCTTCTCTGCATTATGAGTTCCTGCTGGGAGTCTCAACGATTCCTCGGATAGTGAGTCAAACCATTGAATTGATTTGGCAGCGACTCCGGGAAGTGATAATGCCTGAGCCCAAGGCTGATGATTTGATCCAAATTGCTGAGGTGTTTAATTTAAATGCCAATTTTCCAAACTGTACTGAGGCACTGGATGGCAAACACATACGAGTTAAGAAGCTGCCTCACTCAGGGTCCTGGTACTACAATTGGATATTGTGGATATTAGGGTGTAAAGGGGCACTGCAGATGCTCGCATTTTCAAGGCTTCTAGAATGTGTGCGAGACTTCAAGCCAACCAGCTTGCCCTCCCAGAGCCCAGATTTCTGCCAGCTTCTGCCTGACCACCGGCTCCATTTCTTATTGTGGCTGATGAAGGGTTTGCTTTGACACTACATGTCATGCGGCCCTTCCTTAGACGCAACCTGGATGACAGTAGGCGTATTTTTAACTATCGGCTAAGTCGAGCCCGTTGGTATGTTGAGGGTGCCTTTGGAATACTCACACACAAGTGGAGAGTATTACTGTCATCCATACAGATGTCGCCGGACAATGCCACCCTGGTTATAAAAGCATGTGTGATCCTGCATAACTTTGCCCGGATTCATGATGCTCCTTAAGAACCTGATAATTTTGTGCCTGGTACTTCTTCTTCAGCTGGAGGGCTGGACCAGACCCTTCATGGACGACCTGGAACTGCTGGGCTCGCAGTTCGGGCCCTCTATGATCTTAGTTTTTTTAAATTTTCCAGTAAGGTTTTTTTCTTTTGGGTGTGTGGGAGATGTAGATAGTGTAGGGACTCACAAGACAAAGAGGACCCTTGACGTGGGCTTGTGGGCTGGGGTCCAAACGTAGGCCCATAAAAAAATGTCATCTATGTGTTCTTTCAGTTTGTATTGTTTAAACCGTGGTAGTAATGATGATAGTGTTTTTTTGGTGGACCACATTAACCCTCTAATACCTCTTACAATATCGAATGGTGTAATAGCAATGTATATTTCCCCATATTTTGTTGAAATTGTGCAAAATGTATTCATTTTTTTTCTGTTCCTCGCAGGCAGAATGTGTGTTGAAGCTCTCAAAGTTCGTGGTACCTCAGTGGATCGTTGGACCTTTGTTTGAAATATTTAACTACAAAATTTGGCATATATTTCTATGTGGTTATTAGAGCACGCATGTTCACCCTATGGCCCTCCTGTATTGTGTAAACTTCACAGTCCTGCATGACTGCACATTCTATATGACAATATTGACATGGCGTCATTATTAGTTGTCAGCCATTATGCTTGAGGGCATCAGGGTGAGCATACTCATATTTGTTAATATGTTTTGCACACAATACATCGTTTATAAGAGTTTAGACTGTATGCATGTGCTAATAAACATTGCACATTCCCCGATTGTGACAAATGTGAAAGATGTAATAAAAGTACATTAACCGTTTGCATATTCTTTTATAAACATATTAACAAATAAATAACACAAATATGGCTTTATCTTCAGCCTATATTCCAAACATTATTTCCAAAACATAAAAAAATTTAAGTTGAAAGAGGTCCCTTGTAAAAGGACCGATGGCTTAGGGATGGGGGTCAGCCATCTGAGTAGTGTTTTGGTATATCCCTGGGGGTCGCTGAAATGTTTGTGGCGCCATAAATGGTGGGTTCTGAGAAAACAGAGGCTGTGAGGACGAGCTTGGCCTAGGATGGACAGGGGCCATACTGGGCCCAGGTTGGGGTTGTGTGTATAATCTGATGGCCCGATTTTTTAGGTTATCCACACAACACACAAACTCATGTGGATCTAAGGGGCTTTTTAATATAGTCACAACAGAGGTCATGACGTCCATCAAAAGCGTTTGCTTGTAGGCAGGGAGGTCTTTTATTACATGACCCAGCACACTAAGCATGCGCTCCTCATGAGTTTCCACATGTCTCTGCCTAAAATACTCCAGCACCTGAGCCTGAACCTGTGCTTGAGTCTCTGCGGCTGGATTGGGGTTCGGAGGCGTGGCCCTTCTCCGGCATGGCTGTCTCCTTGTTGCTGGGGGACTTGCTGGTGTGGTTCCTGAAGGTCCCTCACAAGCTGAAGAGTCCTCCCTCTCTGGTTGGGGCACCTCTTGTGATGGGTCGACCTCTTGATGCCCAGGTCGAGGGGATTCCTGGCCAGACACTCCCTGGTCCAAATCACTGCTGGTGCAGTTCCCCTCTGTGGATCCAGGCTGTCAATAGTGCTGTTGAATGAGATCGAATGTTAGACAACCAATGTGTATCTCTGAACTATATTATAATTACATAACACAGTCTCATCACTATCATCCCCAAACTACAGCCGCTGTCAGTAGTGTCAACCACAACACTCCATGCCAGCCGTCCCCTTGCCAGGTTTATATAGACTGTTTCTACTAATGTTTAGGCACTACTGTTGTAGGACATGCTACTGTCTAGTGGAGTTTAAAGACATACCATAATTTGATTATGTATTGGGCCACGTTTTCTCAATCAGTCATATGCTGCATTGCACAGGCAAAGATATTTTTCTTTACTGACAGTGATGTACAGTCCTTGTCCACAATATGCTAGCGAGTCATTTCCTCATATCAATTGAGAAATACAAGCTAAATGGATGTACACATATGGATACTCATTAGCTAGCTCGTCACATGTTTCAAATGACTGCCATTTGTACATGTCTGGTGAGTATGCTAAAGGCTATATGCTCAGCGTATTCTAGCATGGTGAGGACAAGCCTAGTATATTACTTACAGATAAAATAATCCTACCAGTCATGGAAAATTCTGGTCAAGTTACAGCCAAGCCTTTTGATTCTGGATTTTTTACATGATGTTCACCATCCGCTTAGATCCAAATACAACACACAAGCAATGGGTAATTTAAGCATGTCCATGATAACATTACAGACATATTATAAATTTTCATACTCACGTTTTCACATCCAGGAAGGGTCTCAAGAAGCTAAGTTGGCGGGTATAGATATAAAGCTTTTTATGCAGCCCACCTTCGCCACTGTGTCTAATTGCCTGCATCCGTTTCCTTCTATACTGATCACGGCATGACTGCCAGCGCGTCTTCACACGTTGGACTGTAGAAATATGACATACAACATTTGTATGGGATTTGGCCCAAATGAAATTCTAACAGCACTTTGCACATTTATATTCCATTTTGAATAAAACACCCTTTATAATATGTGTGGTTTCACTACATGTCTTCACAGTCTGAATAAAGGCATTTTGCCCGAACGTTATACAGTTGGTGTCTCCATGCTAAAAAACGCATGACAAAACATTAGCTGTTTAAACATGCTTGCCCACTACTGGAAAAAAGAGCAGCTTTGTCAAAGCTCTAGGGTTCCCAGCCAAGATATAGGGTTTGTAACATTTGGAATATAATATCAAAGCATGCACACTACTGCTGGATAGCAGGGTTGGGATAAGCACAGAAATGGGAGAGGACGAAAAAAGATGCAATATACTATAGTTTGCATGTATAGGTACACACAAAAATACACATCTCGTGATGTTTCCAAACTACTCATGAAAGCATGTCCAGACATTATGGCTCCAAAATCAGCCTACAGCAGGCCATGATGGCAATGATACTATGACTACAGAAGGACATACAACAGTGGTCAAGGCTGCTATCAGGAATAACTTATTAGAACCTTAAATAAGCATTGGATCCATAACTTTACAAAATCAAAACATTACAAGGATTCGATCAGGAAATCTGGTGGCAAACATATTTAAACATTAGACCCATTAGATTAACTTTTAAAAATAGACATGGTTTTGGTTACCTAATTTACGCCGTTTTCCAGAATTGGCCGGCTCCCATTCTCTGGCCAGCATCTGCTGGGTGACCTCATCCCAGCCATGGTCCTTCATGGCTTTGTCATGGTATATTTCCGTGCGTGTGCCCCAAAGCTGGGGGCGCTCCTGGATCAGGGTCAGCAGTTTCTCCACATCCATTTTCTTCTAAGTATTGCTGACAAGCCACACTGGTTAAAGCCGGTTACAGCACCTGGACATGTGCTCATCAAAAGTAGCAAAACAACATACACATGGCCACAGTGGGCTGGGCATAGCAGTTCAAAAATACGGATCCGCAAAAAACGGATGACATACGGATGCATTCCGTATACATTCTGTATTTTTTGCGGACCCATTGACTTTAATGAAGCCACGGACCGTGTTTGCGGACAAACATAGGACATGATCTATCTTTCAACGAAACGGAAACATGGACATACGGAAACGGAATGCTTACGGACAACATTCCGTTGTTTTTGCACACCCATTGAAATGAATGGTTCTGTATACGGACCGTAAAAAACGGCCTGCAAAACAGAAAAAAACACGGTCGTGTGAAAGAGGCCTAACTATCCTAACTATAACTAGCTGAAGATGGTCATACACATTAGATTAAAGCTGGCTGAACACGAAGATCACCTAATGTGTATGGTGACCTCCCGATACTCCCCTGCTGGTAGATGTCAGGGAGAAAAGAATCGGGAAATTTGCTTTTATCATCCAAAATCCTTTTGCTCTCAGGGAAGACAGGCCACCAGAAGAGCCTGGCAGTGGTTTACTGCCCTCTCTATATAATAACACATGCAACAAGGCTGTGTGTGCATGTATATGGGGAGGTCTAGAAAGGATAGCTGTGGTTCACAACTATCTAAAGTGTAACAGATTAATATTGGCATCAGTGGTACAATCATGACCTCCATGGTACAACAGTAGATGATGGGTTCCAAACAGTGGCAATCTCATGTGCACTTGTGAGAAAAATGCAATATGTGGCCCTGATTTCAGACGGATGGTTCTGTAATGTCACTGGTTTGTATGTTTCTTCAAGGCCTGTCGTGCATATCTTCATGTGGTTAGACTATGGCTACAAATAGAGCATAAGAATTGCAGATTATTTTACACAGAAACGAGCCTTAAATTAATAAAAAAAAAAAAGAGAAAGATTCGCTGCCAAGCGATCTCCTCTAGCAGATAACGATATGCCAGTGTTAATGAGGATGGAAGCTATCCCAAGGGAAAAGCCAAAGCTGACGAAACAGCAAACAGCTTGCTGAGGTAATATTCTGTACAGTTACACCAGGCCCTGTGTGTATAGCCTCCTGCTGCCTGTCAGCGTCACTGAGGCTCTGTTCACACATTCACAGTTTACCTCGGAGGTGAACATCAGGAGGATCTCCCAAAGTATCACTTGGATGGAAGTCTGCGATTTATCACACTGTATAAGAACATAATACTTATTAACTCACATTGTGAAAATAAATTGTATATAAGTACACAACATAGCATTTGTTTTTCTTTTATTGTGGCCCTCTGCATAGAAAAGTACAATATTTAGGCACTCCAGCAGTTCTGAACCTTCAATTCCCAGAATGCTCCATACACTTCCATGGGATTTACAAGGAAAGCTGAGCAATTGTGCATGCTAGGAGTTGTAGTTTCACAGCACCTGGAATGCCAAAGGTTGCTGACCCCATGGACTATGCTTTCCTATACAGCAAAAGAAAAACTATTCTGATGCATGCCATCCAAGCATTTGTAAAAATTATATTCTTTTGGCATATGCTGGGTATATGGGAGCCTATGGACAAGTTGGAAGAATACTCTTGACATATAACTCTGATGTGTAGAAAAATTTGATGTGAACAGAGCCTGAGCTGTGCACAAGGTGTTATGGCAGTGGGTGTGGAACCACTGCACCAACCAATGGATTTGACTTACAGCTAAACCTAAGAGTGTCTCCTGGTTTTCACCCTTTTAACCCTATACAGGGACCTGGGCTTCGCCGCAGGGAATACGATAATCATGGTCAGTTCAGGTCAGGCAGCAGAGAATCAGAGTCAGGAATAGTGCAGAAGTCAGTATATGGGTATACAAATAGAACAGCACACCTTCATAGAAACTAGCAAACTAGATTAACCTATTGCTCAGGCACCTTTACATAGGGGAAGGTACCTTAAAGGGGTTGTCCGGGTTTTTAATATTAATGACCTATCTTTAGGATAGGTTTTGAATATCAGATCAGCGGGGGTCCGATATCCAGAACCCCCACCGATCAACTGTATGAGGAGACGGCACATGCAGCGTGCACGTGCCATTCCCATTTCTCTTCCGGCTCACCCATGCTTTCTATGTCAAAGCAGCAGCAAACAGGAAAAGAGATGGGAGATGGCACGTGCGCAGTGCACATGTTGATGACCTATACTTAGGCCATTGAAACAGAAGTGGCAGCTGCAGGGTGAGTGGTGCACCCCAGAGGAGTAGGACAGCACCGAGCATGGGCCACAGAGGAGATTTTACATGAGCACTAAATGTGTTTTTAGATTGTTAGCTCTCGCGGACAGCCCCCCCCCCCCCGTATCAGTCTGTTAATAGTTTCCTGTTTTATTTTCGATTATGTATGTGTAACCCCCTTTTAATGTACTGTGCCATGGAATTCATGGCACTTTAAAGAAAATAAATAATAATAAAAATGTTGAGCGAATGGAAGTTTCCAAAGTGGACTTCGATCAGAATTTTAGGAAAAATTCAATTCGCCGCGAAGCCAAATTTCCTTGCGCTTTGTGGTAATGAATGATTTCATTACATGGATGCATGTAGCAGTGTAGTTGTGCCCTATGTGTCATGCGACCTATTGTCATTGTGTAGCCCTAGCCTAAAGCTGACCTACAGCAGTGAAGAAAAACGGCTGGGATGTTATGGAAACCTCAAGTAAAACTGTGTGTATGTTGAGACTAAGGGCCTGCGAGCTTCTATTAGCTGATAAGGGACATGTGACCGTGTGTATGGCATCTCAGAAACGGTACGTCCTAGAGAGCTGAGACCCGATCTAAAACCTTCCCGGACACCTGATGTAACCTGTGTGCCAAATTTGGTGAAGATCGGTTCAGTCGTTTGGTCGTGCATAAAGAACAGACAGACAGACAGAAACTCATTTTTATATATATAAGAGACTAGCAGAAGGACCCGGCTTCGCACGGGTATATTTCATCTATTTCATTTAATGTTCCTGTGTGTCATTAAAAGATATCGACAATATCCCCCATAACAGTGACCTCTACAGCACCCCATCCCACTGTCTGCTGAACTGTGTATCTAATCCTATCCTGTGTGATACTGTCCGCTGAGCTATGTATCTAATCATATCCTGTGTGATACTGTTTCCTGAGCTATGTATCTAATTATATCCTGTGTGATACTGTCTGTTGAGCTGTGTATCTAATCCTATCCTATGTGATACTGTCTGATGAGCTGTGTATCTAATCCTATCATGTGTGATACTGTCTGCTGAGCTGTGTATTTAATATCCTATCCTGTGTGATACTGCCTGCTGAGATGTGTATATAATCCTGTCATGTGTGATACTGTAGTATCCCAGGGTAAGGGAGAGAGGGATGCCAGTGATGGAGAGGCTGACACATGGGTCTTCTGGGGCACACTCTAGTTTGAGGGACACAGGCTGGATGTTAGGTGAGGTGCCCTTGGTGTTATGATTTAACGTGCCTATGGCTAGGTCCCATACAGTTTGTGACGCCAGTGCCGGTAACAGTGGCACACCGATTGACAGTGGGAATAATGGAGGTGCAGACACTTGAGTTGAAACAGAACTTTTCTTTACTGAATAATGGCAACTTTATACACACTCCTTGTAGTTCCATAGAAGACAATTGGCATTACAGCAGGCTCCACAGTATAATGGCAGGTATAGCTTGGCAAGGTTACACAGAGGGTTAAATAGACTCACAGTACAGGCTGCATTCCTTAGGATCCTGACTGGTAAAACTTCCAAGGCCCATATGCCCTATAGCTGGCTTTATCCTTGGGAAAACTGAAGTACCTCCTCTGAACTATAATATCCTCTTCCACAGACCTTCTCCCTCTGCCTCTCAGCTTGACTCTAGCTGGACTGGGTAATGGCACTGCTGGGTTTCTCTCTGCTGATTGCAGGACTCAGGACTCTCTCCTGGACTGTTCTGGCTCCAACAATAAACTGCACTGAGCAGGAGCTGATCTTGCCCTAGCAGGCTCAGGGCCTGCACTGCCCTCTCTCAGGCTCCAGGGTCTGGACTAACTAACCCCTGCCTGGACCGAGCTATATAAACTAGGGGCTCCCTAGCTCCCTCTACTGTCTGGGAGGCTAAACTACACCCCTAGCAGGCCTGTACGCAGTAATACATGACAATGCAGAATATAAAAGTGCATGAAATACCAAGATACCAATCTCCCCACATGAGGGGAAACAACGTGACCCTTGTGACACCTTAGTAGTGCCCACCATTACCGAGTGGGACACTACAATACTGTCTGCTGAGCTGTGTATCTAATCCTATCATGTGTGATACTGTCTGCTGTGTATCTAAGTCTATTGTGTGATACTGTCTGCTGAGCTGTGCATATTGTCAGGTAGCCCTAGCCTAAAGCTGACTTACAGAAGTGAGGAAAAATGGCTGGGTTGTTATGGAAACCTGGAGTAAAACTCTGTGTATGTGGAGAGTAAGAGCCTGCGAACGTCTATTGGCTGACAAGGGACATGTGACCGTGTGCATGGCAGTTAGAGGCTTGTATTGGCTAATACAGGTCATTTTTAAAAAATATTTCAGAAATGGTTCATCCTAGAGAGCTGAGACTCGGTCTAAAACCTTCCTAGACACCCGATGTACCTGTGTGCCAAATTTTAGATCGGTCCAGTCGTTTGGTCGCGCATATAGAACAGACAGACAGACAGAAACTCATTTTTATATATATAAGAGACTAGCAGAAGGCTTCGTACGGGTATATTTCATCTATTTCATTTAATGTTTCTGTGTGTCGTTAAAAGATATCGACAGTATCTCCCATAACAGTGACCTCTACAGCACCCTGCCCCTTTAATAGTGAACTCCACAGTTCCCCACCCCTTAACACTGACCCCCCCCCAGTGCCCCGACACTTTAAAATGGGACCTTTACAGCAGCCAATCCCCTAAACTTTGACCTTCACAGCAGCCCGACCCCTTTAACAGGGAGTTTCGCAGCACCCTAATCCCTTGACAGTGACCTCTTCCGGGGCCTGCCCCCTTAACAGTGACCTCCACAGTATCCTGCTGCCTTAACAGTGACCTCACAGTACCCTGCTGCCTTAACAGTGATCTCCACAGCAGTTGTCCCTTTAATAGTGGCCCCTGCCCCCTTAACAGTGACCTACACAGTGTCCATCCCTTTAACAAAGACCTCCACAGCACCCTGCCCCTTTAACAATAACATCCACAGTGCCCGCCTCTTTAACAGTGACCTCCACAGTGCCCGCCCCTTTAACAGTGGCCTCGAGTGTGTCCGCTCCTTTAACAGTGACCTCCACAGTGCCGGCCCCTTTAACAGTGACCTTCACAGCGCCTGCCGCTTTACCAGTGACCTCTACAGCGCCCACCCCTTTAACAGTGACCTTCACAGCGCCCGCCCCTTTAACAGTGCCCTTCACAGTGCCCACCCCTTTAACAGTGACCTCCACAGTGCCTGCCCCTTTAACAGTAACCTCCACAGTGCGCGCCCATTTAACAATGACCTCCACAGCGCCCTGCCTCTTTAATGCTAGGGCTACACGACGAGTCGATGTCGCGAACATAAAATTTTCCGTTGGCGAACACGAACTTCCGCAAATGTTCGCGAACGGGCCAACCGAGCCAACCGCCATAGACTACAATAGGCAGGCGAATTTTAAAACCCACAGGGACAGTTTCTGGCCACAATAGTGATGGAAAAGTTGTTTCAACGGGACTAATACCTGGACTGTGGGATGCCGGAGGGGGATCCATGGCAAAACTCCCATGGAAAATTACGTAGTTGGCGCAGAGTCGGGTTTTAATCCATAAAGGGCATAAATCCCCTAACATTCCTAAATTGTTTGGAATAACATGCTTTAAAACATCCAGTGTGTGTATACGATCAGGTATGATGTTGTATCGATCAGGCAGTGTAACCCTGGGTTCACACCTGAGCGTTTCTGAGACGCGCGTTTTACACGCGTTTTTGTTGCGTGTATTACAGCGCGTTTTTGCAAATAGGAAACGCGCGTTGTACTTGCGTTCTTGTGATTGACTACTGTGGTGTCAATCACAATACGCGCGACAAACGCCCCAAAAAAAGCTCAAGTACTTGTTTATGCGTAGGGCGTTTTACAGCGCGTTCGAACGCACTGTAAAACGCGAAAATGTGAACCAGGCCCATAGGGAAGCATTGGTTTGCATGTGTTGAGCGTTTTACAGCGCGTTCGAACGCGCTGTAAATGCGCAAGTGTGAACTTAGGGTAAGGGTTACGCCCGCTTCACAGTGACAGACCAAACTCCCCGTTTAACGCACCGCAAACAACTGCAAACAGTCCATTTGCACAACCGCAAACTCCCCATTTGCACAAGGTTGGATACCAAGCTAGCCATGTCCCGTTCCTCGTCCTCACTGACGCCATTGAAGGTCTCTTCCTCCACCCAGCCACGTACAACACCAAGGGTCCCTGAAAGGTGACAACAAGCCCCCTGGGACGCCTGCTGTGGTTGGTCTTCCTCAAAGCCACCTTCCTCCTCTGACTCCTTTTCTTCAGACTCCTCTCTCTGCGTTGCCGCAGGTCCAGCAATCGACGACGACAAGGCTGCTTCTGGTGGTGATGGTGACCACAACTCTTCCTTTTCATGCTCATCTATGGCCTGATCCAGCACTCTTCGCAGGGCACGCTCCAGAAAAAACGCATATGGGATGAGGTCGATGATGTTGCCTTGGGTTTGACTGACCAGGTTTGTCACCTCCGCAAATGGACGCATGAGCCTACAGCCATTGTGCATGAGCGTTCAGTAACGCTGCCAAAAAATACCCAGCTCCGCAGAGGCTGTGCTCTTTTTTTTAAATTAAAAAAGTCTGTTCTTACCAGTTTAATCTCCGTTTTGTCCCCTATCAGGGGCCGGTGTATGGAATAGATTTTAGGAATCGGGAGATGGAAAAAGATGGTTGGTCGGTCCTTTTTCTTCCTGACCCATTCATTTCAATTGGTGTACATGAGCGTTTTTTTTACGCATCACTTGTGAAAACCGTGAAAATCGCAGCATGCTCTATATTCTGCGTTTTTCACGAAGCCCTGGCCCCATAGAAGTGTATGGGGCTGCGTGAAAAACGCATTGCACCCGCAAGCAAGTGCGGGTGTGTTGCGTTTTTCACTGAGGGTTGCTAGGAGATGTTGTTTGTAAACCTTCAGTTTTTTATCACGCGTGTGAAAAACGCATCAAAACGCATTGCACCCGCGCGTATAAAACTGAACAACTGAACGCAATCGCAGGCAAAACTGAATGGCTTTTCCTGTGAAATCGCACGGTTTTCACTGAACGCATCCGCAACACATCCAGACCTAAGGCCCCATTCACACATCCGCAATTTTTGTCCGCATCCATTCCGCAATAATTCGGAATGGATGCGGACCCATTCATTGTGAATGGGGCCAGACGTGATGCGGAGAGCACACTATGTGCTCTCCGCTTCCGCATTTGCGGAGCCGCTGCCCCGAACTTCCGGGTTTCGGCCCCGAAACATGCGGCTGTGCCTCCGCAAAAGATAGAGCGTGTCCTATTCTTGTCCGCAGCCTGCGGACAAGAATAGGCATCTCTATGGGGAGTGCTGGCATGGTGTGTTGCGGATTCGCAACACACTACGGACGTGTGAATGGGGCCTAATCCGGACACGCTCGTGTGAAAGAGGCCGATGAGTCTTTGAGGACTGGAGTGGACACAGAACACTGGCCTAGCTAACGCTTTCCCTATTAATTCAGCAGTAGCAGCACTCTCCCTGCTCTAACTAACAGTGCAGCTTCTAAGATGGATGCTATCCTTGCTTTTTGATAGGAGGTGGGAGGGTCTGGGAGGGAGGGTATGCTGATTGGCTGGAATGTGTCTGCTGACTGTGAGGTACAGGGTCAAAGTTTGCTCAATGATAAAGTATAGGGGGGAATCGAACATCCCATATGTTCACCCGCAGCGGCGAACGCGAACATACGATGTTCGCCGGGAACTGTTCGCCGGCGAATAGTTCGGGACATCTCTACGACAACATGTGTCGCGTAACATTTTGTCTCAAAAACTTTTATAATGATAGGCTATGGTGTCGCACTGCGACATGCGACATGCTGCGACTGCGACACGACAGTTGTAAAAAATCCATCCAAGATAGATGCATGTAGCAACGTAGTTGTGCCCTATGTGTCGTGCGACTTATTGTCGTCGCCTAAAGCTGACCTAAAGCAGTGAAGAAAAATGGCTGGGTGGTTATGGAAAACGGGAGTAAAACTGTGTATATGTGGAGACTAAGGGCCTGCGAGCTTTTATTGGCTGATAAGGAACATGTGACCGTGTCTATGGCAGTTGGGATTTGAAGTGAAAGACTTGCAGGCTTATATTTTTTGGGAATATCTCAGGAACGGTACATCCTAGAGAGCTGAGACCAGGTCTAAAACCTTCCCGGACACCTGATGTACCTGTGTGACAAATTTGGTGAAGCTCGGTCCAGTCTTTTGGTCACGTACAAAGAACAGACAGACAGACGTCTAGACAGACAGAAACTCATTTTTATATATATCTATATATATATATAGATATATATATATATATATATATATGAGATAGAATTTGCTGAATCGTTTTCCATAAAACTTTATATCAATCTGCTCTGCTCCTCCTGCTCTATTACAAGCTGCCTGTAGCTATTTTTCATTTTCATGACAATTAAAGAGAACAAGGTACATTTTCCTGGGTCTAAGCATTCCTGTAGCCCATACAATGAAAAACACATGAAAGTAGTCATAATAAAAGGTAATTTCAAAGACCCAGAAGAATTTGGGAATACACATTTATAACACTACTTGACACGTTAAATACTGGACTGAATTTGTCCCAGGGATTTATGGCACACTACAAGATCTAAAGAGTCTTCTACAGACATAGTGGGGGACCAGGTCTCTGAGATAACATCTATTTAGAGACCATAAAACTTTCACACCCCTTATCTGTAAGATAATTAATCTCAAGATCTTTTCGATTTTCTGTTGTTTTTCAAATATCCATTCTTTATACCATGTTTCTGCTCTTTTTGTATATATTGCTGTTTCTTCATACACTCTTGTAGTACACTTGAGGAACAGACCTGAGCTGTCTTGAAAGCTTGTGATGTAACATTGTTGCTTCTATTTTTGTTGGCCACTAAAAGGTATCAGACCAGCAAGACTCATTTTGTTTCTTCAAACAGGAGCACTAAACTAATGCCCAACATCATTGAATGCCTTTTCATTATTAATTGTCCCCGAATTCTATAGACCATTGTCTTTCATGGTCTGAGTGCTCAGTGCTCTTTTTAGTGAGGAGTGAAGGATCTTTTTGTATAGATAGTTGTGCCTCTCTAGCGGATGCAGACTGTTATTCATTTTAAACAATCAGGATTTGTGATGGTAAAGTTTTGTGTTATGGCATATGACCGGTCTGCAAAACATGGACACGGGCAGTGTGCTTTTCAAAATTTAGCAGAACCGAACAGCATGGAACAGTCCTATACTTGTCCATAATGCTTACAATAATAGGACATGTTCTATTTTTTTGTGGGGTGACAATGCAGACATACAGATTTGTAATGCACACCAAGTCATTAGTTTCTTTGCAGCCCCATTGAAGTGAGGCCTAATACTGTGTGGCTCTGTGCCCATGTAGAAGACGGGGGCAGAAGGGGGCTGCCCCTACTATCCAATATAGGCCAGTTCCAGAGGAGCAGATTTGCTGTGACAGGGACTCCATGCCCAGGGACTGGGCAGAGTTAGAGGTATGGCAAAGTATTAGCAAAGAAAATGTGCTGCACAATTGAACGGGATGGTTTTTAATGGCTGTTTCTCAGAAAGGCAGTAGTAGAAAATGTTAAAGCTGCAATTTTGCATCAGTTTTTAAGAGCCATTAAGCATGAAGGAATTTCAGACTATTTTTGTTTTAAATCCCAACCCCTGCAGTACCCTCAGTAAATACAATGGTCCCCATAGTGCTCCCTAATATAGATAATGCCTCCATACTGCCCCCCAGTATAGAAAATGGCCCCAATTTTACAAACAGAAACATTGCTAAGATGTTTCTAGCCCGTCTCACTACCCGTCTATATAAAAAATGTGCCGCCCCCCCCCCCCCCCGACCAGTGTAAAGATCCAAAATCTTCTTGATCTCATCGGTGGGAGTCTGAATGGGCCCTACATCATTGTGTTTTACAATGAAGGGAACACATGGTGGCACGGTTCCATTCATTGTATGGTGTATAATAAAGTTATCCCACCTGGTAATAGGTGTCATCCACGAAGATCAATGGCCATTCTGGTCGGTTGGATTGTTCTTCATCTGGATTGGATGGCAGCCTAACTGTTCTTGCAGGAGATCACCTATAAAAGAAGATGCATAATGGTAAGAGCGCACTCACGGCGCTAAAAAAGAAGCTGTCCCTCCCACCCACCCCTTTGACAGCTTTAGTCGCGATGTTCCATTATTGGGGTAAGTCGCTCACAGGTTAGTGAGTGGACAGATGGTATTATTACTGAAAGAACGGTTATTTAAGTATTTGGTAAAATAAACGAACATCGCGGCCTGTTCATGCCACTTATGAATCTTAAAGAATTATATATAAATAAACATTATTAAAACAAATTTATGCTCTTGGTGTCAACTTATTTAAGAAATACTGGAACCTAGACCACCATGACATTCCCACTGATCAGCTGTTCTACAGTAGCTCGGGCGCCAGAAGTCGGAACAGGAACTATTTTAACGAAAGTTACAGGAAGTACACAGCTCCATCCATCCACTGTACTGTAACGAGCTCTGTCCACTATATTATTATTATTATTATTATTATTATTTATTTTTAGAGCGCCATTCATTCCATAGCGCTGTACATATCATAAGCGGTGCACATACATAATAAGACAATAGCCTTAAGCATGAACGAGACAAGTTACAGACTGGTACAGAAGGATAGAGGGCCCTGCCCGTGAGGGCTTACAATCTACATGGTATGGGGGATGGAGACAGTAGGCGAGGGTGAAGCTGGTCATGGCGGTATAGAAGCAGCAGTGTCACTAGTCGTAGGCTTGTCTGAAGAGGTGGGTTTTCAGGTTGCTTTTGAAGGATTCCACTGTAGGTGAGAGTCTGATATGTTGGGGTAGAGAGTTCCAGAGTATAGGGGATGCACGGGAGAAATCCTGGAGGCGAGTGTGGGAAGAGGTGATAAGAGGAGAGGAGAGAAGGAGGTCCTGTGAGGATCGAAGATTGCGTGTGGGGATGTATCGGGAAGTAGCTCAGAGATGTAGGGAGGGGACCGATTGTGGACGGCCTTGTATGTGTGGGTTAGTATTTTAAACTGAATTCGCTGGGCAATGGGGAGCCAGTGCAGGGACTGGCAGAGGGGAGATGCAGAGGAGTAACGGGGGAGAGATGGATTAGTCGGGCAGCAGAGTTGAGGATAGATTGTAGGGGTGCGAGAGAGCTAGATGGAAGGCCACAGAGGAGAATGTTGCAGTAGTCTAGGCGGGAGATGATGAGGGAATGTATAAGCATTTTTGCCGATTCAAAGTTGAGGAAAGGGCGGATGCGGGAGATGTTTTTGAGTTGGAAACGGCAGGTGGTGGAAAGGGCTTGGATGTGTGGTCGGAAGGAGAGGGCAGAATCCAAGGTCACTCCAAGGCAGCGGACTTGGTTGACCGGGGAGAGTGTGCAGTCATTGATTGTGATAGATAGGTCTGTTGGGGGGAGTGAGCAAGATGGGGGAAAGATGATAAATTCTGTTTTATCCATATTAAGTTTTAGAAAGCGAGAGGAGAAGAAGGAGGATATGCGAGATAGGCATTGTGGGATTCTGGATAGTAAGGTTGTGATGTCTGGACCAGAGAGGTAGATTTGTGTGTCGTCAGCATAAAAGTGATACTGGAAACCATGGGACTCTATAAGCTGTCCCAGGCCGAAGGTGTAGATAGAGAAGAGCAGGGGTCCTATATGCTGGAGAGGTGTAGTTTAGACACCTACTTCTGGCACTGGAGGTTCTACAGAACATCTTATCGGTGGGACTGCAGTGGACTCGGAAGTTATGCTGGTCTGTCCTCAGGATAGGCCATCCTTTTAAAAAGATGGTCCACCCCTTTAATGTATAGCTGTGGTTACAGAACCAAGGTTACTGGAAATATGCCATAACAGCACCATGTTATCTACAAAGATATGGTATGAGAATCAAATGTACTACATAAATATGGTACCAGAAATAAGTTTACTGAATTTTATGGACAGGTTTTTGCTTCTGTTACAGAGAAGAATCCTGACCTGAACGCAGACCAACTGACCCAAGATTATATATACACACACTGTTAAAGAGGTTGTTTTATGCCATGGCTACTTCTCCTCCCTCGGGCCAAAAATAGACACAGATGTATATGCAGTATATATATACTGTACCTACAGTCTACAAAGTATTTGCAAGCATACATGCTGGATAACCTTAAGGCCAGAATAGCAGGGGTTAACCTGCTCAGCTAAGGACTGTCAGATGGCAGTAGAGACTTTAGCAAGCAGACCAGGGCTGTTTGTAGTGTCAGGGGTCACGGTGAAGTCATCACTCACTGGCCCACAGTTTGAAATGAGGGACTTATGTAGAGCAGGGGATACATTTAGCTAAAGATCAAGTGCGGGCTCTGCACTTACTTGTGTCTGGTGCCTGGATGGCCTAGGTTACAGTGCGTCGTCATTAGAGCACAGCTACTGCCTCAGTTATTTGCTCCATGCTTGCAGATAAATTCAGGTAACTAAAATTTCTCTGCTCGTTGCTAGGCCAGCCAATAAACAGAAATCTGCTAGCACTGCTTATGCTCATTGGCCAACCCAGCAGAGAGTAGAGAAGAAAGAACGCTCATTAGGACCTGCAGGCAGGGTACCCGGGAGCCAGAAGGTGGGCCCCATCCCGTGGTAGGGTCTCGAGATGGAAACCCAGATGGTGTAATTAGGAGGCGGAGCCTTTACTCTGCTGCTGGGCCCCCTTCCCCCTCGGGCCCCATAGCAGTTACGTGGTCTGCTTCCATTGGAGGTACACCACTGGAATCAGCACTGCAAAAGTAAATAGTTCAGTATAAACTATATCCATATGGATATGTTTTTAGTGGGTATATCTAAAAGATACCAAGTACAGTATAATAGATAATCCTATATATAAAACTGAGTGTATGTATGTATGTATGTCTGCTAAAGGAATCTGCACCATCACATTTACAATCACGAAATTTTGCACAGCCGCCTCCTGTGACTCAGGGATTGTCATAGACTATGTTTTGAGTGGAAATTTTCACCCCGCGCTTTCTAATTATTTGTCAAAAAATACTCTTAGTAACCTAACCACCAAATTACAGGAGCCATTGTCTGTTGGCTGTTGTGGCAGTTAGCCTGGATATTCATCAGGTTTCATATAGCAACCAATCACAGCTCAGCTTCTATTTTGCTACAGGTCAATAACATGAGCTCTGATTGGTTGTTATAGGCAACAAAGGGCATTCTTAGTATAAGACAGCTTATGTCTGAGTTAATATGATTTCGATTGCGACGCTTTGTCAATGTTGTTGTAGAGGCTCATGTAACTCACATTAGTGTATACTAATTCTGTTGGTTTTTATATACTGTCAATTAAAGACAATAATGACCTGTAAGAGAAGGAGTTTGATTGGACGATTGTCAGGCATTTGTGGAGGTCTCTGTTAAAGGGGAAGGCACTGTTGAGGTCACTGTTAAGGGGGCAGGGGACTGTGGAGGCCACTATTAAAGGGGCAGCTGCTGTGGAGGTCACTGTTAAGGCGGCAGGGTACTGTAAGGTCACTGTTAAAGGGGCAGGCGCTGTGGAGGTCCTTGTTAAGGGGGCAGGGAATGGTGGAGGTCACAGTTAAGGGGACTGTCCCCTATGGAGGTCACTGTTAGGCCTCTTTCACACGAACGTTTTTTTTGTTGTTGTGAGTGTACGGACTGTTTTTTTTTGCGTTCCTGATACGGTCCGTATACGGAACCATTAATTTCAATTGTTCAAAAAAAAAAACGGAAGTGTTTCTGTGTGCATTCAGTTTACGTATTTCCGTTTTTCCGTTCCATGCAAAGATAGAACATGTCCTATTATTGCCCGCAAATCACAATCCGTGGCTCCATTAAAGTCAATGGGTCCACGAAAAAAAATTGAACGCATATGGAAATGCATCCGTATGCCTTCCGTATCCATTCCGTTTTTTGCTGAACCATCTATTGAAAATTTTAAGCCCAGCCCAATTTTTCTATGTAATTACTGTATACTGTATATGCCATACAGAAAAACGGAACGGAAAAACGGAACGGAAAGGGAAACACAACGGAAACAAAAAATAAAAAAACGGATCCGATAAAAACGGCCCGCAAAACACTGAAAAAGCCATACGGTCGTGGGAAAGAGGCCTTAAGGTCATGTGGAGGTCATTGTCATGGGGCAAAAGGGGCATTGTGAAGGGGCAAAGTTAAATATAAAAATTTTCCCTCCATTTTGCTTTAATTCTTGTGGAATACGTAAAAGGGTTAACAAAGTTTGTAAAATCAGTTTTGAATAACTTGAGCGGTTTAGTTTCTAAAATGAGGTCATTTATGGGTGGTTTCTACTATGCAAGCCCCAAAAAGTGACTTCATAACTGAACCGGTTCTTATAAAAGTGGGTTTTGGTAATTTTCTTAATATTTTTTTAATTTGCTTCTAAACTTCTAAGCCTTCTAACTTCCTGAAAAAATAAAATGACATTTAAAAATGATGCCAACATAAAGTAGACATAAGGGTAATGTAAAGTAATAACTATTTTATGGAGTATTACTATCCGTCTTAAAAGCAGAGAAATTCTAATTTTGAAAATAGCAAATTTTTCAGAATTTTTCAGAATTTTGGATTTTTTATGCATAAAGGTAAAATGTATCAACTAAAATTCAACACTAACATAAAGCATGATGTGTCACAAGAAAACAATCTCGGAATGGCTTAGATTACTAAAAGCGTTCCAAAGTTATTATCAGATAAACTGATACATGTCAGATTTGAAAAATGGGGCTCCGGCATTTGGTCCAAACTGGCTGTCACTTGCAGGGGTTAAAGAGGTGGAGCACTGTGTGTGGGGGGGGGGGGTCAGTGTTAAGGGGTGGGGTGTTGTGGAGGTCACTGTTAAGGGCAGGGTGCTGAAGAGGTCACGTTATGGGGGGTCCGGGGATACTGTTGTTATCTTTTAACGACACACACAAACATTAAATGAAATGGATTAAATATATCCATGCGAAGCCGGGTTCTTCTGCTAGCTATAGATACAAAGAAAATGACTAAAGCTGGCCATACACATTAGATCTCTGTCAGATGAATGCTTGTTTGGCTGACAGCTATTCCTTCAGATCAGTCCTCTTCACATGCTTGTTTAGCTTCGCTTCATTCTTGTTTTGTTGACCACCAAATTTGTTTCTAATGAAACAGGGGCACACTTAGGGTCCTTTCACACTGGCGTTTTTGTTTTCCGGCATAGAGATCCGTCGTCGGGTCTCTATGCCGGAAAAATCCTGATCAGGATCATCCCCATGCATTCTGAATGGAGAGAAATCCGTTCAGGATGCATCAGGATGTCTTCAGTTCAGGATCGGAATCGCATGGATCACGTGATCCATGGGCATGTGGCGCTCTGACGTCATTCTGGAGCGCCCCGGGAGCCGCACGGACTGTAAGTATACCGCTCCCCCGCTCCCCGCTCCTACTATGGCAACCCAGGACTTTAATAGCGTCCTGGCTGCCATAGTAACCTCAAAGCATTTCGAAGACTGATCAGGATCCTGATCAGTCTTCTAATGCTTCAGGCGACTTGCGTTCTGACGGATCCGGCAGGACGGAAGTGCCTGCCGGATCCTCAGAACGCAAGTGTGAAAGGAGCCTTATTCAAGGACACTTCACTCAAAATCTAAATACATTTATTACACATAAAACCATGTACAGATATAACCCTATCCACAATTGCCAATATACTTAAATAGCAGCAGTTTAAGAGAACAATAAAATATTCTATAGCAGCACGGAAAATAGCAGCATTGAATTGCACTTAATAATCCCTGGTATCCAGATAATAGCAGCACTAGATTTTAGCACCATCAGATATCAATCAATTCTTGTCCCTGGTAACCAGATAATGGGAGCAGCACTAGATTATGGCAGCATTGAGTTTGCTATTTGCTTGAGAGTGTGGAGCACCTCACATAAGCGACATATATGAATTTTATGAGCACAGTAAAGCGCAATCTAGGAGCCTTAGCAACTGTGACTTTTAACGGAATCTAGTACCAGCAAAACAACTAATATCCATTGTCACCATATTTTGGATAAGAGAAAGGAGATTATATATAACTGGGATTAATGTACATAGTGATCTCTTATAAGACACTTTTACTATTGCTCTTGTATTCCGGACAAGACAAGAAGCATCACATTTATTTGGCGATTACTGACTATTGTATATTGTGATGGACTAAATATCGCCATCTATAAAGAGATTGCTATTTACTGATGCAGTATAAGTGGACTCCAGATTTGTGGATTGTTCCTGGCATCTGGAATAGGAATTTTGTGGTCCGATTCTGGACAACAACTGGTTAATATCTGATGCTGCCGTAATCTAGTGCTGCTGCCATTATCTGGATATCAGGGACAAGAACTGATTGATATCTGATGCTGCTAAAATCTAGTGCTGCTATTATCTGGATGCCAGGGATTATTGAGTGCAATTCAATGCTGCTATTTTCAGTGCTGCTACAGAATATTTAATTGTTCTTAAACTGCTGCTATTTAAGTATATTGGCAATTGCAGATAGGGTTATATCTGTCCATGGTTTTATGTGTAATAAATGTATTTAGATTTTTAGTGAAGTGTCCCTAAATAAGTGTGCCCCTTTTTTTACCTTTTACTATACTATTTTGGGCCTTAAGGTGTTCCAATAAGGTGAGCACCATTTTCATAACGGTAAAGGGTGAGCCGCTGGATTTTTACATTTTGTTTCTAATGTTTTGTATGGCCCAATCTACTGTCTGTAGAACAGCTGTCTGCATATGAGGTGCTGGCTTATTTATTATCCAAGTCTCTAAGCCTATTCAAAGGGTAGAACATTAATAGGATAGCTGCCTTACATCTGGTGGTATTAGAGGTGGAGCTTGTTAAGAGCTAATTTGCATCCCTTTGTCCCAGAATTCCAGAAGAACATGTATGGCCTATAATCCTCCTCACACTGCTTAAATAGCTCTCCCTAGGAGAGATAGTATCCCCCAATAACTAGGTATGTGTCATTAAATTGCCCCTAAATTACATATATTGACAGAAGGGCATTCTCAGTTAAGAAATCTTTGTGGAAGAGAGAAGACTTGCAATTCATATTAGGCTATAATCAAACAGCCAGAGCAGCACAATATGTGATGTTTTACCTTCTTTAGGGCAATTGCACACAGATTGTGTGCTTTTTTTTTGCTTGTGGATTTTCATATGGAAAAATGCAGCATAATACAGTACCAGCAAAGTGAATGAGATCTGACAAATCGACCTGCACAAATTGACCTGTTGTGCAAATTTTGAAATCAGATGTTTCAACTCT
The DNA here is from genome assembly GCA_033119425.1 of Bufotes viridis. Taxonomy (NCBI): domain Eukaryota; kingdom Metazoa; phylum Chordata; class Amphibia; order Anura; family Bufonidae; genus Bufotes; species Bufotes viridis. The sequence goes on along the minus strand of CM065590.1, from coordinate 148,653,982 downwards.
TTGCAATTCAAAGGGTGAGAACAGGGCAGATCCGCATCAGAATCTGCACAAAACACATGCGAATTTTGAAATTAGCACAAAAATACAGGGGGAATCTGTTTAAAAAAACTGCATCCATGTCCAGGTTCCCTTGATATATCCCACAAATACTGGTACACATTATAGAATAACATACAGTATCTCACAAAAGTGAGTACACCCCTCACATTTTTGTAACTATTTTATTATATATTTTCATGGGAAAACACTGAAGATATGACACTTTTCTATTGTGTAATTCAAAGTGACTTCAGACCTAAACTGGTCCCTAAAAAGTGGATTTTAGAAAATTTCTGAAAATTTTCAAGATTTTCTTCTAAATTTCTAAGCCTTGTAACGTCCCCCAAAAATAAAATGGCATTCCTAAAATGATCCAAACATGAAGTAGACATATGGGTAATGTAAACTAATAACTTTTTTTGGCGTTATTATTATGTATTATAGAAGTAGAGAAATTGAAACTTGTAAATTTGCAAATTTTTCCCAATTTTTGGTAAATTTTATATTTTTTTATAAATAAAAATGATTTTTGGCTCCATTTTACTAGTGTTATTAAGTACAATATGTGACTAAAAAACAATCTCAGAATGGCCTGGATAATTAAAAGCGTTTTAAAGTTATTTACACATAAAGTGACACTGGTCAGATTTGCAAAAGATGGCCAGGTCCTTAAGGTGAAATATAGCCATGTCCTTAAGGGGTTAAAGATAATACAACCAGATCCGTACATAACGTATGAAGAAAGTTGTATTATCAGTAACGGAAGCGTTTTTGCTGAACCCTGCCAGATCCAGTAAAAACGCTGGTGAGAAAGTAGCCTAAACTAGATTTAAAATATTCTAAAAAAAAAATAAAAAAAAATTATTAACTGACTTTGAAGATTACATGGTTCTGCATCTAAAAGTCCAAGTCAAAAGAAGTCACATGGCAGGGATCATAACAATAAAAAAAAGTTATGGGGGTCAGATGGTGATGTAAAAAAGTAAATACATTTTTTTTTCAAAGTTTTAATTTATTTTTAGACATTAAAAACCTATACATATGTGGTACCATTGTAATCTGGGGCGTAACTACCATAGCAGCAGACCATGCGACTGCTATGGGGCCCAAAGCAAGAGGGGCCCAGTCTTAGTTGGGATTATCTCCACTTCTACTGGAGGTGAAAACTTGGTCAGGACTCTACCCTCTAAAGGAACAACTGTTAGGAAGTGAGGCAGTGGAAAAATGGCCCTCGGATCATTGAAAAGGGTTTAGGCAGAAACCCGTGTGCCCTGTGTGGGGGGCCTTGGTTTGATCCTTGCTATGGGGCCCTTATTTCTCTATGTATGCCACTGATTGTAATCGTACTGACCCAGAGAATGAAGGTCACAGGTCAGTTTTGCTGCAAAGGGAATGCTGTAAGAACAAAACCCGTGAAACGGGTTATTTTATTTTTAATTCCATCCCATTTAGAATTTTTTGCCTGCTTCCCACTACATTGCATGCCATATTAAAGTACGACTTCTCCGGCAAAAAATAAGCCCTCATACATCTATGTGAACTGAAAAATAAAAAAGTTATGGTTCAAGGAAAATAGGGAAGAAAAAAGAAAATGCAAAAACGAAAAAACCTCTGGTATCCTAAGGGTTAAAGGGGCTATCTAACCACTATTATGCCCCCCAAAACGCCGGGCACCACATATAGATAATACTTATGCCCAGTGGGGGGTGCAGCCAATAGCAGGCCGCGTCGGAAATGAGCCTTCCTAGCGTCACCCGCGATGCTAGGGAGGCTGGTTCCCATCGTGGCCTGCTATTGCCTGCCTCCCATGTTGATGATGAGGGGTTGGCAGGGGGGCATTATAGGGATTGGATAAGCCCTTTACCTCCGTGCTGCTAATGCTGATTGTGCACATAGCCACCAATCATATTCCCCCCCCCTTCCCCAAAGGTGACTGATGTGCTGGGCGGGGAATATGATTGGTGGCTATGTGCACACTCAGCATCAGCGATTATCCAATCCCTATAATGCCCCCCAAAATGCCCGGGGGAGGGAGTAGGTGGACAGCACACTGTCCTCCTGAGTCGTCTATGAGTCTACAGCCGCCCCCCCCCCCCCCCTGAACCCCACTGCTTGCTGCTGCCATCCCCCATCACTTTTTATTAAGTCTGCTGATTGCTGTCCTCTTACTGTGGCAGTGGCACACTACAGACAGTAGTGTGTTTTGTCTGTGTTCACTGTCCAGACTCCGGAGCGGTCCTTCAGTCTGGGATGGGGGGGGGGGGGGTAGCTGATGTCTTCAGTAGCCCCACAGGAGATAAGGAGTAAAGCCATGGCCTGGGTGATTTGGGCAGCGGACAGCGCTGGTGGCGAAGTTCACAGGGGGGCGGAGGCAGAGCCGTGTGTGCAGGCGCAGGCTCAGCCAGGGGAGGGAGTGGTCTCGCTCCCATGCAGTACTAGTGGCTGGACATGGTGGAACGGAGAAGCTACAGCCTGCGACTCGCGAGTGTGTGAGTGAGGTGGGGCCGAGGGGGCGGCGTGATGAGCAGAGATTCAGGGAGATCTATCTCTATGAATCACGGTCGGCATGGTGACAAATGCTCCCATTGGAGGTTGGCGGGTTAAACTTGCACAATCACATTCACAATGTATTTCCAGTCCAGACTAGTGCTGACCAGCCAGCACCACACCAAAAAATGTAATGCCTCCATAAGGCTCCAGTCCATTAAATTACAAAAATAATTTTATTGAGACAACATCTATACTTAATCAATCATAAAATAGCAGTGGATGGAGAACTCAGCAGAGAGGACAGAAAGGAGGAGGCAACAGGTCAGTCAGACAGAATGTGCCAGAAAAAATATATATATAATTGCCACACAAGCCTCAATAAAATGTATACAAGAACCCAGGACTCCCGGATCAATAAGGGTCCATAACAGCTAGAATAGAGGACAAGTGTAGGCAAAAGTCATAAAAATAAATACCATGCACAAAGCGCTGACCCTGCAGCCACCTCCTCCCAACACTGTTTCGCTAGCTGTTATCAGGGGCTTAGCTAAAGGCCCATGGGCCCTGGTGCAAGAGTTCAGCTTGGGCTCCCTTTCCCTCAGTACTTTGTGGCCAGGGGCAGGGGAGCACATTGCCTTCGTGCTGCCTGAGGCAAAAATTGAAATGGCACCCCAAGCCCACCCCCCACCCCATGGCAAATTCTTGACCTAACCCCTTCCTTCCAGCCAGAAGATTAACGTGAGCTGCAGTGGAATGGACACGCCTCCTGAGCTGTGATAGGGAGAGCATGGACACGCCTCCTGAGCTGATACAATATGTCGATCGCATTGCGGTGAAGTAGAGCAGCAGTGCGAGTGTCTCAGGGCAGTCGTCCCATAAAGATAAGAAGAGAAGAGACCGGCACTAGCTTTTAGATAATCTTGCTGTGATTTATTGTCACATTCCAGTGACAGCCATTCGGCATACAATCTGCCTTTGTCAAACTGTTTGACAAAGGCAGATTGTATGCCCAAACTCCACCACTGGAATGTGACAATAAATCATAGCAAGATTATCTAAGAGCGAGTGCCAGTCTCTTCTCTTTACACCTCCTGAGCTGTGATAGGGAGAGCATGGACACGCCTCCTGAGCTGTGATAGGTAGAGCATGGACACGCCTCCTGAGCTGTGATAGGGAGAGCTGAGATACGCCTCCTGAGCTGTGATAGTGAGAGCTGAGACATGCCTCCTGAGCTGTGATAGGTAGAGCTGAGACATGCCTCCTGAGCTGTGATAGGGAGAGCTGAGACACGCCTCCTGAGCTGTGATAGGGAGAGCTGAGACACGCCCCCTGAGCTGTGATAGGGGGAGCTGAGACATGCCTCCTGAGCTGTGATAGGGAGAGCTGAGATACGCCTCCTGAGCTGTGATAGGGACAGCATGGACACGCCTCCTGAGCTGTGATAGGGGGAGCTGAAACATGCCTCCTGAGCTGTGATAGGGAGAGCTGAGACACGCCTCCTGAGCTGTGATAGGGAGAGCTGAGACACGCCTCCTGAGCTGTGATAGGGAGAGCTGAGACATGCCTCCTGAGCTGTGATAGGGAGAGCTGAGACATGTCTCCTGAGCTGTGATACTGAGAGCTGAGACATGCCCCCTGAGCTGTGATAGGGAGAGCTGAGACACGCCCCCTGAGCTGTCATAGGGGGAGCTGAGACATGCCTCCTGAGCTGTGATAGGGAGAGCTGAGATATGCCTCCTGAGCTGTGATAGGGAGAGCTGAGACACGCCTCCTGAGCTGTGATAGGGACAGCATGGACACGCCTCCTGAGCTGTGATAGGGGGAGCTGAGACATGCCTCCTGAGCTGTGATAGGGAGAGCTGAGACATGCCTCCTGAGCTGTGATAGGGAGAGCTGAGACACGCCCCCTGAGCTGTGATAGGGGGAGCTGAGACATGCCTCCTGAGCTGTGATAGGGAGAGCTGAGATACGCCTCCTGAGCTGTGATAGGGACAGCATGGACACGCCTCCTGAGCTGTGATAGGGGGAGCTGAAACATGCCTCCTGAGCTGTGATAGGGAGAGCTGAGACACGCCTCCTGAGCTGTGATAGGGAGAGCTGAGACACGCCTCCTGAGCTGTGATAGGGAGAGCTGAGACATGCCTCCTGAGCTGTGATAGGGAGAGCTGAGACATGTCTCCTGAGCTGTGATAGGGAGAGCTGAGACATGCCCCCTGAGCTGTGATAGGGAGAGCTGAGACACGCCCCCTGAGCTGTCATAGGGGGAGCTGAGACATGCCTCCTGAGCTGTGATAGGGAGAGCTGAGATACGCCTCCTGAGCTGTGATAGGGAGAGCTGAGACACGCCTCCTGAGCTGTGATAGGGACAGCATGGACACGCCTCCTGAGCTGTGATAGGGGGAGCTGAGACATGCCTCCTGAGCTGTGATAGGGAGAGCTGAGACACGCCTCCTGAGCTGTGATAGGGAGAGCTGAGACACGCCTCCTGAGCTGTGATAGGGACAGCATGGACACGCCTCCTGAGCTGTGATAGGGAGAGCTGAGACACGCCCGCTGAGCTGTGATAGGGAGAGCATGGACACGCCTCCTGAGCTGCAGCAGAATAGACACTCCCCTTGAGCTGTCAGCTTGATATAAATCTAGCACAGCAATGAATGGGAAGATCTCTGGATCCATGTGAAGTACAGCGCTGGTTCTAGCTTTGTTAGAAAGTGGTTGTCATGCACTATATGATCTCTGATTTTCATTTATTACATTGTTCATGGGATAACCACTTTAAATACACCAAGGTAGCCAGTCATTCACTCGGAAGGATTTGGTTCTCGAAGGGTAGCAAGTGTGTGCTCTATAGGTAAGGAGCAATGGCAGGAAGCAGGCCTCAGCCGTGTGGAGTGGCAGTGGGCACAGACTGCTGCCTTAACAGCTTTTTATCTTAAAAAATGAAGTTGTCAAGGATCAAGAGATTCACAGGCCGGGGACAGTAAATACACACCGAGTTTAAATACCGTAGAGTCTGGGTTTTTCACTCTCAGTGTTTATATATAAAGAAGAAAAGGCAAAGGCAATCAACTGTTTATGGTACAGGACACTGATCCAATGAGATTAAAAAAAACAATGCATTATAGCCTTATGTCAGGATAGTGCAAGCTATAAAATAAGGCCTCATTGTCATTGTATGGTAATACAATGAAACTTTGTATGGTAAAGTGGTATATGCGGACAGGATCTGCTTGCTCTCAGTTCCAGGCAATCTTAACCAGCCTTGCAACCCCATCCCCCCCCACATCCTGTGTTTAAAATGTTTTTAGTAAGTGAATATGTTGGACGGAATGTAGGTTTATGGTAGACTGATGTCTGTATGGTGTTGTTTTTAGTGGGCTTAGTCCTGCACCATCCACTTTACTGGACTGGATACTGAACAATCCCAAAAGGGTACCATGGACGCAGGGGCATAGCTAAAGGTTCATGGGCCCTGGTGCAAGAGTTTAGCTTGTGCCCCCCTTCCTTCAGTGCTTTGTGGCTCCTGGGCTCGGTAGTGACTGCTATCTGTACACCCCCTATAGCTACGCTCCAGCATGCACGTAGTCTCTGTACTACAACATCCCCTACAAAGATGGCAAGGCTGCAGCCAACATTTTCCTCAAAAAAATAACATATATACAGAGGCAACATTATAACTAATCAGGTATGTGCTAGGCGAGTGGCTACCTTGATTTAATGAAAGTTCTGGAGCTCTTACTCCATTAAGGTGAAAGGTTGATACTTGTGAGTACATGAGAAAGCATCATATAGGGCAGTGGTGGCGAACCTATGGGCACCCGCAATTTGGAAAAAGTCTGTGGTGTACCAATATGCCCTAGACTTTTCCTGCCATTCATCAGCACCTGGCACACTATGGGCAGCACAGGCAGAGCATTGAATGTAGGCAGGCTATCATAGCTAAACGATAACGTACATGGAAGATATACATATATATTGGACTGTAGTATTCAGGGTAAATTGCCATTTGGCACTTTGTGATAAATAAGTGGGTTTTGGGTTGCAGTTTGGGCCCCTGGTCTCTAAAACATTCGCCATCACTGATATAGGGGTTGCTGGTAACCATTTAAGACAGTATCCCAGCAGTCCACAAAAAGCTGTAGTTAGGGAAGACATACCTACCACTGACCATCCTCCCTTAAACTCCTTACTAGATCCATAGCATTAACTCTCTGTGGGTCTGAGTTTACCTCAGTTCACCCACCTTATAATTTTTTGCTGTTTCTTAAAGGAAATGTGTCATCAGAAAATGACCTATTGTTTAAATCCTGTTTTTATTTTTTAATATTTTTAAAGAATTTTTTAATTTTCAATGTCAATACCTATATTTAAACAAAAAAACATGAAATCCTTCCGTTTTTGCACTGGTCACTAAGTCTAATAATAAGCGCCACTTATCGGTCTGTACAGATCACTTTACTGCAGTTCCCTGCTTATCTATACACAGAAGTGATATCATTACATGCACAATTAGAATGACAGATAAGACAGGATCCACCATTCACAATTGGTAATTGTCAAAGCTTATCTATTTTTTCCTTGTACAATGACCTCTGCACAGATCACAGAGCATGGATAGAAAACTGTCCCATAGAAGTCAATGAGGTCCCCTTCTGATCATTGTGTCTATGGACACGCGGAAACACTTGAGGGAATGACGGATCTGCCATTAATTTCCATTGAAATGTATTAAGGGCAGATCCGACATTGAAAATTGACGCATTAACGGATCCGTTCCTCCACTCTGCGCACGCGCAGACCTTTAGAAGTGATAAAATAATAAATAACGGATCCATTTTTACGAATGACAACGGAAAGATGAATCCGTTATTTCAATACAATTGTCAAACGGATCTGCAAACGGATCGGTTTTCAAATTAAATCCGTTTTCAAACGTTTTAACGGGCAAGTTGAGGGAACTGCCTGACGGAATCCTTCAACGCAAGTGTGAAAGTACCCTTAAACGTATGCCTCTGATATCATATAGTGTGTATCAGGAAGTGCAACCTTTCAAGCTTACCCCCTGAAGGTTCTTTCAGGATACCGCTGGATGTGTAATTCAATAATCACAAACAGATACTTTAAAATAATAATAACAACTTTAATAAATTATATAAAATAGACAAGTAAATGATAACAAAAGGAAAAGTATAAGCACCAAATAACAATTATGAAGTATATCGATACTACTTAAAATCAAACTATGCAGTAAAAAATAACATGCATTAAAGGCTGTGAAAAGATAGTCACTTATAATAACAAACTGACGTTATTTAACATAGTAAGGCTTAGGTAATAATAATCTGTTACTTAGCTGATCTTACAGTCCGCATATCCTTCAGTTTGATTTTCCAGGAAAAGAGTCCCAGGCCAATGCAAATGACTGTTCCTTATTCAAACGACTGCAAACTGACATCTTAGGCACGCAATATCAGTTGGCTCATAGGAGAGACTCAATTCAGTGTTGCATGGTATGCCTTTTTGTATAGATTTTCATATATGTGTTCCCAATGCCTACTCGCTAGTGAGTTATGCCTAGATAATGGTATATCTATATATATGTATATATGTAGATAATGTGATAACATGAGAACTTCTTAAAGGAGTTGTCTTACTTCAGCAAATATCTGAACAGTAAATGGCATTTATCAAGAGGAGAAAGTTAATAAAAGCCACTTACTTATGTATTGTGATTGTCCATATTGCCTCCCTTGCTTGCAGGATTAATTTTTCCATCACATTATACACTGCTTGTTTTCATGGTTACAACCACCTTGTAATCCAGCAGCGGTGGTGCTTGTACACATTAGGAAAAAAGCACTGGATCCTTGTTGTCCCAGTCACCAGAGAGGCTGGTGCTTTTTCCTATAGTGTGCAAGCACGACCACCATTGATGGATTGCAAGGTGGTCGTAACCATGGAAACACGCAGTGTATAAAAATGAATCCAGCAAGCAAAGATAACAATTTGGATAATAGCTAGAGTTGAGCGAACTTCTGTTTTAAGTTTGTTTTCCAAAGTTCGGGTTCGGGTTATCCAACCATCCCGTTATGGATTCCGCTACCACGGACCATAACGGCATTTGGAACACGGGGTGAAGGACCTGGGGTGACGTCACCGTCATGTGATTAGTGCAGGGGGCGTGGCTCAGTACTGGATTGGATAAGAGGTCGTAGGCTACCACCTCTTATCTAATCCAGTACTGAGCCACGCCCCATGCACTGATCACATGACGGTGACGTCACCCCAGGTCCTCCTGTTGTCCAAGGTTCGGGTTCATTGAAGAATCCCCTTCTGGATTCCAAATGCCGTTATGGTCTGTGGTAGCGGAATCCATAACGGGATGCTTGGATAACCCGAACCCGAACTTTGGAGAACGAACTTAAAACAGAAGTTCGCTCAACTCTAATAATAACAATACATAAGTAAGTGGCTTGTATTAACTTTCTCTACACGATAAATGCCATTTGCTGAAGTGACACAACCCCTTTTACCCCTTAAGGACTCAGCCCTATTTCACCTTTAGGACTTTTTGAAAATCTGACCAGTGTCACTTTATGTGTGAATAACTTTAAAATGCCTTTACTTACCCAGGCCGTTCTGAGATTGTTTTTTCATCACATATAGTACTTCATGACACTGCTAAAATTGGGTCAAAAAGTTAATTTTTTGCATAAAAATACAATTTTTACCAAAAATTTTAAAAAATTAGCAAATTTCAAAGTTTCATTTTCTCTACTCTAATACGTAGTAATACCCCCAAAAATAGTTATAACTTCACATTCCCCATATGTCTACTTCATTTTTGGAGAATATTGGGAATGCCATTTTATTTTTTGGGGATGTTACATAGCTTAGAAGTTTAGAAGCAAATTTTGAAATTTTTCTGAAATTTTCCAAATCCCACTTTTTAGGGACCAGTCCAGGTCTGAAGTCACTTTGTGAGGCTTACATAATAGAAACCACCCAAAAATGACCCCATTCTTGAAAATACACCCCTCAAGGTATTCAAAACTGATTTTAAAAACTTTGTTAACCCTTTAGGTGTTCCACTAGAGTTAATGGCAAATGGACATAAAATTTAAGAAATTCAATTTTTGGAAAATTTTCCAATATAATCCATGTTTTCCAGGAACAAAGCAAGGGTTAACAGCCAAACAAGACTCAATATGGGTTGCCCTGATTCTGTAGTTTGCAGAAACACCCCATATGTGGTCCTAAACTACTGTTTGGCCAAACGGTAGGACATAGAAGCAGGGGAACGCCATATGGGTTTTGCAAGGCAGATTTTGCGGGACTGGTTTTGTTTATACCATGTCCCATTTCAAGCCCCCTGTTGCACTCCCTAGAATAGAAATTCCAAAAAGTGACTCCATCTAAGAAAGTACACCCCTCAAGGTATTCAAAACTGGGTTTACAAACTTTGTTAACCCTTTAGGTGTTCCACTAGAGTTAATGGCAGATGGAGAAACAATTTCAGAATTTCAATTTTTGGGAAAAATTTCCATTTTAATCCATTTTTTCAAGTAATAAAGTAAGGGTTAACTGCCAAACAAGACTCAATATGGGTTGCCCTGATTCTGTAGTTTGCAGAAACACCCCATATGTGGTCCTAAACTACTGTTTGGCCAAACGGTAGGACATAGAAGCAGGGGAACGCCATATGGGTTTTGCAAGGCAGATTTTGCGGGACTGGTTTTGTTTATACCATGTCCCATTTCAAGCCCCCTGTTGCACCCCTAGAATAGAAATTCCAAAAAGTGACTCCATCTAAGAAAGTACACCCTCAAGGTATTCAAAACTGGGTTTACAAACTTTGTTAACCCTTTAGGTGTTCCACTAGAGTTAATGGCAGATGGAGAAACAATTTCAGAATTTCAATTTTTGGGAAAAATTTCCATTTTAACCCTTACTTTATTACTGGACAAAATGGGTTAACTGCCAAACAAGACTCAATATGGGTTGCCCTGATTCTGTAGTTTGCAGAAACACTACCTATGTGGTCCTAAACTACTATTTGGCTAAACGGCAGGACATAGAAGAAGGGGAACGCCATATGGTTTTTGGAAGGCAGATTTTGCGGGACTGGTTTATTTACACCATGTACCCTTTCAAGCCCCCTGCTGCACCCCTTGAGTAGAAACTCCATAAAAGTGACCCCATCTAGGAAACTACAGGATATGGTGGTTGTTGTTTTGGTACTATTTTAGGATAAATATGATTTTTGGTTGCTCTATATTACACTTTTTTGAGGAAAGATAACAAAAAATTTAATTTTAAAATTGTTTCTACATTCGCCATTAAGTTTTGTGGAACACCTAAAGGGTTAATACAGTTTGTAAAGTATTTTTTGAATACCTTGAGGGGTGTAGTTTCTTATATGGGGTCACTTTTTGGAGTTTCTAGTCTAGGCTACATCAGGGGAGCTTCTAATGGGACATGGTGTAAATAAACCAATCCATCAAAATCTGCCTTCAAGAAACATATGGCGTTCCCTTCGTTCTATGCCCTGCCTTGTGGCTATATATCCATTTACGACCACATATGGGGTGTTTCTGCAAACTACAGAATCAGGGCAATAAATTTTTAGTTTTGTTTGGCTGTTAACCCTTGCTTTATTACCGGAAAAATGGATTGAAATGGAAATTTTGCCCAAAAATTGTGTTTTTCCATATTTTTTTTTTTTGTATGCTGTTCATCCGGGGGTTGGGTTAAATGTTATTTTTATAGGGCAGATTGTTACGGACGTGGAGATACCTAATATGTCTACTTTTTATAATTTGTTTAGATTTTACACTATATTATCAGTTGAGGAACACAAATTAAATAATTTTAGTATCTCAATATCCTGGGAGCTACATTTTTTTTTTGGTTGGGTGACTGTCTAATATAGGGGCTCATTTTTTGCGGGATGAGATGGCGGTTTTATTGGCACTATTTGGGGTGCATATGACTTTTTGATCGCTCGCTATAACACTTTTTGATGTTAGGTGACAAAAATGGCTTTTTTACACAGTTTTTATTTTATTTTTAACCCTGTTCATCCGGGGGTTGGGTTAAATGTTATTTTTATAGGGCAGATTGTTACGGACGCGCGATACCTAATATGTCTACTTCATGTAAAATCTAAACAAATTATACTATATCATCATTTGAGGAACAAAAAATTATTTTAGTATCTCCATAGCCTGGGAGCTAAATTTTTATTTTTTTGGTTGGGCGACTATCTAATTTAGGGGCTCATTTTTTGCGGGATGAGATGGCGGTTTGATTGGCACTATTTGGGGTGCATATGACTTTTTAATGGCTTTTTATTACACTTTTTGGGATCCAAGGTGAAAATAAAAATGGCTTTTTTACATAGTTTTTATTAGATTTTTTGGACGGCATTTATCGAAGGGCTAGTTTATGGGGTATATTTATAGACAAGTTTTTTACGTACGCGCCAATATATTAGTATGCCCAATATATATGGCTCTCATACTTTGGAGACACTAAGCAGGCATCCTCAAACTGCGGCCCTCCAGATGTTGTAAAAATACAATTCCCACTGTAGGTTGTCTGGGCATGCTGGGAGTTGTAGTTTTACAACATCTGGAGGGCCGCAGTTTGAGGATGCCTGCACTAAAACTAATATTTTTGTGACAAAAATTTGTTCCAGTGTCTACAAAGTCTGAGAGCCATAGTTTTTTATGTTCTCTAGGGGACTGTCGGGAATTATAAAAATTTAGTACTCCATGGAAGTGTGATACTCCCTGAAGCAATTGATAACGCAGAGGCCCGGATGATCGGGCAAGTGTCACATTGAGTGGTGGTGTCCTTCCGAATCCCCTCTTGTGACACACTCTGCATCTTTTTGGGTTCGTCCCTTTTTTCCAGTATGGGGACCACACCTGGAAAATGTTGGCCAGGGACGACCCGGCGCCTCCAATTCCCGAGGTACTCCGACCTGCTCTTTCCTGGTCTGAAAAGATCAGGTCCTTGAGGACTGCCTCATAGAACTGGAGGAAAGTCTCTGTGCTGCCAGCGCTCGAGATAGTACAAAGCGTTGTACATGGCAACCTGTACCATGTAGACCGCAACCTTTTTGTACCATGCCTGGGTTTTCCGCATGGCATTATATGGTTTGAGGACTTGATCAGATAGATCAACTCCTCCCATATACCGATTGTAGTCGACGATACAATCGGGCTTGAGGACCGTTGCCGTGGTACCTCGCACAGAGACTGGGGTGGTGCCGTTACCATGGATTGTGGTCAGGATAAGGACATCCTCTTGTCCTTATACCTGACCAACAACAGGTTGTCGCTGGTAAGGGCACGGGTCTCACCCCTGGGGATAGGTACCTGGAGGAGGGAGGTAGGGAGGCCGCGCTGATTTTTCCGCACGGTCCCACAAGCGAACGTGGATCTGGCGGCAAGGGACCTGAACAAGGGAATACTGGTATAAAAGTTATCCACGTACAGGTGGTAACCCTTATCCAGCAGTGGGTGCTCAAGGTCCCACACAAGTTTCCCGCTAACACCCAGAGTGGGGGACATTCTGGGGTTGAATACGGGAATCTCGTCCTCAGAACACGAAATTTGTAAGTGTACCCTGAGGTACTCTCACAAATTTTGTACATTTTCACGCCATACCTCGCTCGCTTAGTGGGACTGTATTGGCGGAAACTGAGTCTCCCCTTGAACGCAACGAGAGACTCATCAACCGCGACCTCCCTTCCAGGTACGTAGGCCTGTGCAAACTTGGCCCCAAAATGATCGATGATCGGCCGTATCTTATACAGCCGGTCATAGGCAGGATCACCTTGGGGGGGGACATGCTGCATTATCTGCATAATGCAGGCATTTCCGGATGGCCTCGAATCTGGGACGTGTCATGGCCATACTGTACAGTGGGGGGGGGGGGGACTTGGGTCAGCACCCCTGGGTGGGTTTAGGGTCTCACAGCTAAGTGCTGTGGACCCCAACCACCACAAGCAGCACTGAAATAAAAAAAAAACTTTTTACTAACACTAACTATCCCTTCTAGCCCTGCCTAAGATATCTCTCCCTCGCTGACCCTAACCTACCTGATGGCGGAGGGTGATGGGAGCCAGCCGGGGGGGGGGGGTGACTGGAGCGGTGCTGGAGCGGTGCTGGAGCGGTGCTGGAGCTGTGCGGGTGCGATCCTCACTCGGCAGCAGCAGCAGCAGGAAGAGGAGGGGAGAGAGGAGCGCCGGGAGTCTGAATCTCCCGCCTCTCTCCCCGGACCAATCGGATCCCAGCACCGCCACAACCGTCCCCAATTCAAGAACGGTGATTGGTGGTGTGATATCACACCACCGATCACCATTCTTTTCCGGTTCATCGGGTCACCGGAGACCCGAATGGACCGGAAACGCAGTAAACTGCAGGTCTGAATTGACCTGCGGTTTTCTGCGATCGCCGATACGGGGGGGTCAAATGACCCCCCTCGGCGTTGTGACAGGATGCCCGCTGAATGATTTCAGCGGACATCCTGTTACAATTAACCCCTGCCGCGCCGCACTTGCATTTTGAAGATATGACGTACCGGTACGTCATGGGTCCTTAAGGACTCGGAAACCATGACATACCGGTACGTCATGCGTCCTTAAGGGGTTAAGGATACACCTTCTGCTGGTAATGACCCCTGGTAACCCTCACAAGAATACATAGGCAGATGACTTATTTTCCGGAGATCTAAACTGGAATAGATCTTTACAGATATATGTGTAAGTATAGGGATAGACAAATAAATATCTCCACATTATTTTATATTTGAGCTCTTTAACACTTTATTTAGCCGTAAAATATGTATTACTGTTACACAGTGGCGTTCGTCACCATAGAGCTCCATTTAAAAAAAATAAGTAAAGTATACGTTAATGTATATCTTTTTTTTTACAGGACCCTTCCGGATGGAAAAGCGTGGTGTACTACGCTTATGTATCCATTTTTTTTCAAACATATATATGTTAAAGGTAAGGCAAAAACATGTGATCCCAGCCTTACTTAGTTATCGCATTTTTCAGACTATAAGATTTTAGAGACCATTTATAAGACCATTTTTTTCTGGAATCCCTATTAAAATGAACAGTTATAATCTGCTACAGGTGAATATACCTGAAGCATAGAGCTACAAAGTGCCTTTGGCCGTGACACGCATTGAACAACTTAAAGAGAACCTTTCATGGGTCCAGACTTTGTAAATTAAGTGCTCCGTTCGCACGCTGTGTGCTCCGGTATTTTCCCCATTCGGCGCAAGGAGGAGGAGACGCCAGTGTCTCTCCTTCTCCCTAACAGCAGCGCTGTCCAATCGCAGTGCAGAGCTTCGCAGCCAGGGAGAAATAAAAACCTCCCTGGCTGCGAAGCTCTGCGCTGCGATTGGACAGAGCTGCTATCAGGGAGTGGGAGAGACACTGGCGTCTCCTCCTCCTTGCGCGAAAGAGAAGAATACCGGGGACACAGCGGGAAAACGGAACGCCGCCCCGGAAGCATAGTAAGTGCTGTGAGATCCATGATGTATGTCCTACCTAACAGGGTACTCAATTTACAAAGTCTAGACCCATGAAAGGTCCTCTTTAAGATTGTTTTATATTGCTGCCTGCATTGCAATTAGGGTTGTCATGATACCAAAATTTGGATTCGATTTCGATACCATGAAAAAGTATTGCAATGCTCCATACCAGATACCACGCAAAAAAAAAAAACACAAAAGCCCCACGAGCATTCCGCATTTTATGGAACCTCCAGCCCATTATAGAACAGCCCTATCCTATTTTTGGGGGGACAATGTGACAAAAAAATTGCAAATCGCACGGTTTTAATTTTTTTTCTGTTACGGCGTTCACCCCATAAGAGATATATTAAATATTTTAATAATTCTGACTATTTTGAATGTGGCTATGTGTAATATGTGTATTTTTTTTATTGTTTATATATTTTATATGTAAAATTGAGTAATTTAACCTTAATATTTTGTTTTTTTTAAAAGCTTTTTTATTTTTTTTACTTTTTGTTCAATAACTATAAGCCCCCTTAGGTGCTAGAACCTGGGATCTTTCAATCCCTTGTCCTATTCACCCTCTCCATAAGGAAATATAGTATTCCCCAAATCCTGACCTAGGCCTCGCACCCAGTTAGGCCAGTACTTTCTGCTCTGCACTGATGAGGGGGCTATCACCCTGAGACTGTTGTTTTAGGGGTGACTGGAGTAATTGGAGGCAGAGCTTGTTAAAGGGGTTGCCCTGGCTTTTAATATTGATGACCTAGCCACAGCTAAATTTTTCAGCAATATCTCTCCAGTGGGTGCAAAAATTGAAGAAGGTTCTCTAGGCATATTTAAACTGTTAAGGACACAGGGCATACAGGTATGCCCTGATGTTTGAGTCCTTAAGGACACAGGACGTACATGTACATCCTGTTTAGTTCCGATCACCGCCGTGCATTGCGGGGTGATCAGAACAGAGTGCCTGCCGAAGTCATCCGTCAGGCACTCTGGGACAATGCCCCCCCCCCTCCTCAATTCAGACCTGCGGTTTGCTGCGTTTCTGGGTTATTTGGGTCTCTAGTGACCCGATAACCCGGTGCAGGATGGTGATCGGTGGGGTGATAACACCCCATGAATCACGATCCTTAAATCCTGAAAGGTGATGGTGACATCACCTCACAGGATCGATCCTGATAGGCTCATCGGGTGGCGGGTGGGCGTTAACTCCCCCTGCTCTCCTCCATTCTTTGCCCGGGAGCGAGGAGAGAAGCAGCCATCTTCCCAGCAGCCCAGCACCCCAGAGTTCCCCCAGCACTCTCCTGTGCCCTTTCAGAGTGCCATCTGGTAGATCAGGGAGAGCAGGGAAAAGCTTAGGTCAGGCAGGGAGAGTTAGGGAGAGTTAAAGGGTTAAAGTTTTTGTCTCCTGTTGCATCACCCTCTTATGGTGTCTGGGGTCCACAGCACAGCTGTGTGACCCTAGTCCCCTCCAGGGGTGCTGCAGCTTATCCCCTTGCCCACCCCCCACACCCTCCACCTTTTTTTGGGGCGCTGACAGTGGCCGGCATTCTTTAGCGTCCAGCCCCTGGTAGCGCATCGCCCACCCCACCGCTGATCCTGTTAGGTTTTAGGGAATAGTTCGGAAACACCCGTTCCCTCACACACAGGCACATTGAATAAAGATTTACACACACGCACCCACACACACTCCCCTATGGCCAGCCAGACATTCTCAGCCGAGGAGGCATACGCCCATCTTGCCTCTGAATCCGAGAGTCCCAGTGAGGACGAGGATGACCCCACATTCCTTTTGTCATCCGTGTCCTCCTCATCATCTAGCGATGATGAGCTCCCATGGCGGCGGAGACGCCGCCAGGTGAAGCAAGGGGACCACCATGCTAGGGACCCTGTGGCCCACCCTAGTACGAGCAGCTCTGGGGCTTGTACTAGTTTACCAGCCCACCAGCTAAGTTCACCTGAGCCCCCAACCGGTGAACTTGGATGGTGTACCCCAGAAAATTGTGAGCCCGTGATTCCTGATTTTGTTGGTCAGCCAGGAATCCAGATTCCCACAGTGGGATTCACTGAATATGACTATTTCAGTATTTTTTTCAGTGACCCCTTTGTGAATCTAATTGTGGAGCAAACAAATCTGTACGCCCAACAGTTCATTGCTCAACACCCGGGCTCTTTTCTGGTTGGGCCCGGTGGCTGGACGCCGGTCCGTGCAGCCGAGATGAGGACGTTTCACATGGGCCTAGTCAAGAAACATAGTGCCAGGCTGTACTGGAGTGGGGACGTCCTCTACCAGACACCACTTTACAATATGGCCATGACACGCTCACGGTTTGAGGCCATGCGGAAATGCCTGCATTATGCAGATATTGCAGCATGTCCCCCCAAGGTGATCCTGCCTATTACCGCCTGTACAAAATCAGGCCGGTCACCGATCACTTTGGGGCCAAATTTTTGGAGGCCTACGTACCTGGAAGGGAGGTCGCCGTTGATGAGTCTCTCATAGCTTTCAAGGGGAGACTCAGTTTCCGCCAGTATGTTCCCTCAAAGCATGCGAGGTATGGCGTGAAGCTGTACAAACTTTGTGAGAGTACCTCAGGGTACACTTACAAGTTTCGTGTATACGAGGGGCGAGATTCCCGTATTCAACCCCAAGAATGTCCCCCCACTCTGGGTGTTAGCGGGAAACTTGTGTGGGACCTTATGCACCCACTACTAGATAAGGGTTACCACCTGTACGTGGATAACTTTTATACTAGTATTCCATAGAAGTGAATGGGGCTGCGGGAAAATCGCAAGCATCCGCAAGAAAGTGCGGATGCAGTGCGATTTTCCCGCATGGTTGCTTAGCAACGGGACCAGATCTTTATTATTTTCCCTATAACATGGTTATAAGGGAAGTAATAGCATTCTTAATAAAGAATGCATAGTAAATGAAGAGAGGGTAAAATAATAAGTTAACTACTTAGCCACTTGATCGCGTAGTTGCGATCTGTCCTCTCTTTCCCAGCATCAGCTAACAACTAAAGGACCTGTGATGACGTCACATCACATGGTCCATCTTACCATGGTGATGGACCATGTGATTGGACCATGTGATGTGACATCATCACAGGTCCTTTAGTTGTTAGCTGATGCTGGGAAAGAGAGGACAGATCGCAACTACGCGATCAAGTGGCTAAGGTAAGTTAACTTTTATTATTTTTATCCCCTTCCTCTTCATTTTACTGTGCATTCTTTACTAATAATGCTATTATTTCCCCTTATAACCATGTTATAAGGGAAAATAATAAATTCTCCAGAATACCCGAAACCGGACTTCAGTGATGAAGTCCGGTTCGGGTCTGGGTACCAAACATGGTGATTTTTCTCACGCGGGTGCAAAACGCATTACAAACGTTTGCACCCGCACGGAAAAATCGCGCATATTCCCGCAACGCACCCGCCTCTTATCAGGGCGTCAAACATGACGCCCGTGTGAAAGAGGCCTTAGGGAGTTTCTACTCCAGGGGTGCATCAGGGGGGCTTGAAATAGGACATGGTATTATTAAATCGGTCCATAAAATCTGCCTTTCAAAAACCACACGGCGCTCCTTTCCCTCTACGCCCCACCGTTTGGCCGTACAGTAGTGTACGACCACATATGGGGTCTTTTCTGTAAACGACAGAGTCAGGGCAATAAAGATACAGTCTTGTTTGGCTGTTAACCCTTCCTTTGTTAGTGGAAAAAATGGGTTGAAATGGAAAATTTGGCAAAAATGTGAAAATCTGAAATTTCATCTCCATTTGTCAATAACTCTTGTGGAGCACCTAAAGGGTTAACAATGTCAGTTTTGAATACCTTGAAGGGTGTAGTTTCTAAAATGGGGTCATTTATGGATGGTTTTTATTATGTAAGCCTCACAAAGTGACTTCAAACCTGAACTGGTACCTAAAAAAAAGATTTACTTCTAAATTTCTAAGCCTTGTAACATCCCCCAAAAATAAAATGGCATTCCCAAAATGATCCAGACATGAAGTAGACATATGGGGTATGCAAATTTATAACTATTTTTGGAGGTATTACTATGTATTATAGAAGTAGAGAAATTGAAACTTGTAAATTTGCAAATTTTTCCAAAATTTTGGTAAATTTTGTATTTTTTCATAAATAAAAATGTGTTTTTTTTACTTCATTTTACCAGTGTCATGAAGTACAATATGTGACGAAAAAGCTATCCCAGAATGGGCTGGATAAGTAAACGCGTTTTAAAGTTATTTGCACATAAAGTGACACTGGTCAGATTTGCAAAAAATGGCTTGGTCCTTTAGGTCAGGGATGCTCAACCTGCGGCCCTCCAGCTGTTGTAAAACTACAACTCCCACCATGCCCTTCTGTAGGCTGATAGCTGTAGCTGTAGGGAGTTGTAGTTTTGTAACAGCTGGAGGGCCGCAGGTTGAGCATGCCTGCTTTAGGTGAAAAAGGGCCATGTCCTTAAGGGGTTAAAGATGCAACTAATTTATCAACATTGTGCAACACTTTCAATACATTTGTCACAAATAACTGCAAAGTTGGCTCTTGCAAAACTTAAAGCAATATTAAAAAAAATTTAAGCAGTCAACTAAAAATAGAAATGAAAGTGTTTTGTGCAAAAACAAAAAACAGAACACCAAACCACAGTTTCCCTTCGATCACTGTTCTCCTTTGCAGCATATAAGGAAATGTCTGATGCAATATTCCCATGTGATTTAGTATTCGGTCGCTGTGGATTTTATACATTCAGAGTAAGTAGCCCTGAAAATCTAAAGTTGCATCTATAGCACCTTTCTGATGGTCACACATCTGCCATCATGGCTGGAAGGCTAGATTTGAACCTGTTAGATTTTTTGTTGTCTCATTAGATAAGCGGAGCCAGAAGTAGTTGACAAGCTTTTTTCTTCTGTTCCTACTGCAGATTAGCAGTTTATAGACAGCAAAACACTTATGGTAGTGTGAATGCCCCCTTACTGATGTAACCTTTTTGGACACCATCATCAAGATACAAAACAATAAGCCAGTGTCATCACTCTAACAATAGACAATTGAGACATTTTCCACCCCAAACACATGAACAAACTTCATCAGCTACAGGCAAATAATCAGATGCAACTTAATATGTTTGAACCTTTCAGGTAGTGATGAACACGATCCAACTACAGTGGAAAACCAAATTGCCAGAGCCACCAGATTATCAATAAGTGAGTTCCTATGATATAAAACAAAACAAGAAAACTGTCGGGAACCTCTAGTAGTCACTTACCACGAAAATGTGGCGATTCTGAGGAGAGTTGCTCGGAGACAGCAATATTACAAAAATATGACTGTTTGAAATCAGTATTTCGCGACTGACCACTCATGTGCTATAGGCAGCCCCCTAATCTCAGGAACATAATTGTCAAAAGCTCATTATTCTCCACGGCAGCAACAGGAATATTCCCTTGCAACCAGAAAAAATGTCAATATACAGATTCCCAATACACTTCAGGACTAGAAGATCCCAGGTACATTCAACTGCACTGGTGTACCTGATTATACTGTATGTATCAAATGTCCAACTGGGGGGTCTTTATGTAGGGAATGTTGGTCAGAAGCTTAACATGAACTCTCATTGCCACACAATTTAAGGACAGATTTAGCATGAAAGTCTTTAAATTAAAATGGAGTTTCAAATCTCCAAGGGAAAAGGAGTCTGGGACTACAAGCTCATAACAACCTTTGACACACTCAGATTAGGAATTAATATGTCACATGGATTTAAGTCCTTCCACATATCTTAAAGAATATAAAACTCAGACCTCTTGGGTTCATCACATTCATGTACTAGGTCTCTAACAGGGGGACAATAAAAACGTTTACACTTCTTATCTTTAGCTGCTACAATTTATTGCTACAACAGTTTTTTTACTCCTCCACTAATATTGATCTGCTTTACATCACCTGTCTCTTCTACCTCACTAACCCCATATATTTTGTGTATAAATATGTACCTTTAGATACTTTGTTATACCATGCCTGATGGAGACCTGAGTAGTCTTGAAAGCTTACAATTGTCATATTTTCAATTAGCCATTAAAAGGTCAACTGCTAAGGAATCTCATCTTTTACAGTATCTCACAAAAGTGAGTCCACCCCTCACATTTTTGTAAATATATGATTATATCTTTTCATGGGCCACCTCTGAAGATATGACACTTTGATACAATGTAAAGTAGTCAGTGTACAGCTTGTACAGATGCTCAATAGGGTTTGGTCTGAAGCCATGCTTGGCCGGTCCAGCACCTTTACCCTCAGTTTCTTTAGCAAGGCAGTGGTCATCTTGGAGGTGTGTTTGGGGTTGTTATGTTGAAATGCTGCCCTGTTGCCCAGTTTCTAAAGGGAGGGGATCATGTTCTGCTTCAGTATGTCACAGTACATGTTGGCATTCATGGTTCCCTCAATGAACTGAAGCTCTCCACAGCCGGCAGCACTCATGCAGCCCCAAACCATAAGATTCCCACCACCATGCTTGACTGTAAGCAAGGTACACTTGTCTTTGTACTCCTCAACTGGTGGCCACATAGGCTTGACACCATCTGAACCAAATAAGTTTATCTTGGTCTCATCAGACAGGAATCCATGTCGTTAGGCTACTTTCACACTTGCGGTAGCCTTGTCCGGCAGGCTGTTCCAGCAGGGGAACAGCCTGCCAGATCCATGCTACCGCAAGTCCACCATGCCGCCGGAAGTTCCTTCCTGCCCTATTCACTTGGCACACATGCCAAAGCAGTTGGAATAAAACTACAGCATGCTGCAGTTTTTGTCTAGGACGGTATTATTAAATCGGTCCATAAAATCTGCCTTTCAAAAACCACACGGCGCTCCTTTCCCTCTACGCCCCACCGTTTGGCCGTACAGTAGTGTACGACCACATATGGGTCGTTCGAGTTCGGTGTTCGCAGGGCCGGACTGGGGATAAAAATCAGCCCTGGAAAAAGTTGCATACCAGCCCCACAGCATTGCGTCATTATTTACTTGTTTATAAAAGGGGAAAGCATTCATTTTAAAACAAGTGTGTAAACACGAATATGAACTTTGCCCCACAATAGCTCTTTTGTAGAACCCCCCATTGTTCATATTATCACAGTACACCAGCTTTTCCCAACCAGGATGCCTCCAGCTGTTGCAAAACTACAACTCTCAGCATGCCCAGACAGCATTTGATTGTCAGTGCATGCTGGGAGATGTAGTTTTGCAACAGCTGGAGGTATCCTGGTAGGGAAACACTGCAGTAGACCATTATCCCATCATCACCTCTCATTAGCCCCCATATCAGCCCTTATGCCTCATTAGCCTCCATATCAGCCCTTATGCCTCATGAGCCCCCATTATCAGCCCTTATGCCTCATGAGCCCCCATTATGCCTCTCATTATCCCCCATATGCCTCATTAGCCCCCATTATGCCTCTCATTAGCCCCTATTATGCCTCTCATCACCCCAATATCATCCCCCATGCCTCTCATTAGCCCCCATATCAGCCCTTATGCCTCATTAACCCCCATTATCAGCCCTACTGCCTCATTAGCCCCATTATCAGCCCTTATGCCTCTTTTGCCCGATTATAAGCTCTTATGCCTCATTAGCCCCATTATAAGCCCTTATGCCTCATTAGCCCCCATTACGCCTCTCATAGCCCCCATATGCCTCATTAACTCCATATGTCTCTCCAATAGCCCCCATATGCCTCATTAGCCCCATTATGCCTCTCATTATCCCCCATTATGCCTCTCATTATCCCCCATTATGCCTCTCATCACCCCCATATCAGCCCCCATGCCTTTCATTAGGCCCCATATCAGCCCTTATGCCTCATTAGCCCCCATTATGCCTCTCATTAGCCCCATATGCCTCATTAGCCCGCATATGCCTCATTAGCCCCAATATGCCTCATTAGCCCCCATTATGCCTATCATTAGCCCCCATTATGCCTCTCATTAGCTCCCATATGCCTCTCATTAGCCCCCATATGCCTCATTAGCCCCAATATACCTAATTAGCCCCAATGTACCTAATTGGCCCCAATATACCTCATTAGCCCCATATGCCTTATTAGCCCCCATTATGCCTCTCATCAGACCCATTATGCCTCTCATTAGCCCCCATTATCCCTCTCATTAGCCCCCATTATGCCTCTCATTAGCCCCCAATATATGCCTCTCATTAGCCCCCAATATATGCCTGTCATTAGCCCCCAATATATGCCTCTCATTAGCCCCCAATATATGCCTCTCATTAGCCCCTATTATGTCTCTCATATTATGCTCCCAGCAGCCTCATTTTTTATAAAATAAAAAAACACTTACCTCTCCTGCTCCTGGACCCGCCGCCGCTCCTCGCTGCCCATGATTTTCTTCCTCCTCGGCTGTGCTCTCTGAACTGGCCCGCACAGCCGTGTGGCCGCTCATCGCTAGGGGCGGTTTTATAATAAGGCAGACCAAGCGGCTGCCTTAGGGCGCAGAGAAGAGGGGGGGGGGGGCGGAAAAATGAACTTTTTTTTTTAAATCACTTGCGGCAAGTTGCGCCGCAGGGCCCCCGGCCACCCACCCAAGCCTGCATGTGCCATGCGCCCCGATCCTTACTCACAGAGCGGCAGCACAGCAACATGGTCACGGGGGCACTCAGGGGGTGTGTGACTGGCGAGTGGCTCCGCAGCAGGCAGCAGCAGGGACTGGAGCAGCTGTTGGTGACTGTGACTCACACAGCCAGCCCAGGCCAGCCCAGATGGACTGTCGACTGCCGTAGGGTAGGTGGTAAGTGATGAGCGCATATTGTTTATAAATATTACACAACATTAATGGAGGAGGACAAATCAAAAGTCTGTAGTCTGTGCCATGGAGGGGGAGAAATGTGACATGGGGGGATGATGTGCCATGGGGGGGGGGGGGAGAGAGAAGTGTGACACAATAGAGGGTCATAATGTGATCATGGGGGGGGGGGGGCACCAAAATGTAGCTTCGCTTGTGTTGGCAAAAATCCTTGCACCAGCCCTGCCTGTCGCCTACACCTGCAAGGAGCTGCTTGCTGTTGGCAGTGGCACGGTCGGCCTGCGGTCGGCTGTGCGGCAATCAGGGCTACCCGCCTAACGGGAATTTACCTGGTATCCTGTTAGGCCAGTCCAGCCCTGGGTGTTCGGCGACTTAATGGAGCTTGTTCAAATCATCAAGCGTTTAACTGGTGTGCCCTTAGAAGCCATCACAGCCATGCCTACTAATAGCATGGCTGTGATTGGCCAAGTGCAGCATGTGACCCAGCCTCTATATAAGCTGGAGTCACGTAGAGCCGCACGTCACTCTGCTCTTACTAGTGTAGGGATAGGATGCTGCTGCTGTAAGGGAGAGATTAGGAAACGATTCTGGTCTGGTGTACTTGGTGTTAAATCTGCAAACTACAGCGATTATTTTTGTGGGTGCTCTGCTACATTTTTTTACCCATGAGTCCACTAACACCGAAAAATAAGTTTTATCCGTCTGTTAGTTAGGTGGGTGTCAGCAGTCATTTTGTGCAAGTGTAGTGCACTTGCACCTGCATATGTGACAGGGACCATAATTTAATCCTGTTCTTTTAGTTCAGTGGGCAACATATACCCATTCTTTATGTGCACCTGCACTGCATATGTGCCAGGGGAAGGGAAAATAATATAGTTAATCCGTCTGTGAGTTCAGGGCCCACTTTTTTCTGTGAACTACCCCTGTACTGAATATCTGACAGGGAAAATCTATTTATTAAATCTATCTGTTAGATTCTAGGGGGACAAATTCCTTTTTTTGGCGGTCAAGTAACCCTGCGGCCTACAGTGCATACCTGGCAGTGAAAATAATTCAATTACATTAGTCTGTCACATATTTGTGTGACCTAAAGCGATTTTTTCTCTTTCTGACACCGGCACTGCATATCTGAGCGTCAAATAAGACCAGTAAATACTGCTGTTACATTGTCGGTTGACAAATTCTCATTTTTTGTGCTAGAAAGAAAATGTTTTGGCCTGCGCTGCATTTCTGACAGTCCAATAAACCGTTGAATACTGCATTCAGATTTTTGGTTTAAAAAAGCACACTTTGCAGCCTGCGCTGCATATCTGAGAGTGTAATATAACCATTAAATACTACTGTGACATTGTTGGTGAAAAAAATCACTTATTTTTTGCCATAAGGTACATTTGCGGCCTGTACTTCATTTCTGAGGGTGAAATTTAATCAGTAAATTGAGTTCTTAGATTGTGGGTGGACATTTCCACGGTTATCAGACCAGTCATTCACAAGTGGCTTGGATGGTGTGTTCCTGCTGCACTGCATACCTGACAGGGAAATATATTTAGTTAATTGAGCGGTGTTTAGATTGTTGTGTGATCTGTACCTCTTTTTTCTTTCACACTACCCCTGCCCTGCATACCTGACTGGGAAATATATTCTGTAAATTCGGCGGTGTTTACATTGTTGGGGGACCTATACCCCTTTTTCTTTCACAATACCCCTGCCCTGCATACCTGACTGAGAAATATATTCTGTAAATTCTGCGGCGTTTAGATTTTTGGGTGATCTATACCCCTTTTTTCTTTCAAACTACCCCTGCACTGTATACCTCACTGGGAAATATATTCTGTAAATTCGTCGGCGTTTACATTGTTGGGTGATCTGTACCCCTTTTTTCTTTCACACTACCCCTGCCCTGCATACCTGACTGGGAAATATATTCTGTAAATTCTGCGGTGTTTAGATTGTTGGGTGATCTATACCCCTTTTTTATTTCAAACTACCCTGCACTGCTTACCTGACTGGGAAATATATTCTGTAAATTCAGCGGCGTTTACATTGTTGGCTGATCTATACCCCTTTTTTCTTTCAAACTACCCCTGCACTGCATACCTGACTGGGAAAAATATTCTGTAAATTCGGCGGCATTTAGATTGTTGGTTGATCTATACTTCTTACAAGCGCATGCTGGTAGACGCGCTGCTGATAGCATTCCCACCTGACACCGGGGCCTCAGTGGAAGCACAAGGCGAAGGCAGAGGAAGAGGAGGAAGTCGCCAATGCAGCTGGGGCACTGCCAGCACCTCAGACGGCAGGATTAGGATGGCCGAAATGTGAAAAAGCTTTGTCAGTACGCCACAACAACCAGCACCACCAGCTGATATGGAACGTCTTAGCAGGAGGCAGCATTTCAGCTACATGGTGGAACAGTATGTGTGCACACGCCTACACGTACTGACTGATGGGTCTGCCCCATTCAACTTCTGGGTCTCCAAATTGGGCATATGGCCCGAGCTTGCCCTTTACGCCTTGGAGGGGGCGTTATCACAGACAACAAGCGCATGCGCCTGTCCACAGCCATTGTGGATAAGCTCACGTTCATTAAAATGAACCAGGCATGGATCCCACAGGACTTGTCCGGACCTTGTGCAGAATAGACATGTATACCAGCCTCACCCAGCCTTTGTTATACTCCAGCGCACTTTTTCTTTGTTTTCTTTTCTATATTTCCCAATGTTTTGGGGTCTACCCAAATTTTACAGAAATAAAAATAGAAGAAAAAGTTAAAAACAAAAAAAGTGTTGTTGGCGACTTACCTCCTCCACCACCACTTTCACCTACACCGCCACGTTCACCGGCTCCTCAACCTCAAACTCCATATGGACCTCCTCCTCCTAGTTCAAGATTATTATTTTTAATATTTATTTATTTTATTTTATTTTGCCACCTTTTGCAGCTCTCTAGCTCTTTCCATGACTCTTTTAGAGCCATTTTAGTGTCCCAAAGTTCGGGTCCCCATTGACTTCAGGTTCAAAGTTCGGGTTCGGGATCAAGTTCGGGTCCCGAACCCAGACTTTGCGGGAAAGTTCAGCGAACTCGGCGAACCCGAAACTTCCAGGTGTCCACTCAACTCTATTTATAAATAAATAGAACCATTTTTGAAAAACAAAATAAAAAAATCTTATAGAAAGTAAATCCCAGAAAAATATTACCTTGAAACATTTGTAAATTAAATTGAAACATTTACCTGTGGATCTTTATGATTCTATATACTGGATCATCAAATATAACTTAATATAACATAATGTTATAGAACCTTTAGGGTCCATTCACACGTCCGTTGTGTATTGCGGATCCGCAATACACCGGGCCGACAGCCCTATAGAAATGCCTATTCTTGTCCGCTATTTTTTTCGGGAGCCGCGGACCGGAACATCGGGGACACGCACCGGAAATGCGGATAGCACACTGTGTGCTGTCTGCATCTCTTCCGGCCCCATTGAAAATGAATGGGTCCGGATCTGTTCCACAATGTTGCAGAATGGATCCATTCTACGAATGTGTGAATGGACCCTTAACCTGTAACACTAAGATCAAGTGTCTTGTTGTACATGTGTGGCACATTACTATTATAAGGCCTCAATATTATCCATATTCTTAACACAATTTAGACAAATTTCCTTTATCTCATTTCCAGTATAAATGTTAGATATATAATTGGTAACACAAATAATGAAATGTATTATATAATCCTATAATATATCTGACATGTCATTATTAGTAATATGACCTCTTTTAACTATGTATTGCTTATTAATTTCTAACTCAAATATTGTATGTTCAGTCTTAGAATAGCCTTCACACATACACACATGGCAGCTGCTCACATCACTCATACATCATCACACGCTCATATAGCCAATTAACTTCAATTAATAAAATGATATAATTTAACCCATATGTATATATTATTTTGTAATGCGCATTATAAAATAAATTTCAGTTTTAAACCTGAAATACTTCATTCGTGGACCACAAATAAACAACAATTTAGTATTTTACACAAACCTAAGATCCTTGAATTTCCAGAATATGGCCTATGAACATAGACAGACCATTAACCTATTCTTAGACAAAAGATCACAAACGTCATCATATGCTCCTGTCCATCAACTGACCACATGCTTTTTCACCATGGCTAAACACAAAAAAAAAAAAAACATGCGTCATGCACAATGTAAATCACAACATTTATTCTCTTTCATTTAGTATTATTCTGTAGAGATGGCCTTGCGGTTCGTCCAGCGGTTGTTTTGAGGCGAACTTTGCACGGGAGAAGTTGCTTTGTGGAGCAGGGACAGACTGTTAGGGAAACCAAACACTAGCTAATAGGACCATAAAAGTCCTTTAAAGGTGTCCTATCGATAGGTGTGACATACTAAGGGGTGTGATATACTTATAATATACTTTCTAACATAGAAAGTATATTGTAGTGCCTTTGCATTGTGCAGCAGTTGTTTGCGGTTCTGCTGTGATACTGTAGGCATATAGAGGGACAAACTGTATTGGAATAACTAATTGCAACTGGTGTGATATACCTGTTGCCCCCCCAAAAAAAGTGATTGAGGGGTGTGATATACCTATAATATACTTTCTAACATAGAAAGTATATGGTGCATTTGTATTGTGCTGCAGTTGTGTGCGGTTCTGCTGCAATACCACAGGTATATAGAGGGACAAGCGCTATTGGAACAACTATTTGCAATGGGTGTGATATACCTGTTGCCCCCAAAAAAACAGGGTGAGGGGTGTGATATACCTGCTTCCACAAAATACTGATTGACGGCTGCGATATACCTGTAACCTGTTGCCCCAAATAAACAGGGTGGTGTGATATAACTGTTGTGGCAAAAAAAAATTGAGGGGTGTGATATACTGTACCTGCTTTCACAAAATACTGATTAAGGGGATTGATATACCAGCTTCCACCAAATATTGATTGAGGCCTGCGATACACCTGCTTCCACAAAATACTGATTGATGGCTGCTAAATACCTGTAACCTGTTGCCCCAAATAAACAGGGTGGTGTGATATAACTGTTAGGTGAAGCAGACAATGAGCTGTTGGCCCGTCTTTTCCGTGATTCCGCAAATGCAAATGTGTTGTCAACGGCAATAGATGCGGGTGGATGTTGCTCTCCCTCTTCCATTGACCCACTAAATATTAATGAAGTGCTCATAGGGCATGTGGATGGAGGAGCTGATGCAGATTCGGCGTGCCCAGATGAGCAGCCGATTTGCTTAATTTCCGTGGAGCAGCCGATTTGCTTTTTTTTTGGTCATGGGGGTGCTGATAAATAACCCAATTGCCACCCTGTGTAAGTCACCTCTCAAGGGTTAAGTTTGTTCCAGTCAGGATACTTATGCCCCAATATGAGATTCTATAATTTTGATGGAGCTTGCAGGAGGAGGCAGGAGCAGTATTTTTCCCAGTTGGATGAGGTGTTATGTGTACACATATAAGTAATTATGTCCCCAGCAAGGCCTGTGTCCAAGATGGATACCGGAGCTTTGCAGCTCTGCTTGTGTCCGGTTTGCCGAGCAAGATGGCGCCGCTTGTCAAATCGGCAGTGAGAGAGAGCAGCTTTCACATATATAGCAGCCGGCTTGTTGGAGATAGAGCCTGTCCTCCCACTATCCTGATCCTGCTGCCGACTTACTGTGAGGTCGTGCCGTGCAGTGAGGAGGACACTGTGCCGGGAGCTTGGAGGCAGCATGCGGCGGTCAACGCAGATGTAATGGTGTGAGGTGCGTAGGCCCGTTGCAGGTACGAGTTGCTGTGAGCCACTTCAGAGCATCTCAGGATCGGAGAGATAGCGTTTAGCAGCCATCTTATTCAGCGGCCAGGCTCCGCCACGTGACATAACTGTCGTGGCAAAAAAAATAATTGAGGGGTGTCATATGCCTGCTTCCACCAAAATACTGACTAAGGGGATTGATATACCTGCTTCCACCAAATATTGATTGAGGGGTTTGATAGACCTGCTTCCATCAAATACTGATTGACGCCTACGATATACCAGCTTCCACAAAATACTGATTAAGGGGATTGATATACCTGCTTCCACCAAATATTGACTGAGGCCTGCGATACATCTGCTTCCACAAAATACTGATGAAGGGGTTTGATAGACCTGCTTCCACCAAATATTTATTGATGCCTGTGATATACCAGCTTCCACAAAATACTGATTAAGGGAAATAATATGCCTGCTTCCACCAAATATTGATTGAGGCCTGCGATACACCTGCTTCCACAAAATACTGATTAAGGGGTTTGATAGACCTGTTTCCACCAAATACTGATTAGGTCCTGCGATATACCTGCTTCCACAAAGTACTGATTAAAGAGACTGATATACCTGCTTCCACCAAATACTGATTGAGGCCTGCGATACACCTGCTTCCACAAAAAACTGATTGAGGAGATTGATATAACTGCTTCCACCAAATATTGACTGAGGCCAGCAATACACCTGCTTTCACAAAATACTGATTAAGGGGATTGATATACCTGCTTCCACCAAATATTGATTGAGACCTGCGAGATACCTGCTTCCACAAAATACTGATTAAGGGGAATGATATACCAGCTTCCACCAAATATTGATTGAGGCCTGCGATACACCTGCTTCCACAAAATACTGATGAAGGGGTTTGATAGACCTGCTTCCACCAAATACTCATTGACGCAATTGAAGCTTCCACCAAATATTGATTGAGGCCTGCGATACACCAGCTTCCACAAAATACTGATTAAGGGTATTATTATGCCTGCTTCCACCAAATACTGATTGGGTCCTGCGATATACCTGCTTCGACAGGATACTGATTAAAGGGATTGATATACCTGCATCCACCAAATACTGATTGAGGCATGCGATACACCTGCTTCCACAAAATACTGATTGAGGAGATTGATATACCTGCCTCCACCAAATATTGATTGAGGCCTGCAATACACCTGCTTCCACAAAATACTGATTAAGGGGTTTGATAGACCTGCTTCTACCAAATACTGATTGACGCTTACGATATACCAGCTTCCACAAAATACTGATTAAGGAGATTGATATACCTGCTTCCGCCAAATATTGATTGAGGCCTGTGAGATACCTGCTTTCACAAAATACTGATTAAGGGGTTTGATATACCTGCTTCCACCAAATACTGATTGAGCCCTGCGATATACCTGCTTCCACAAAATACTGATTAAGGGTAATGATATTCCTGCTTCCACCAAATAATGATTGAAGCCTTCGAGATACCTGCTTCCACAAAATACTGATTAAGGGGTTTGATAGACCTGCTTCCACCAAATATTGATTGAGGCCTGCGATACACCTGCTTCCACAAAATACTAATTAAGGGGATTGATATACCTGCTTCCACCAAATATTGACTGAGGCCTGCGATACACCTACTTCCACAAAATACTGATGAAGGGGTTTGATAGACCTGCTTCCACCAAATACTTATTGATGCCTGTGATATACCAGCTTCCACAAAATACTGATTAATGGAAATAATATGCCTGCTTCCACCAAATAATGATTGAGGCCTGCGATACACCTGCTTCCACAAAATACTGATTAAGGGATTTGATAGACCTGCTTCCACCAAATACTGATTGAAGCCTACGATATACCAGCTTTCACAAAATAGTGATTAAGTGGATTGATATACCTTCTTCCGCCAAATATTGATTGAGGCCTGCGAGATACCTGCTTTCGCAAAATACTGATTAAGGGGTTTTATATATCTGCTTCCACCAAATACTGATTGAGTCCTGTGATATACCTGCTGTTAGTTAAGATCTCCCAGCTGGAGGAGAGAGTATTCACTGAAGGGGATAATTTACCGGTGGAGGTCTGATGCCTCATTGTATGGCCATCTCATAACCACCTCAGATTGGAAAGAGCTAACACCTGCTTCCACAAAATACTGATTAGGGGAATGATATACCTGCTTCCACCAAATATTGATTAAGGCCTTCGAGATACCTGCTTTCACAAAATACTGATTAAGGGGTTTCATATACTTGCTTCCACCAAATACTGATTGACGGCTGCGATATAACTGCTTCCACAAATACTGCTCTTCTCTAGGGACTTAGGCACAGGGTAATTTTGAAAATGACAGGCAGCCTTGAACCCTTGGCTTGCCCCTCGTCGAGTGTCCTGGCCGAAAGGACGTTCAGCGCAGCAGGGGGAAGAGCGCACTCGCCTAGCTCACGACAGTGTGGACTACCTCACATTTCTAAAAATTAATGAGGCATGGATCTCGGAGGAATTCAACACCTGTGACGACCACGTTTAACTGGATTTCCTCATGTCAGCCTACACATAACCGCCACAACCCAGAACAAAGAATAGCCCTTATCTTATGTATATACAGCGGCATAAAAGGCATTTTCTGTCAGGTGAATGCCTAATGTTTGGGGCCTGTACTCCAGTGGCCTACAGTAAAATTGTTATACAATGACCGCCTAATGTACCTCCAGCCACATAATCACTTGTTCTTTTCTGTCGGGTGAATGCCTAATGTTTGGGGCCTGTACTCCACTAGCCTACAGTAAAGTTGTTATCCACCGACCGCCTAATATACCTCCAGCCACATGATCACTTGTTCTTTTCTGTCCGGTGAATGCCTAATGTTTGGGGCCTGTATTCCACTGGCCTACAGTAAAATTGTTATCCACTGACCGCCTAATATACTTCCAGCCACATATTCACTTGTTCTTTTCTGTCTGGTGAATGCCTAATGTTTGGGGCCTGTACTCCACTGGCCTACAATAAAATTGTTATCCACTAACCGCCTTATATACCTCCAGCCACATAATCACTTGTTTTTTTCTGTCCGGTGAATGCATAACTTTTGGGGCCTGTACTCCACCGGTCTACAGTAAAATTGTTATCCACTGACCGTCTAATATACCTCCAGCCACATAATCACTTGTTCTTTTCTGATCGGTGAATGCATATTGTTTGGGGCCTGTACTCCACTGGCCTACGGTGAAATTGTTATCCACCGACCGCCTAATACACCTCCAGCCACATAATCACTTGTTCTTTTCTGTCCGGTGAATGCCTAATGTTTGGGCCTGTACTCCACTGGCCTACAGTAAAATTATTATCCACTGACCGCCTAATATACCTCCAGCCACATAATCACTTGTTCTTTTCTGTCCGGTGAATGCCTAATTTTTGGGGCCCGTACTCCTGTGGCCTAAAATAAAATTTTTCTAAGCTTCAACAGGGCACATTTTTGAGAGTTTTCCTTTAAGATGCATAAAAATGGCCCCTGATTATAATACATATTTTGTGTGGGAATGTTTGCCATTGATCCCCCTCTGGTATGTCACTGTCCATGTTGTGGGACTATTTGTGCACTTCTAGTAAGTATTTGGTAGCTGCAAATATGACCTTAAGGTTTTTCAGGTTTGCCTGCCATTAAAGTGAATGGGGCCCGCCGTGAACACGCGGTTCGCGAATATTCGATTGCGAATGTACGTTCGCGAAACATCCCGGCCGATGTTTTTCCATCACTATTATTCTGTTAGTCAAACTTTGTTACATAGATTAACAGTTTGATTACTATATATTCCAGGCAATTATGAAAGTTATTTAGTAACTAGACATTATGCCCGTTACAATAATGGGTGCAAGAACATTAGTGCTGGCACTGTTATGGGGGGGGGGGGATCTGTGGATAGCAATGTTATGGGGGAATCTGTGGAGGACATACTGTTATGGGGGATCTGTGGCTGACACTGTTATGGAGGGGATCTGTGGAGGACACACTGTTATGGGGGTCTATGGCTGACACTATTATGGGGGATCTGTGGATGACACTGTTATGGGGGATCTATGGATGGCACTGTTATAGGGGATCTGTGGAAGACACTGTTATGGGGGATCTGTGGCTGACACTGTTATGGAGGGGATTTGTGGCTGACACTGTTATGGGGGATCTGTGGCTGACACTGTTATGGGCGATCTGTGGATGGCACTGTTATGGGGGATCTGTGGATGGCACTGTTATGGGGATCTGGGGAGGACATACTGTCATGGGGGATCTGTGGCTGACACTGTTATGGAGGGGATCTGTGGCTGACACTGTTATGGGGGATCTGTGGAGGACACACTGTTATGGGGGTCTATGGCTGACACTATTATGGGGGATCTGTGGGTGACACTGTTATGGGGCATCTATGGATGGCACTGTTATAGGGGATCTGTGGAAGATACTGTTATGGGGGATCTGTGGCTGACACTGTTATGGAGAGGATCTGTGGCTGACACTGTTATGGGGGATCTGTGGCTGACACTGGTATGAGGGATCTGTGGATGGCACTGTTATGGGGGATCTGTGGAGGACACACTGTTATGGGGGTCTATGGCTGACACTGTTATGGGGGATCTATGGATGACACTGTTATGGGGGTCTGTGGCTGACACTTATGGGGGTCTGTGGCTGACACTGTTATGGTGGTGTATGAAGAATCCCAGCAGCAGTGACTTATAAGTCACTGCTGCTGGGATTCCTCATACGCTACACGTGGAGTTGATCCTATCCCGCGCGGCGTGCAGAGAGTGAGTGCTGGCCGGTTCTATCTGATATACTGTTATTAGTGTTGAGTGCTAATATTCGAATAGCGAAATTTTATTGCGAATATCGCAACTTCGATAATTCGCGAATATTGCGAATATAGTGGTTTTTATTTTTTTAGCTGTTAATCATTGTTGCTCTCTGGTTGTCTTCCCACTTCCCAAAAGCTGTTCTTACCTGTACGGAGGATTCCTGGCTTCCTGCCCGCTCCAGTTAATGCACGTTGCCGCTTCTGCCGACTTCCCTTGTGCATGGAGCGTCTCCATCCCAATGGGAACGCCTCCATGCTAAAATGTACTGTCGGATGTGAGAATCACGATCTCACAAATTTGATTAAGTTGTAATTAGAGATGAGCGAACAACTGGATGTTCGGGTTAGAGAAGTTCGGCCGAACTTCCCAAATTGTTCGGGTTCGGGATCCGAACTCGACCCGAACTTTATCCCGAACCCGAACCCCATTGAAGTCAATGGGGACCCGAACTTTTAGGCACTAAAAAGGCTGTAAAATAGTCCAGGAAAGGGCTAGAGGGCTGCAAAAGGCAGCAAAATGTAGGCAAATGCCCTGCAAACAAATGTGGATAGGGAAATGAACTAAAATAAAATAAAATAAATAAAAATTAACCAATATCAATTGGAGAGAGGCCCCATAGCAGAGAATTATGCGTTATATCACCCACCACTGGAGAAGGCCACTTTCAGTTATTTCGGCCCCAGCACTCAGACAGAGGAGAGAGGTCCCACAGCAAGGAATCAGGCGTCATATCACCCACCACTGGAGAAGGCCACTTTCAGTTATTTAGGCCCCAGCACCCAGACAGAGGAGAGAGGTCCCACAGCAAGGAATCATACGTCATATCACCTACCACTGGAGAAGGCCACTTTCAGTTATTTAGGCCAAGCACCCAGACAGAGGAGAGAGGTCCCACAGCAAGGAATAAGGCGTCATATCACCCACCACTGGAGAAGGCCACTTTCAGTTATTTAGGCCAAGCACCCAGACAGAGGAGAGAGGTCCCACAGCAAGGAATAAGGCGTCACATCACCCACCACTGGAGAAGGCCACTTTCAGTTATTTAGGCCCCAGCACCCAAACAGAGGAGAGAGGTCCCACAGCAAGGAATAAGGCGTCATATCACCCACCACTGGAGAAGGCCACTTTCAGTTATTTAGGCCCCGGCGCCCAGATTGAGGAGAGGTTCATTCAACTTTGGGTTGCACCGCAAGATCATGGTAAAGTTAAAAAAAGTGAGGATTCAATAAAGAAGTGCCCCGGAGTACAAGAATACATGGTTGAAGGGGAGGCAGTTATAAATGTCTATTCTGCACAAGAGAGGGACAGGTCCTGTGGGATCCATGCCTGGTTCACTTTTATGAACGTCAGCTTGTCCACGTTGGCTGTGGACAGGCGGCTGCGTTTGTCAGTAACGACGCTCCCTGCCGTGCTGAATACATGTTCAGACAAAACGCTGGCTGCCGGGCAGGCCAGCACCTCCAAGGCATAAAATGCTAACTCTGGCCACGTGGACAATTTGGAGACCCAGAAGATGAATGGGGCCGAACCATCAGTCAGTACGTGGAGGGATGTGCAGAAGTACTGTACTGTTCAACCATGTTAGTGAAATGCTGCCTCCTGCTAACACATTCCGTATCAGGTGGTGGTGCAGTTAGCTGTGGCGTGGAGACAAAACTTTTCCACATTTCTGCCATGCTAACCCTGCCCTCAGAGGAGCTGGCCGTGACGCAGCTGCGTTGGTGACCTCTTGCTCCTCCTCTGCCTTCGCCTTGGGCTTCCACCTGTTCCCCTGTGACATTTGGGAATGCTCTCAGGAGCACGTCTACCAGCGTATGCTTGTACTCGCGCATCTTCCTATCACGCTCAAGTGCAGGAAGTAAGGTGGGCACATTGTCTTTGTACCGGGGATCCAGCAGGGTGGCAACCCAGTAGTACGCACACGTTAAAATGTGGGCAACTCTGCTGTCGTTGCGCAGGCACTGCAGCATGTAGTCGCTCATGTGTGCCAGGCTCCCCAGAGGTGTTCTCTGTGGGAGGCGTATCGTCATCATCCTCTGTGTCCCCCCAGCCATGCACCAGTGATGGGCCTGAGCT
Organism: Bufotes viridis; assembly: GCA_033119425.1. Classification (NCBI taxonomy): domain Eukaryota; kingdom Metazoa; phylum Chordata; class Amphibia; order Anura; family Bufonidae; genus Bufotes; species Bufotes viridis. Next base: position 148,617,325 of record CM065590.1, on the reverse strand, counting down.
GTGTCGGGTGCCACCCCGCTGTGAACCTGCTTCATCCTCATTCTCCTCCACCTCATCCTCCTCGTCCTCCAGTAGTGGGCCCTGGCTGGCCACATTTGTACCTGGCCTCTGCTGCTGCAAAAAACCTCCCTCTGAGCCACTTCTAACAGACTGGCCTGAAAGTGCTAAAAATGACCCCTCATCCTCCTCCTCCTGGGCCACCTCCTTTTCCATCATCGCCCTAAGCGTTTTCTCAAGAAGACATAGAAGTGGTATTGTAATGTTGATAACGGTGTCATCGCCACTGGCCATGTTGGTGGAGTACCTGAAACAGCGCAACAAGGCACACAGGTCTCGCATGGAGGCCCAATCATTGGTGGTGAAGTGGTGCTGTTCTGCAGTGCGACTGACGAGTGCGTGCTGCAGCTGAAACTCCACTATGGCCTGCTGCTGCTCGCACAGTCTCTCCAGCATGTGCAAGGTGGAGTTCCACCTGGTGGGCACGTTGCATATGAGGCGGTAAGTGGGAAGGCCGAAGTTCCGCTGTAGCGCAGACAGGCGAGCAGCGGCAGGATGTAAACGCCGGAAGCGTGCATAGACGGCCCGCACTTTATGCAGCAGCTCTGTTATGTCGGCGTAGTTGTGAATGAACTTCTGCACCACCAAATTCAGCACATGCGCCAGGCAAGGGATGTGCGCCAAACCAGCTAGTCCCAGAGCTGCGACGATATTTCGCAGATTATCGCCCACCACCAGGCCGGGCTTGAGGCCCACCGGCAGAAACCACTCGTCGGTCTGTTGTTCAATACCCCGCCACAACTCCTACGCGGTGTGGGGCCTGTCCCCCAAACAAATGAGTTTCAGAATGGCCTGCTGACGTTTACCCCGGGCTGTGCTGAAGTTGGTTGTGAAGGTGTGTGGCTGACTGGATGAGCTGGTAGAAGCAGAGGAGGAGGAAGCCGAGTAGGAGGAGGAGGCTACAGGAGGCAAAAAATGATGCCCTGCGATCCTTGGTGGCGGAAGGACGTGCGCCAAGGAACTCTCCGCCTGGGGCCCACCCGCCACTACATTTACCCAGTGTGCAGTTAGGGAGATATAGAGTCCCTGGCCGTGCTTACTGGTCCACGTATCTGTGGTTAGGTGGACCTTGCCACAGATGGCGTTGCGCAGTGCACACTTGATTTTATCGGATACTTGGTTGTGCAGGGAAGGCATGGCTGTCTTGGAGAAGTAGTGGCGGCTGGGAACAACATACTGTGGGACAGACATGGACATCAGCTGTTTGAAGCTGTCTGTGTCCACCAGGCTGAATGACAGCATTTCAAAGGCCAGTAGTTTAGAAATGCTGGCATTCAGGCCCAAGGCTCGAGGGTGGCTAGGTGGGAATTTACGCTTTCTCTCCAAGATTTGTGAGATGGAGAGCTGAACGCTGCCTTGTGACATGGTGGAGATGCTTGGTGACGGTGGCACATCCTCTGTTTGGTGGGCGGCAGGTGCCAATGTTCCTCTCAAGGCGCAGGAAGAGGCTGAGGCAGCAGCAGAAGAGGGAGCAGGGGGAGCCAGAGTGAGTTCCTTGCTTTTAAGGTGTTTACTGCACTGCAGTTCATGCTTTGCATGTAGATGCCTGGTCATGCAGGTTGTGCTAAGGTTCAGAACGTTAATGCCTCGCTTCAGGCTCTGATGGCACAGCGTGCAAACCACTCGGGTCTTGTCGTGAGCACATTGTTTAAAGAAGTGCCATGCCAGCGAACTCCTTGAAGCTGCCTTTGGGGTGCTCGGTCCCTTGTGGCGGTGGCCAGTAGCAGGCAAACTCTCTTGGCGGTGGCTGTTCTGCTCTTGCCACGCTGTTGGCTCGGTCTCACCACTGCCTCTTCCTCTGAACTATAGTCCCCTGCATCGTCTTCCACACAGTCTTCCTCCCTGACCTCCTGTTCGGTCTGCACACTGCAGAAAGACGCATGCAGTTGGCACCTGTGTTTCGTTATCATCAGAGACGTGCGGACTCGGATGAGGTGGTATTCCCATGTCCTCATCATCAGGAAAAATCAGTGGTTGTGCATCAGTGCATTCTATGTCTTCCACCACTCGTGAAGGGCTAGGTGGATTCACTTGGGAAACCCTGCCAGCAGAGTCTGCTGCATAACTTGAGGCTCTGACAGTTTCCCTGATATGCATGGGGGTGATGTGTCAGACTGATGGGCTTGGTTTTCAGGCGCCACCTGTGCGCTTTCTGCAGAAGACTGGGTGGAAGATAATGTTGTGAACGTGCTGGATCCACTGTCGGCCACCCAATTGACTAGCGCCTGTACCTGCTCAGGCCCTACCATCCATAGAACGGCATTGGGCCCCACCAAATATCGCTGTAAATTCTGGCGGGTACTGGAACCTGAGGTAGTTGGTTCACTAGGACGTGTGGCTGTGGCAGAATGGCCACGTCCTCTCCCAGCACCAAAGGGTCCACTAACACCACCATGACCGCGTCCGCGTCCCTTACTAGATGTTTTCCTCATTGTTACCGTTCACCAAGCACCACAATAAGAAAAAAAATATTTGGCCCAAGGTATTGATTTCAAATTCAGGCCTTTTTTTACAGGCACCCAACACTATCTGCCTATTTATTTATGTACCGTATTACACTAATCCAGGCACAGCATTAACCACTGATTTAGGGGAATATCAATTGTAGGCCTAGTATTTAGGCCCAGGATGAAAGGTATCCTTTTATGGACAGATTTACACTTGGAGATGCACAGTAGCGTGTGAAAAAATATGTAGGATTATGCCTTCAGCAATTGTATTTTAACACTTTGTGTAATAAACCCTTTAACGGACAGAAATATACTTGGAGATGCACGGTAACGCGTGAAGTTATTGAGGATGACCCTCTCAGCACTTGTATATACACCTTGAGTGTAATATACCCTTTTACGGACAGAAATACACTATGAGATGCACAATAGTGCGTGCAGATTTACAGGATTATGCTTTCAGCAATTGTAATGTAACACTTTTTGTAATATACCCTTTTACGGAAAGAAATATACTTGGAGATGCACGCTGAGTGTAATTTACCCTTTTACGGACAGATTAACAATTGGCCTGCAACAGCTGGAACACCAGATTCAGGGGATTGCTATTTTGACAATTGAATTTAACCCCTTAATAAAATATAGAAATTTCTATCCTGAGTTTCTAGGGGTGACAATAAGCACAGCCAAGCCCCGATGTAGGATATAGCAAAAAAAAAAAATTTGTATTGATGGATTGATGGACTTGGTGGCAGCTTGTGCTGGTGCACCACAAGACACAAAATGGCCACCAATCACCCCAGAAAAAAGTGACAGAAAAATGCTCTGTGCAGCCTAGAAACCAGTGAGCAATTAACTAGCAGAAGTTGAATGATTCACAGCTGTAGATCGATCACTTCATTAGGTGTTTTTGCTGACTTTTCCCTGCCTAATCTCACCCTCACAGAAGCTGCGTCCTCTCCCTACTCTAATCAGAGCAGTGTGACGTGTGGCGCTACATGACTCCAGCTTAAATAGAGGCTGGGTCACATGCTGCACTTGGCCAATCACAGCGGGAAGAAATCGCCGAACAACAGACCCGAACTCGAACTTTTTTGAAAATGTTCGGGTCTGGGTCCGTGTCCCGAACACCCTAAAATTCGGTACGAACCCGAACTATGCTCGAACTGTTCGCTCAACACTAGTTGTAATCGCAATGCGATTAATATAACCCGAATTATTCGCATTGCGATATTCGTTATATTCTAGCAATACAACCATTAGTAACCCAGCTTTAAGTTGAATTCGCAATGCGAACATATACTGGCATTGCGAAATCAACTTACAGCTGAGTTCCTAATGGTTGTATTGCTAGAATATAACGAAGATTGAGAATATAGTGCTATATTCGTGAATTCGTGATATTCGTCATCTTCGTTATATTCTAGCAATACAACTATTAGGAACTTAGCTCTAAGATCAATTCACAATGTGATTATATGTTCGCTTTGCGAATGAAACTTAGAGCTGAGTTGCTAATGGTTGTATTGCTAGAATATAACGTAGATTGAGAATATAGTGCTATATTCGTGATATTCGTTATATTCTTGAAATACAACCATTAGGAACCCAGCTTTAAGTTGAATTCGCAATGCGAACATATACTCGCATTGCGAAATCAACTTATAGCTGAGTTCCTAATGGTTGTATTGCTAGAATATAACGAAGATTGAGAATATAGTGCTATATTCGTGATATTCGTTATCTTTGTCAATTCTAGCAATACAAGTTATAATATAATATAAATTCGCGCAACATTCAGAATATATAGAATAATGACTAATATATTCGATTTCGATGAATATATGACGAATATTCAATCGAATATTCGCGAAATATCGCGAAATCGAATATGGCACCTCCCGCTCATCACTTACTGTTATGGGGGTATCTGTGGCTGACACTGTTATGGGGATGGTCTGTGGCTGACACTTATGAGGGTCTGTGGCTGACACTGTTCTGGGGGTATCTGTGGCTGACACTGTTATGGGGGTGGTCTGTGGCTGACACTTAACTGTGTCATCTGTGTCATCCACAGATCCCCAATAACAGTGTCGTTGTTAAGTGTGATCGTAATGACAGCGGGGCCCGATGCAGTTACTGTATTGCACCTTGCCCCGCTCAGAGTAGTAGTACTTTGAATAACTGTAATAATAATAACGATCTTGACTCCTTCACTTACTAAACGGAGAGGCAGGAGGCTGGGTGGGCAGGCACTGGCAGCGTAACTCACTACCTCATGCGCCTGCGCCGCCTGCTTCATTCATGAAGTGGGCGGAACAGGGGCATCACTTAGTGAGTTACGCTGCCAGTGCCTGCCCGCCCGCCCGGCCTCCTGCCTCAACGTTTAGTAAGTGAAGGAGTGAATATCGTTATTATTATTACAGTTATTCATAGTATTACTACTCTGAGCGGGGCCCGGTGCAATACAGTGACTGCATCGAGCCCCGCTGCCATTACAAAACGATGCTGCCCATGTAGTGTCGATGGAGTGTGTGCCGACACCATGCACATAGGGATTTTATTAGTATAGATGTGGAGATAATTGCTATGGAAGGAAAATTTTGATTTCGGTCAAATGCTGCAACTTTCTACTGGAGAAAATAGAAAAATAAAAACAACATTAGATACAAAAGAAACATATTTCCCAGCAATATTATCTGTATAAAGAATATACAAAAATCGTATTCCTCTATTCTCTGACCTTCTATGGAATAGAGAGAGGAATGTCTTTAGACAAGAGAGAATCCAATTACTTCTACAATTATAGCTTCTGTCTTCTATACCATAGAATTACAACTATTAAAACTTTATTATTAACTTTATTTCTTATTGCCTTACATATACTGTATATGGAACCATCCTTTACATGTCCTTGTGGAGCTCTAATTTAAATACATGTTTATCCTACAATGTGCTGATCTGACAAAAGGTATTACATTCCTCTGTATATACTTATGGATGCCATATAATAATTATGTTGTACATCGTCTTATAATTAACGAAAACTTTTATGTAGCTAATTTTAATGGGAAAAACAAAATCTTATCCTCATCCTGGCCAAAACCATTACCAATATGTATGTCCTTAATAGACTTATTTCTAGCCAATACTTAACCCTCTTCTTATAACTTCTCTGTTGATGAGATCCTGGAATATCCTGCTCAATGTAACTGTTTTAGAAATGTCAAAATCTTTTAATTCATTTAAGAAATCCATTGACTGCATTTTCTTACATTTTTCATCAATAATGACAGGATAACCACAGTTAAAACCCATCTGGTTTTGAATGTGTTTACCTTTGGTCTCTAGACTTATATCTACCTTAGAAATCTGACCTTGTTCCCTCTGTAGATCCTGCACTGAAGGTCGGTCTATCTGTAGATTGCTGACACTGAGAGTTATGTTCTGTTACAGCTGGTATCTGTGGATTTGTGTGTGTAACAGGTTTTATCATATGATAGGGTCTAAACATTACATGTAACTTTGTCACTATCAATGGAGTGGGGTGCTGTGAAACTCACTGTTAAAGGGGTTGTCTGCTTTGAAGGTCAAAGTTAAGGGGATGGGCTGCTTTGGAGGTCCCATTTTAAAGGGGCAGGGCACTGTGGGGGGGGGGTCAGTGTTAAAGGGTAGGGTGCTGTAGAGGTCACTGTTATGGGGCATACTGTTGATATCTTTTAACGACACACACAAACATTAAATTAAATAGATGAAATATACCCAAGCGAAGCCCGGTCCTTCTGCTAGTTTATGTCTAAAAACTGACCAAAAAATAGTTATTAAATGAACAATTCATAAATTTAATAGTAGCTCATATATTGTATAAACAATTCATAAATTGAGTTGTAGTTTATATATTTTTATAACGCATATAGCGTAACTGTGGGTAGGTATAGCGCATAATGTTTAATCAGCATAGTGTCCACTATATTCACAAATACATAATTGTGGCGTCCTACCACATGCTACCCCTCCTCCACTTGCTGGTCTCCAGATAAGTATCTCAATGCGGAGTTATAAATAATAATAACATTTATTTATATAGCGCCACCATATTCCGCAGCACTTTACAAATTCATAGGGTTCACGTACAAAACAAAAGTAACTGGCTAATATACGACTAAAACACTAGGAGTCAGGGCCCTGCTCGCAAAAGCTTACAATCTATGAGGAATGAGGGGTGACACATAAGGTAGTTGATTGTGATTCAAGCCATTATAGAACTGACAGGAGTGGTGCCGGCCAATCTGCTTCTGGTTTGGGACTACTAGAGGATCGAGTTTAGGCCAGAGGAGTTGGTGGGGGAGAGGTTTAGTCCTGGAAAAGTCATTTTAGGAGGCTTAATAAGCCTGCCTAAAAAGATGTGTTTTTAAGGCACGTTTGAACGTGGAAAAGTTGTGAATTGACCTAATATTCCGGGGCAGAGTATTCCAGAGAGTAGGTGCAGTTCGAGAAAAGTCTTGAAGACTGGAGCGAGAGGTCCGAATTATGGAGCTTATTAATCTTAGGTCACTAACAGAACGGAGAGCACGAGTAGGATGGTAGATGGAGATAAGGGTGGAGATATATGGAGGTGTAGCATCTTGGAAAGCTTTGAGGGTGAGGGTGATAAGTTTGAACTGTATGCTGTGGTGGATGGGCAACCAGTGAAGTGACTAGCACAAACTAGTAGCATCAGTGTAGCGGTTGGATGGATAGATGAGCCTGGCTGCAGCATTTAGTACAGACTGACGGGGGGAAAGTTTAGTGAGAGGAAGACCGATTAGTAATGTGTTGCAGTAGTCAAGATGAGAATGAATTAGGGCAACAACAAGAGTTTTTGCCATTTCCACCAAAAGAAAAGGGCGGATTCTGGCGATATTCTTGAGGTGCAGAGCGTGTAAGTGATTGAATGTGGGGAACAAAGGAAAGATCAGAGTCAAATGTGACCCCAAGACAGTGGGCATGTTGCACAGGAGTTATGATAGTGCTGCAGACTAAAATTGAAATATCAAGTTTCGGTGGGTTAGAAGTTGGGGGAAAGACAAGAAGTCCAGTTTTTAAGAGGTTCAGTTTTATATACAGAGAGGACATGATGTTAGAGACAGTTGCCAGACATGGTGTATTGGAGTAAAGCAGGGATGATGTCAGGAGATGAAGTGTATAGTTGGGTGTCGAATAGAGTTATGCGGGACTATATTCAATTCCCCTCCTCCTCTTACCCGACTTGAGCTTGATCTCCTCTTGACTGGAAAAACTTACATGTAAGGCAGTACAGTTCCTCGTACTTAGGGCTGTTTACAAATGGAGCAGTCTCTTAATGTGGATAGCTTGTGTACAGGGCTGTGCACTCTCCCCTCCTCCTTCTGATAGACCTTAGGTGGATCTCTTCTCACTGAGGTGGCGTACCACAGTACTCCCCTCATCCGCTTGTTGATTCTGGAGTGGGGCTCTCAAAGTTGACTGCTGAATAAAATAAATATTGTTTGCATGCAAGATGATCCCCAGATACAGTGCTACAATTATTATAACTTGCTTTATCCTGCCCTATCTCCCTCCCAGGCTCTGGATGATTTTTTTTCACTGAAATTTGAGACCAGTCACTTCTAACAAATTACCTCCTTTTGTAATCAGACATTTCAGCCTAGGAGGATATTGGCAGTTCCCATTCTATCAGTGTGATAAGTGTATCCAAGCGGTACGCTATTTTTACTGCAGTAGGTGTGGTGAGTAAAACTTGATATAGTCCCTCCCAACGAGGATGATGCCACTGTTTCCTCTATATTACGCTGATCAGCACCCAACTTCACCTGGAATATAATTAGAAGCAGAAAATTCCTTGTTGGTAAACATCTTTGCCATATATTCAGCAAGTGTAAAATCAGACTCTTCTTCTATGCTAGAAGATGGTTTTAACTGTGGTATTACAAATGGTCTACCATACATAATTTCAAAGGGTGTCAATCCTGAGGCTGTAGGAGTCACATGCATGTTCAGGACTACTAATGGTAAGCATTTTACCCAATTCTTACCAGTCTCTTCTATGGTCTTCTTGAGTTTTTCAATATTCTATTGTGTCTTTCTACTAGTCCTGCTGATTGTGGATGATATGTACAGTGATTTTTTAACTCTGTTTGTAAACATTGTGCTAATAAATAGAGAGGATAGACGGCTCAACTTTTCAAAGCCAATGACAGAAGTGCAGAGGCTGCTGTGTCTGGCTCACCCAGTCAGAGAGAGAGAATAAATTTAAATCGAGTTAGCAGGCAACACTTTTTTGGGGGTTTGCTGAAAATATTAGTATGTTTATTTAATATAAAACAATAAAGTTTTTTAAAAATATTGAGATACTAGATTAAACAATAGAATATTGTGATAAGTGTTGGAAAAATTGGTGAGATAGTTATCTAGGGGAAAATAGGAGGTAGGCTCTGTTGTGATTGCTGGATCTGGTACCAGGGAGTGTGTGGTGGAGAAATGTCTTTGTGTGGTGATTGTGTCTCAATTTAATACAGATTTGATGTGATCTCATAGTATGTAGAAGTAACAAGGGTTCTAATCGTATAGTAATAAAATAATTTTTTAAAATATCTTAAAAATGTCACAGTCTTTTAAGATGAAAAAAATTAAAAAAGTGAAAAATAATATATATATATATATATATATTGAAAGTTCTTATGATTGCCACATTGATTAGGTCCCGATAGTGATTTCTATAAGTTAGTGGCTAGAGAATACCTTTGTTAAATAGTAAAGTTTTCTTTGGTTGTTTTGTCGCCAGATATATATCTATGGGATCCGGTGGATAGATCAGGCCATGTAATATCTGTGAGGATGAAAGACGGTGTCCTGAGCCTAGGTGAGGCGTCCCGCACTGTCTCTGGCTCAGGATTCACTTACCCGTCTGCTGGGATTGTTCACTGTGCGGCTGCTGGTGGCGTTCTCCTTGTAGCAGGGGTCAGTCGGCTTTGGCGTCCTCGTGGATCATAAGCGCGGCCCGCGCGTCTGCTGCTAGACTTGATGGACGTGCGTGGGTCACGAGGTTAAATTCCTGCCGGCTGCTTGGGTGAAGCTGTTTTCTTCTTTATCGGAGTGATCCAGTTGAGAATGTTATCTCTATATTTGATGTTATCCATTCCTCCACGTGCTCAAACGCGTTTCGGGACCTTGTCCCTTCATCAGTAAGCAGAGGATTGGATTGATTAACAAGGTATTTGTAGGGTAGCAGTCTTAGGTGATTGGTTACAAGATTAATTATTCAAATGAGATATTAATTGCCTTCATTTGCTGCACATTTGTTTGTGAATGGCTGAATTCTCATGTCAGTCATATTATGACTCCTGTGTCCAGAGATGAGTAAAATTTTCTGACAGCAGCACCGCCCCACATCCTCCGAATCTCCTCCTTGCTGGCCGACGACACAGAGCTGGAGCGCCGAAATCTCGTGATGTGCGAGCTAGCGCATGCGTAGTTTGTTCCCTGTGTTGATGCCAATACAGTGAAGGAACATGATGCCGACACTGCACATGCGCTAGCTCGCGCATCGCGAGATTTTGGCGCTCCAGCTCTGTGATGTCGGCCGGCAAGGAGGAGATTCGGACGACGCGGGAGGTGCTGCGCTCAGAAAATGTGACTCATCTCCGGACACAGGAGTCATATCAGGTTCATTTGCATATCTCTAAAATCCTTTTTTTGACGCAATAAAAGCACATAGAGCTATGGGGCTGGGTATTGCGAATGTGCTAGCGGCAATCTAACAGCCCATGTCCCCAGCTCTATACACAAAATCCTAGTGACAGGTTCCCTTTAAGCAAACATAACATGACCATCGACTGGCAAGCGAGACAGATTGTCGATTGGAGTGAATTTTGCAACTGTCCTAATACATCTTTCTCTGTGGTCACCACTAAAACTGTACCCGCATTCATTTCTAAATTTTCTGATGTGTTTTCTGAGGGTGGTATCCAGGAGTTACCCCTGCATCGGGAGTATGATTGTCCCATCAATTTTATTCCTGGAGCTAAACTGCCCAAATCTCGGATGTATAATCTTTCAGAACCCGAAAGAAAGGCCATGCGAGAGTATATCACCGAGAGCTTGGCAAAGGGACATATCAGACCATCTATATCCCCAGTGACTGCTGAGTTTTTCTTTGTAAAAAAAAAAAAAAGATGGTACTCTTAGGCCATGTCTGGACTTCCGTGAGCTCAACCGTATTACTGTTCGTAATCCTTATCCCCTTCCTTTGATCCCAGATTTGTTCAATCAGATTGTCGGTGCCAAGGTGTTCTCTAAATTGGATCTGAGGGGGGTATATAATTCGGTTAGGGTCCAGGAGGGGGACGAATGGAAGACGGCTTTTAATACCCCTGAGGGTAATTTTGAGAATCTAGTCATGCCCTTTGGGTTAACCAATGCTCCAGCAGTTTCTCAACACTATGTCAATGACATATTTTATCATCTGGTGGGGTGATTTGTTGTTGTATATCTGGATGACATACTAATTTATTCTCCAGACAGGGAGACTCATCAGGATCATGTGAGACAGGTGTTACAGATCCTAAGAGAGAATAAATTGTATGCTAAGATGGAAAAATGTGTTTTTGCTGTTCAGGAAGTGCAATTCCTGGGTTACTTTCTGTCAGGTTTTTCGTATGGATGCCGAGAAAGTCTGTGCGGTGTTGGACTGGGATCGACCCTAAAATATGAAAGTGCTTATGCGGTTTTTGGGATTCACCAACTACTACCGTGAATTCATCTTGAACTATTCGACAGTGGTTAAACCTTTAACAGACATGACTAGGAAGGGGGCCTATTTCTATGTTTGGTCTGAGGCGGCATTACAAGCCTTTTCTATTGTGAAGGAATGTTTTGCTTCAGACCCTATTCTGGTGCAACCGGACGTGTCACAGCCATTCATTGTAGAGGTTGACGCATCCGAGGTTGGGGTGGGAGCAGTTTTGCCGCATGGTTCTTCACCTAGTAAATTGCGCCCACGTGTTTATTTTCTAAAAAACTCTGGAATGCTGAAAAAAATTATGACGTGGGTAATAGGGAATTGCTGGCCGTTAAGTTGGCTTTTAAAGAATGGAGCAAATCATCCTATTACGGTAATCACTGATCACAAAAATCTAGCTTACCTTGAGTCGGCTAAACGACTGAAACGACTGTTTTTCACCAGATTTAACTTCATTGTCACCTACTGCCCTGGGGTTAAGTGTCATGGACATTCCCGTGGCAGGTACCAGAAAATTAGAGAGACTGGCATCATGTGGGTTAAATGGACAAGTTCCATGTGGATCTTATTGTGTCTGTGTTTTGGTAAATACCACACCCCTTGCTTTAGGTGTTGATTGTTGGTAATTTACCTTTCCTTTAAGTAGCCGCTTCTCACTCTTGGAGGTGCGGTTTATAGATTTTCTTCCTGCCTTCAAACTAGCTGGTCGGTTGTACTCTGTGGTGCTTCTGGAGTTGCAAGTTTTATACTTTAAGCTAAGTCTTGTCTTTCCTTATTGTTATGTGTTTGTAATATTCCCTGTTGTTTGTATCTGGGCCTGATACAGAGACTTCCATTCGTCCATCTGGGGAGGAATGGGTTGTCTCTGGTCCTTACCTTATTCCAGGGCCATATAGGGAAATAAGGGCCTAGGTATACAGCATATGAATATTCATACCTTCAAGGTCTATTCATATTGATAGGTAGTTAGGGCCCAGATTAGGGTTGTTTAAGAGATGACCTGTTCCTTCCCTAGTTTCCAGGCCCAGTTACTGTTCCCCTTCCCTTCTGTGTTGAGTGTGGAGTTTTTCCCCCCACACTGATCGTGACATTAAGAACGTCAAGGTGGATGCTTTGTCTCGCAGCTTTCCTGGGGGAAGTGATTCTAAAGATCTTAGTTCTATTTTGTCTAAAGGAGTAGTCATATCTGCCCTATATCCTGATCTTGAGGCTAAGGTGTTGGAGGCCCAGGAGGATGCACCGGACTCTTGTCCTCCAGGGAAATTGTTTGTTCCCTCAGACTTATGTCACAAGGTATTTGAGAAACATCACTGAACTGTTTTGGCTGGACACCCTGGGAGTAGATCCACTGTCCATCTCATCTCGCGCAGATTTTGGTGGCCGGGGTTGCTTTAGTGTGTTGAGGACTATGTCTCAGCCTGTTCTACCTGTGTTCATGCTAAGGTGACACATACTTGGCCTTCTGGATCTTTTCTTCTGTTACCCATCCCGTCCAGACCTTGGATGCATTTGTCCATGGACTTTATCACAGATTTTCCAAATTCTTCGAGAAAAACATGATCCTGGTGGTAGTGGATCGGTTTAGCAAAATGGTGCATTTTTTAGCGTTGCCCGCTCTACCTAATGCCAAAACTCTTGCACAGGTGTTTGTTGATAACATTGTGAAACTACATAGCATTCCCTCTGATGTGGTGTCTGATCGGGGGAATCAGTTTGTTTCCGGATTCTGGAAAGCTTTCTGTACTCAACTGGGGGTACAATTGTCCTTTTCTTCAGCTTTTCATCCTCATTGAACGGACAGACGGAGAGCACCAATCAGAATCTGGAGACTTACTTGAGATGTTTTGTTTCGGAGAACCAGGAGGAGTGGTTTTCGTTTTTTTCGTTAGCTGAGTTTGCCATTAATAATCGTAGACAGGAGTCCACCGATAAGTCGCCGTTTTTTGGGGCATATGGATTTCATCCACAGTATGGCACATTTTCTGGTTCTCAATCGTCCGGTATTCCCGAGGAGGAACGATTTTCCTCTTCTTTGTCTTCAAATTGGTGGAAAATTCAAAATAACCTGAAAAAGATGGGCAGCAGGTTTAAGCGTGTAGCTGATAGGAGATGTATGAATGGTCCGGACCTGAGAGTGGGTGATTCTGTGTGGCTGTCCACAAGAAACATTAAGCTTAAGGTACCTTGTTGGAAGTTGGGCCCAAGATTTATTGGTCCATATAAGATCACTGTCATGGTTAACCCTGTAGCGTCTTGAACTTCCTCAGGCTTTGAAAATTCATAACGTATTTCATAAGTCATTGTTGAAGAAATGTGTCAAACCTGTTGAGCCATCCTCCTTGCCTCCCGATCCTGTCATGTTAGACATTAATTTAGAATTTCAAATCAGCAGGATTGTGGACTCCTGAATTCTCCGTAGATCCCTCCAGTATCTCGGCCACTGGAAGGGTTACGGACCAGAGGAGAGAATGTGGGTTCCAGCGGTCGAGGTTAATGCGAATCGTCTGGTGAAGGCCTTTCACAGAGCCCATCCTGATAAGGTCGGTCCTAGGTGCCCGGAGGTCACCCGTAAACTGTCACAGTCCCTCAGGTGACTGATGTCAGGAGATCAAGGAGATTGGCTGAGCGTGGAGGAATCTAACAGCCTCCTTGATTTCTCTTGATTCAGTATTGATATTATTATTATTATGTTGCTTAGTGGTCATCACTTCTACCCTTTTTAGTCTGACCCCACCCTTCTGACTATGTGGTTGACAGCTTCATTTGGGTTTGGCCGAGCTGGTGTGAGGTTGTCTCTGGTGTTCCTGCTCGTCCATCACTTCAGAAGTTAAGTGTCACGTTTGATTGTATTTGGTTGTTCCCTTGTGCTTGTTATAACTAGGCCTCAGAGGAAACGCTGGTTCATTCACCTTTAGGGAATATCAGGGCTCCTATGGTGTTTAAGTTTCGGCATATGTATTTTCCCACCTTTAGGGTCTATACATACTGACAGGAGTCAGGACCAGTTCTAGGGGTTTCCTAGGAGGTGTCCTTTCCCTTCTCCCTAGCATTGAGGCCTAGTTGTTTGTCCTCTCCCTTCTGTTGTCTTTCCAGTGTCACTCTTCTCCCCACTAGTCGTGACAGTGTCTTGGTCACCACTTCTTCCTCTACCTCTGCCCCGGCCTCTTCCTCTACCTCTTTGGCCATAACCTTGCCCTTGATAGGAAACATACACTTCACAACCTTCCTCAACCACAAATGTACTGTTCTTTTATTGTTTCTTTTTATATTTGAAATGTGTTTCTGCATGTTGGGAATAATCTAATACTTCAATAAGTCTTCCTGTCTTATGAGTTACCATATGTTTGGTTACAAAACTACTGATTTGGGACAGACATCTTTTTAAAAGGGCATTTTTAATTGCTGCTCATATGGAGTATTCAAATCCATATTGTCTGGTGGTGTCAATCCACTATGGCAGTCAAAAATCAATTTTGATCTATAAAAGTACTGATCTGCGTCCTCATCATCTTTCTGGATACATCTATTTATCTATGTCCAGTTAGGGGCACCTGTATATCGATTTCTAACCCTTCCCATCAGGTTGTCAAGCTCTTGGTTTAAAGCAGCTGTATCATACAGTAATGGAGTGGGTGGATTATTATTATGTAATCCCTTAAAATCTCCTGCAATCACGCACATCAATCTGCCCCCAAAATTTGCCTTATTCCTCTTACTAGTTCTGTGCCATTTAGCCCGAAACTCTGATATAAGCCTCTCACTAATCTCTCAAATTTTTGTACTAATTACTTTTGGGTGAGGAATCCCTTCAGTGGCTTTCCTAACAACTTCAGCTGTCCATGGTCGGTAGACATACATGGTTGGTCCCCTTTCTATGTGTTTTATCACTTGCCCAGCATGAGGATCTGGAACTTCAACCATGGGCAAAATTTCTTCTCCCTCTCTTTCCCTCAGGACCACCAAGACTTCTTACTGGCACATGACTGGGGGGCACTTCTTACTGGCACATGATTGGAGGGCATCTATGGAGGCACTTCTTACTGGCACATGATTGAGGGCACTATGGGGGCATCTACTGAGGCCACAAAGAAGGGGTATTTTATATGGGGGGCTCTGTATAGGGGAATTTTATACTGGGACACATTATGGTGGGTACTATGGGGAAGGGGGGAGAGTAGTACTATGGGCTCATCTATGGGGGGAACTAAGAAGGGGTATTTTATACGTGCAAATTATGGGGGACACTGAGTGCATCTACTGGGGCACTATATATGGGTCATTTTATACTGGTACATTATGAGGGCACTAGGAGGAAGGGGGGAGAGGACCACTATGGGGGCATTTACTGGGGTACTATATAGGGGTATTTTATACTGGCACATTATGGGGGCACTATGGGGACATTAGCTCAACTGGGGGCATTAAAAGGGGGTATTTTTTGCACTGGCACATTATAAGGAGAATTATTACTACTACTGGGGGGGGGCATTATGATGGGCTTTATTACTACTGGGGGTCTATGGGGAACATGATTACTACTGTGGGCACTATGGTAGAATTATTACTTCTGGGGCACAGTGGGGACATTTTGGGGGCACTGTAGGAGCACTATTACTACCATGTGTGCTCTAGCAGAGAATTATTACTATTGGTGGGACTTTTGGGAGCACTATTACTGTGGGGGCACCTTGGCACAGTATCAGCTAACCACAATTATATTTGTGGGGACGTTATGTTTACACTATTGGTAACAGGAGCACTATTTGCTGGGCACAGTTATTTTAGGGCACTGTGTGCCAATAATTATTGAAGGGGGCATTATCAGTATTAAGGAATTCTTATGTTCTTTATCACACGGGGGAACATTTGCTGCCTCTTCTGTCTGCCTTGTTCCCTTTTTTGAGAGACTTTCAACCATTTTCTTGCACAATCAATCCCATACTTCCTTCTCTTTTCCTCATCACACTTTTCGATTGCCTTCACTAATTTGTCACATCCAACCACACTCAGCTTCCCTTTAAACTCAAACTTTTTACGCCACTTATCAACATACCTTACATTATCTGGATCTAATTTGTGCATATATTTAACATCACAAAGACATCCACATCCTAAAGCTTTCCCTGATAGGTACCCCATGGTAGTTTAAAGATAAAATCCCTGACTTATGGCTTGTGATTTAACTAGTCTTGTTTTTAAGATATCCTTGATTCTGTAAGTATCTATCTACACTATTGTTAGGTAAATATAACTTGCCTTAAATGATGAAAGAGAGTCCCTATAATTGTTGGTACTGTTAGAAACACATATATTAAATGTATACACTATAAAATTAGGTATTTGGGTAGACAAAGGTCTGTATCCAGTATATATTTCATTGTACCATTTATAATTTACACAATCCTCAACCATTCTAAAGAAATGCCTAGTATTAACCCAAATTTACGCTCTAGACAGAATATTTAAATCAATGCAGTGGGTGGAAGATTTTTCTTTATATATCTAATGACAAGAAGGCTCAAATATATTGCGAATGCCAGTAGTTCAATGATTATTAGAACGGCTCCTTTAGTCCAAATCATGTCCAATTAACTCAACTAACCACATGTGGACTCTAATAAAGGTGTATACACCTCAACAATTCCTTATTAATAAATTAGCAAATTTCTAAAATTCTGTTTTCACTTTCTCATTATGGGTTACTGAGTACAGTATATAGCTGCATTCACATCACATTATACCTGTCGAATCACTTTCGTACATCATTTTGTACAACATTTCCACATTTAGTAATTTTAATAAACAGCAAACTAAGCTGTAAAAAAGGTATCAGGCAGCTGCTACCAATATCAATAAGAAAATGGGTTGCATCAAAAGGGGCATAGACGCCCGTGATGAGAACATAGTCCTACCACTTTACAAATCACTAGTCAGACCACACATGGAGTATTGTGTATAGTTCTGGGCTCCTGTGAACAAGACAGACATAGCAGAGCTGGAGAGGGTTCAGAGGAGGGCAACTAAAGTAATAACTGGAATGGGGCAACTACAGTACCCTGACCCTAGGTACACACCTAAGCGTTTTACAGCGCGTTCAAACGCGCTGTAAAACGCCCAACATGTGAAAAGCCATGCTTCCCTATGGGCATGGTTCACATTTGGGCGTTTACAGCGCGCTTGAACGCGCTGGAAAACGCCTAACGCTGTCGCTTCTACTTGAGCTTCTTTAGGGCGTTTTTGCGCGCGTTTCCGTCCATAGGATTGTATTAGAACGCGCAAAGATGAAGAAATGCGCGTTTTCTGTTCCAAAACGCGCCTACGAACGCGCGTTTTTTACTAGGCAACCAGCTGAAAAAGGCCACTCCCAGGTGCAAGACAGAATCCTAGGCCCAAGCATGGAGGAAGCAGGCTGTGAAGCAACACCTTTCATATAGGTAGGCCTGCATTTTTAGTGGATCTAGCACCTGTCACACACAAAAACGTGCGAAAAACGCGCGTTCTTTAATGACAAAAATGCGCATACAATCGCGAGTTTGTCGCGCGTAAAAATGCATGAAAAAACGCACGCCTGCAAAACGCTTAGGTGTGTTACCAGCCTGAAAGATTATCAAAATTAGGGTAAGGCCTTATGCACACGACCGTTGTTTTGGTCCGCGTCCGAGCCGCATATTTTGCGGCTCGGGTGCGGACCCATTCACTTCAATGGGGCCGCAAAAGATGAGGACAGCACTCCGTGTGCTGTCCGCATCCGTTGCTCCGTTCTGTTGCCCCGCAAAAAATAGAGCATGTCCTATTGTTGTCCGTTTTGTGGACAAGAATAGGCATTTCTACAATGGGCCGCGTTCCGTTCCGCAAATTGTGGAACGGAACACAGAGCAGCTTCCCTGTTTTGCGGACCGCAAAATACATATGGTCGTGTGCATGAGACCTTATTCACTTTAGAAAATAGATGACTGAGGGGAGATCTAATTACTATGTATAAATATATCAGGGGACAGTACAGAGATCTCTCCCATCATCTATTTATCCCCAGGACTGTGACTGTGACGAGGAGAAATCCTCTGCATCTGGAGGAAAGAAGGTTTGTACACAAACATAGAAAAGGATTCTTTATGGTAAGAGCAGTGAGACTATGGAGCTCTCTGCCTGAGGAGGTGGTGATGGTGAGTTCACTAAAAGAGGTCAAGAGGGGTCTGGATGTATTTCTGAAGTGTAATAATATTACAGGCTATAGCTACTAGAGAGGGGTCGTTGATCCAGAGGGTTCAGAGGAGGGCAACTAAAGTAATAACTGTAATGGGGCAACTACAGTACCCTGAAAGATTATCAAAATTAGGGTAAGGCCTCATGCACACGACCGTTGTTTTGGTCCTTATATATCCTTATATACTATTTTACTATGTTACGATGTTAAAGTATACTTTGGATAAAATAGGATGGATAAACATAGTACACTACGATTCTCCATGCTGTGTTGACTAGTTTAACCTCTTAAGGACACAGGACGTACCCGTACGTCCTGTGTCCGGTCTTTAACCCCTTAACCACTTCCCGACCGCCTAACGCACAACTGCGTTCTCGCGGCGGTCGGGCTGTTCTGGGGCGCCGCAGAAGTGCGTCATCTCGCGAGACGCGAGATTTCCTGTGAACGCTGCGCACGCCGCGCGCTCACAGTAGCGCGCGCTCAGGAGTGACCACAGCCTGCCAGCGATGATCCATCGCTGGCAGGCTGTAGATGCGATATAAATCGCATCAAACAAGTATATCAGACGCTGTTTTGTGAACAGCGCCTGATATAGCTGCTACCTGGTCCTCTGGTGGTCCCATTTGCTGGGATCGACCACCAGAGGACCAGGTAACTATGTAAAGTTGCACCAAACACTACACTAACCCCCCACCCCCTCACCTATTAACCCCTTGTTAACCCCTTTGATCACCCCATCTAGACCCCCTGATCACCCCCCTGTCATTGATCACACCCCTTGTAAGGCTCCATTCAGACGCCCATATGTGTTTTGCGGATCCGTGATTCACGGATCCGCGGATCGATCCGCGGATCCGCGGATCCACAGATCCTCAAAACACGGACACCGGCAATGTGCTTTCCGCATTTTGCAGATCCGCACATTGCCAGAACTATATAGAAAATGCTTTTTCTTGTCCGCAATTGCGGACAAGAATAGGACATGTTCTATATTTTTGCGGAACGGAAGTGCAGACTCGGAAGCGCGGATCCGTAATTCCGATCCGAGCGGGACAAAGTCTGTCCCCATAGAAATGAATGGGTCCGCAATTCCGCTCGCAGAACAGAATTGTGGACGTGTGAATGGGGCATAAGGGTCCCTTATCACCGCCAGTTAGCTAGCTACTTGTTAGGTAGCTAGCGCCCAGCCCACCGCACCGCAGTCACTGATTTTGGCAGAGATTTTTCATCCACATTGATTGATGCGAATGAATAAATCTGTGCCGCTTCATTTTTTTTTTTTTCAGCCCAGAGGCTGAACGGAAAATAAAATCTTATTACCCGTATGCTCAATATAAGGAGAATCGCAGAAACTCCTAATGCTGGCCATACGTGTAATGATTGTGGAGACTCCTAAAATGCCAGGGCAGTACAAACACCTCACATGTGACCCCATTTTAGAAAGAAGACACCCTAAGGTATTCCGTGAGGGGTATGGCGAGTTCATGCAAAATTTTATTTTTTGTCACAAGTTAGTGGAATATGAGACTTTGTAAAAATAAAAATAAAAATCAATTTCCGCTAACTTGTGCCCAAAATTTTTTTTCTGTGAACTCGCCATGCCCCTCACAGAATACCTTGGGGTGTCTTCTTTCACAATGGGGTCACTTGTGGGTATTTATACTGCCCTGGCATTTTAGGGGCCCTAAAGCGTGAGAATCCAAATGCGTAAAAATGCCCTGTGAAATCCTAAAGGTACTCATTGGAATTAGGGCCCTTTGCGCATCTTGGCTGCAAAAGTGGCACACATGTGGTATCGCCGCACTCAGGAGAAGTAGGGCAATGAGTTTTGGGGTGTATTTTATATATTCCCATGCTGGGTGAGAGAAATATCTCTGTAAATGACAACTTTTTAAATATTTTTATTCAAAGTTGTCAATTTACAGAGATATTTCTCTCACCCAGCATGGGTATATGTAAAAATACACCCTAAAACACATTGCCCTACTTGTCCTGAGTACGGCGATACCACATAAGTGACACTTTTTGCAGCCAAGATGCGCAAAGGGCCCAAATCCAATGAGTAACTTTAGAGGGCATTTTACGCATTTTTCTTCTCACGCTTTAGGGCCCCTAAAATGCCAGGGCAGTATAAATACCCCACATGTGACCCCATTTTGGAAAGAAGACACCCAAGGTATTCGCTGAGGGGCATAGTGAGTCCATGAAAATTAAACTTTTTGTCAAAAGTTAGCGGAAAGGGAGACTTTGTGAGAAAAAACTATAAAAAATCAATTTCCACTAACTTGTGCCAAAAAAATTTTTTTCTATCAACTCGCCATGCCCCTCATACCAAAAATTTTGAAAAATTAGCAATTTTCCAAGTTTCAATTTCTCTACTTCTATAATACATAGTAATACCGCCCAAAAAAGTTATTGATTTACATTCCCCATATGTCTACTTCATGTATCGATCATTTTGGGAATGCTATTTCATTTTTTGGGGACGTTACAAGGCTTAGAAGTTTAGAAGCAAATCTTGAAATTTTTCAGAAATTTTCAAAAACCCACTTTTTAGGGACCAGTTCAGGTCTGAAGTCACTTTGTGAGGCTTACATAATAGAAACCACCCAAAAATTACCCCATTCTAAAAACTACACCCCTCAAGGTATTCAAAACTGATTTTACAAACGTAATTAACCCTTTAGGTTTTCCACAAAAGTTAATGGCAAATGGAGATAAAATTTCAGAATTTCGATTTTTTGAAAAATTTTCCATTTCAATCCATTTTTTCCAGTAACAAAGCAAGGGTTAACAGCCAAACAAATCTTAATATTTATTCCCCCGATTCTGTAGTTTGCACGAACACCCAATATGTGGTCGTAAACTGCTGTATGGCCAAACTGCAGGGCGCAGAAGGAAAGGAGTGCCATATGGTTTTTGGAAGGTGGATTTTGCTGGACTGTTTTTTTGACACCATGTCCCATTTGAAGCCCCCCGATCCACCCCTAGAGTAGAAACTCCATAAAAGTGACTCCATCTAAGAAACTACACCCTTCAAGGTATTCAAAACCAGTTTTGCAAACTTTGTTAACCCTTTAGGTGTTCCACAAGAGTTATTGGCAAATGGAGATGAAATTTCAGAATTTCTACTTTTTGTTACCTTGTCTCAAAAAAAGTGTAATATAGAGCAACCAAAAATCATATTTACCCTAAAATAGTACCAACAAAATTGACACCTTATCCCGTAGTTTCCAAAATGGGGTCACTTTTTTGGAGTTTCTACTGTAGGGGTGCATCAGGGGGGCTTCAAATGGGACATAGTCAATCCTGACCACGGCATTTGAGTGCGCACAAACCGAAAGTTTTACTTTACATGGCTCCCCCGTGTGGCGATTGGAGGAGCCGGAGCGTGCCTGTAGTAGCCTGGGTTTCTATGCTCTGTAGTATTTCCTATGGAGCCTTGCCTGTAATAAGCTTCATAGGAAATACGCGATTTTTTCATACATTCCAATGCTATTGCATTGGAATGTATGATAATCTAAATCAAATGATTGTACGTTATAGTTCCCTATGGGAACTATATAAAAGTGTAAAAAAAAAAAGTTTAAAAAAAATAAATTAAAAAAACATAAATGTTCAAATCACCCCCCTTTTGCTAAAATAAAAATAAAAAAAGTTAATTTGACATGACTACTGTGAGCGGGCCCATATTCTGGCCATAACTACTGTGAGGGGGCCCATATTCTGACCATAACTACTGTGAGGGGGCACATATCTGGCCTTAACCACTGTGATGGGGCACATATCTGGGCACATTACTGTGCAGGGGCCACAAGGTGGGCTTCACTACTGTGAGGGGCCACAATGTGGCCATTAGTGCTGTGTGGTAGCACTTATGGGAAATGTCCTAGATTACCCTGCTGTACCATCACCATCCCTTCCTTATGTGATTATTCTTTTTCTCACCACATGGACCTTGTTCTGGATCCAGTGGACATCAGGCCGACGCCAGTAACACCCTGGATGAGGTAGGACCGGATTTTATTAGTTAGGAATGGGTGAGTGTAGCCATACATTGGACTAAGGCCCCATTCACACGTCCGCAATTCCGTTCCGCATTTATTTGAACGGAATTGCCGACCCATTCATTTCTATGGGGTCACATTATGTCTCGCTCGGATCCAGAATTGCGAATCCGCACTTCCTGGTCCGCACTTCTGTTCCACAAAAAAATAGAACATGTCCTATTATAGTCCACAATTGCGGACAAGAAAAGGCATTTTCTATATAGTGCCTGCGATGTGCGGTCCACAAAATGCTGAATGCACATTGCTGGTGTTTGTGTTTTGCAGATCCGTGGATGCGCAAAACACACTACGGGCGTGTAAATGGAGCCTTAGTGTAAAAAAATTGCCGCCTTTATATAAATTGGGGGGTGGGGCAATCCAAACTTTGCATCGGGGCCCATAACACTCTAGTTACGCCACTGCTGAAGGTCTTTATAAACCAGCAGACATGTATGCTAACCCTATTACCCTGGTGATCCATCTAGCAATAGTACGACTCATGACCTTGTAAAATCAAGGAAAGTCTTCAAAATCCTCACATAAATCCCTGATGAAACCTGCTTCCTGCTTGCCTGAAGCGTGTTAATAACTTGTTCAAAAATCTTTAGAACCCCCTTTCAATATCCAAGTCGCAAGATGCAGTTTTTCCACCTTCTGATGAAAAAGAGGGCCCTAAAATACAAATCTTTCCTCTCGGGAAGCACCCAGCAATCTGACAGGGATAATTTTCTCAGCCATGAGAACCACACCCTCCTTGGCCAATATGGGGCTATTAGAACTACAGTTGCTTTCTCTCCCATGATTTTTTGTATTACTCTGGGTAACAGGCACAGAAGAGGGAAGGCATAGCGCATATCCTTCCCCCAAGATTTAGACAGCTTGGGCGATCTAATGAATATTCTCCTGCACAGGAAAGTCCCTAGACTTTCTTGGTTTAACCCTTTGGCGTTGAGGCCTATTTTCATTTTTGCATTTTGGATTTTTTCTCCCCACGTTGCAATAACCATAACTTTTATTTTTCTATTCACCTAGCTATACGAGGGCTTATTTTTTTGTGGGACAAGATGCATTTTTTATTGCCACCATTTCATTTATCATATCTCATATTGGAAAACGGGAAAAAAAATTCTTTCTGTGGCAACATTTTTTTTGGTTTTGACATCACAGCGTTCACTGTGCGCTAAAAATTACCTGCCGTCTTTATTCTGCGGCTCAATACAAATGCGGTGATACCAAACTTGAATAGTTATTTTTTTTTAAAACCTTGCCATATGCTTTATCCGAAGTTGCTTCGTTCAAAACTCGGGAGAAATAGTGTACGGAGATTAGTCTCCAAACAGTATTCGAATGTATGAGCCAAAGTTAGTTATTCATGAATTTGCGACTTCGTTGAATAACTTCGGTAAATTAAAGTGAAAACAATATGGGCATGGCCGGGCAATGCCCTGTGCATGAGTTCTTAGGGTGAATAGGATTTTTACACTCTCCATTCTGATCTATGTCGTGCATAGCTCAGTATGGAGAAAGCCATGGCCGGCATAGAGCGCTTCAGCAGCATCCAGGCTGCCATGGCAATCAATCAGAGCCCCGCGATTTCAATGCGGGGGCTCTGATCGGAAAGCAGAGGGAGCCGCATCCCTCTACCTTCACTCACAGGTACTGCGATCAGCATTGATAGCGGCACCTGAAGGGTTAAATGACAGGGACGCCGCTTTCTTTTAGTGTAAGTGGGTGCCGACTCTATGATACAGCCATCACCCGCCATGTATGGAGCGGGCCCCTATACATCCCCTGAGGCATTATGACGCAACTGTACATCATAATGTTCGAAAGAGTTAAGGCTCTCAAACATGAGATCCTTTCTGGACCTGGATTCTTTTTCTTCTTCCACCTCCATAGTGGACCTAACCGCCCTTAATAATAGGTCAGTGTCTTGCACTTTGAATAGTGGCCTTCCTGTAAGGTCCTCTGATGACGAATCTGATCCCCCTAATTGACCTTCCTCTTCTGAGTCTGGGTCACATGCTGGATCTTCTTCTGTTTAGATGAGCTGGGTAAAGACTTTTTTGAATGCTCCATAGATGAGCGGACCTCAGTTTTAATTAGATCCGGTATGTTCTGGAATAAAGATGGGGACTCCTCCACAACTACTTTATCCAAACATGCATGACAAAACACCTTAGGGTATGACGGGCTTAGCGTTCTTCTGTATATCTCACACTCTCTGCCCTTTGTCTTGTGTGTAGCTTCCCCAATTACTTGCATTAATATATAGCCCCACATTAAGATATGATCAATAGAAACAAGTCTCTGGGCCCTGATCACGTCGCTCCATGCCTGCACCATCTCTCATTTCTCCTGCATTGTTGTTGCCAAATACAGCACTTGTTTGGGGAAGTAAATAAGTCACTTTTCAGTGACTTGCTAGTTCTGCTGGTGACTAGAGTTGAGCGGACACCTGTATGTTCGGGTTCGAGGAGTTCGGCCGAACTTCACTGAAATGTTCGGGTTCGGGATCCGAACTTGACTCGAACTTGACCCCGAACCAGCACCCTATTGAAGTCAATGGGGACCCAAACTTTTGTGCACTAAAATGGCTGTAAAATAGCCCAAGAAAGGGCTAGAGGGCTGCAAAAGGCAGCAAAATGTAGATAAATGCCCTGCAAACAAATGTGGATAGGGAAATGCCTTAACCACTTCAGCCCCCCTAGCTTAAACACCCTTAATGACCAGGCCACTTTTTACAATTCTGCACTACACTACTTTGACCGTTTATTGCTCCGACATACAACTTACCACCCAAATGAATTTTACCTCCTTTTCTTCTCACTAATAGAGCTTTCATTTGGTGGTATTTCATTGCTGCTGATATTTTTACTTTTTTTGCTATTAATCAAGAATGACCGAAATTTTTGCAAAAAAATGACATTTTTCATTTTCTGTTGTAAAGTTTTTTTTAAAAAAAACTACATTTCTATATAAATTTTTTCTCTAAATTTATTGTTCTACATGTCTTTGATAAAAAAATCCAATAAGTGTATATTTATTGGTTTGGGTAAAAGTTATAGCGTTTACAAACTATGGTGCAAAAAAGTGCATTTTGAAGCAGCTCTGACTTTCTGAGCACCTGTCATGTTTCTTCAGGTGCTAGAATGTCAGGATAGTATAAATACCCCCCAAATGACACAATTTTAGAAAGAAGACACCCCAAAGTATTCGTGGAGGGGCATGGTGAGTTCATGTATCATTTCATTTTTTTTCACAAGTTAGTGGAAAATGACACTTTCTGAGGAAAAAAAAATAATAATAAAGTTTCCATTTCTGCTAACTTCTGGCGAAAAAAAAAAAATCTCCCACGGACTCACTATGCCCCTCAGTGAATACCTTGGGGTGTCTACTTTCCAAAATGGGGTCATTTGTGGGGTGTGTTTACTGTTCTGGCATTTTGGGCGGGGCTAAATTGTGAGCAGCCATGTAAAAGCCTAAAGGTACTCGTTGGAATTTGGGCCCCTTTGCGCACCCAGGCTGCAAAAAAGTGTCACTCAAGTGGTATCGCCGTACTCAGGAGAAGTAGGGCAATGTGATTTGTGGTGTATTTTTACATATACCCATGTTGGGTGAGAGAAATATCTCTGTAAACTGACAACTTTGTATAAAAAAATTTAAAAAGTTGTCATTTACAGAGATATTTCTCACACCCAGCATGGGTATATGTAAAAATACACCCCAAAACACATTGCCCTACTTCTCCTGAGTACGGCGATACCACATGTGTGACACTTTTTGCAGCCTGGCGCAAAGTGGCCCAAATTCCAATGAGTACCTTTAGGATTTCACAGGGCATTTTTACACATTTGGATTCCAGACTTCTTCTCACGCTTTAGAGACCCCTAAAATGCCAGGGCAGTATAAATACCCCACATGTGACCCCATTTTAGAAAGAAGACACCCCAAGGTATTCCGTGAGGGGTATGGTGAGTTCATGTAAAATTTTATTTTTTGTCACAAGTTAGTGAAATATGAGACTTTGTAAAAAACAAAAATAAAAAAATATATATATATGTCAATTTCCGCTAACTTGTGCCAAAAAAAATAAATTTCTGTGAACTCGCCATGCCCCTCACGGAATACCTTGGGGTGTCTTCTTTCCAAAATGGGGTCACTTGTGGAGTATTTATACTGCCCTGGCATTTTAGGGGCCCTAAAGCGTGAGAATCCAAAATGCGTAAAAATGCCCTGTGAAATCCTAAAGGTACTCATTGGTTTTAGGGCCCCTTTGGGCATCTTGGCTGCAAAAAAGTGTAACTCATGTGGTATCGCCGTACTCAGGAGAAGTAGGGCAATGTGTTTTGGGGTGTATTTTTACATATACCCATGCTGGGTGTGAGAAATATCTCTGTAAATGACAACTTTTAAAAAAAAATTATACAAAGTTGTCAATTTACAGAGATATTTCTCTCACCCAGCATGGGTATATGTAAAAATACACCGCAAAACACATTGCCCTACTTCTCCTGAGTACGGCGATACCACATGTGTGACACTTTTTTGCAGCAAAGATGTGCAAAGGGGCCCTAAAACCAATGAGTACCTTTTAGGAGGGCATTTTTACGCATTTTTCTTCTCGCGCTTTAGGGCCCCTAAAATGCCAGGGCAGTATAAATACCCCACATGTGACCCAATTTTGGAAAGAAGACACCCCAAGGTATTCCGTGAGGGGCATGGCGAGTTCATAGAAGATTTTTTTTTTGGCACAAGTTAGCGGAAATTGATTTTTTATTGTTTTTTCTCACAAAGTCTCCCTTTCTGCTAACTTTTGACAAAAAGTTCAATTTTTCATGGACTCACTATGCCCCTCAGCGAATACCTTGGGGTGTCTTCTTTCCAAAATGGGGTCATTTGTGGGGTGTTTGTACTGTTCTGGCATTTTGGGCGGGGCTAAATTGTGAGCAACCCTTTAAAACCTAAAGGTATTCGTTGGAATTTGGACCCCTTTGCGCACCCAGGCTGCAAAAAAGTGTCACTCATGTGGTATCGCCGTACTCAGTACAAGTAGGGCAATGTGTTTTGGGGTCAATTTTTACATATACCCATGTTGGGTGAGAGAAATATCTCTGTAAACTGACAACTTTGTATAAAAAAAATTAAAAAGTTGTCGTTTACAGCGATATTTCTCACACAAAGTATGGGTATATATAAAAATACACCCAAAAACACATTGCCCTACTTCTCCTGAGTACGGCGATACCACATGTGTGCCACTTTTTTTCAGCGAAAATGCACAAAGGGGCCCAAATTCCAATGAGTACCTTTAGGATTTCACAGGGCATTTTTACGCATATGGATTCTCGCGCTTTAGGGCCCCTAAAATGCCAGGGCAGTATAAATACCCCACATGTGACCCCATTGTGGAAAGAAGACACCCCAAGGTATTCCGTGAGGGGCATGGCAAGTTAACAGAATTTTTTTTTTTGGCACAAGTTAGCGGAAATTGATATATATTTTTTTTTTTACAAAGTCTCATATTCCACTAACTTGTGACAAAAAATAAAATTTTACATGAACTCACCATACCCCTCACGGAATACCTTGGGGTGTCTTCTTTCTAAAATGGGGTCACATGTGAGGTTTTTGTACTGCCCTGGCATTTGAGGGTCTCCGCAATCATTACATGTATGGCCAGCATTAGGAGTTTCTGCTATTCTCCTTATATGGAGCATACGGGTAATGAGATTTCTTTTTTTCCGTTCAGCCTCTGGGCTGAAAAAAAAAAAAAAAATGAACGGCACACGTCGGCAAAAATGTCCGCATCTATTCTGCAATTCTGCGGAATAGATACGGACCCATTCAGTGTGAATGGAGCCAGCGGTGATGCGGAGAGCACACTATGTGCTCGCCGCATCAGCATTTGCGGAGCTGCGGCCGCAAACTTCCGGGTTTCGACCCCCAAACATCCGGCCGCAGCTCCGCAAAAGATAGAGCATGTCCTATTCTTGTCCGCAATTGCGGACAAGAAAAGGCATTTTCTATATAGTTCTGGCAATGTGCGGATCCGCAAAATGCGGAAAGCACATTGCCGGTGTCCGTGTTTTGCGGATCCGCGGATCCATGGATCCGCAAAACACATACGGACGTCTGAATGAGCCTTACAGGGGGGTGATTAGTGACAGGGGGGTGACAGGGGGTGATCAGGGGGGTGACATGGGGTGATCAGGGGTTAATCAGGGGTTAATCAGTGATGGGGGGGGCTGGATGGGGGGGTCTGTGTGGTGATTGGTGCACTTACAAAAGTTTCCTTTGGTGGTCCCAAGCAAAAGGGACCACCAGAGGAATGAGCAGCAAGCATATCAGACGCTGTTAACAAAACAGCGTCTGATATGCGATTTTTTTTTAACTTCTACAGCCTGCCAGCGCATGATCAGCGCTGGCAGGCTGTAGTTAAAGTTCTCCCGGACGCGATCACAGGAAATCGCGCATCTCGCGAGAGGACGCGCCCACGCCTCCAGGAGGAACAAACCGACCGCCGCCAGGACGCAATCCTGCGTTCGGCGGTCGGGAAGAAGTTAAAATAAAATAAATAAAAATGAAACAATATTAATTGGCAACTCGGAGGAGGAGGTGGAATTTGAGGTTGGGGAGGCATCAGGTGGGAATGCCATCAGCAGCGCGTCTACTACCGTACGGTTTGTAGTCAGTAGTCACGCATCTTTCGATCAGTAACATACATTTTTACAAAACTTGGTTTCCTGTCAGCAATGCACAGCTGTGGCTTATCACTGGCAAAACTGGGTTAATGTCACCCACCAATGGAACAGGTGATATTCAGAAATGTTAGGCCCCTGGCAACCAGACAGAGGAGAGGTCAATTCACGGCAAAACAGGCTTCATGTCACCCACGAATGCAACAGGCGATTATCAGAAATGTAGGCCCCTGGCACCCAGACAGAAGAGAGGTTAATGCACGGCAAAACAGGCTTCATTTCACCCAGCAATGGAACAGGCCATTTTTACTAATTTAGGCCCCTAGCACCGAGACAGAGGAGAGGTCAATGCACAGCAAAACCGGCTTCATGTCACCCAGCAATGGAACAGGCCATTCTTACTAATTTAGGCCCCTAGCACCCAGACAGAGGAGGGGTCAATGCACAGCAAAACAGGCTTCATGTCACCCAGCAATGGAGCAGGCCATTTTCACTAATTTAGGCCCCTGGCACCCAGACAGAGGAGAGGTGCATTAAAATTGGGGTAGCCCCCGAAATAATGGTACAAATAAAAAAAAGGATTCAATGAATAAGTGCACTGGAATACAAGAATGCATGTTTGTGGCGGTTATAAATGTCTATTCTGCACAAGGTACGCACAAGTCCTGTGGGATCCATGCCTGGTTCATTTTAATGAATGTGAGCTTGTCAACGTTGGCTGTGGACAGGCGGCTGCATTTGTCTGTAATGACGCCCCCTGCCGTGCTAAATACACGTTCAGACAATGCACTAGCTGCAGGGCAGGCCAGCACCTCCAAGGCATAAAGGGCAAGCTCAGACCATGTGGACAATTTAGAAACCCAAAAGTTGAATGGGGCAGAACCATCAGTCAGTACGTGAAGGCGTGTGCACATGAGCTGTTCAACCATGTTGTTCAAATGCTGCCTCCTGCTAAGATGTTCTGTATCAGCTTTCTGAGGAGCTGGCCGTGACACAGCTGCGTTGGTGAAAAAGGAATCCAGTCGGCACTCTACTATCGTCCACGTTGCGCGGGAAGGAGCAATCCCCGAAGTTAATTGAAAAAGATATCCCAGCAAACGTGTAGTTTTCTGTTGCTTCTTTAATGTACTATGTCAAAAATACATTTACATTTGACGCGTTTCGGCATAAAGCCTTCATCAACAGGTCCTGTTGATGAAGGCTTTATGCCGAAACGCGTCAAATGTAAATGTATTTTTGACATAGTACATTAAAGAACCAAGAGAAAATTACACGTTTGCTGGGATATCTTTTTCAACAGCTGCGTTGGTGACCTCTTGCTCCTCCTCCTCACCTATCTTCACCTTGAGCTTCCACTTTTCCCCCCGTGTCAGTTGGGATTACCCTCAGGAGCACGTCTACCAACGTGCGCTTGTACTCGCGCATCTTCCTATGATGCTCCAGTGCGGGAATTAAGGTGGGCACGTTGTCTTTGTACAGGGGATCCAGCAGGGTGGCAACCCGGTAGTCAGCACAAGTTACAATGTGTCGTTGAGCAGGCACTGCAGCATGTAGTCGCTCATGTGTGCCAGGCTGCCCAGAGGTAGGGATAAGCTGTCATCTGTAGGTGGTGTATTGTCTGTGTCCTCCGTATCCCCCCAGCCACGCTCCAGTAAAGGCCCTGAGCTGCGTTGTGTGCCACCCTGCAATGAACCCGGTTCGACCCTCCTCCTCGTCTGCCAGAACTGTGCCCTGGCTTGCCACATGTGTACCTGGTTTCTGCTGGTGCAGGAACCCTCCCTCTGAGCCACTTCGAAATGATTGTCCTGAAACCCTGTGAAATGCCCCCTCTTCCTCATCTGCCACATCTTCTTCCATCATCGACGTAATTGATTTTTCAAGCAGACATAAAAGTGGTACTGTAATGCTAACAATGGCGTCATCAGCACTGGCCATGTTGGTTGAGTACTCAAAAGACCGCAGCAAGGTACACAGGTCTCGCATGCAGGCCCAGTCATTGGTGGTGAAGTGGTGCTGATCCACAGAGCGACTGACCCGTGCGTGCTGCAGCTGAAATTCCACTATTGCCTGCTGCTGCTCGCACAGTCTCTCCAGCATATGCAAGGTGGAGTTCCACCTGGTGGGCAAGTCGCATATGAGGCGGTGAGCTGGAAGGCCGAAGTTACACTGCAGTGCAGACAGGCGAGCAGCAGCAGGGTGAGAACGCCGAAAGCGAGCACAGACGGACCGCACTTTGAGCAGCAGCTTTGACATGTCTGGGTAGTTTTTAAGAAACTTCTGCACCACCAGATTCAGCACATGCGCCAGGCAAGGGATGAGCGTCAAACCGGCTAGTCCCAGAGCTTGAGGCTCACTGGCATCAACAACTCATCGGTCTGTTGTTCTATGCCCCTCCAAAGCTTCTGTGCGGTGTGGGGTTTGTCACCCAAACACAACAGGAGGCAAAGAATAATGCCCTGCGATCCTCGGTGGTGGAAGGACATGCACCAAACCGCTATCCGCCTCGGGCCCAGCCGCCACTACGTTTACTCAGTGTGCAGTTAGGGAGATATAGCGGCCCTGGCCGTGCTTACTTTTCCATGTATCTGTAGTTATGTGGACCTTGCTACAGATGCAGTTTTATCCTCCACTTGGTTGTGCAGGGAAGGGACGGCTCGCCTGGAAAAGTAGTGGCGGCTGGGAACTACGTATTGTGGGACAGTCACCGCCATCAGCTGTTTTAAACAGTTCGTCTCAACCAGACGGAATGCCAGCATTTCAAAGGCCAGCATATTTGACATGCTGGCATTCAGAACCAGGGATCGAGGGTGGGTACTTTCTCTCCAGTGTTTGGGAGATGGACAGTTGAACGCTTGCCTGTGACATGGTGGAGATGCTTGGTGACGGAGGTGGTGTTGGTGTAACATCCTCTGTTTGCTGGTTGCCAGGTGCCATGTTGAAGCCAGAGGTGGAGAAAGAGGCCGAGACAGCAGCAGAAGAGGGAGCAGGAGGAGCCTGAGAGCTTTCGTGGTTTTTAAGGTGTTTACTCTACTGCAGTTCGTGCTTTGCATGTAGATGCCTGGTCATGCAGGTTGTGCTCAGGTTAAGAACATTTATGCCTCGCTTCAAGCTCTGGTGGCACAACATGAAAACCACTCGTGTCTTGTCGTCAGGACATTGTGTGAAGAACTGCCACACCAATGAACTCCTTGGAGCAGGCCTTGGTGTGCTCGGTGCCTGGGTGCAGTGGGCAGTAGTAGGCATACTGTCTATGGAACGGCTGCTCTGCTTTTGTACCCTGCTTTTGCTGTGCTGTTGCCTCTGTGCGACCACCGCCTCTTCCTCAGAACTGCACACGTCACTAGTAGGACCTTCAGTCCAGTCTGGGTCCAGCACCTCATCATCCTCCACATAATTTTCCACCCATTCATGACCCCTGCCCTCCTCGTCGGTCTGCACATTGCAGAAAGCCACAGCAGTTGGCACCTGTGTTTCGTCATCATCAGAGACGTGCTTCGGCAGTCTTCCCATGTCCTCATCCTGAAACATACGTGGTTGGGCATCAGTGCATTCAAGGTCTTCCACTTCTGGGGCAGGGCTAGGTGGATGGGCCGGGGAAACCCTGCCATCAGAGTCATCAAAAATCATAAGAGTTTGCTGCATGACTTGGAGCTCTGACTGCTTGGCTGATTTGCAAGGGGGTGAGGTGAAAGACTGATGGGCATGGGCTGCAGGGGCCAACTCTGAGCTTTCTGCAGGGGACTGGGTGGGATACACTGTGAAGGAACTGGAGGCACTGTCAGCCACCCAATCTACTATCGCCTATACATGTTCTGGCCTCACCATCCATAGAGAGGCATTCGGGCCTACGACATAACGCTGCAGATTCTGTTGCCTACTCGCACCAGAGGAAGGTGTTTCACTTGGACTGGTAGTTGACGCTTAACGGCCACGTCCTCTCCCAGCAACAGGAGCTCCATCAACACCACCACGACCATGCCCAAGTCCCTTATTTGATGTTCTCCTCATTATTTGCGTTCACCCACCAAGCTGAAAGATGGTTTCTCTCCGGTGTCAATTTAACTGCCAATTGTCAACAATTAAGTTCACTAAGGCAGTGCGCGTGTCATAAAAATGCTCTGTGGACCAAGAATAAAGTTTTTTTTGGCCTAAAACACACTGATTTGCAATTTCACTGCAAAAATGTAAAATATGTATTTGTACGCTGTATGCACTGTTTGATAAACCCAGAACACTTTTTTTTTTCAGTAAAACACAGTAAAGCATTATTTTCGTGCTGCAATTTAAAATTGGCATTTGTATGCACAAGTGGTTTGTAGACCCAGAACACGGCTTTTTTCAATAAAACACAGATATACGGTATTAAACGGCTGGAAATAAAACGTAGTAGGTATTTCTACGCTGTATTCAAAAGAGGTTTGTGTACCCAGAACAAGGATTTCTTTAATAAAACACAGAAATGCAGTATTTTACTGCTGTAAATTTAACGTAGGTATTTCTACACTGTATGCAAAAGTGGTTTGTGGACCCAGGACAAGGATTTTTTTAATAAAACACAGAAATGCAGTATTTTACTGCTGTAAATTTAATGTAGGTATTTCTATGCTGTATGCAAAAGTGGTTTGTGGACCCAAAACAAGGATTTTTTAAATAAAACACAGAAATGCAGTATTTCACTGCTATAAATAAAATGTAGGTATTTCTACGCTGTATGCACAACTGCTGCTTTTCCCACAAAAAAAGACTAATTAACAATTTCACTGCAGAAATGACAAATATGTATTTGGGCGGTGTATTTCAAACGGTTTTGTGGACCAGGAATAACGTTTTTTTTTTTTCCTGAAACACACTGATGCACTATTTCCCTTCAGAAATATTAAATATGTATTTGTACGCTGTATGCACAACTGCTTTGTGAAGCAAGAATATTGCCTTTTTCCACAAAAAAATTACTAATTCACTATTTCACTGCAGAAATGTCAAATGTGTATTTGGGCGGTGTATTTAAAAATGCTTTGGGGACCAGGATTACCGCTTTTTCTCGCAAAAATACACTAATGCACTATTTGACTGCTGAAATTGAATATACGGTTTAGTGCATTGTATACACAAGTGCTCTGTGGCACCACAGGTCCCAGACTAGACAAATGGACTATGTCACCCCTTAATTATACAAAAGGTAATGTAGGGGACGTGAGCAGCCAGAAAAAAAAGCATTTTTCCTTCAGTGAGCTAACAAACAGGATTAGGCTGATGTCCCTGGCAGGCTGGCACATATGCAGTACAGTGCAGTGGCTAAAATGGCTGCCGAGCACCACCTCAGTAACAGATGGATTAAAAAAAAAATTTCCTTGGCAGTGGCTGGGTACATAAATGTAGGATTGCTGAAGCTCCCTCCTTCTCTATTTGCTGTATTTTGTGGATTAAAGTACAACAGGTTCTACAGATTCCTTGCCCATCCTGTCCCTGACAGCACTGGCAGCAACCTTTCACTAGGCTAACATCAGCAGACTGATGTGCGGCACTAAGTGACTCCAGATTGTAAAGAGGCTGGGTCACATGCTGCACTCAGCCAATCACAGCCATGCCATTAGTAGGCATGGCTGTGATGGCTTCTTAGGGCAAAGAAGTAAAACGCTTGCTGATTGGCTGCTGTGCAGCCCTTCAGAAAGAGGGAAGAATCGCCGAACAACGGACTCAAACCCGAACTTTTATGAAAATGCTCGGGTTCGGGTCCTGAACACCCCAAAATTCGGTACGAACCCGAACTATACAGTTCGGGTTCGCTCAACCCTACTGGTGACCCTTCCTGTTCCATGGTGTAACCTAAAATGTCACCTCTGGAGTGTCATTTCTGCTGCTCATGCTGCGAATCCAGAACAGCACCTGCAATTACAGTACCCATGTGAAAAAAACAAGCGTATTCCCCAAAGTGTGCAGGTGGCCTTAATTCCCTTAGTGGTAAAACTGACCTATTACTTCCATTCTCTGGGTCACGCCGAGCCCAAGCACGCCTCCTCCTCACTCAGATATGGTGCCCGTGCTGCACGTTGTCTGTCTACCCTCCCGCTCAGTCACAATCACTCCATAACCCCGCCGACCATTTTCTTGCTCGGCGCATGCCCTCAGTTGGAGATGAAGAGTGCAGGTGCAGGCAGTGTTCGCCACTGCATATGATTGAGATTTGGAAGAGATGCTGCAAGGAAATGGTCTCTTCATAATCTCGGCGGATCCTCCACCAGTTCTAAATGTACTTTTAGACCTTTTTCTATGGCCACAATTGTAGACATGACATGAGCGGGGAAAAGCAGGTGTTTAGAGTTAATTAGTTGATTCAGATAATTAGGTTAATAGCTCGTTTAGAGAACCTTTTCATGATATGCTAATTTTTTGAGTTAGGAATTTTGGGTTTTCATGAGCTGTATGCCAAAATCATCAATATTAAAACAATAAAAGGCTTGAACTACTTCAGTTGTGTGTAATGAATCTAAAATATATGAAAGTCTAATGTTTATCAGTACATTACAGAAAATAATGAACTTTATCACAATATGCAAATTTTTTGAGAAGGACCTGTATATAGGGGAGCATATCCTGCACTTGTAGTTCGTTGCTTATGGCAATCAACAGCAAAAAAATGCATACAATGGAAGATGCCAGCAACGGACTACAAGTACCACAATAACCATCCTACATAAGATAACAATTATGTGGATGTGAAGAACAATCAAAGACTAAACAAAAGCAAAGACAGGTGCACTCTGCGATAATACTAAACCCTCACACTGATGTAGTCCATTGCTGGCATCTTCCATTGTATGCATTTTTGTCTGTGAGTCAGACCTTATGCTCCCGTAATCCGCCCACTGGTCCCTGGTATTGCCCAAACGGCACACGTAGGTGAGTGATAGGGCCTCGGTCTACTTGAGAGACCTTGGCGTGGTGCCCGAGCTTAAGACATGTCCTCCTAGTAGAATATGTCGAACTAACCTCTCAAGAACTATTCCAGCCAGGGGTAGATAACTCCTTTAAACCACAGTATAGTTAGGCACTCCTTACCTGGATTATGTAAGAGAAAATCATACAGTAGTAGGTACCTTTCAATAAAATAACATATTTAATTGTAAAATCAAACACTTAACAAATATACAACTAAAATAAATATAGATATATAAATAAAAAGTCCATATGACCAAATGAATGTTCTGGTGTTCAATCCTCAGATTGAGCTGGAATGTATGATTGCATGTGTGGATCCACAATTTAGCTTAGGAAAAGTCTCTAATATTGCAGGTCTGAAATAGTTTGCGCTAGATGTATTTAGCGCCTATAACAGTAATCCAAGCTATTAGCAATTTGTACGATACTGATGTGCTCATTTATACTCAGATATTGGTACTCACTGTTACGGACTTGAAACTTGTATGTTCGGAGTAGCCGTGGCGTCCCACGCTTAGACCCTGCGTAGTTCAGTTTCGGTTTGTCCTGTGAGATCTCGCGAAAGAATCTCCACTGGTATGGAGAGCTTCAGATAGCTTGAACTTACTTGTACGGTTTTGAGTGGATTGTATTCCCTTTTCATCTGCCGGCAGACTATGCATATACTTGTCACTTGTCACATGGGTACTGTGTGCTCCACTTTTAAATAACCAGACGCGTTTTGGGACTATTGTGTATCTTGTCCCTTCCTCAGTGGTACTGAGTGAAGCAATGTCGTACCCATTTTATAGAGTTTCCACTTCCCCTCATTGTGGGGTGTTCCTAAATTCTGGCATGGATCCCAAAAATCCTTAAATCCGGATATACAGTGTATTTCACTTCAATTCAATACTACAATGTAATTAACCTTAAAAATGTATCCTACTGCTGCTGTATATAATACATAGTAACAGCCATCTTATCGAGTTTAGAACATATTTCATCCCTATCAACATATTATATTCATTATTGTAGACATCCATTTAAAATAACGCATCTATATCTTATTGCGATTTTTGTGCGTTTTTTGTGTGTTTTTTTCTGCACATCCGTTTTTGTTGCCATTGTTTGCTGTGATGTTAATATAGTTCATCTAATGTCATAAATCTGAAATATAATTCTCCCATTCCCTGTATTTGAATTTTCAACATATCAATGGCTTCTCTTTACCCTAGTTTATCTTATACTTCTCATATTTCTGTGTTTTTTTAGGAGTAGGGATTTACAGTGGAGAGGGACCCCGGAAAATAACATAACCAAAGGTCGCCTGTCGACTGGAGACCCCCGCTCCATTCAATCACAGGAACCCAAAAGATTTCGAAATCAGCATTTAGACCAAACGGTACTAAGGTATTTAATTCGAAGATGCGGGGAACTCTACTCGTGACATTTGTTTGATGATGTCACCCCCCCCTCCAGTATACATTGATCAGGTCGATCACTGCAAACTTCAGACCTGTAGGGTATTTGTTATGCTGATCTCTGAAATGTTGTGACAGGGTATGTTTAATATAGCCATTACGGATATTGGTCACATGCTCGGCTATGCGTTTTTTCAGCGTTCTTTTTGTGAGGCCAATATATTGCTTGCCACACGGGCAGCTGACTATATATATTACTCTCTCAGAACTACAAGTTAAAAAATCCTTAATTCTGTGTTTCATTCCATTGGTACGGGAAATTATTTCTGTGGTTTTCTTTGGAAAAGATGTAATGGCACATATATTACATTTGCCGCACCTATAGAAACCTTCCAAACCTGCCCATTTTGTAACCGTATTCTGAGGTCTCTTAGGAGCTGTAACTGTCGGAGCTACTTTCAAAGCTAAATTTGGGGCTCTTGTAAATGTAATTAAAGGTTTTACTGGTATATGGTCCCCTATAATTTTATCCTTCTGTAGTAAATGCCAATTTTTCATTATACTTTTTTGAATCTCTTTGTGATTAGTATTAAATGGCAATATCATTCTAGGATATTGTTCCTTATTTTCTTTCGATTCTTTTTTTGGGGCAAAGAATGATTCTCTCTGCATTTTTCTTACTTTTTCAAGCGATTTTTCTACTTGTTCTGATGGATATTGTTTCTCAAAAAAGAGTGACTTCAATTGGAGTGCTTCTTGTTCGAATGACTTTTGTAAGGTATAGAGATGAGTGAACACCTGGATGTTCGGGTTCGAGAAGTTCGGCCGAACTTCCCGAAAATGTTCGGGTTCGGGATCCGAACTCGACCCGAACTTTATCCCGAACCCGATCCCCATTGAAGTCAATGGGGACCCGAACTTTTGGGTCCCACAGCAAGGAATAAGGCGTCATATCACCCACCACTGGAGAAGGCCACTTTCAGTTATTTCGGCCCCAGCACCCAGACAGAGGAGAGGTTCATTCAACTTTGGGTTGCACCGCAAGATCATGGTAAAGTTAAAAAAATGAGGATTCAAAAAAGAAGTGCCCCGGAGTACAAGAATACATGGTTGAGGGGGAGGCAGTTATAAATGTTTATTCTGCACAAGGGAGGCACAGGTCCTGTGGGATCCATGCCTGGTTCATTTTTATGAACGTCAGCTTGTTCACATTGGCTGTGGACAGGCGGCTGCGCTTGTCAGTAATGACGCCCCCTGTCGTGCTGAATACACGTTCAGACAAAACGCTGGCCGCCGGGCAGGCCAGCACCTCCAAGGCATAAAATGCTATCTGGACAATTTGGAGACCCAGAAGTTGAATGGGGCCGAACCATCAGTCAGTACGTGGAGGGGTGTGCAGACGTACTGTTCAACCATGTTAGTGAAATGCTGCCTCCTGCTAACACGTTCCGTATCAGGTGGTGGTGCAGTTAGCTGTGGCATGGAGACAAAACTTTTCCACATTTCTGCCATGCTAACCCTGCCCTCAGAGGAGCTGGCCATGACACTGCTGCGTTGGCGACCTCTTGCTCCTCCTCTGCCTTCGCCTTGGGCTTCCACCTGTTCCCCTGTGACATTTGGGAATGCTCTCAGGAGCGCGTCTACTAGCGTGCGCTTGTACTCGCGCATCTTCCTATCACGCTCCAGTGCAGGAAGTAAGGTGGGCACATTGTCTTTGTACCGGGGATCCAGCAGGGTGGCAACCCAGTAGTCCGCACACGTTAAAATGTGGGCAACTCTGCTGTTGTTGCGCAGGCAATGCAGCATGTAGTCACTCATGTGTGCCAGGCTCCCCAGAGGTAAGGACAAGCTGTCCTCTGTGGGAGGCGTATCGTCATCGTCCTCCGTATCCCCCCAGCCACGCACCAGTGATGGGCCTGAGCTGTGTCGGGTGCCACCCCGCTGTGAACCTGCTTCATCCTCATCCTCCTCCACCTCCTCCTCATCCTCGTCCTCCAGTAGTGGGCCCTGGCTGGCCACATTTGTACCTGGCCTCTGCTCTTGCAAAAAAACTCCCTCTGAGCCACTTCTAACAGACTGGCCTGAAAGTGCTAAAAATGACCCCTCATCCTCCTCCTCCTCCTGGGCTACCTCCTCTTCCATCATCGCCCTAATCGTTTTCTCAAGGAGACATAGAAGTGGTATTGCAACGCTGATAATGGTGTCATCGCCACTGGCCATGTTGGTGGAGTACTCGAAACAGCGCAACAGGGCACACAGGTCTCGCATGGAGGCCCAATCATTGGTGGTGAAGTGGTGCTGTTCCGCAGTGCGACTGACGCGTGCGTGCTGCAGCTGAAACTCCACTATGGCCTGCTGCTGCTCACACAGTCTCTCCAGCATGTGCAAGGTGGAGTTCCACCTGGTGGGCACGTCGCATATGAGGCAGTGAGCGGGAAGGCCGAAGTTCCGCTGTAGCGCAGACAGGTGAGCAGCGGCAGGATGTGAATGCGCACAGACGGCCCGCACTTTATGCAGCAGCTCTGACATGTCGGGGTAGTTGTGAATGAACTTCTGCACCACCAAATTCAGCACATGCGCCAGGCAAGGTATGTGCGTCAAACCAGCTAGTCCCAGAGCTGCTATGAGATTCCGCCCATTATCGCACACCACCAGGCCGGGCTT
This sequence comes from Bufotes viridis, assembly GCA_033119425.1. Taxonomy (NCBI): domain Eukaryota; kingdom Metazoa; phylum Chordata; class Amphibia; order Anura; family Bufonidae; genus Bufotes; species Bufotes viridis. The sequence continues at coordinate 148,577,103 of CM065590.1, read as the reverse complement.
GAGGCCCACCGGCAGAAACCACTCGTCGGTCTGTTGTTCAATACCCCGCCACAACTCCTGCACGGTGTGGGGCCTGTCCCCCAAACATATGAGTTTCAGAATGGCCTGCTGACGTTTACCCCGGGCTGTGCTGAAGTTGGTGGTGAAGGTGCGTGGCTGACTGGATGAGCTGGTGGAAGCAGAGGAGGAGGAAGCCGAGTAGGAGGAGGAGGCTACAGGAGGCAAAGAATGATGCCCTGCGATCCTTGGCGGTGGAAGGACGTGCGCCAAGGAACTCTCCGCCTGGGGCCCAGCCGCCACTACATTTACCTAGTGTGCAGTTAGGGAGATATAGCGTCCCTGGCCGTGCTTACTGGTCCACGTATCTGTGATTAGGTGGACCTTGCCACAGATGGCGTTGCGCAGTGCACACTTGATTTTATCGGAAACTTGGTTGTGCAGGGAAGGCACAGCTGTCTTGGAGAAGTAGTGGTGGCTGGGAACAACATACTGTGGGAGAGCCATAGACATCAGCTGTTTGAAGCTGTCTGTGTCCACCAGCCTGAATGACAGCATTTCAAAGGCCAGTAGTTTAGAAATGCTGGCATTCAGGCCCAGGGCTCGAGGGTGGCTAGGTGGGAATTTACGCTATCTCTCCAAGGTTTGTGAGATGGAGAGCTGAACGCTGCCGTGTGACATGGTGGAGATGCTTGGTGACGCAGGTGGTGTTGTCGGTGGCACATCCTCTGTTTGGTGGGCGGCAGGTGCCAACATTCCTCCCGAGGCGGAGGAAGAGGCCGAGGCAGCAGCAGAAGAGGGAGCAGGGGGAGCCAGAGTGAGTTCCTTGCTTTTAAGGTGTTTACTCCACTGCAGTTCATGCTTTTTCATGTAGATGCCTGGTCATGCAGGTAATGCTAAGAAGCGAGGCATTAACGTTAATCGTTAATCGCTTCAATTAACGTTAATCGCTTCAGAACGTTAATGCCTCGCTTGAGGCTCTGATGGCACAGCGTGCAAACCACTCGGGTCTTGTCGTGAGCACATTGTTTACAGAAGTGCCATGCCAGGGAACTCCTTGAGGCTGCTTTTGGGGTGCTCGGTCCCTGGTGGCGGTGGCCAGTAGCAGGCAAACTCTCTTGGAGGCGGCTGTTCTGCTTTTGCCCCCTGCTCCCTCTTTTGCTACGCTGTTGGCTCGGTCTCACCACTGCCTCTTCCTCTGAACTATGAAAGTCAGTGGCACGACCTTCATTCCATGTGGGGTCTAGGACCTCATCGTCCCCTGCATCGTCTTCCACACAGTCTTCCTCCCTGACCTCCTGTTCGGTCTGCACACTGCAGAAAGACGCAGCAGTTGGCACTTGTGTTTCGTCATCAACAGAGACCTGCGGACTGCGATGAGATAGTATTCCCATGTCCTCATCATCAGGAAACATCAGTGGTTGTGCATCAGTGCATTCTATGTCTTCCACCACTGGGGAAGGGCTAGGTGGATTCCCTTGGGAAACCCTGCCAGCAGAGTCTTCAAACAGCATAAGAGACTGCTGCATAAATTGAGGCTCAGACAGTTTCCCTGATATGCATGGGGGTGATGTGACAGACTGATGGGCTTGGTTTTCAGGCGCCACCTGTGCGCTTTCTGCAGAAGACTGGGTGGGAGATAATGTTGTGAACGTGCTGTATCCACTGTTGGCCACCCAATTGACTAGCGCCTGTACCTGCTCAGGCCTTACCATCCTTAGAACGGCATTGGGCCCCACCAAATATCGCTGTAAAATTCTGGCGGGTATTGGAACCTGAGGTAGTTGGTTCACTAGGACGTGTGGCTGTGGCAGAATGGCCACGTCCTCTCCCAGCACCAGAGGGTACACTAACACCACCACGACCGCGTCCGCGTCCCTTACTAGATGTTTTCCTCATTGTTACCGTTCACCAAGCACCACAATAAGAAAAAAAATATTTGGCCCAATGTATTGATTTCAAATTCAGGCCTTTTTTTACAGGCACCTAACACTATCTGCCTATTTATTTATGTAGCGTATTACACTAATCCAGGCACAGCAGTAACCACTGATTTAGGGGAATATCTCTTTTAGGGCTAGTATTTAGGCCAGGCATGTCCAAACTCCGGCCCTCCAGATGTTGCAAAACTACAACTCCCATCATTCCTGGACAACCTACAGCTATTAACCTACATAAGGGCATGATGGGAGTTGTAGTTCTGCAACACCTGGAGGGCCAGAGTTTGGACATGCCTGATTTAGGCTCTGGATGAAAGGTATCCTTTTATGGACAGATTTAAACTAGGCCTGCAACAGCTGGAACACCAAATTCAGGGTATTGCTATTTTGGCAATTGAATTTCACCCCAGAACAAAATATATAATTTGCAGAACCCTATGAAACTTGGCCAGCCAGAGCTGAAACCACTGATTTATGGTATTGCTATTTTGGCAATTGAATTTCACCCCAGAACAAAATATATTTTTTTGGCGGACACTATTATAGTTTGCCAGCCAGAGCTGAAACCACTGATTTATGGTATTGCTATTTTGGCAATTGAATTTCACCCCAGAACAAAATATATCCTTTGCAGGACACT